>JAPQVY010000068.1:4192582-5392582 GCA_028535165.1 Quercus tomentella
GAGAAACAAATACCCTTTCCCTCGTATTGATGACCTATTTGATCAATTGCAAGGGGCACAATTCTTCTCTAAGATTGACCTTTGTTCTAGGTATCACCAATTGAAAATCAAGAGTGAAGACATACCCAAGATAGCTTTTAGGACTAGGTATGGGCACTATGAATTCTTGGTAATGCCTTTTGGATTGACCAATGCTCCTGCTGCATTTAGGGACTTGATGAATAGGGTATTTCATGAGTACTTAGACCGCTTTGTTATTGTTTTTTATTGTTTTTATTGATGACATTCTAATCTTCTCCAAAAGCATGGAAGAACATGAAGAGCACTTGAGAATTGTTTTTCAAATTTTGAGGGAGAAGAAGCTATATGCAAAGTTTAAGAAGTGTGAATTTTGGCTTGACCAAGTGGTGTTCCTAGGGCATGTGATATCTGAGGCAGGGATTTCTGTAGACCCTAGTAAGGTTGAAGTTGTGGTTAATTGGGCAAGACCGACGAATGAGAGTGAGGTTAGAAGCTTTTTGGGCCTTGCTGGCTATTATAGGAGGTTTGTGGAGGGATTTTCCCGTATTGCAGCCCCATTGACTTAACTAACTCATAAGAATGCCAAGTTTGTGTGGATAGAAGAATGTGAAAAGAGTTTTCAAGAACTTAAGCAAAGGTTGGTCACTGCACCAGTACTAACCATTCCTAGCAACTTGGGAGGCTTTGTCATTTATAGTGATGCTTCAAGAAAAGGGCTTGGTTGTGTGTTAATGCAGCAAGGTAAAGTCATAGCTTATGCTTCTTGCCAATTAAAAAGTTATGAACAAAATTATCCCACTCATGATTTGGAGTTGGTTGCAGTGGTGTTTGCATTGAAGATTTGGAGACATAATTTGTATGGTGAAAGGTGTGAGATTTATATAGATCATAAGAGCTTGAAGTACTTATTTACTTAGAAAGAATTGAATATGAGACAACGAAGGTGGCTTGAGTTGATTAAAGATTATGATTGCTCAATCAATTACCACCCAGGCAAGGCTATTGTGGTAGCTGATGCACTTAGTCGGAAGTCTTCTGGTTTCTCAACTGCCTTGTTAACTACTCAAAAGGAGATTATTAAGGACTTGGAGAGAATGGGAATTGAAATTGTCATGGCTGATTCCCAAGTCTTTATGGCCAGTTTGACAATACAACCCACTTTGATTGAGAAAATTAAGAGTTCATAGGTTGATGATGCACAAATTGTAAAGATCATAGGAGAAGTACAAGAAGGGAAGAGACCAGAATTTAATGTGTCTAATGATAGTGTTTTGAGGTTTTGAAATAGACTTTGTGTGCCAAATGATTTTGCATTAAAGAAGGAGATTATGGAAGAAGCCCATCGTACCCCATACTCAGTGCACCCTGGTAGCACTAAAATGTATCGTGACATTCAAGAAACTTATTGGTGGAATAACATGCAGAGAGAGATAGCTCAGTTTGTGGAGCAATGCTTGACTTGTCAACAAATTAAGGCACTACACTAGAAAGCTTCAGGATTGATGCAACCATTTCCCATTCCTGAATGGAAATGGGTGCGAATATGTATGGATTTTGTGACTGGTTTGCCAAGATCTCCTAAGGGACATGAGGCCATTTGGGTAATTGTGGATAGGATGACGAAAGAAGCACATTTTATTCCGGTTAAGATGAATTACTCACTTAATCAGCTAGCACAAATATATATTGATGAGATTGTGAGTCTTCATGGAGTTCCAGCATCAATTATGTCTAATCGAGACCCAAGATTCACCTCAAAGTTTTGGGAAAGCCTACATAAAGCTTTGGGTACTAATCTTAACTTTAGTACAGCCTTCCACCCGTAAACAGATGGTCTATCAAAGAGGACTATTCGTACTTCGGAGGATATGTTAAGGGCTTGTGTATTGGATTTTAAGGGAAGTTGGGAAAAATACTTTTCTTTAGTGGAATTCGCCTATAATAATAGCTACCACTCTAGTATTGAGATGTCTCCTTATAAGGCTTTGTATGGTAGAAAATGCAGGTCCCCATTGTGTTGGGAAGAGGTTGGTGAGAGACAATTGTTAGGACCAGAAATCATTCAAATGACATCTGAGAAAATTGATTTGATCGTAAAAGATTGCAAATAGCATAAAGTCGACAGAAGAGTTATTATGACAACTCGAGAAGGAAAGTTGAATTTGAAGTTAGGGATATGATATTCTTGAAAGTCACCCCAATGAAGGGTGTGATGAGATTTGGGAAGAAGGGGAAGTTGAGTCCTAGATTTGTTGGTCCACTTGAGATCCTAAAATGCATTGGTAAAGTTGCCTACAAGTTGGCCTTACCGCCTACACTTGCAGGAGTGCATCATGTTTCCATGCTAAGGAAGTACATCCCAGATCCTTCACATGTCTTGAACTATGAGCCACTCAAGATCAAAGACAACTTAACTTATGAGGAAGTTCCAATTCAAATTCTTGACCGCAAGGATCAAGTGCTACGCACCAAGATCATATCTTTGGTTAAGGTTTTTCGGAAGAATCACACTGTGGAGGAGGCATCTTGGGAGCGAGAAGATGAGATGAAATCAAATTATCCAGAGTTGTTCGTTAACGAAAGTATGTACAATTTCCAGGACGAAATTATTTTTTAAGGGAGGAAGGATGTAACACCCCATAATTTTGATACTAATTTAATTCTTATACGTAAATTAAAAAGGAGGCCCACAATTAAATGGATTTAATTGGTTTGGGCCTAAGATATTAAAAATAAGATAAATACTATGGAATATGAAGCCTAAGTGAGGTGGTATAAGTAAATATATGGTCCTTGATAATTTTTTTAAAAAAAAAAAAAAAAAAAACCCTAGTCTTTTACTATGCTACATGTGTATTTGCTGATGGGGCTTCCTTTTTACTTCAGTGGAAACACACTATTGAACCTTGCTTTGCTTCACTATGGCTATGAGTGGAGATTGCAGGTACGGTTCTCTTCTGCTCTAAACTTAGGAAGGTTGGAATACTCAATGGCTAGTTTTTGTTCCCACTCTTATAGCATCTGTTATTGGCGTACCTAATAGAAAAAAATAGGGGCTACTGTTATGGATCTATAGCTAAGATTATTATATTAGAACAAGGGTGCTTTGTGGTTTATATATAATTGTTTATAGTCTCAGTAATTCACCGCCATTGTCATTGTCCATATATGTGTCCAGCAATGTCTTTATGTTTTGCGGCATCAAGAGAATTATGGGTCACTGGGTTGATGAACTAAGGTATATATAATATATGGCTTCTATTATTAGATGGATCAGATATCCATCATTCGGCCTATATTGAAGTTTTATTTTACTTGAATCTATTCCATACTTGTGACTCTGCCATTAGTTTGGATTGATCAGTCAAGGTTATATTACGTGTATTCTAAGAATTGTAGTAGTCTATATGATGGCTAGACACGTAATAAAATCCTAGAGTTCCATAGAGTTGTAGTACAAACATGTCAATTAATAGATAATGAGAATATGTGAAATAGAACAAGCTGATCAAAGACTGAAAGTGAATTGGATAGTTAAGTGAATAAATGAAAATTTTTGGATATATCAGTATTGTCTAGGATAGAATTGTTTAAGCGTGAAAGCAGATTTTTAAGTAGGAAATTGTGTATTGATGGACCTATCTTTGGTGTTGCTAGGTTCTAATTCTACTGATTTAGTGTGACTTAAGGGTGGTTGATTTCATATTTTTGCAAATAAGAGGTAAATGGTGTTTACTAATTTTGGGGGTTTTTCCAAAACAGTGTTGATTATTAAACTATTTTATATCCAAGAAATATGTTGATATTCTATATATAAATTGATATTTTATAAATGTTTGATGTGCACATTGACTATTTGTTTTATGAAAAACTTGTGGGACAACCTAAATTTATTTAAACTTGTATGTGTGAATATATCCTTATATTTTTTAGAATTATGAATAGATTATTTTTGTGAGTATATTGAATATGTTTTGAAAACCTATGGCAAGTCGTGATTAAAAGCTCAGTATTATATTTAGTCCTTAGTAAGGAACAATTATACTGCAGCTAGTCCTTAGCAAGGGACGGTCCTAGGAAAGGGGACAGTGCTCATTTAATAGCTTCATAGCAAGGAAGTATACTATTAAGGATCCAAAAAGGAAGCTCCTTAGCAAGGGAGTGCACCTTTAGGTTCCAAAGGAGCCATCCTTAAGAAAATGGATGAAAAGGAGGTTCTAGTCCTAAAAGGGAATAGCATAACCTTGTCAGCGGGGTGTAAACATTGACCACGAGAAAGTCTAGGAAATTGTTTATATGATGGTATTGATATATATATTATGATGGCTCACAATATAAAGATATTTTCTTTTTATATATGAAATATTTGATGATAAAATATTGATGAGTTACAAGTTATGAATTTGTTGTAAGAATTATTTATTTGAAAGGTTTGTTCCCACACCCCAATGTTAGTGAATTCCACTTATTGAGTTATCTCACCCCCCTTTATTTTCCCTGACAGATACATTAGAGGGAGTATTGGAGTAGAGATTCTTGGAAGACAACAATTACGAATTATTTTGTGGAACTGAGGATTTTATTATTATTTTCATAGCATTAAACATTATACTGGAGAATTATTTTGAGGATGTTTTGTCTTTGGTGGATTAGAGCTCGGAAATTTGTGATGAGATTTTAGGTTGCTGGTTTCTTTTATTTAATATTTATTTAATGGATTATTCAGATTAAATAGACTTTTATTACTTATGATTTTGGGGCGTTACATGTCTAAAAGTTTTCATTTATTTTAGCATAACAATCTACTTTTCTATTTTACACAACTATTTTGAAGAATACCCACATCAGAATATCTATCATACACCCTCTTTTATTTAAATACAGTAATATTTTTCTTACATTTTTTTAATATTTAGCCCCACCCACCTTTAAACACGTGCCAAATCTTTCTTTCTTTTTCTCTGAACCTTCTCTCTCTTTCTTTTTCTCATTTTCCTTTTTCTTTCTTCTTCTTCTTCTTATTCAATTTGGATTTGACTATGGGCAGTGATTTTGGGTTTGCAATTTCAATTTAATTTTGGGTGGTGGTTTTGGGCGGATTGGGTGGAGATCTCTGCTAATGTGGGTAGATTTTAGGCAAATTTCTCAAATTTGAACCAACCTCACTACCACCATCATCACACTGCCGCTAACAACCCAAGCAAGCCCCAGTTGCAGCGACCCACCATCACCACCTCCGACCTTGATGTAGCGCTGCCATGGTCCTCACTTGACTTCATATGGGTTTTGGTTAATTTTGTTGTTTGATTTCATTTGGTTTTTGCTTGTTCTATAATGGGTTATTGCTAATTTTAGTTTTTGGGTTTTTGTATTTGGGTGGTACTGCCTTGATTAGTGGTTGAGGCTGGGAGAGGGGTGGTTTTGTGGTCAGAAGAAGACAGAGGGGAAGAGTAAGACGAAGGAGAGAGAAAAAAAAAGAATTAAAAAATCATTTACACATGAACAATGACTGTGGATATATGCACAATTATTATAGCAATTTTGCATATGAATAGTGTTATAGATAGATTAATGTGGGTAGTTTTTGAGCAAAAATATATAAAACTCAACACTTTTTCCATTTTGCATTTATTGATGCAAGTGCTTTGGCCTTACTATAAATGGAAGGAGACCACTTTGCTCTAGTTAGGGGAACATAAAATAATTTTCTTATTCTATTAAAAGGACATAGATTTTGGATTCTTTCTAAAAACTTTTTTTATGGAAAATATAAAAAGTTCACTTGAACTTTTTGTTTTTGTATTATTAGTTTTGTGCACTTCATAATTATAAACTGTCATTATCCTAAGAGACATGTAGATCGATGTAAATATTCTTTTTTTCTTTCCTTCTTTTTTTGTGTGGTTAATATGCTATAAGACAGTTGGTAATTGAATGCAACTAGTTAAATATTTTCAAATACATCGAAAACAAAGAAGAAAACAAATAATACAAAAGAGAGAGTTCAAGTGATTAATTAGTACCACCTCAATGACATAATACACGAATATCTAAATTATTTGTAATATCCTTACCATCATTCATTGAAAAACTAAACTTATAATTTGCTCAAAATTCAAAGCCACAAAAAGTACTGGAATAGTTGTAGTCTTCAAGTAGCTGTTGATTTACGTTGGGGAAAGGATCTTGTTGACTTGAACTGAGCCATAAGGGCTGATCTTCAACTTCTTGGGCATTAGCATGAATCATTTGCAGCTGCTGCATTTGTTGTTGCTGTAGTTGTTGTTGTGCATTATGAAAGGCTATTTCACTCTTTGTCTTCACTAGCTCAGACTGAGCCTCAATTATTTGTTCTTGGAGTTGAGAGATTATCCCAACACTTCCATAGACCGGGTCTTCCACACGTGAACTTGCTTCGAAAGACATGCAATCCGCTGCCACAGCTCGTAAATGCAGTGGAAGTTGCTGCAATGCCAAATGATGAAAAAAATTGAAACCAGCTTTCTTGGTTTGTTTTGTTTTTTGTTTTTGGGTAAATAAACTAGAGAGACGAACAGCTATAAGGGACTAAATTTTGAAGTAATAAGTGGCTTAGTTATAAATGCACTACTAATCAATTTCGAAGTAAAATAATTTTGGAATACTTTTTTGTCAAATGAAAATCATTAATTACTCAGGGAATTTAATTTGACAAAGAATCTATTTCAAATGATGTTGCTCTTATGCTTTGTTGCGACAGGTATTAAAAGTTGACAAAGAGTATATATATGGAAAATGTCAAACGGCTACAAGAATAAAAAAAAAATTCCATTAGGAGTAGAGTCAAATATTAAATTAGTTGCTCAAATAAGTTAATTCTAAAATAATAATGAAGATTTTTCTCAAGTGTTGTTTCAAGAAAATTTAGGAGGAAATGGTATTAAAGAAATTTGATATTAACATAAAATGAAGAACTAAAAGCTTACAATGATAGGAAAAAAGAGGGAAGTAAAACGTTCAACATTCATATTGATTATATAAGCGATTGTTTTATTTATGTGTCTGCGTCGAACTTGAATCTTCTCTCCATTTCCTAGCACAAAGTAAGAACAGAAGAACAACACTAACAATAGTTGGTAATAGTACAAAACATATCATCTTTGCATTATTATTATAGTAAGGTTTTTGCTCTTAGTCACGAGTGTCGATTCTGTAATGTACTTTATATCTAGACACTGGGTAAAATTTGTTTACCTACTAATACTGAAATAAAAGTGAAAAATAAAAAATAAAAATCAATGATTAAAAGAAAACATAAGAGTACGTAATTAATTAAATAAATAAAAACTAAATCAGTGTCATTTGTTATCTTCTTTGGCTTTATTTACCAATCAAAGATGCATTAGAGAAAGAATCCATTAAGAAACATCTTAAAGATATCATTAACACCATCTGTGTGATTATTTCTATAAGATAGATAGCTTTTTAGTGAACGACAAACAAGCTGAAATATTAATCCCTCCTCTATATTAATACCTTTGTATTAACTAATTAGTAAATGAAAAATATGTTACTAGTAACGTGTGTATATATATATATATATATATATATATATATATATATATATATATATATTTATATATATTTGTTCATACCTCTAGCATTTTGGTAGTGTTGCTCGCACCAAAGATTTTGTGAACACAAGCATATCTTTGTGGATTGGTTGGAGGAAAATATGGTGCAAGAACACAATCTTTAGGGCATCTCCTTCTCAAAGATTTGCAAGCTGCACATCTAGTTGAATGGGACATTGTCAAATTTTCGAGAATCTACTCAAAGATCTTCTTTCAAAACTTCTAATTATTCTCAAGAAGAGATTTGGTTTCTATATATTTATAGGGCAGGACTTAGGTACAGTACTTAAGTATTGTTCTTTAGACTCCCCTCTTAAAATTCTGCCATATGGATTTTCTCTCATAAGATGGAAGTGTATTTTTTAGTTAAGTAGCCACATGGCTAAATTCTAAGAGGGGAACCTAAGGAACAGCACCTAAGGTACTGTACTTAAGTTTTGTCCATAAGATGGAAGTGTATTTTTTAGTTAAGTAGTCACATGGAAGAATTTTAAGAGGGAAACTTAAGGAATAACACCTAAGATACTGTATATAAATTTTGTCCTTTATATAATGCTGACAGGTTTATATAATGGTGACATCTAGAGATATAATAGTGATAGGAACAACACTACCTATGCTTATGGTTTCATTCTTGGAAAGCTACCAACAGCTACTTTTTTTTTTCTAAGATAGCTTCCACCAATAAGGAGACTTTGTGAAGCTTTAGATTTCTCCTTTGTCAAAGAAAAAAAGCAAAGTTGGTATAATGGTGACAGGTTTATATAATGGTGACATCTAGAGATATATATGCTTGTGGTTTTATTCTTGGAAACTTTGTGGTTTCTAAAATAGCTTCCACAAATAAGGAAACTTTGTGAAGCTTTAGATTTCTCCTTTATGAAAGAAGAAAAGCAAAGGTGGTGACCACTAAAAAAAATTATAATAAATTACAGAACCAATAAAAGGTCAAACACTACTTTTAAAAAAAAAATTCTATTCCTTATAATTTCCTTATGAAACAAAAGGTAAAATGAAAATAAAATAGTTTTATCCAAATGCCCATTTGAGGCTTTATCCAAAAAGCTTAAATGGGCATTTGTATATTTCAATATCACTTAAAATTAAATTTATTTATTATCCATCAATTTAGTTAATGTTTTGTACTATAAATTTTTATTTATTCAAAATTCATTATTCATACTTTTTTTATATCAACGAAAGCATTTGATTGATGCTAGAGATATTAAAATTTTTATTACATATACCTTATAATTTGACGTGTCACAAATTAGAATAAATTGATTTAAACATTAATTTATTATGTTGTTTAAGTGGCTCTAGTCTATTCTTGCCAAATAAATGTTATGTAGTAAAATTTGTAGTAACTTTAACATTTTCCATTTACTTAATGGTGATTTGGTTTGATTTTTATTATTTTATTATATATATATTTTTGGGAAAATGTTTAAGCTGCAACAAATTTTACTACAAAAACCATTAAAAATGCTGTGAAAAAGAATGTGATTGGTGGCCCTTCAATAAGATAATATTTGAATATTTGAATTACTTCTTATTATTGGTGATGCAACAATTTGTAAGACTCATGTAATAAAATTTGTAATAATTCTAAAATCAATAAAATTTTTTGGTCTTTTTAAAGAAAAATGCTAAAGGTATTTATTACATAAAACTTATAAATTGATGCGACAATATATGTGATTATTTCAACTACTTAATAAATGAATTGATGCTTGAAATGTGTTTTGGAAATTGGTGACACATCATTTTGTAAGCTCTATACGGTAAAATTTACAAAATCCCTAACATTACTCATTTTTTAAGAGTGGAGGGGGAAAATTAAAAATCACTTATTGGCCCCCACATTATAGGGGCATTTCTCTCATGGGCGAAGCCAGAAGGGGCGAGGGCTAGGGGACCTGCCCTTGCAACTCCTCCTAAAATTTCATTGTAATGTGCCATGAGGGTCTAGCAGCCCATGTTTCTATAAGATGTGTTTTTATAACAATGCTTTAGATAAATATGCTTATGCTTATATTTCAAAGGAGTTATGCATATTTTATGTGAAGTTACACAGAAATAAGTGACTTTGACACATGAAAAAGAAAGGTAAAAAAAAGTTCATCTCAAACACCAAACCACATCACCTTTTCATCCATTTCACTATTGTTATAAGTAGCTTTTGTCTTGTCCCAGTTTTTCAACTTTTTCACTATTTATATTTTTTTTTATCATTATTTTCACAACTTTCACTATTCATGATACATTTTAGAGTACTTTATTTTTGAGTGATACTACAAATTTTACTACTTACGTCTTATAAATTGGCATGTCGCCAATCACAAAAAAAATTTCAAATATTTATTCATTATATTGATTAATTAACACTAATCACATTTTTATCCCATAGTTTGTATACTTTTTGTTGTAAATTTTTGTAGCTATGAATTGGTTATTTTTGTATAGTTATTTTAATGATATGAAATATATTCATATTTTCTTACAACTTTTTATTTTATTTGTTATTATAATCGATTAATAGTTTTTAAGATTAATTTCACTTTTAAGATTGTTTTTTAATTTTTCTCCCTCTAGACTAAAATCCTGGTTTTGCCACTAATTTTCTCTAATAGGTGAGGTGATATTACATACATACATACATACATTTATATATATATATATGTGTGTGTGTGTGTGTGTGTGTGTGTGTGTGTGTGTGTGTGTTGAGTTAAAGTTACACCTGGTTTAACTTTAAGTAATGTTACACCACCCAATATTTTTTAATTAAATGCGAATTTTGATAAATTCACCACTAGATTACATTATCTTCGTATATTCTCCGTGCTTACAAAATTTAAAGATGATAAAAAATCAATAGCCGTGTCATCAATCAATTGTTTAAATTCAAGTTTTTGTAGTTTAAAATAATGCATAAAAGATAAGTTTATGGATCGAATGGTAAATTATATCTTATTGATATGAAAATTGGTATACATGTTAAGCACATATAAAATGTGTAATTCAACGGTTAGATTTTCAAAATATGAATTCAATAGCAAGTTATTGAGTGGTGTAATATTTTTTAGAGTTACACAAAATATAACTTGAACCCAATTATATATATACACCCTTCACATGGAAGTGAACCCCACTTTTATGGGACCTATCCCATGTGAGGGACTGAATACTCGCCAGAGATGCACGATAAATTTTATCATAGTAAGGGGGCCCTGGATCATAGCCTAGGCCTATGCAACTTTATTTTGCATGTGGCAACTGAATGTGTGCATTCTTAAGCTAAAATTCAAGAAGGGCTGCGGGGCTGATCAATTGGCTTTATACAGTTGAAGAGATTTTTTAACAAAAATTATTCGGTCAAACACTTCATGTGCATGGCCACCACTTCTTGGCCGTACTTAATTTACACCTAATTTTGTCATATCCTATCTATCTTTTTCACTTTAATTAAAGTATATAAATAATTGCTTTGCTAAGACTTGAGTAGTTTATTTATTTTTTTTTTTTGCATCTTTACTTAATTAATGAACATTACAAGGTAACTTTAAAAAATAAAAAATAAAATAGGGTGCACGATCTTTTATTCAAAATACATATTACAAGTTAACTTTTTTTTTTTTAAATAATTTTAGATGTCTGATATTTAGTTCAAAATACATTGATTTGATTGGTTCTAGTTAACTCAATTGCTAATTTCGGCATATCTATCCTTTTCACTTTAAGAAAAGTAAATAAATAATTGCTTTGTTGAGTGATCTAATCTTTCATCATGCTTACTTTATGAGTATTATAAATTAACTTTTCTTTTGGGGGGTGGGACTGGGTGGTGCTTGATCTTCTAGTTCAAATTACATAAAGTTTGGTTTTAACTCAAGTTACTCAATTGCTAAAGTATTTTGGCGTACGTCAGATAAGAGATATGTGTTTAAATATCGCTTACGCCAAAAGAAAGTAATTGATATCTTGATCTATGGTAGAACATGATTATGGAGTAAATCATTATAGATTTTCAATCCTAGCTACCTTATTTATCCACACAAAAAAAAAAAAAAAAAAAAAAAAATTCAAACTTTTACTTTACTAATTTATATGACTGCAAATCATTCATGTTCAAACTTTGTTTAGGTCTTACTTTGAACATCAATTAGGAAAAATAATTAAAATGAATGTGTTTTATAACATGGTTGAGATGCATTTTGAGATTCATTGTATTAATGTTTTATGTGAAAATAAAAATATGGGCATATCTCATCTTATGAATAATTCATTGTTTATTAACTTAATTTTCAAAACTTTTTAATTGTTTACGCTTTAAAAACAAACTTTTAAGAGGTTAAGTTTTACTCTCAAAACTTAAAAGGGTTTCGTGATTTACGGGAAAATTATGTTGCTCAATACTTAGCAAGAAGAGAGAGAGAGAGAGAGAGAGAGAGAGAGAGAGAGAGAGAGAGAGAGAGAGAGAGAGAGAGAGAGAGAGAGAGAGAGAGAGAGATCAATAGGAAAAATTGCTGTTGTATGGTATAACACATCGTGTTGCTAATATATTTAACAGTTCAAAAATTTTCCCTTCACAATGTTCACATGAGCTAAAATGAAGAAGTTTTCATAAAAGGATAATTTTACCATTTTTTAAGCAATGGCAGCTGCAGGAACTTTTTTTTCTTTCAGTGTTGTAATTAAAAAACTTAAATTAAATTTTGAATATATCGACATCACAAAAAAAAAAAAAAAATGAATATATGAATTTTTAAAATTTCCTTCTACGAGTTTTTATATTTTGAAATTGTTATATGATAGCTTCATTAGAGCATTCACATCAATCTCAATAAACTAGATTGAGATTAAAAATATAGATAAAAACCCAAAAAGTTTACGCATCAATATTAACAAACTACCAAAAAATTTAACACTGAGTTTTATCTCACTAGGAGTGAGTCATTGACTCTCGCTACTTCAATAAAATCAAATTTTCTCCCCTTCTTCTTCTTCTTCTTCTTCTTCTTCTTCTTCTTCTTCTTCTTCTCTCTCTCTCTCTCTCTCTCTCTCTCTCTCTCTCTCTCTCTCTCTCTCTCTCTCTCTCTCTCTCTCTCTCTCTCTCTCTCTCTCATTTTTTATGTTATGTTCTCTCATACAGTTTTTGACACGTAGTGTTAAAAATAGTTGCTCACCATCATGATGTGTGGTTTTGATAATAATTTTATTACAGATGAACAGTAACATTTCTTGGAACCATAAAATTTGTTCTTTTTGAAAATTTGACTATGAGTAATATGAATACACAACAAAATGACACATTATTTTCACAACAATTGAGCTGTAGCTAAATTCGATTAAAATAAAATAATCAAATATTATGTTCAAATTCACCACATAAAAATATTTAGCCTTTTGTTGTATTTTTAGACTTTCTTTTTCACTAATATTTAAATGTAGAAAAAAAAAAAAAAAAAACAGAGTATTGAGTCTGATGCGTGTGCATACAAAACATCCTATCTAAACTAGAAAAATTAGAATTTTTTGGGTTAGTTTACCTAAAAATTTGAGGAGACTGATGTGAATGCTTTTATCAATGCCATTAGCTACATCTTTTTTAACGTACTTAACCAAGCAATCATTATACTTTTGATCTCCCATTCAATTGCAAATATCTTGCCTCAATAAGTTACAATATAAACAAAATGCATCATCCTTTTTTATGATCTGTTCCAACCAATTTTTGTATTCTTTAAACTAGTTAGGATTAAATCGACGCAATGCTCCACTAATTTCTTTTTCAGGTAAATCATGACCAAGAGGTTGATAAAAACCTCTTTGTAAATATGCTCTTCTTATTTCATCATGAAAAGATGAGACATTTTCTCCTAACCTAGGATTTGAAAGAAAATTATTCAAGTTAATATGAATTTGCTTAGAATAAGAATCTTGCAATACAATTGATTTCTTATAAGAAATTTGTTCATTGTGCTAGCACAAGACTAAGGTAAACTATAAGTTCCTTCAATATATTCAACTTAGGCATTCAACTGTTACATTAATTATGTTCAATAAAGTATTCAGGTATTACTTTAGTACATATGCGTGTGTACAAAATGTATTACATAAATTCAACAAATTTAGCTAAACACTAAAGCAAGCACTTAGAGCATTCACAGCAAGGTTGCTAAAATGACTGAAAATTCATTTTAGCAATTAACACATTAAAAACACCTACTACATCAAAAGTGACATACTTAAAATTTTTTTTACATTCAGCTACAGTAAAATGCCATCTCTAGTAGTTCACTGTAGCTAAAAGTTATAACTAAATAATATTAATTTATTCATGTCTCTCTTTCTTTCCCTCTCACGTGTTCTCTTTTTCTCAACTAGTCTCTTCTCTATCTTCTCTCTCCTCCCTCAATTCTCCTTTGTCATCTCTCTCCTCCCACACCTTCTGTCATCTCTCATTTCTCACACCTTCTGTCATCTCTCATTTCTCACACCTTGTAGGTGGAGAGCTTTGACACCATTGACAACGTCAAGGCCAAGATCCAAGACAAGGAAGGCATTCCACTGATGGCTTGTATGGTGACTTTTAGTGTGGTTGGGTGCCGTGAGTGGGTCGATCGGTGTAGTAGGTGTTGTGGATCAGTGTCATGGTTGGCTGGTGCTGTGGGCAGCTTGTGTGATGGGTTTCAGTGTGGCTGGGTTGATCGGTGCAGTGGGTTGTTAGGTTCCGTGAATGGCTCGAGTGGTGGTTTCAATGTGGCTAGGTTGATCATTGTTGTGGGTCACTTGTTGCCATGGCTGTGAGGTGGATTTTCAGAGTGGCTGGGTTTGTGCGGTGGTTTTGTTGTGGGTCACTTATGGAACTCAGTTCTGTAGCTTTTCCATGAGCATGGGGTGATTCATAAGGGCTTGAAGCTTGAGATTTTCTTGTTTTTTGGGTGTTTTGTTAAATGGGTGTTTGACTGTGGTTGTGGGTTTGGGTGTTTGGCAGTAGCTACGGCTATTTGTGGTTGTTGAATGGTGTTTGTAGGTGTACGTGGGTAGAAATTGGTTATATTATTTTACTGTCTTGTAAGATTGTTTATATTATTTTAATGTGTTGTATGCTAAAATAAAACCACTGATGTTGGATGTATTGTAAAGTGAGTTGATAAAATAGATAAATTAGCTTTTTGAGTTGCCAAAAGCTATATTTTTTAGCAACCTTTCAAATTACTATCCATATGAGAAAATATATTGGTAAAACTTAGGTGCGGTTCCTTGGTGCAACATATTAGATTGTCTACTTAATTCAAACACATTTTTGCATTAACCAATAAAGCACAATCATTTTATATTTTCCAAAAATAATTAACTTCAATGTAGTGATATATTTGAACCAAATGTACTATACCTAAGAAACTGTACGTATGTTTTATCCACGTTTTGATAACAGAACTACTACTTAAAGACAAGATACATACACCAATACAGTATCTCCAATGACTACAAACAATCCTTTTTTGTTCAAACAAATACAAGAGAAAGTTACACCAATTTTACAAAGAACATAAATAGGGTTAAGTCTTGTGAACAAATCATATCACACAACATATCAACTATGACAGCTTAAAAGCTTCCTATCTATCAAAAAGAAAAATAAATGAAGATATTTTAGAAATGACCTTAATAGGAAAAAAAATAAAATAAAATAAATAGGGTACTTCAAACCCAAATCGCATATAATAACATAATTGAACTGTCCAGTCTGCTTACTTGAAAATTTTGATTAAGGTAATGGTAAAGCAATACCTTCTTTGAAGGATTCAATGCATCTGTCCCGCACTTTCTTTGGGTTTCTTAGCATGGTAACTAGCAAAAACATGAATAAGCCAAGCGATTCTTCTTAGTCACGTAAGGAGTGATGAAATCCGAGGCAGAAGGAGAAGACCCTCTAATTTTGGCTGGAACAAGTGTTTGTATTCTATCGGCAGCAATTCTCTTACCAACCACATTAGAATAGAATAGGCCAGAGATGGCTGGTACAAAAACATCACTCTGAGAACATACATAGAAGTCAATAACCTTTTCATATTCAGAGCCTTCAGAATCTAAGAATGTTGCCTTTTTATCTACGGGTATTATGCTTTCCAGCAATATTCCATACAAGAAAAAATATCAGACTTCAAGTCAAATTAAGGATTATGATGTTAATGATATCGGCTACTTGGAAGCAGAAGGGCATTTGAGTGTATTATACACAATGATTAGGTGTAAGCAGTTGGACAAAATTGAAGTGAATAAACAAGGAGAAGATTGAATAAGAAAAAAAAGAGATCCCTCACCTTTGTATATGTTTTAGGGAAGAGATCCTTTAAAGCATCAAGGCTACTTTGCCACCTTGATTTAGTCAAATAGACTGGGGTATCCTTGTCAAACTCGGTCTTCTTCAAAAATTCAGCAAGCTCTTGTGCACTATAACAAGTTTTTTCTTCCAGTATCACCATTTTTATGGCAACCCTTCTTCTCTAACACATCAACCCTTAAATCCACAGCTATAAATTGGCAATTTGGCTTTCGGCTCAAAGTTCTTAGACACTCAACCATTGAGTCAACAACCTCTTGAATCTCTAGTTGCAACTACAAAGTTCCAAACATGGCCAAGCATGCAACAGAAGAAGTAGAACTTATTTTTACAGATTTTCTCATGTTCACTGAAGGGAAGTATGTAACAAGCCATATGTTGCCCTTTTGCTTATAAACAGGCTCAACAGGTTCTACAATGTAGTCTTTTGTCACCCGATTAGGAACTTTTGACAACAGAAATATTTCTTGTTGATATTTAAGAAGGCTAATCTTTTGCCACTTTAACCACCCCATCCAAACTTTTTACAAAATTCTCAACATCATAAATATCTCCAAAGTTCTTGGAAGATAAAACCTAGTAAATTGCCCACAGAAACCTATTTTTGAAATGCATACCAATAAAAAAGAAAAAGATGGCATAATTACACAATATCCAGCCTAACTAAATTACTTGATTTCAAAAAACAATAAATCCAAAATGATTTTCCTCAGGTCCCAATTCATAGGTAAGGTAACTAGGAACTATACCGACAAAGATATTGCTTTTGAGAAACTTAGTGCCCATTTTGGAAGCACTTATAAGTCAGCTTATTGCTAATTTTCCCTACTATTTGTGGGTCCCATGTGCGTCACATACTTATTTTATTCAACATTTATCTTTTATCTACAATACTTTCTGCAAAAAGCTAAATAAGCTATTCCTAAATGGACACTTGAAGCTTAGTTGGAATAGTAAATTGGACAGATATTAAAACAAAGTTCATCCATATCCAAGCTTGGATAAGTTCTAAGCATTGAACTTGAGTTCAGCTAAATTTGCCCTAACGCCACCCATCCTAAGGTAAGACTAGCCTAATGATATTCAATCTCTCTCTCTCTCTCTCTCTCTCTCTCTCTCTCTCTCTCTCAAATGGGGGCAAGTCTGCTAAGTTTGAAAATCTTTGTTCCTGATAGTCTTGTCCTCCTTGGTCCCTCTGTGCCAGTTTTCTGTTTGTCTTTAGTCAAGTTTTTTGGCATTCTATGCCCTTTGACAACCATGTAAAAAAAGGGGGAGAAATTTGAGATTTGAATGTCATTCCTCAAGGGGAGTAATGGATTTAGGGGGAGAACTTCATGTTAAAGGGGTATAAATTTTTTTATGTAACTAACTTAGGGGGAGGGTTAGTTTGATACACTTTGATATTGATATATTTTAAGATGTGTATCTTTGTACTTTGGTTCACATGCTATGATTGAGATATTCTTTTTGTTTATTTTGATAGCATTTTGAATAAAATTTTTCTAGAGCTTATTTGTTTAACTTGTCATTATTTTTCACATGGTACCTTGATTCATCATGTTTAGTGCCTTCCAGGAAAGATAGGTTAATGCCAAGTTAAAATTTTGAGCCTTCTTCATGCAACAACTTCCAAGTTTCAGATCTTTTAGATTAGGCTTATTTTTATTTACTTATTTTTTTTTTTTGTAAACTTGAGCAGAATGTATTCTAAGACATTCAATGTACTCGTGTGGTTTTGTCACGGATTGCCAAAGAGAGAGATTGTTAGGTTCATATTTTTATGTGATTGACATATTCTATGACAAAATGTACTTTACTTGTATTTGGGTAAATCTAAGTGAGTTCAAGATGATCATTACAAGTGGTTACATTAAAGACATGAAAAATACTCAATAAAAGCTGAATCTGCAAGTCCCGATACCTCTTTGGTACCTGTCAATCTATCGAGATTTAATAAAGCTTGATATCTGGCTCGATATCTCTTGATCTATTGAGCGACGAGTTTTCTGATGTAGCCTGCAACGTTTTATTCTAATTGGCTATTTGTTTATTGGTTTGTGTAAACCTAATAAGACTAGGAGAGCAAACCTAATTGGAATATATAGGAGAGACCATTCAAAAGACCCATTAAACTTCTATTTAAATAAAAAGGTGTGTAAGGTTGAATTTATTCAATCATTTTGTTGGCTTTATTCCGTGCCAAATTTGCTTGTAGTTCAGCATTTAGAAACTCTGTATTTAGGTGGGAATTATGTAAAGATAGTGTGTGTGAGAATTTGAAGAAAAACTCAAGAGTCTACAATCAAGAAGAGCCTCGTGACTGGATCTCGCGACTAGCTCGTGATTAGCAAGTCGCCAGAATGGCACACGTGTGATGCATGCATGGGGAGCTGAAGGGTCACGCCAGCTGTTGCACTATAGGACAAAACGTCCAGTCTGGCAAGGCAGTTAGCTAGCGACTCAAACTCATGACTCGTTCCAGTCACGAGCTCGAGTCGCCAGAACATCTTGTTTGGTTATCACTGACTCTTCGCATTCCATACACACCCTACTATAAATACCCTTATACCCACGAAATGTAGAGAGTTTCTGGAGAGAATTTTGAGAGAGAAACCCTAGAGAAAAACAAGATTGACTCATCCACAGTCTTCATCCTTTGATTCTCCAAATTCCTCTACTCTCACCCTCTCCATTGATACATCCTTGAGAGGTACATTAGCCAAATCCTTATCTCACCATACCCATATCTGTGAGGAGGTTATCTGGTGCTTGGGAGCAGTTCAGAAGGGACCAATTCATTTTAGTTTATGCAATGGGTGATTACGGGATCCAGTAAGCTAGAGAAGACAAGGTTTGGCGTCTGTTGGAGCAAGAAGCTTGGAGGGCTTAGGTGCACTGGGTAGATTAGGCTTGGAGGGTCTTTTGTTATTCATGTATCCTAACTTTATTCGCTAGTGGATTATTGACTGCTTGGAGGACGGCAGAGAGGTTTTACGCTGAGGACTTCGGTTTCCTCTTCAATAACACATCGTTGTGTTGTCTTTGTGTGTGCATCTCTCTTCCCTTAATCTTTACCTTTTAATTACTGCTTTGGTTGTGATTAATTATGGTTTAGATTGTTTTACCAATTCTGTTTTAGCTTATTATCATATTTGCACATACATTGTTTGATTATAAGCTTGTGTTGGTAATTTATAAATTGGGGGTCTAAATGTTCGTAGGTATTTTATACACTATTTGAACAGTCAAGGTGGAGAAAGAAAACCCTAGCCCTAAAAGGCTTTATAAGGATTTCTTTTTGAAACCCTAACCTCCTTCTACAGAAGAAAGATATATTGCTGCATTTCTTGTAAGCCTTTGGGTTCTGTGACCTAGCAAAGTCTCTAAAACCAACATTGAAGATCTTATTGGTGTTTCAATGTGAAGTTGTTGCAAATTAACTACAACAATCAAAAAGTTATTGTGAAATTAGTCACGTACTGGAATTCGTGCAATGAAGTTAGTCATGTACTGGGATCTGTTCAAAGGAAGAAGTATTCTACAAGATCAAGTCATTTTGTGACACAGTTGGACTGTCTTGATCATTTCACTATGATTGGCTATCCCAACCCAAATGTCAGCCCAGCAATTCTTGTCTGCTTTTAGATGGTTTTGGCTGTATTGATCAATATAAACTCCAATGGTTTTTTTGACCCATAATTTGATTAACACACATACTATTATTCCAATTAAATTGAAAGGAGGGTGATTGTTTGAGCTTAAAATGGTAATAGTGGCAATCTAAAGCAACCATAGAAACCCTTGGCCTTATGCTTACGAATCATTAAAAGCTTCTATTTGGAAAAAGTGAACATTAAAAACTTTTTATGATACAAGCATGTTGTTGATATGAAGGTAAAACATTAAGAAACAAGATTCTCAAGATGCCTTGCATTATTGTCCTTGATGTTTCTTTCATGAGAATAAATGACTATATTGCTAATAGACTGGCAAAACTTCAGAGAGATTTTGTGTGTGTGTGTGTGTGTGTGTGTGTTGGGGGGGGAGGGGGGGGGGGGTTTGTGGGACTTCAAAAGAGCCCTCGGGATCACATGGTGCAAGTCTCTAGAAATTTACTAGAGTTGGATGGGATCATTTACTAGATCAATAGTCTTCCAATGGGGAAATGGTACTTGGATTTGATTTTGGCATGACATGTGGTTTGGGGACTCCTGTTTAAAAGATGCTTTTTCTAAACTGTTTTGATTGGTAGTAGACAAGAATGTTTCCATAGGCTCTTACTTGAGTAGTGTTAACAGCTGGAATCTTCAGTTTAGCTAGCCACCTCATGATTGGGAGTTGGGGTTTGTGGTTACTCCTTTGATCAGCTGTATTCTAGCTTACCTTCTAGACAAGGGGAGAATTGAATGTTGTGGAAACCTTCAAAAGCAGGAAGGTTCTGTGTCTATTCTTTGTATGGTGGTTGAGGGGTTCTATAGGGGTTAATTTTCCTTGGAGTAATATCTGGTGTGTTAAGGTGGCTCACAAGGTTTCATTCTTTACTCGAGCACTGCCGTTGGATAAAATATTACAGTGGATTTTCTTCAAAACCTAAATGTATGATTGTAGGCTGGTGTTGTATGTGCAAGAATGGTGGGGAATATGTTAAGCGTATTGTAACTCAACTAGCACCTCCTGGTGTTTCCAATGGAGATATTCAGGTTTCAAATTCCTCTTTTCCCATTGTAAATATCAAATTAAAAAAGAAAAAAAAAAGAATAGTGGGGAATTTGTTGATCATCTTTTGCTTCATTGCAAGATGGCAAGAGATATATGGTGGCTTTTATATTCTATTTTTTGGAGCATGTTGGGTTATGCCAAAGACAGTGGTAGTTAATAAGCTTTTTTTTTTTTTTTGATAAGTAAGAAAGATATATATATTCAAAAAGCTACTTTATGCAAGAAGGGCATAAAGCAAACCAAAAATTACAAATGAAAACAAAAAGAAATGAAAGCAAAGAATAAAACTAATTATAAAAGAGGAGAGAACAAAGGAAAGAAGAGAGAGAATCACTAGATGTGAGTCCCCAAGCCCGAGACTAGTCGAATAGAGAACTACTAAAGAATGCAAGCAACTGATCTCTAGAGCTATCCAAGTTTTCAAAAGTCCACCGATTACATTCCTTCCACAAAGACCATAATAAGTACAATGGAATTAAATTCCAAATGTCAGATGAGTGCTTTCTGAACCAATTCCACCATCCAAAAAGTAGATCTGGAATGGTTTTTGGTAGGACCCACAAAATCCCAAAAGATTTAAAAACAAAACTCTACAACCGATGAGCCTTCTTACAATGAAGTAAAGTAGTCCATAGTCTACCCACAACTATGACACATAATGCATCAGTCAACAAAATCGAAGCTCCAAGTCTCAATTTGTCACCTATAAGAATCTCATTCTAAGCTATATTCCAAACAAAGAATGAAACATGCCGAGGAGCTTAAAGCTGTTGGCAATGGATGTTTCAACGTCATCATAGTTTTAAATCCTGGAAGGCTGTCCCACTATGCATTTAATTTGTGGCGATTTGGTGAGAGCATAATTGTAGTACTTTTGATGGTTTTGAGTGTCCAATTCATGTTATCAAGTAATCCTTGCTTATATGTTTGTTTTAGTGGATGGTTGTCTTAGGCAACATCACTCCTGTTCTTTCCTAGAGTTCTTTGCTTGCAATTGACTGTGATTTCTATTTATGGGAAAGTCTTGTATTGAGCATTTTTTTTTTTTTTTTTGGAATGAAATCATTTTTAACTTTGTGAGAGAGAGAGAGAGAGAGTGACAAACATGTGTTGGACTATATGATTGTGTTGCGTGAATTGTCAGTTTTCTTTACCTTGTTTTGGATGAACTTATTATAAGAAGATTGTGAATGGTGGTTAGGTTGAAGATTCCCAAACATTTCTGATGTATAATGCTATTGTTCTTTGTAATCATGGTAGGAAAAAGTTATGACTGTAAGAATGTTTTTCAATCATATCCCCTAATCTTGAAAAATAATACAAATTAGTAGGCTGCAATTGTTAAGTCTGTGAATACTTTGCATTTGCAGCTGAGAGATATGAAAACGGTAAACTACCTTTTTAAAACTTGCATTTGTCTCAATCAGTTCATTACACTTTTGGTACAGATGTCAAAAGTTAAACCCAATTGTTGTAGAGCTCACTATGCATGCATGATGGAGCATTATGAAATTCATTTACCTCATTTTCCTTCCTTATTAAGAATCCAACTTTTTTGGTAATAACTATAAATTGTTGTTTTATTTGGAAGTAGGGTTCATCAATTATATTTTGTAGTTGAATATAGTTTATTTGAATATACTTTTAAAAGTTCTCATATTTGGTTGCAAATCACACTAGGGAATCAGATGCCAGGGGAATCTAAATTCCCCCTTTCAGTAGGAATGTGGATTCCTTTTAAAATAAGTGGGTTTTCATAATTCCCAAAGTTAAAGGAAATTGTATTTTTTATAAATTGACAATTTTAACCCTTTTTCCTTATCATTTAAACAATTGAGATAAAATATTAAACAAATCATCAATATCTTTTCCTTTGTCTTTATCTCTTCCTACCAAAACAACATTATCTCTTCCTGCCAAAACAACATAAACAGGATAAACAATTTTGTTGATATATTCATTAACAAAGTTCTATTTAGGTTTCACGTGTGGAAATTTTTTTTTTTTTGAAGGGGACCCTCCATTGTTGCCAGGTATTCACTTTTATTGTTGTGTGTGTGTTGCTCAACAAATTATTAATGGATATATTTTCATGGAAATTTGTTAATATATCTATTCGTATCTCAAATCTTGGTTTTGTTTTGTTTAGGTATGACCATGTTATTCAAGTGCTCACAGATGCAGGGGTGAATACATTATATATGTAATAGATCGCATTTGTTTCATTGTTGATAAACTACTTTTATTTTTATTGCTACTTCTATGGCCTTATAGACCTAAACATTGTCAGGTTGTTTTGTTATGGATTAAACTCTTTTAAAAATTATTATTTAGAATAAAGCATTTGAGAATTTAAATAGTTATGTTTGTATTGTACTTGTCATTTTGAAATGTTAGACTATAGTTTTAATGAATTTGTCATAATTTATAGTTTATATTTTGTATTTCATTATTTATTTAGAGGAAGATTTTAAAAAAAAAAAAAAAAAAAAAGAGTTATATTGGATTTACAAATCTAAGGACAAAATGGGAAAAATAAACAATTCAGTTAAGATTTTTAGGAAAAAACCAAACATTATAACCTCACATTCCTATGAATCTTATTAGATTCTCAATTAAACCAAACATAGGAATAGTTACATTCATAGGCATCTAGATTCTAAGGCATCACATTCTTAGTAATCTGGATGCTAGCAGTAATGTGGATTCTCCCGTACCAATGCTAAAAGTGAGGTTTGGTGGGAATCCACATTCCCAAGGCATCTGGATCTCTTGTGGTAATTGTAACTGGTTGGGTTAAGATAGATTGACCCCGGTTAATTAATTCAATTATCCAAGTTGATTAATTAAGTCAAATTACATGCAAATCATGGAGGCACCAACCAATCACCAATTAACTAATATGCAACTGAAAATAAATAACTCAATGATTTGTTGACAAATAGAGAAAACCTCTTGCGAGGTAAAAACCCCATCGGGTGAATTTGAGGTCACCACTCCCAAGAATTCACTAATCAATAATCAATCGGTTACAAGTATTAGGAATCTTACTACTACCCTAGCCTATCCCAAAATACCAACTTATAGTTGAACCTTTATTTCAATACCCAATTGAACTTGATCTTGTAGTAGCCTTCTTTCCTTTAATGCACAAATCTCTAATCTATACCTAACTCCTTTGCATGGATCCCAATACGTGACTCACTCCAGCAACTTGAATGATTGTTGTTGGCTACAAAGTTCTTCACTTCATCAACAATGAAGATTAGGAAACACTTGGTTACAAAACTCTATGGCATACAAACGCAGTAGCTTCTCACAATGAAAATAAAACTCTTGGTCTTTGTATCTGAATGTTCAATATGTGTATAAAACACTATGAACATTTAGACCCCCAATTTCCAAATTATCAATTCAAGCTTATTATCAAACAATTAATGTGCGGAATATGAACATAAGCATATAACAGAATTGATAAACATTCCAAACCAAATAAAATCACATCCATAGCAGAAATTAAATGACAAAGATTAAGGGAAGAAAGATGCAAACACAAGGACAACACAACGATGTGTTATCGAAGAGGAAACTGAAGCCCTTGGCGTAAAACCTCTCCGCCGCCTTCTAAGCGGTAAATAATCTACTAAAGAATGTCGTTGGGATACATGAACAACAGAAGACCCTCCAATCCTAATCTACCCAGTGTACCTAAGTCCTCCAAGTTCCTACTCTAACGAGGTTATGCCGAACCTATTTCTTCTTTAGCTTACTGGATTCCGCTATAACCCATAGCATCAACCAATATGAATTGGTTCCTTCCGAACTACTTCCCAAAGCACCAAAAAGCCTTCTCACAAATATGGGTATGGTGAGAAAATGATTTGGTTAAAGAACCTCTTAAGGATGTAACAATGGAGAGGGTGAGAGTTGAGGAATTTGAAGAGTCACTATATGAAGATTGTGGATGAGTCAATCTTGTTTTTCTCTAGGGTTTCTCTCTCAAAATTCTCTCTGGAAGCTCTCAATATTTCGTGGGTATAAGGGGTATTTATACTGGAGTGAGAAAAGAATGCGAAGAGTCAATTTTTTCCAAAACAGAGTGGACTGGCGACTTGGCCTCGCGACTTGACTGAGTCACAAGTCCCTCACGACTTGACTGAGTCGCAAGTCCAAGCCGCGAGCTAACTAAATGGTCAGTCTGGACTTTTTGTCCTGTAGTGCTACAGTTGGCATGACGGTTCAGCTTCTTTGCATGCTTCACTCGTGTGCATCTTCTGGCGGCTTGCAAGCCGCGAGCCACCTGCGAGATCCAGCTGCGAGTCCCTGCTTCATTGCACAGTCTTGAGGATTTCTTCACACTCTCTCACACACTACCCTTACATAATTGCCACCTAAATACAGGGTTACTAATTGCTAAATTACAAGTAAATTTGGCACGGAATAAAGCTAACAAGATGGTTGATTAAATTCAACCTTACAGTATCCGCTTATGACGGCTCTTAAAATAAGTCTTATATATGTCTAGGGTTGTGAGAAAAGAAACCCTAAACTAATAATACAACATGGGCCGAATTTCAGATCTAGAAATTATGAAATCGTAATTCTCGATAGATCGAGCTTGTGTTGAACTTCTCATTTAGTTTCGATAGCAACTATCTGTCGAGCTTTAATGAAACAGGTTTTCTTCACTTGTTTTTTAGATCAATCTTCATGTCTTTAATACTAACACTTTATATGTTTGAACAACATATTTCTTGATGTATTACACCCAACTTAGATCTAGCCAATTACAAATAAAGTGCGTTTTGTTAAAGGATTAGCCAATTACAAAACAGATATGACCCTAGCATAACCAAACATAGGAATGCTCAGGAATCTTAAAGATTTTCCTGAACCAAATGATGGATAAAGGGTTTCTTGAATCTTCCATCTCTGATTGTACAAGTCACAATTGTAGGGGGTCAATCTCTCTCTCTCTCTGATTGTACAAGTCACAATTGTAGGGGGTCAATCTCTCTCTCTCTCTCTCTCTCTCTCTCTCTCTCTCTCTCTCTCTCTCTCTCTCTCTCTCTCTCTCTCTCTCTCTATATATATATATATATATATATATATATATATATATATAAAACCGATATATAAAACCGAAGCCTTTGACCATTTGTTGACCTGCTCCACAATTTTCCACATCATCACCCATATTATTATTTATTTATGTTTTATTTTTCTTTTCAAAACCTTTTTATTTTAGTAATACTAGTTGCTAACTCGTGCTATACATGAGAACCTACTTATTTGTGAGGTAGACTAAAATAATTTTATAATATCTTAAATTGATTAAGAAATTACATCATTGCAAGATTTACTCTTATATGAATTTAATTTGTGTTATAATTTGATGAAGAAGTCATTGCTTGAACGTGTAATGACTTACAAAAAATTTGTTAGACAATTTTAGATATTGCAAAAAATAACTAAAAAATTCAGATATTAAAATTTCTGAAAGACCAAAAAATATTAAAGAATTAGATGGTTTACTGCTTAGAAATTATTAAAACAAAAAAATATATATATATATATATATATGACTAAATAATAGATAAATATAAAAGAAAGATGGGTTACATTCAAAAGAACAATTTTAATTATTGCAAACTTTTTATCTTGTAAAAAATGGCTAAAGAGAGTTTGGTGGTTCATTTATGAGAATTACTTTTAAAAACATACATGAAAAACCATAAAATAATTTTTTGTTTGTTTTTGTTTTTGTTTTTTTTTTTTGTAACAAAGTAGAGGAGAAGAAAATAACATAAAAAAGTTCATACCTCTATTCAGGTTTTTTTTTTTTTTTTTTTTTTTAATATTGGGGTTTGCATTGCTTTTATAGTGTTCATGATTAACCTCGCAAAGTTTGAGTTTAAGTTGAACTTGTTAGAAAGATAGAGTTTCACTCCTTGTTAAGTTTGGACTAAACAAAAATAATTTTGTTTTAAAAAAATGATAATGATGCCTACTAAGCATCTTAATTACTATGTTGTTGTATAAGAAGTTGTAGTAGAATTCTTCTATTATCCAAAGAAGTTGAACTTTATCAATAGATGGTGACTTTTATATTTATCCAAATAAAGCCACGTTTAGGATAATCTTAATATAGGATTTATTCAATTTTTTATTTTATTTTATTTTTTTTATATCAACGTTTTGAGTTTAAGTTTAAGTTAGACTTTTTAAAGAGATAGATTTTTACTTCTTGTTAAGTTTGGACTAAACAAAAATAATTTTGTTTTAAAAAAATGATAATGATGAGTTTGAGTTTAAGCTGGATTTGTTAGAGAAATAGAGTTTCACTCCTTGTTAAATTTGGACTAAACAAAAATAATTATATTTAAAAAAAATGATGAGTTTGAGTTTAAGTTGGACTTGTTAGATAGATAGAGTTTCACTCCTTGTTAAGTTTGAACTAAACAAAAATAATTTTATTTAACTATTGTGTTGACTTAGAAAATTGAGAGTTTCAAGGCTTTGGTTTTATTTAAAAAAATGATGAGTTTGCATTTAAGTTGGACTTGTTAGATAGATAGAGTTTCACTCCTTGTTAAGTTTGAACTAAACAAAAATAATTTTGTTTAAAAAAAATGATAATGATGCCTACTATGCATCTTAATTACTATGTTGTTGTATAAGAAGTTGCATTAGAATTCTTCTATTATCCAAAGAAGTTGAACTTTATCAATAGATGATGATCTTTATATTTATCAAAATAAAGCCATGTTTAGAATAATCTTAATATAGGATTTATTTAGTTTTTTTGTTGTTTTATTTATCAACGTTTGAGTTTGAATTTAAGTTAGACTTCTTGAAGAGATAAAGTTTCAATTCCTGTTAAGTTTGGACTAAATAAAAATAATTTTATTTAAAAAAAGTGATGAGTTTGAGTTTAAGTTGGACTTGTTAGATAGATAAAGTTTCACTCATTGTTAAGTTTGGACTAAAAAAGTGATGAGTTTGAGTTTAAGTTGGACTTGTTAGATAGATAAAGTTTCACTCATTGTTAAGTTTGGACTAAACAAAAATAATTTTATTTAAATATTGTGCCGATGTGGAAAATTGTGAGAGTTTCAAAGACTTATATATATATATATATATAGACTAGTCGCTAACCCGTGCGATGCACGGGAAAGCAACCAATTTTTTCCAAATGATGTGACATTAGCTATTGGAATTCAGCATCGATTCTCTGGTAGCACATTCTTATTTTTCAATTTCATTTATTTGATGTCTTCTACTAAATATTCAATGCATTCATTATATTTAAAAAACGTTGAAGTTTAGATATTGTTTTTCAATTCCTCTTGACACACAATGATACTATCTAAACTTCTCTTGAAGTAGTAAAAAAACTCTCGACACACAATGATACTATTTGATTTTTTTTATTAAAAAAATATGGATTGGTATTTGGTACTACTTGAGACTATTATAGATTCAAAAGTAAAATGAAAATAGAACATTGGATCATGAATGTCTGGTTCTTCTTCATCACAAACGCAAATTACTTAGGACACAAATTAACTCAACCTCATTAATTTAAGACACATATTCTCCATACTCTATCCATTCAATGGATGGTTAATTCAATTTCACAACTCCTACTAAACCATACTAACTAAAAAAGAAAAAGAAAAAAATCCTATTGAAGTCTAAACATATATGCATTTTTTTAACACATGACATACGTACCAACCAAAAAACTACACAAAACATATTGTTTATAAACCAAATTATTAGTTGTATGTTAAAGGACAAAGAAAATGCTAATTTTGACTATAAGCACAAATTTTGAAGAAAGAATCTTGTGCTCAATATGAGCTCCACATCACAGTGGTTTCCCCCTTTAAGCCATAGTGGTTCATACTTCTCTTTACACAGTTCCCAGAGTTGCTTACCATGGGAGCAATCAACAAATTCATATGAAGTCCCCTAAAAAAGGATATAAAAGAGCTAGACTACAAAAAAAATTAATTTATACCAGCATGTGGAAGCATTTTCACTTATTTCAGAAAACTCTCTTGGTGGGAAGCAAACAATCTACTTGTGATTATAAATGCATACTTATAATTGAATGCCATAAGAGAGGAAAGACCATGGCTCATTAAACTTAGAAGATTTTACAGAAGAAAAAGCTATTAATATTGGATTAGAAATATATATTTTTTGATAATTTTTGGCATGACCAACATGAAGATTTATTGAGTTTTTTTTATGCGTCTTAAAAGTGTTAAATATCCACTCTTAATATCAGTGCTTCTCCACCAAAAGTCTACACATAGGCATATCCTAATAAATTCCTTAATGTATACCTGTACCAACTTGCCCAAGTTTAGAATTCACAGAAATATAGAGGACAAAACAGGGGTATGTTAAAGTTGTTGGTGATGGATAATGTCTATATTCTCATGTATATTTTTTAAAAGTTCCTTTGACCCTTAAATGTGAAGAGAAAACAATTGAAGAGCAGCAATTGTCGTTGAACATTCCACTTGACAAAAGACAATTAATCATATCCATGAAGAATAGATGATCATTCCACTTGACAAAAGACAATTAAACTTGAAGAATATATATATTACCTACCAATCACTCAACTCTTCTACAAAAATTCAACTTTCTTATCTAAGTTTTATTTGAATAAATTTTCATTGCTCCAGTTAATTGTATACTTTGAAATAGATTTTCTATTTACATTGAATGAAGGCTAAACATGACAAACATAATCTTTCATGACTGAACAAATGATACTACAATTCCATTATCAAATTCCTCCCATTTCCTAAATTATTAAAGCAAAATTTAACAATTATTCAAGTTTTGAGATAAATTAAGGAGGGAATCCTAGAAAACAGCATGAATGGACTACTAATATCTATATAAATAGTAATCACAAACCTAATTGAAGAATCAAAGTCATGGATTTCACTTCCGAGATTTATTGGCAAAAAAATTCATATTATGACCATCCATTATAAGCCCATCATATTCATGGGCAGTAAAAGTAAAGAAATAATTTTTTTAAGAACAAAGAAACCATAACGAATTAACTCTCTCCTATTTAAGAATTGCTTGCGTAGAAAACCTAAGCCCCAAAAACTATTCGCGGAGAAGATGATGTCTAAGGACCCTCACCACAAAGTGAATATTGAAACTGACATCTTTTTATAAAGGTTGGTCAATATCTTATATTTATATGTATGGCCGTTGGTTACCACTATTTTTTTATTATTTTTATTTTAAATTCTTTTTATTTTAGATTTTATGATTAGATTTGCTATTATCTTCTTTTGCCGCAACACAATTTTCTCCTTAAAACTTATTTTTCTTCAAGATTTTTTTTGAGGGCGGCTCATGCTTCACAATTCACATATTCCACTTATGTATTGGACTCCTCTCCTTTTTCGGTCAATGCATCAAGGTTAGGGTTATTTGATTTGTTCAATAAAAATTATAGGTTTGTTGCTTTTTCTTATAAGTTTGTCAATTGTTGTTTTGTTTATTTAATTGCTGGCCTGAATCTTTTAATTAAATCTTCAAATTTTTTTAACCTTTTAAAAGTTTTAATATTTTGAATTTTAACATTTAAAAGGTAACTCATATTTCTCTAATATTTCTATGTTGTGTAGACATATTTTTTTTGTTTATTATATTTCTCCATTGTGTAGTCACATAATTTTTGTTTTGTTTTAATAAATTCTTGGCTCAAAATCTTCTAATTGTTTGGTTTACATATGAATTTTTAAGTTCATTTTTTGCAATACATTTAATTGTCTGGCCAATTTCAATAGTAGAAAAGCTATAATCATGGATTCCCTTCTTTCTATTGTATTTCTCTATTGCGTAATTATATATATATATATATATATATATCTATTGTTTTATTTCAATACTTTGGAAGCTTTGAATCTTCTGATTTTTTTTTAAAATTTTTTTTTTTTGGCCTTTTGGAAGTTTTAACATCATAACTTTTGGGTTTTATTTTTTCTATTATCAGAAATTATCTAGAAGATTTCAATGAATATTCATGGATTATTCTTTTTTAGGGTAACCCATCTTTATCTTATATTTCTATTCCTAACTTTTTTTTCCTATATTTTTTCTTTAATTGTCCGTGTTTACTTCTCTTTTGTTTTTCTTATTTTTACTTTCATAGCATATGTACATGTTGTGTATGTTCTTTGATTCTTTCTTTAATGATTTTTGTGTGAGTATGTGTCATCGTATCTGGGTACTTAGGCAAAATCTATAAAGACTAAAGATGCTTCTTTTTTTTTTTTTTTTTTTTTTTCTTTTTTTTGTAATGAATCCTATGTTTTTCATGACTTTAGTGAGTCATATTCTTAATGATCGAAATGGTTTTGTTTGACGTGGATTTTTTTCATATTGGTTTCAAAGTTTATTTCTTGGCTTATATTATAGATTGTAATATATTTATTCATCAAACTGTTTAGTTGAGTTTGTGTTCGAAATTGTTTTCAGTGTTGGACATTTTCTTGAAGCATGTTGGTATCATATATTAAAATACTGTTAAGTTGATAATAATAATAATAATAATAATAATAATAATAATAATAATAATAATAATAATAATAATATAGTTTGATAAATGTCTGAAACGTATAGCTGTTAACAAATGTTTTAGCTATATGATTTTATTTTACAAATTCAATTTTGGTGTTGTAGTAAAATAAACAAAGATTAAATTATATATTGTACTCAATACGTTTCCCGTGCATCGCACGGGTTAGTTAAATAAAAAATATAAAAATTTATTTTTCTATTATAACTTGGCTATAAAAAAATGTTATGGTGATAACTTCACACAATGCTCAACTGCAATTAAATCTACCATTCACTACCAATATAATCTATGTTATCTTGCACATTTGTTTGCATAACAAACAGGTTGTTTTCATCTTTTTAATAAAACAATCTATGATAGAGGAAAGAGATAAATTGTTCCATTGCAGGATGCATGATGAATGTCAACTTTCCCAACTTGTGTAGAATGATGTTCTCTTTCCTCTTCTTTTGCACTGCACTACATTTGATGGTGACCTATTTCACAAAACTTTTTTTTTTTTTTTTTTTTTACAATGAACATCCTAAAGTTGTTAACCAATACAGAAACTTGTATCCAATCATATATACCAAGTGGGGTAAATGCCTCTATATCACCTAGAGCCCAATTGTTTTAAAGCATTTTGAATCACAAAAGCATCTGATGGCTAAAGTGCTTTTGCCAAAAATGATCAAATAGTTCTAAGCAACAAACTTTTAATATGCAATCATAGTTCTTGTAAATCTGACAATCTTAGGTAACTGATACTGAATCAATGGATTATGGATCATCTTTGCATACAATCTATAATAAATAAACGACAAAAAAAAAAAAAAAAAAAAGGAAGAAAGAAAAGGGTTTAAATTAATCAATAAACAAATTAGGCTAACTAAGTTGGAGAAACATGTTTCATAGAAAGAGAATCTTGTATTTGCTAATTAACCTTTCATGGTGCTACCTCAATACACAACAAAGATACGAAATTTTCATTGATCTAAATGCTCAAAGAAATATAGAGTTGAGAACTATTATATCATTTAATTATATGTGTCTCAAATTACTTCGTTTCTATAAGGTTTTGATCTTCACTACTTACATCAACAAAAGAATTGCTAAGCAAGAACCACCATTAAATTTTGGCTTCAAAAAGATTTATATGCTTATATAACAGTGGCTGTGAACATTAGAAAGTGCTAACCATTATAATGTGCATTCTTCTGCTTCCCTCTACTTCTCTAGTTCCATCAATAGACTCAATCTCTATTTCATGCAATTCAGCCTCAACATTGCAAAACATTATTGAAGTATTCACCTCATACCTCAAAGAATGTTCACAAATTCTTCACTTAGTTATCTCAGGCCTTGTGAAGAAGTAGAATGTTGAATCGAGGGAGAGGTATAGTGCAAAAGGCAAGAGTAAGTAATAAGCTCCACCACCACAGATGGAGACAGAGTTTCAAAGAATAATTGCATGAATAGATTAGCAAAACTGGGAAAAAAAAATAGTTATTTCACCAATATGAATTTCAGTCTCATACTGTATAGTAGTTTTCCTCAGCCTTATTGAAAATAGATAGATACCCAAACCAATTTAATCCAAATACCCAAAAGGGGAAAAAGAGAGTTATTTTAGCAATATAAATTTAAGTCTCATTTCACTGCATTATTTGAACATGGTAGAAGAGAGTTCACTATTCTAATATGTTTTAACATCGTAGTAATTTTTTTAATGGTATTACTCAAGGGTTGATCTTTTGTCTCAATGAATCTTATGTAAAGGTTTGGAATTTTGAAATAAGGAACCATACAATTCAACATGATCCAAAATCTACAAACTAAAAATGGCAATTGATGATTTAAACTATAAAATAATCATTATTTTATATATCCATGAAGAATATATAAACAAACAGGAATTAATCTCTTATATTAATTTTGGATGGCTATAGGTAATATGTTGAATTTCAGTGATAAAAAAAAGTGAATTTCTCAAAAACTCTTCTCATAAAATAAAAAGGAAAAAGTTACTTTCCCACCAACAATGAAAACCCAACAGGAATTCAATATGCCACCAAAAAAAAAAGAAAAAAGAATCTTTATAGCTATCAATGATGAAACAGAATAATAACAGAGCAAAACCACAACAACATTAAAACATTTTGTATTGCTTGCCTAATACATTAGGCATTCAGAATTCAACTATTAAGTTTTTGTTGACATTTTTCCCTAAGAATAACTTTTCTTTGATAAAGAGGTTGCAAACATTATCAATGTTGAAAATCCAAATGAAAACATGCACTCCAAAAATTAATATAAAAAACTAAAAGCATACCTTGCTCAGAAACTTCAAACATCAAAGAGTCTCAAGTATATAGAGTCCCTAAAACAATAGGGGTAAAAAACTATTATTGAGAGCATAATATATTCTTAGTTCCTTTCATAAATTAAAATAATGACCAAAATAACATAAAAATTAGAATAAAAAACCACAAAATTTGGACTAAAATTATAAACTTTGACACTTTCAATAACATTAATAATAAATTACAAACTTACTATACATGCAATAATTTATTAGTTGTGACGTTAAGAAAACATGCCTTCAAATTCCAATCTGCATAAAGCAATAATTTTTTCCAAAAAGATCTTCACCACGTATGTAATAAACAGCAACCATAAAACTCATTAATAGAAGACAAATATATATACAGCAACTTCTTCATCACAATGATAAAAGCAGATTTAAAACAGCAACCTTATGAACACTGTTTAGGAATTCTATCAAACTCTTGTGCGAAGCCAATAACAAAAACATATGTACAACCAACAAACATCATTATTATGTACACATATATACAGCCAACAAAAAAAAAAAAAAAAACTCTTGACACACAATGATACTATTTGATTTTTTTTTTTTTTTAAATTCAAAAATTCAGTATGAACAATGTAATGAATAACTAACCTCAACGTACTCCACACCAATTTCGCTAAGATTATCAGGAAGCAAGCAGATAACTCCACCTAGCTCAATTTCCACTAAACAAATTCAAACCCGTGGCTCAGTTTCCACACAAAAACAATTCAAATTGACCAATAGAACTAAAATTCAAAAAAAAGTTAAATTGATTATCTAAGTGTGTGCACAAAAATTACAATTCAATCAACTATATAATACAAAATAGGCTGGGGTAAAAAAATAATCTATAGCTCAGTTTCCACACAAATTGAATAGCTGTGAAAAAAAAAGCATCGTGAAAGGTTTATATATATAGTTATAGAGTCCTAATCTATATAGAGTTCGGATTCAGAAAAAAAAAAATATATATATATATATATATATATATTATAGGTTTGTAAAATAATACCTTTGGGCTGGTCTCGACAGGTTGGGTTGGTTGCATTGCCGACCGACATAGTTGTTGGGCCATGGGCTATGGGTATGGTGGGATCTGTGGCCATGGGCTTGCCGTGGAAAGGAAGAGGCAGCGGATTGGTCTGTTGGGTCGGATCGGTATCGGGTTGTTGGGTCTTGCCGTGGAAAGGGAGAGGCAGAGGATCGGTCTGTTGGGTCGGATCGTTGGGTCTTGCCGTGGAAAGGAAGGTAATGGCAGAGTATTCGTGTGGGAGGAAGGTCTGGTATTGCCGTAGAAAGGAAAAGGCTGAGAAGAGCTCGTAGAGGAGGAATGGTATTCGTGAAAGGGAAAGAGAAGGAATGGTTTTATTTTGGCAGAGAAGAGCTCGTAGAGGAGGAATGGTATTCGTGAAAGGGAAAGAGAAGGAATGGTTTTATTTTTTGTGTTTTATTATTTGTTATTATTTTGTTATTATTATTATTATTTTTTATTATTTGTTATTATTTTGTTAATTATTTTGTTATTATTTTTTTTAATGATTTGCTGATGTGGAAAATTTTTGTTAATTATTTTGTTATTATTTTTTTTTAATGATGTGCTGACGTGGAAAATTTTTGTTAATTATTTTGTTATTATTTTTTTTTAATGATGTACTGACGTGGAAAATTGTGGAAGCTTGAAAAGTTTCGGTTTTATATATATATATAGATTTTGTTAATTATTTTGTTATTATTTTTTTTAATGATGTGCTGACGTGGAAAATTGTGGAAGCTTTAAAAGCTTCGGTTTTATATATATATATATATAGATTAAGCAAACAAAGATGACTAAATTGAATTACTATAGAGGCCCACTTATTTAGTATTCTATTTCAAAAAGGAATAGGAGTCCCAAGTGAATTAATAAGAAGTGTAAAACATAAAGGCTGCTGCTTTTTTCTTTTTTCTTTATATATATATATATATATATATATATATGAATATTAATCATCTTCTCTCATTGCGTTTCTCCTTCTTTTATTTTTCATTATTCCAGCGGTACTCTTTGGCTGCCCTGCTCTCTCTAACTACCTCATACGCATGTCTCTATTTATATAACAAAAGCAATTGTTTATATATATGTATATATATATATAATTTCTTTTGTTCCAGCCAATTTACACAATTCTTGAATTACCTTTCTTCATGAGACTCCTCTTTCTCACATGCTTTTAAGCTAAACAGTAGGCCAAATTCAATTCAAGCTTGACAACAAATAGGTTAAAACTTCTCTCTGTAAGTTTATCGAATCCTTCTTCTCTCTATACGTTCTCCTGCCTTCACCCCAAGCCAATCCCTTCACCATGAATTAGAGTCCCAAGTGAATAAAGAGATGTGAGTCTCTAAGAATAAAGGTTGTTGCTTTCCTCTCAACTCTCTATATGTTCTCTGCCTCCATCCCAAGCCAATCCCTTCACCATGAATTAGAGTCCGAATTGGACAGCTTTTGGTATGTTGCTTCGTCCTGAATCTTCAAGGTGGCTGCGTAGTATACTTCAATATGAGCTACATTTCCACGCTACATTTCTTATAATTCAATAGTTTCCACCTCTATTGCTTTTGGTATGTTGTTTCGTCCCAACTCTCCACTTCTTGCATATATTTTGCATAACCCATACACTTCAATATGGCACCAATTATTTCTTTGGCCATGGTTTTCTTTTCTTTTTCTGTGGTTTTCTTATTATGGGTAATTCATTGTTTGACGTCCCTGCAAGAATGTTTATATTTTTAGAGGTGTTAGGTTTATGTTTGTAGGCCCAAGATACCTAATTCTATTGTAAACCCATTCATTTAATTTAGTTTTAAACACTAAGGTTGTTCTCTATATACAAAGATCTACTATAGTCATTTAGCCTATTATTGTAGGCAATCTGAAAAGATAATTTTTGTGGTTATTGCTATCCACTAATAATATTCACCATTCCAAATTTTTTAAGTTGGGTTATTTTAAGGTTTATTGTAGAAGAGGATTGTCCATTTGTTAAAAAATTTAGAAAATATTCAATGTGAAGCAAATTTTGTTAAATGGGTATAGAATTTGATATGTTTGATACCCTGTTTTATTTATTTATATTAATTGAGAATCTTCAGTTATGGGATAAGAATTATGGGTTTTAACTAAATTTCTCAGAACAAATGATAGTGTGGTTGCTACAATAGAAACCCCCAAATTTAAGTTTAGGGATATAAAACTTTTAATGTATTAAATTCATATTTTGCAGATTTTATTTTTAACTTAGATAAAGAGCTGCATATTTTGGGGAACAAATTCAATTCCAAGTGCGTCAATAAATTCAATTCCAAGTGACTTTTAAAAAAAAAAAAATTTAGGTTCCATAAGTTTTTTTTATTCATTGTAAATAATAATAATAATAATTGTACAAGAAATTTTTTTCTTCCTTTTATAATATATAATTGTTAATAAATAAACCAAGATATATTAAATAATATATTATACTTAATACCTTTCTCATGCATTGCACGGATTAACACTAGTTTCACATAAAGTACCATTTATCTTCTCTTGATAATTGAAATAGAAAATCGTAGTTATTATCCTTCATTTGAATTTACCTCCCTACAATTTTGACTTGTACAAAACAATATTTCAATGTAATCATAGGGAAAGAAAAAGTTAGCCCATCATCTTCTTCATTCTTGGCCATGAGGAAATGCTGGTAATAGTATTCAATCCTCTAATTTAATCTTCCTGCTTTTTATTTATTTTTCATCTATCTGCCTCTCTCTTCTATGGATACTTTTTCTATCATAAGGATATGTTTTTCTGGTTGGGGATGTGTTAATGCTGGAGCAAGTTGTGTATCTCTGATGTTTGACCACGTAAAGCACACATCTAAGGCATTTGCCTTAGATGTGTGCTTTATGTGCACACTAAGCTTAGTACACTTTTGTAATCAATATTTGACATGTGTTTTTCTTTGATAAATAAAGTACTTATATTAAACAGAATGCAGAGTACAAAACTTATGTAAGAATTACAATTAACTTTGATTATTTACAAATTCTAAAACAGAACAAGATGCTATCTTTGCCAAATCTCAAGTTTCTCTTTCTGAATACTCTTTGAATGGGCATCGTGCATTGCGGTGATGTAATCTTTTTATGTTTTCTATGATGGAGTTCCTAGATTCTTTACGCTCCTGCCATTGATACAACAGCTTTGATCTTTTTACTTCTATGTTTCTTTATTTCCCTTTGTTGTCTTTTTCTCTTTGTGTACTACCTATTTTTTTAGCCTTTTAAGGAATTGCACTTATTTATAAAAATAAATAAACAAAACAGAACAAGAAGGAATATTTCCTAATGCTATCATCCAATCTTACGTATGTTGTAACAAAGATTGTTCGATCTTATGGAATGACCATTCAATCCATCAAAAATTCTCCTAATTCACACATGCCAAAGAGTCCACAAGATGCACAAAGGAGTTGCATTTTTAGCTTTAAACACAATGACAAAATTGATACTTTTTAACTTACCATTTACTTTATTTAAAAGGTCAATAATACATGGGGATTTGCACTTTGTTTAATGATATGTACTTCTCTTTTTTATAGTTGGTATGGGCAAGAGTCTTATATTGAAATCTTCCCCAGAATTCATATTTGTAATTTGTGTCTGATAATTTCTTTTGTTCATTCCATGTAGGTTGTCCGCTGGGGGCGTTCTGTCTATGCAAATATTAAAAAATTCATCCAGTTCCAGCTTACGGTTAATGTTGCAGCTCTTACAATTAATGTTGTAGCAGCAGTGTCCTCTGGTGAAGTTCCTTTAAATGTAGTGCAGGTTTCGCTTCTCTCTCTCTCACTCTCCAGAAGATGGGCGAATTTAAAATAATTTGTTATGACCTTGTTTTGTAGTAGACCTTATGTCACATATGTTGGAACGTTCTCAAATTTGATACATGTGGGTAGGACTAAGAATCATGCAATAGAAGGTCCAAAATATCCACAATTGTCAATATTTTGGGTGTGGGCTTTTAAGAAAATGTTTCTCATGAATTATTTTCTATAAACTGACAAAACATTCATGGATTTTCTACTACTGCATTATTAATACATAACCATGGGGCTTTAACACTCAATCGGTCCCTTCATTATGAAAAATTATCTTATGAGATGGTGTTATAAGACATCCCTCTCACAACATATGTGGGTTAGAGAGATGTCTTATGAGACCATCTCATGAGATACATTCTCCTTCATTACTGCATTTTCTCAACTGTAAGATGATTTCTTAATCTTAATGCATTGATGTAAAAGGGATGGAACAGTAGACATTTTAAATTTATTTTAAATTTGTTTACGTTACCCAAACCCTTCCTAGATGAAGGCAAATGTTTCTGGATCTTTCTAGGTGAAAATGATAAAGTTTTGTGAAAATTATTTGAGCATCAAGAATTTTTTTCTTCTTTGGGAGAAGTTTTGAACCATCACTCAAATATTTGAAAAGATCAGGACTCAGTATTTTGTGGGTTGTCTATGCCATCAAGGCATTGGATTAATTATTTGCTAGCAGTTGGGAAATTTTAGGAATATAGCATTTAACTGTCCCTTATTGTTAGCAAATGTGAAGTTGATGTTTATGTCTTCTTGGTACAAATTCTATGGGTTAACCTTATCATGGACACTCTTGGAGCACTTGCTTTGGCTACAGAACCGCCAACGGACCACTCTACGCATAGAACACCAGTTGGCCGAAGGTTTGCACCACTGATCCTTGTTGATTGTGCAGTATCATATTTGCATTCAGTGCTCTTCAAGTTTTGTAGTATGCTTTCACTCAATGGTACACTTTATGGCCATTAGCTTTATTTTTTATAGATGTAGGTTGCTCTTATACCCGTCAGGGTTAGCCTAGTGGTTGGAGGCTTGGGATGAGCTGTAAACCCAGACATCTTTGGTTCAATCCCCAGTAAGAGTACTCCTGGATTACCTGATACACGGTTCTGATGGGTGGGGTCGTGTATCTGTGATTTACTCTCCAAGGGTGGATCCAAAGGGTTTTGCCTTGGTGAGGTTCCATGTCATCAAAAAAGAAAAAGAAAAATGTAGGATGCTCTTATTGCATCTTGTTTGTTGTTGCTTATACTTTGTTAAATACTACGTATTGATACTTTTCAAGGCTCAACTCACCTCCCATTCTCTCCATTTTGTGGTCCAAAATATGCACATTATCATAACTTGGTAAATAGAGAAGCAAATCTTCTTTCTTGGCCAAATATGTTAGGCTCCAGTTCTTTCAAATTTCCCCATGAAAATATTGTACCATTGATCCTCTACAACCTTTTTGAACCTAAACAACTCTCATATTGACCAAAATGTTTCTTCCCTTTGCAGTAGTGCCATTTTCTACTTCAAATTTTTCTGTCAAACTCTTGTTCTGTTGGGTCTGAAAGAGCAATATGTTCTATAATCTCTATTACTCTTTACAATTCCTTCCATTTTGGGTTAATGGAAGCCATTATTAGACATTGTCTATGTTGAATCACTTCCTCCTGGTTGCAAAAATAAAGCTTGACTAACTTTTGGGAAATTGAAAATTGGTTATTCTGGGTGCAATTTACAAACCAATGAACCACAGCATGCTTTAGCTTTTTTTTTTTTTTTTTAATTGTTTTTTTAGGGATTTTGGGTGGAGGGGGAGGGGGGGGGGGGGGGGGACAGTGGAGGTCAGTGAAGGGCATGAGGGGTGGACAATGTGGAGGGGCATGAGAAAGAGAGAGTTATGCAGAGTAGTCAGCATGTGGTTCTTGTGACAGCAGAGATGGTGATTAGGTTGGAGGAGGTGGGAGAGAACGAGTTTAAAGAGAAAGGGAAGCTCAAAATTTATTTTCATCTTCTAATTTGAACAGCTGTTATTTTGTACTATGGATGGGAGAGAATGAGGATAAAGTGAAAAAGACTGAGCCAAGCTCTACGTTTCTTACAAATACTTTCAATTATTGTGATTTCTTTTGCCATCTTGGTTTATATTATGTTTGTTTTGAACTATGTGATAATCGAAGGTCATACTCAGTGCACAAACCTCCCATTTTGCGGGGTCTAAAAGCAATCATGATAAGCAGTCTTACCCCACAATTTATTGGAGAGGTTAATTCTTGGAATCAAACCTGCAACTTGTCACTTGCCAAGAGCAGACCTCTAAATTCAGTTTCAATTGGTACCTAGAGGAAAAAGGAAGTTATAGTTGATTTTTCTTTAGGAATGTGTTATGACCTAGATGTTGGATAAATTATTTGAATTTAGTTTAGTAATAGAATAAGGCTTCTTAGATAGATTAGTATTGTTATTTATTTGTATTCAAATTAATTCCTATATTTTAGGATTGTTCCTATATTTAAGAATTAGTTCCTATGTTGTAGGATTCGTTGATGAGGTTATATCATCTTAGCTATTTATGTACGTTAAATGCATTAATGAGAATTAAATAGAAAATTAGCCCAAAAAGTCTATTCTCTCTCAAGTTCAAAAGATTGGTCATCTCAAATTAACTATCTGTTATATTCAGTAAACTATCCCGGTTCACAACAGAAAGACATTGTAGTCGAATCATCTTGCAAAATGTTTGACCTTACAAATAGCCATGAAGGGTTCCTCTCCAACTAGAGGGGTGATGAGTAGCTATCTATATAAAAGCTTTGAAAGCCTCATTCTGTTTTTATTATTTATTTATTTTTTACTTTGCTTTTCTTGAACCATTTTAAGTAATGCTTATTTTTCATCATTCTCTGCTTAATGTTCTTCCCTTTTATTTTTGTCCATTTTTTAGCTTCACATATCAATAATATATTAAATATTAAGGGTTGTGTGTGTGTCTGATTGAATCACTTTATGATTGATATGATATGATGTGGATTAATGATCTCATGTCTGTTTTCTTAGAGCAGTAACAATGACGATTGTAAAAAAAAAATCTATTTTAAGTCTTCAAACATTACTTTATTTATTTTACCATCTCAATTTATAACTCACCTAATATCTCAATTTTTATTTTTATAGACAACTTAATAAAATAATATAAATTACACAATCAAATAATATAAAAAAATTTATCTCTCTTCTCACCCATCGCTCTATTCTACCCAGGAACTCTTGACCCAGTGCTACACGCCAACATCACCCAGAAGTAGAAAAAGTCTGGGAGGTTTTAACATATGAAAAAAGAAGTAATATTACAAGAGATCCATAACAGAAATTTATTAAATTTTCTTCTACTTTAATTTTTTCTTTCTTTCTTTCTTTTATGACGAAATGCGTAATGTATCAGACTACAGTATACACTGATGTCATTGAGTTTCTATTACAAATCAAGTTTCTGGAATTCTATTACCAAGATTACAGTGGTTTGCCTCATCAAAGTTATTCTCTTTCAAAAAACAGACAGATATATTTGAGAAGACAAAATCGAACAACTGAACCACAAAAAAAAAAAAAAAAACCACAACCACGCCACCACCGTGCCACCTGATCCGGCCAACCAACAGCCATCCAAACTCCAAACCACCGATCCAGCCAACCCACAGCCACCCAAACACAGCAACTACAAAAAACAAGAAGAGGGGAGAGAACAGAGTAGATACAGAGCAGAAAGAAAGAGTCAGAGAAATAGGAGAGAGGGAGAGAGAAAGAGAGAGTACCGTGATTGATGAGAGAGAGAGAAAGAGGATATTTTTTATTAAAATAATATATATATATATATATATATATATATTTTCCATCCCACGCTACAGTTGGTTCTATATTTGAGAATCAACTGTTCACGGGTTGTAAAAAAATATGGATTCCCACCCCGGATGCGAGGGATTTTTAACTTGTTAGTGGCTAAAATAGCAACTAGGGAATTTTTATATCCTAATGCTAATGCTCTTAGGGAGCCTCTTATAACAAATATAATGCGGAGGAACTTACTCATAAGGTACCTCTTCTGTTCGAAGTAGTTTTTGTTGGAATGTATAATTAAAGCAAATGGGCATCTAGCTTTATGGATTGTTGCCATATTATTCATAAACTTGTTTTTGCAGGCTGTTTATCAAGTAGCTGTCCTCTGCCAAGTAAGTAGGCGATTTAATGAAACTAGTATATACCAACTTTATGAGTCTGCTTTTAAGTAAAACCATCAGCTTCAATATTTGTCATTTCGATTTCATAAGAGATTATACTTACCAAAAAAAAATTCATAAGAGATCAGGATAAAATAGGATATGCATCATATTGATTATGGTTTAGTGTGTGAGAAATGCCAGTTGAAACTTGAAACACCCATTACCATTGAATAAAAAATCTTCAAATAACTTTAAGCTGATTTTCAATGTCTCTTTTTTAAAAAAAGATTTTAGGAGTAGGTGTTTCATTTATTTCAATTCCTACAGAACATTAGATTTGTTTGAACATGGCCAATGAACTTCACCTAAAATGGTACTTCCTCTTTCCATATTAATAGGATGAAGGGTGAGTTGGGTTCAAGATCCATGGGTCTTACCAAAAAAAAAAGAAGAAGGAATTTCTAGACCAAGAATTGAGTTCTGGAATCACATAGAATTCATACTACAATTGAATGGCCGATCTTTATAATTAGAATTTTTTAAGAAAATAATTTTGAACTTGAAAAATGACCCAAAAATTAGGGTAGGAAAATAGAAAGTTGTCAGCCAGTCTAATTACTGAGTAAACAAAGAAAAAAGTTCATCGTAAAATTAGTGTCGAGTTCCATCTGAAATATTATAGTACTATTGATTGTTAAATATGGGTTTCAATGATGTGAAGAAAACTAAACTTTCCCCATGCCAAAGTGTGCAGTTTCAGTGAGATCTTATTAATATCTGTTCTAATTTTATTTTCAAGTCTATTTATGTTGCAAACCACAGTTTGCTAATTGTTCAAATTACAGATTTTCAATGAGTTCAATGCTCGAAAACCAGATGAAATAAATGTCTTCAGTCGAGTAACCAAAAACCGCCTTTCCATGTCAATAGTTGGAATTACCTTCGTACTTCAGCTGATTAGCCATTATGATTGTTTAACATGCTTTTATTTTTTGTACATGCATGTCTACTTGGTATTAATAATGCTAGTCCTTACTATTTTGTAGATACTCATCATGGAATTCCTTGGAAAATTTACATCAACAGTGAAACTCAATTGGAAGCAATGGCTTATATCCATTGTTATCGCTATAATCAGGTTAGTTCAGTCATTCATGATATCTTACAAGTTTCTTTTTAAAGCCATGGGAGTATCTTGTTTCAACTTTCAAGTATCTGATTTTGAATCTCACCACGCATCCTATACTGCATGTTTAGCTATAAAATCATTTGATAGTGGTTCTAACTTCTAACTGTAGGAAATCTGTTTATGGTGGAACAAAATAATTTTCAATGTCAGCAAGATTTGCAAAACTGGGCTCTTTTAACCTCTTTTTATTTTATTTTTTTTTTGGGGGGGGGGGGCGCTAATTAGAGAATTCTGATTAATTGACACCAGAAATGAATACAAAGAACACACTAACTATACATCAAAAAGCATACAACAAAAGAAGTATGCAGTTCTATCCCCAATGCACTAACCAAACCAGGTGGAAAAAACACAAGGGAGAATAAAATGATTTTACATTTGTTCAAACTAGGGAGCAATTTCTTTTTTTCTTGAGCAATTGTGCTTGTGGTTAGAAGTTCACATGCAAGGTACTAAATGATTTTACCTTTATTCCTAAACTTTTGCCTTTTACTTCTGACAGCTGGCCTCTTGCTGTGCTCGGGAAGCTTATTCCAGATCCCGCCACTCCGGTCTCCAACTACTTCACTCGGCTAATCCAACGATGGAGAGCGGCTCGTAATGCTCGTAATGACATGTGAACAATAGTGATGGAAGTATCTGTTCATTCTGTGGCCAAAAAAATTATAATAAGTCTATTTTTGCGAAAAAATTAAAAACTTTACTTGTAAACATATGACTTATGACAAGTTATTATATTTAGAAATCATTTGTAAAAGAGTGGTATTTATTTCACATTCAAATCTTCACAATTTTCCACACGCCCCAAAACAACAGAACGATTTCAAAGACTACAAAATTCAGTCTTCTGGGATGTGTAAAACTTGGATTAGCTTGTGGTAGTATTTATCCTTTGTAAAATTGGCATTCTTTTGTTGTATTTGGAGTGTAAATGAAAAGATTTGTATAATGGATTGAAATTATTTGAACTGTCTTTAACCTTTGGTATTATTTTGCGAGATTGAGCCATTGATATACTCAGAAAAGCATTGCAAAACCAGCACTTAATTTGACTAAAAATTAGGCATAAATGCACTTTTCGTCCATATATTTTGGGTCAATTTCTATTTTGGTCCCTACTTATCTATTTTACCGCTTTTAGTCTCTAAAATGAAAAACACGTTTCATTTTGGTCCCCAACGTCATCTTACTAACAGAAATTGCTAATATAGCAAATGGAGTGTACAGTTGGCATAGTAAATGCTGACGTGATCACTAAAATATTATTAAAAAAATTATTTGGTATTTAAAATATGCCACTTTGGCATTTTAATTTAAAATTTTAAAAACAAAGAATTTCTAATTTATCAATTTTAATATAAATTGAAAAAAAAAAACAAAAACAAAAAAGAATTTGCTTTTTGAATTTTAAAGATTGAGATTTTTTTTGAGTAACTTTCTCAATTTCTATTAAACTTTCTTGGCAACCAAACACAACATAAAAGTCAAATCTTAAAAACTCAAACAAAATCTCCAAGCTCTCTCTCCAAGCTATCCCTCTCTACAAAAAGTCTCCAAGCTCAGGGTGAAGGTGGAGGTGACTGAAAGTGGGTTTCGGGTGAAGGTGGGTTTCGGTTGAAGGGATTAATTGAAGGCGAGCTCTCTCTCTCTTTCTAAATCCATGGCTGAAATCCCAACTCTCTCTCTCTCTTTCTAAATTCATGGCCAAAAATCCAACTTTTTCTCTCTCTAACCCTTGGCCAAAAACCCAACTCTCTCTCTCTTGACCTTGGCCAAAAACCTAGCTCTCTCTCTAATTGTTGAAAAAAACTAGATTTAGGTCCGAAAAATATGGGTTTGTGTTTGGAGCCAAAAATTCTGGGTTTGAATTTTGTCTTTGTGTAATTGTTGAATGTCTTTGGGTTTTATCTCTATGTAATTGTTGAAAAGAACTGGGTTAAGTTTTGGGTTTAGGTTTCGAAATTTTGTCTATGTAATTGTGGGCGTGTCTTTGTGTTTGTGGGTTATGATTTTTGTTGACCTGGGTTTTCACCTTGTTCAAATCTAGGTTGGTAAGGAGGGTTAAGGTTCGGTCAAGGGGTTTTTCTGACAGAAAGAGTAAGGTGTGTTGGGTTAATGGTTTTGTGGGTATTTTGTTCAAATTTGGGTGAGAGTTATGTTTGTTGTTGTTGGTATGCTTGAGGGATTGAGCTGGGTTTGTTAGAATTTGTGGGTATTTTGTACATGATTGTATTGATTAAATTTATGGATTTAAATCTATTTTTTCTTTTAGATAATTTGGTTTATGTATATATGTGGATTGATTTTGTTTTGTATGATGTTCATTTATGATTTTTTTTTGGGTTTGATTTTCTTGTGTTCTTGTGTTTGATTTTCTATGTTTGTGCTCGTGTGTTCTTGATGAAGAGGACGTCAAATTTGAATTCATGTGTTGTTGATTTTTAATTCTATTTTTCCTTTTTTTTTATTTTGTTAAAATTGATAAATTAATTTTTAAAATTCTAAGCTAATGTGGATTTGACGTGGTATTTATTAATTGCCAAATAATTTTTATTTTATTTTAATGACTACGTCAGCATTTATTGTGTCAATACTTTATTCTGTTTGTCACGTATGATATTTCCATTAAGTGAATAATGATAGGGACTAAAGTGAAATGCGTTAAAAGCGATAAAATAAAAAAGTAAGGACCAAAATAGAAATAGGGGCAAAATATGAGGGATCAAAAGTGCATCTACGCCTACAAATTAATCAAATTCTAGTTTTGTTTCAATTTGAATGACTTTGCTGCCAAAATTAAATGAAAAATGAACCATCTGTACATAGGCAGCCTTTGAAATTTGACCAGGGTGGGTAGCGTTACTTTATCATCAAGAAATGATTGTAAGATTCCATATTCCAATGTGCATTGGAAACCCTGGCAGCACTCACCGTTTCGATGAACGATATAAATATAAATGTCTTGGTAGCATGGGACCTATTCGAGGCAGTTATTTATTAAAATGAAAAATGTTTCATATTTTTTTGGTGTGAAAAATGCAAGTCAACAGAAACGATGGAAAACATGTTCTACATTCAACAGAAAAGTAGAACTAAATGAATTGGAATTTGTTTTCCATTTTTAATGTGCTTTTAAACAACGGAATATGTTTTCCCGAATGTTACATTGTAAGCCGATATCATAAATAATTGAGATAGTCTAAGAATACAATTGTTTAGCTACAATTTTTGTTACAATTCTAAAGTGGTTAAATGTGAGTGATAAGGAAAAATTGTGGGTCAATGTGAAAATGATTATTCATCACTCATACTTGATCATATCATTAAGTTATAGCATATGGCATGGCTTAAGAAGAATTGCGGATAAATTTCCGATTTTGGTCAAATTAGTCACTTTTTTTTTTGAGAATAACTAGTCACTTAATTATACAATCTACAAATTTACAAATCATAAAGGGAAATTATATTATATAATATTAAACTATACTACTTATTACATCTTGCACCTTAAACTTTAGGTTTTCATCCAAGTTAATGCATGGCAAACTTGATGTTAGGTTAGGGTGCAAAGTATAACAAAGATCATAGATTATGGTGCAAAACGTGCATTTGAAAAGTTTAGGATGTAAATAATAATCTAGGGTGTAATTTAGGGCAGTAAAGTTTTATTTTTCCTATTATTTGTAATATTAAAATACTCTTGTGGAAATAAACTAAAATAAAATAATTTGCAAAAAAAAAAAAAAAAAAAAAAAGAAAAAAAAAAAAGAGGAAAAGAACCACTTGTTGTTGTCGTTACTTGTTACTCACTCTGAAGGAAAGGGACCGCTTGTTCTAGGGGAACAAAACTTTGAATGGGCTCCAATATTATGGAGTAATTTTTATTTTCTTTTGAAATCATATAAACCTTCCTTTATTATTATTATTTTTTTTAATTTTTGTTTTTGATAATTTGATAGATAGGAGAGGGGGAGATTCAAACTCGAAATGTCTTCGTTGGAAAAACTAAGAGATACTAATTAGCTAGTTGAGGCAAAGCTCTTGGCGATCTTTATTATCGATAATCTTAGAAAATTCAAATACCAGTTTGAATACTAGGATCTTCATAATTATATTAACTCTAAGTAAAACTTAAACTCTCTAACTATATCTTATTTATTTATTCTCTTTTATATATAAGGAAAGGGGATTTAAACCAAAGTTATCAGCCATCACTTGATCACCCTCTTTTGTATTACCAGTCTCACACTTTCTTTTTCAAAATGAGTTCATCATTACCCCTCCTCCAATCAGAACTTAGGTCATTGTTTTCAGTCACATCTTTTCCACTTGTATCATCCTCCTCATCGACATCTATACAAACAACATCCTCCACCACACTTCTTTTGTCACCCAAAAGGGTCTAATCCTTGCTATCATCCACCATAATTTTATTCACATTTGTTCATTCCCCTAAAACCCTTCTTGAAGTGAAAGAGGCAAAGAAAGTGAAAGAGAAGTGAAATATTTTCGGTTTGAGATTATCTCCAGTTTTCAGTAGGTGTGTGTGAGAGAGAACAGAGAGAGGTGGTTTGGTGGGAAGATTTTAGCTTCTTAGATGTACAATATAGATGAGGAAGAGAGAGAGAGAGATCAGAAATAATTGTGAGAAGAATTGAAAGTGAGAAACCAAAGTAAAATGAAATGAACCAAAAAGAATGGCTAAACAGAGAATTTGTTGAAGGATGTCAGCCCCTTACTAGATCCAGACTACCAGTACAAGATGAGATGAGAATAAATACGTACAATCCAAATGTGACTTCTTTTATAAAAATGTGTAGATTATCTTTGTTAAACCAAGAAATTATGTGACTTTTTTTATAAAAATGTGTTTCTTAGAGTTAAAGCTCTTTTCTTGCTTGATGAGTCACAAGAATGGACAATTTTGATTTAATGGCACATCACATAATGATATATAAGGTTGTGTTTGTTTCCATTGGCCGAATGTCATTTTGTTTTTTGATGCTTGTTTCATGTTCAAAGTGTATTGATATAAAATACTTGTTTGTTAAAAAAAAGTGACTGAGGCACATATATTGAGCCAATTTTCATAGAAAAGCATTATTAAATTTGTGCAATCAAATTCATTAATATAGCTATATTAAATTTAATTCAAAAAATGTTAAGGATACTATAAATTTTATTGAAACTGCTTTTAGAATAGATAATTTGATGTGAGTATTGAAAAGTGATTGTGTAAAATAAAAAGAGACATCACCAACACCATTGGATCTGTGTGTTTTAACACACAAATGGATGTTGCTTTTCTAGGTTATTTGTTGTTTGTATAAGAAGGGTGTGTTTGGTTACCAAGAAAGTTCACAGAGAGAAAAGAAAATGAATTAGAGATTAATTTGTTTTAGATGTATTGTGTGATTGGTTAGCAAGAAAGTGAAAAAACCAAACAAATGAAAAAAATCCAGACAATCATTTTTTTTTTTTTTTTTATAGTTTAAATGAGGAATATTTTCTTTTTTTTGTTTTGTAATTTTTAATTTTTATTTCTAATTTTTTTTAATGAGTTAATGGTAGGAACAAAAAACGTAGAGACCAATATAGTATTTTTGCCAATAAAAAAATAGAGTCTTGTATGATTATCTAGTGGAAACGCAGCATCCAGAGAGATTGAGTGTCATTACTCATTAATATTGTACAAAATGAAATAAAGTCCAAATTTAATTCCTTTTTTTTGTTATTCCATCTAGCGTTCAATTGTTTTGATAACATATCTCTATGATTTAGATTTTATTTAATCACATTCTTGGACTAATTTGTTGTCAAAAAACTATTGAAAAAGAGTTTTATATAATTTTCACGTGGCTTACTAATCATTGTGCACATTTTTTTTAGAAGAAATCATTGTGCACATGATATGTGATTTGATATAAATGTAGTCATATTTATATTTTTTTACCTATAAAAAAAATATAAAAACGAGAACATAAAATATAAGAAGAATTATTTAAATGATTCTAAATATAAAAAATAATGATGTAATTTTATTTTTTTTAGCTTACATAATATATTCATGGGAAATTCATTGGTTTATAAGTTCAGTGAATTTCAATGATACACTAGGCAACTCAGCACTGCAATAGCATTGTTGCCAATACCATCTGAACCTTGGTTTGAGAAAATTGCTCCTTCAAAATTCGCTTGATAGAGAGTACAAAGGAAAGAATTATGAAGACAATGAACTATAAATATAATTGATAAAAAGGAAAGAAAAGATATTATCTTATTTAGAAAAGAAAAATTATTAATACTATTATTAGAGTGATTTCTAATTTGAAAATGAAGTTTTATTCTAAAAAGTGTATCTCTTATTCAACCATTAGAAACTTTACTAGTTGAGCTAACTTGAACCCATACAATTGGTAATTGAATACAACCTGTAACGCCCCAAGTTTTTAAAAAATAAAAAACAAAAAAAAAAAGGTCAGATTTTCACCCATCCATGGGCCCCACCTATCCCTCAATTCCCAACCACACAAATCTCACAAAATATCTCTCCTTTTCCTTGGCCGGCCATACCCCTCTTTCTCTTCTCTTTTCTTTCTTTTCACAAGAGCACAAACACACTTATATCTCCCTCTCTTACATTTCCACTGGTGCATCACTCCACCACCTCCACACTTAATTTTTTGGTGAGTTTTATTGAAAAAAAAAAGAAAAAGAAAGAAAAAGAGAGTCCTCTTAAACTCCTACATCTCATCTTATTTAAGGCAAGAGCTCTTATACTTTTTGTGGGTTTTCATATTTTGCTAGAGGTTCTTGTAATATAAGTTTTGGAAGTGATATTCTTGTGATTATGTTTATGGGTTTTGTTTTAGTGGACCTATTGTGGACTTTTTTTTTGATAAGTAAGAAGAGAATATTATTAAGAAAGAAAAGCAAGAGAAACACAGCGTTCACGGTAGTGAACAAAGGAAAAAAAAAAACAACAAGACAAAACAGCCCCTAATCTATTCTAATAGAAGAAATAAAATCCGTAAGGGTAGAACAATCCGAGAAACCCCAACATCGAGACCAATCAAAGAGGGTCCTCTGGCAAAACTCTAATAACTGAACCACAGTTTTCTCCTCATCCTCAAAAGCCCGCCGATTCCGTTCAGACCAAATAGTCCACATTAGACAGCCTGGGACCAAATCCCATATATCAGAACTATGCTTCCCAAGCCAATGAAACCAACAGAATAGTAAGTCCTCAACTGAACCTGGCATGACCCAATCAAACCCAAACAACCGGATCATATACATCCACAAAGAATGAGTTATCGGACAAAAAAGTAACAAGTGATCCACAGATTCCGCATTACAACAGCACAAATAACATCGATTCACCAATGGGCGACCACGAAGCATAAGGTTATCCAAAGTTAGAATCTGACCATGAGTTGCTGTCCACATAAAAAAAGCCACCCTTTTAGGAACCTTAACTTTCCAAATACCCTTCCAAGGGAAGGTGGAGTGAGCTGCATTACGAATCTTATGATAGAAAGACCGAGCATCAAACTTCCCACTGCCATTGAGAACCCAACAAAGCCTGTCACACCCTCCACCCCTAGGGATTCGGGTTTGGATGAAATGAAGAAGGGAGTAGGAGGCCGCCAACTCCCAATCATTGAATTCCCTCTGAAATCTTAAACTCCACACTCTGTCATTATCACCCACTGAAGGGCTTAACACATCAGAAATACAAGCCTCCTTATTAGCTGAACACAAAAATAACTGAGGATAAAGACTTTTAAGAGGTACCTCCCCAGTCTACTTATCATGCCAAAAAAGAGTACGAGATCCATCCCCCACCACAACAGAGAAATATTTAGCGAAAGTTTCCCACCCTTCACTAATACTCCGCCATAACCCACATCCATGGGCCCTACTACAAGCTCTCGTGCACCAACCCCCTTTTCCCTCCCCGGATTTCATGGCTATGACCCTACGCCATAGATGAGAGGTTTCATGGCCATACCTCCAAAGCCATTTCCCTAAAAGGGCCTGATTAAAAGGCACCAATTTCCGAATTCCTAAACCACCCATCTCGCGTGGTAAGCAAACCTTTTTCCAAGCCACCAAAGGATATTTGAAACACTCAACTGATGAACCCCACAAGAAGTTCCTTTGAATGCGTTCCAATCTAGTCGCCACTGCTTTGGGGATAGTAAAAAGGGAAAGGTAATAAGTCGGGAGGCTTGAAAGGGTACTCCTCAGCAAGGTAAGTCTACCACCCTTTGACAAATAAAGCCGCTTCCAACCTGAAAGCTTCTTTTCCATCCTCTCTAGGATGGGATTCCAAATGGAGGGCGTTTTATACAGAGTTCCCAACGGCATACCCAAGTAAGTCATAGGCAAACTGCCCACTCTGCACTGAAGGATGTTAGCCAAAGACTGAATGTTACGCACCTCCCCAACCGGGACAATTTCGCTTTTCCCCACATTCACCTTCAGACCAATAAAAACTTGAAAACAAGTCAAAGCTAGCCTAATAGACAAAATCTGCTCTCTAGAGGCATCACAGAAAAGTATGGTATCATCAGCAAATAAAAGATGAGAAACACGGATACCAATAGAATTAATAGAACCCACATGAAAACCCTGAATGAAACCACCTTCCTCAGTTTTCTTCATGATACGACTTAAGACCTCCATGATCAAAAGAAAAAGGAGGGGAGACAAAGGATCGCCTTGTCTGAGACCTCTAGAGCTACCAAAGAAACCAGCAGGAGATCCATTAACCAGAACTGAAAAGCGAACGGTAGAGACACAAGTCTTTATCCATCTCCTCCATCTATCTCCAAATCCCATCCTCTCCAACAGATAAAACAAAGTGTCCCAATTCACATGGTCATAAGCTTTCTCAATATCTAACTTACACACCACCCCCGGGGTGCGACCCTTCAGTCTACTGTCTAAACATTCATTGGCAATAAGCACTGAATCCAAAATCTGTCTGCCACCAACAAAGGAATTTTGAGATTCCGAAATAAGATTATCCAACACCCGCCTCAATCTGTTAGCTAAAACCTTGGACAAAAGCTTATACACACTGCCTACTAAGCTAATAGGCCTAAAATCTTTAATATTCAAAGCATTATTTTTTTTTGGGAATCAGAGATAGAAAAGAAGCATTTAGAGACCGTTCAAACTCTGCGCTCCTATGAAAATGATCAAAGAAAGCCATGACATCTATTTCCACAACACTCCAGCATTTTTGAAAAAAAGCCATAGTGAAACCATCCGGACCTGGGGCTTTATCACCCTCCATCTCTTGAAGAACCTTTACCACCTCCTCCTTAGAAAATTCCCTCTCTAATTCAAGCCGCTCGTCCTCTTCAATGCTAGAAAACTCTAATCCATCCATAGAAGGGCGCCAAGTATCTGACGCAGTGAACAAACTCTGATAAAAGTGGACCACCTTAGACCGCACCTCTTCCTCATCCTCATATAGGACACCATCCACCTCTATACCCCGAAGATAATTAGTTCTTCTATGGGAATTTGCAACCCGATGAAAAAAGCGAGTATTATTGTCCCCCTCCTTCACAAATAAGAACCGGGACTTTTGTCTCCAAGAAATCTCCTCCAAAGAGGCAAGATGCGCAATCTCTCCTTTAATCTGAGAACGACGAGTTTGATCTTCATGAGAAAGACCTGACAGGTCCTCCCTATTGTGGACTTATTTGGGTTTATGTTTATGGGTTTTGATTTGGTGGACCTATTTGGGTGAATGGTTGTGGATTTTGTACAATGGTAGCCATTTGAGATTTACCCATGGTAAAGATTTGGGGGTTTTGACTTTCTAATGTGAAACAGTTGATGAATCTAATTTTTATTGTTTATTTGGAGATAGTGGAGGATTTACATTTGGGGTTTGTGATGGTGGATATTGTTATATATGTTGTTTCATGGGTCTCTTGAAAATGGTATGCATACATGGTAAAGGAGAAGCTTTGAATGACATGATTATAAATTGGAGTCAAAGCCTTGTAAATAAAATTGTTGAGAAACTTTGGAAGTGAAATACATTATTTGTGAGATTAAGTACTTAGGCTTGCCTAATTAATTTCTTATCTAGCGATTTATAATTCGTTGCTAGATACAATGTCAAGTCTTATGCTTATCATGATAGGTTTGTTTGGTATTTTTTAGGTTCTAGTTAATCTCCTTTTGGAGCTTTGGAACTAGGCTTTTTGCAGGTTGCAAGGTAAGCAACTTTTTAATGAGATTTTTGGAAAATAACCATGTCGTATAAAATATTGTTTTTGGATTATACACATTTTGGGAAATTGTTTATGGAAACTATATTTTCCTAGAAAGCTTTATGTTGTAACTTTAATGTACGTGATTATTCATGAAAATGGCATCATATTTGGTAATGCGTATGGGGAAATGCATGATTTGTTTGTATGAAAAAGATAAACATCTTTTATAAAATTCTTGGGAATGAATTTTATGAATTTATTATATTATTTGCAAATTCTAAAGATGATTTATCTTAGTTTGTATTATTTGGGAAATTTATGCAAAATATTTATGACAAGAAATGGTTTTGAGGACTTTGAGAATATTGTGGATATTTGGTTATTGAAATATTTTATGACACTACTTCGAAGTGAATTGTGTGTTTCAAATACATAAACTAGTGAGCTTTAGATGCCATTTTGCTATTGTGCCATGATATTGGTGATTACCCCGTTTGTGTTATGATTCGTTTGTGTGACGACCTTGTCATGTGGCCTTGGGTGAGGTTTCTGGTTTTGAAATGGTATTGGATATTTTAATGGCTCACAATGGATAATATGTAGTTTCATAGTTACTTTGGAAAGCTTGGTGCTACAATATGTCTATCATTTTTGTCATGATGTTAAGGAAATTTATTTTCAAATACCTCAAAAGCTAAGAAGAAAACAAATAATACAAATGAGAGAGTTCAAGTGATTAATTACTACCACCTCAATAACATAATATATGAATATCTAAATTGTTTGTAGTATTCTTAACATCACCCGTCGATAAACTAAATTTATAATTTGCTCAAAATTCAAAGCCACAAGAAGTATTGGAATAGTTGTAGTCTTCAAATAGCTGTTGATTAACGTTGGGGAAAGGATCTTGTTGACTTGAACTGAACGATGAGGGCCAATCTTCACCTTCTTGGGCAATAGCATTAATCATTTGCAGCTGCTGCATTTGTTGTTGCTGTAGTTGTTGTTGTGCATTATGAAAGGCTATTTCACTCTTTGTCTTCACTAGCTCAGACTGAGCCTCAATTATTTGTTCTTGGAGTTGAGAGATTATCCCAACAGTTCCATAGACTGGGTCTTCGACACGTGAACTTGCTTCGAAAGACATGCAATCCGCTGCCACAGCTCGTAAATGCAGTGGAAGTTGCTGCAATGCCAAATGATGAAAAAAAATTGAAACCAGCTTTCTTGTTTTGTTTTGTTTTTTTGTTTTTGGGTAAATAAACTAGAGAGATGAACAGCTATAAGGGACTAAATTTTGAAGTAAAAAATATAAGTAGCTTAGTTAAAAATGCACTACTAATCAATTTCAAAGTAAAATAATTTTGGGATTCTTTTTTGTCAAATGAAAATCATTAATTACTCAGGGAATTTAATTTGACAAAGAATCTATTTCAAATGATGGTGCTCTCATGCTTTGTTGTGACAGGTATTAAAATTACACTTGTTAAAAGGTTGACAAAGAGTATATATATGGAAAATGTCAAACGGCTACATGAATAATAAAAAAGAAAAAATTCCATTAGGAGTAGAGTCAAATATTATTATTATTATTATTATTTTTTGATAAAAGAGTCAAATATTAAATTAGTTGCTCAAAGAACTTAATTCCAAAATAATAATGAAGATTTGGTTAAAAATGGAAATTGAGATGAATTTAAACATATATTTTTGATCTGGTCCACTTCATTAGGTAGTAATATTCACTTATTCAAAACACTTACAAAATTTTTCTCAAGTGTTGTTTCAAGAAAATTTAGGAGGAAATGGTATTAAACAAATTTGATATTAACATAAAATGATGAACTCAAAGCTTACAATGATAGGGAAAAAGAGGAAAGTAAAACATGTACATTATTCATATTGATTATAGAAGTGATTGTTTTATTTATGTGTATGTGTTGAAAGAATCCATTAAGAAACATCTTAAGGATATCATTAACACCATCTATGTGATTATTTCTATAAGATAGAAAGCTTTTCAGTCAATGACAAACAAGCTGAAATATTAATCCCCCTCCTCTATATATGCATATGAAATAATATGTATATAACACCTTTGTATTAACTAATTTTTTTTTTTAGAGAGAGAGTTTTAACTTATGGCATTCGCTCCTGATGAAATCTCTTTATTATCAGACCAAGACACCAATCAGTTTTTGGTGTAGGCGAGGATTGAACCCCAGATTTCTTATACAACCATCAGAGACTTTATCAGCTAAGCTAACCTGAACCCACCCTTTGTATTAACTAATTGATAAATGAAAAATATATTACTAGTAACATGTATGTATATATGTATTTATTTATATTTGGTCATACCTCTAGCATTTTGGTAGTGTTGCTAGCACCAAAGATTTTGTGAACACAAGCGAATCTTTGTGGATTGGTGGGAGGAAAATATGGTGCAAGAACACAATCTTTAGGGCATCTCCTTCTCAAAGATTTGCAAGCTGCACATCTAGTTGAATGGGACATTGTCAGATTTTCGAGAATCTACTCAAAGATTTTCTTTCAAAACTTCTAATTATTCTCAAGAAGAGATTTGGTTTCTATGTATTTATATAATGGTGACATGTTTATATAATGGTGAAATCTAGAGATATATATATTCTTATGGTTTTTTCTTGGAAAGCTACCAACGGCTACTTTTTTTCTAAAATAGCTTCCACAAATAAGGAAACTACGTGAAGCTTTAGATTTCTTCTTTATCAAAGAAAAAAAAAAAAAAAAAAAAAAAGCAAAGGTGGTGACCAGTAAAAAAAAATTATAATAAATTACAGAACCAATAAAAGGTCAAACACTACTCCAAAAAGAAAAAATTCTATTCCACATAATTTCCTTATGAAACAAAAGGTAAAAGAAGAATAAAATAGTTTTTCTTAAAGAAGGCCGGCGCAATACAATTTGGGGTCTTATACAAAAACCTTAAATGGGCATTTGTGTATTTCAATATTGCTTAAAATTAAATTTATTTATTATCCACCAATTTAGTATGAGTTTGGATACTGTTTATTTTGTTGAAAACTAAAAACTGAAAATGACAAAAAAATAATTTTCGGATTATTGTTCACACCAAAAACACTGTTCATTTGCTTATTTGCACTGTTCATGTCCCATGAACAATGCAATAGGTGTTGGTTTAAAAAAAATAAAAATAAAAAATAAAAAGAAAGCAGACGCAAATGTGAGACACGGACGCGCAAACCAAACAGACACTTAGTTAATGTTTTGTACTATAAATTTTTATTTATTCAAAATTCATTATTCTTACTTTTTTATATCAACGAAAGCATTTGATTGATGCTAGAGATATTGCAAATTTTATTATATAGACCTTATAATTTGACATGTCACGAATTAGGATAAATTGATTTAAACATTAATTTGTTATGTTGTTTAAGTGTTACTAGTCTATTCTTGCCAAATAAATTGTAAGTGTTATATAGTAAAATATGTAGTAACTTTAAAATTTTCCATTTACTTAATGGTGATTTGGTTTGATTTTTATTATTTTATTATGTATATATTTTTTTGGGAAAATGTTTAAGTTGCAATAAATTTTACTATAGAATGCTTTGAAAATGATGTGAAAAGGAATGTTATTGGTGGCCCTTCAATAAGATAATAATTGAATATTTGAATTACTTCCTATTATTGGTGATGCAACAATTTGTAAGACTCATGTAATAAAATTTGTAATAATTCTAGCATCAATCAATTTTTTTGGTATTTTTAAAAGAAAATGCTAAAGGTGTTTATTACATAAAACTTATAAATTGATGTGATAATATATGTGATTATTTCAAGTACTTAATAAATGAATTGACATTTGAAATGTGCTTTGGAAATTAGTGACACATCATTTTGTAAGCTCTATACGGTAAAATTTGCAATATCCTTAACATTACTCATTTTTTAAAAGTGGAGGGGGAAAGTTGAAAATCACTTATTGGCCCCCATATTATGGGGGCATTTCTCTCATGGGCGGAGCCAGAGGCGGCGAGGGCCAAAGGGCTTGCCCTCGAGCCTTCTCTTAGAATTTCATTGTAATGTGCCATGAGGGTCTAGCAGCCCATGTTTTTAAAAGATGTCTTTATAACAATGCTGTAGATAAATATGCTTATGCTTATATTTCAAAGGAATGATGCATATTTTATGTGAAGTTCACAAAAGTAAATGACTTTGACACATGAAAAAGAAAGGTAAAAAAAAGGTCATCTCAAACACCAAACCACATGCCAACGGGGGCTTGGTTGAGTGGGTAAGACTCGGGCGCTTCGTGCACCACATCTAGGTTCGAGTCCCGCTACCCGCAAGAGTGCGTTGGTGGGTAACCATGACCTGGATCGTGCGCCCTACCCGGGGGTGTAATATAACCATAAATCCCCTCATTTTTTTTTAACAAAAAAAAAAAAAAAAAAAAAACACCAAACCACATCACCTTTTCATCCATTTCACTATTGATATAATTAGCTTTTGTCTTGTCCCAGTTTTTTCACCTTTTTCACTATTTATTTTCTTTTTTATGATTATTTTCACAAATTTCACTATTCTTGATACTTTCCAGAGTATTTTATTGTTGAGTGATACTACAAATTTTACTATTTACGTCTAATAAATTGGCATGTTGCCAATCACAAAAATTAATTTCAAACATTTATTCATTATATTGATTAATTAACACTAATCACATTTTTATCACATCAATTTGTAAGCTTTTTGTTGTAAATTTTTGTAGCTATGGATTGGTTATTTTTGTATAGTTATTTTAATGATATGAAATATATTCATATTTTCTTACAACTGTTTAATTTATTTGTTATTATAATCGATTAATAGTTTTTAAGATTAATTTCACTTTTAATATTGTCTTTTAATTTTGCTCCCCGGACTAAAATTCTGGTTTTAACACTGATTTTCTCTAAGAGGTGAGGTGATTATATATATATATATATATATATATTTATTTATTTATTTATTTATTTATTTATATAAACCCTTCACATGAAGGTGAACCCCACTTTTATGAAACCTCCCTCATGTGAGGAAGTGAATACTTGCAAGAGATACATGATAAATTTTATCATAGTAAGGGGGCCCTAGATCATAGCCTAGGCCTACGCAACTTTATTTTGCATGTGGCGGCTGATTGTGTGCATTCTTAAGCTAAAATTAAAGAAGGGCTGCGGGGCTGATCAATTGGCTTTATACAGTTGAAGAGATTTTTGAACAAAAATCATTCAGTCAAACACTTCATGTGCATGGCGACCACTTCTTGGCCGTACTTTACATCTAATTTTGTCATATCCTATCTATCTTTTTCACTTTAAGTAAAGTATATAATATAAATGATTGCTTTGTTGAAACTTAAGTAGTTTAATCTTTTATTGCATCTTTACTTAATTAATGAGCATTACAAGTTAACTTCTTTTAAAAAATTAAAAAAATTGGGTGCATTATCTTTTATTAAAAGTATATATCACAATTTAACTTAAAAAAAAAAAAAAAATTGGGTGCCTGATGTTTTAGTTCAAAATACATTGATTTAGTTGGTTATAGTTAACTCAATTGCTAATTTCGGCATATCTATTCTTTTCACTTTAAGAAAAGTATATAAATAACTACTTTGTTGAGTGATCTAATCTTTCATCATGCTTACTTAATGAGTATTATAAATTAACTCTATTTTTGGGGGGTACTTGATCTTCTAGTTCAAATTACATAAAGTTTGGTTGGTTCAAGTTAACTCAAGTTACTCAATTGCTAAAGTATTTTGGCGTCAGATAAGAGATATGTGTTTAAATATCGCTTACGCCAAAAAGAAAGTAATTGATATCTTGATCTAATAGTGAAACATGATTATGGAGTAAATCATTATAGATTTTCAATCCTAGCTAGTAGCTACCTAATTTATCCATAAAAAAATATATATATATATATATATATTTTTTTTAAAAAAATAAAAACTTTTACTTTACAAATTTATGTGACTACAAATCATTCATGTTCGAACTATATTTGGGTCTTACTTAGAACATCAATTAGGAAAAATAATTAAAATGAATGTGTTTTATAACATGGTTGAGATGCATTTTGAGATTCATTGTATTATTATTTTATGTGAAAATAAAAATATGGGCGTGTCTCATCTTATGAACAATTCATTGTTTATTAACTTAATTTTCAAAACTTTTTAACGGTTTACACTTTAGAAACAAACTTTTAAGAGGTTAACTTTTAAGAGGGTTTTGTGGTTTACGGGGAAATTCTGTTCCTCAATACTTAGCAAGAAAAAAAAGAAAAGAAAAGAAAAAGAGACCAATTGGAAAAATTGCTGCTGTCTCTAGGTCTTATATTGAGTTGTGCCCACTGAACTGAACCGTTGAAATGGAATAGTGAAAAGATTGTAAAGCTTTATTCTTGACATTGAATATTTTTTTGTTTTGACTACTCTTTTTGATGGTGATGCATAGACAATATTTGGATAGGTAAGTGTGAAGGACGAAGGGATTGTTGCTAATTTGCAATGCAAGAAACATTATTAATTTTTACATAGCCAATTGATTATTTATTATAGAATACTAATTTTAAATTTTAAAAACCAAAAAGAAATTACTATATCCAAAAGAAAAGATAGAGAGGAAACGCCGTCTGTGGGGATCGAACCCACGACCACGTGGTTAAAAGCCACGCGCTCTACCACTGAGCTAAGACGGCTTTGCTTCTCTTATTACTTTATGAATTGGATCGCACTGTTGTTTGTTTGCTGAATGAATTGAATTGCACTTATAAACCCACTTCCCGTCTCTATGATCACTCACCAGTCACAAGTAGATTTAGTAGTTTCATGATCCTTTTTTTTTTTTTTTTTTTTTCAAAAAAAAAAAAAATTTGCATCACTCCTCCTTGGTGGTTCCAAAAATTTTAGTTTTTAACAACTCAAAAGGTTATTTTATCTATTTTAACATTACGCTTTACAATACACTTAACATTAATGATTATTTTTTTTACCACTTCATTTAAATATTATTTCTTTATTCTTTTTTTATTATTCATATATGGCTCTTTCTATCTCTTCCTCTGTTTCTCTCTCTCCTTTGAAGTTATAACAACTAGCAAGCCAAGAACAACCACCCACAACCACCATGCACAACCCACTGCTAGCAAACCCAACCACCACATCACAACCCAACAACACAAATCAGCCAAAAACCACCACACAAACCATATGGCATGACCCACCCACCACACCCCTTCCACAAGTCGATCAATGACCCACCACCACCACAACAACCCACAACCCAATCAACACCGATGAACCCAATCCACCAACGAACCCACTGGCAAAATTTGCTGAAGAAAAGATGGAGCAAACCCATTGAGATCCAAGAAAAAGAGTGTGAGAGGATTAGTTTCAGTTGAGAGAGAAGAGGGAGGCGTTGGCGTGAGAGGAAAAAAAAAAAAAAAAGAGAGAAGAAGAGACCCTCACACGGTAGAGAAAAAAGAGAGGGGAGAGAGAAAAAATAGAAAATTTTTTATAATGAGAAATGGAGACAAAAATGTAGTAAAGTAATATATATTATCCCTTCTTGCCACAATTTGTTGGTGTGAGTGTGTGTTCCAAACACTTTTATTATTATTTATTTTCTAGCCGTTGATAATTTATGAGTAAAATAGTTGTTGGGCAATAATGGATAATATAGTTGTTGGGGTTTTATGGGTTATTAGTAACCAATAACTATAGACCATTATTGTCATGACTCATGAATAGCCAAAATTATATCCATCATCACACCCTTTCTTATAAGTCATATTTTACTACTTTATATTTAACTATACACAATTCTATTATATTTCTCTTCTTCTACAATTTATATTTTTTTTTTCTAAGGAAAGATAATAGAAGGTTGTTCTTGAACCTTCATGAGTGAAAGTGCATCCATCACGAAAGTTGATGTTATATTATAATCTTGGGAGGTTGTTTGGCCTAGAGAACTAATCGCATCGAGTTTTACTCCGAGTGGAACAAATCAACCTTTAAGAACAATATTTTCTCTGCATTATTCTATAGCATTGTGAGATTGTTCTAAACTATCTTTATTTTATATTCTTACTAGTTATTTAGGATATTATTTTTTTTTTATCAAAATTTGTTTATTCACTAAAATATTTCCAACACAATGAACGGCTAGTCTTGGCATTTCACTATAGCAAGTTGTGAAAAAAAATTTGACTTTGGGCACCATTAATTTTGGGCATTTTTTGGAGTTTGAAGTGCTAAAAATAGTTTTATAACTTTTTTAAAAATAGTATTGGAATTGTTAAAACTGTCAATAGACCATTTTTAACAACCCAAACACCAAAATGGGTCAACATTTTTATTATATTATATTATATTATATTATAAAAGGGGGAGAAATCCTCTGCCAATGAGTTAGTGACAATAGGGTGACTAGGTGAGAACAAAGAATGAGAATGCATAAGAAAAAGAAAAAGGTATCTCTTAAAACATGTGTAATCCTATATGTTGTGAGAAAGATGATTAATGTCATTGGATTAAGTTTGTCAAGTGAGATTTTCTTATGCCCAACATGTGCCGAAGAACCCAAGTGTCAAAAAAAAAAAAAAAAAAAAAGAAAAAGAAAAATCAAACACTTCACGTAACCTCATAAAATGATATTCAATGTCATTCGACTAAGTTTTTCAAGTGAGATTTTCTTATGCCCAACACGTGCCAAGAACACAAGTTTCACAAAAAATCAAACACTTCACATGACCACCACTCACGCTTTGTTTATAAAGGAGTAAAATCATTGAGCATACCTAATATTCACACCAGGACATGTCGTGACATTACCGGTTAAAGTGAGTCGGTTGGGTAAGATCAACACTTTTTAAAAAGAAGGAAATACACCTTTAGACCATTAACCCCACTTTTAAACGTGCATGGAATTTTGATTGGTTTGTTTTTCCAAATTATTGTTTAATGTGTTCACATCACGCAGAATGATAACAAAAAAGTTCATCAGTAATTTATATTCGGGGTTCAAAACTTTTTCCTTCACAATGTTCACGTGAGCTGAACAGGAGAAGTTTTCATAAAAGGATAATTTTACCATTTTTTAAGCAAGGGCGGCTACAGGAACTTTTTTTCAGTGTTGTAATTAAAAAACTTAAATTAAATAAAACTTAAATTGTGGGTTTGGGTGTTTGGCAGTAGATACGACTATTTGTGAGCTTTTTTGTGGTTGTTGGATGGTGTTTGTGGGTGTACGTGGGTAGAAATTGGTTGTATTATTTTAATGTATTGTAAGATTATTTATATTATTTTAATGTGTTGTATGCTAAAATATAACCATTGATGTTAGGTGTATTGTAAAGTGAGGTGGTAAAATAGATAAAGTAACTTTTTAGAATGCCAAAAACTATATTTTTTAGCAACCTTACCTAAATGATCAATAGATTAACTATTTGAAAATGAACATTTTTTAGAAGAAAAAAAAATAGCATTTTTAAAATATGCCCTTTAAAAATACAATTTCAAAAATCACAATAAAACATTTGATTTGGGCTAATTTGATTTGAGCTTTTGGGCTAATTTGTACTTGTTTGGGCAATTTTTGAAAAGTGCTATGTCCACAACACTTTCATAACAAATCCTAAATGGTAAGTAGTTATTGGTTCTAATTTGAACCTACAACTAAAATTACCTCTCTCCACTAATAACAGCCAGTAACAACCTAACACTTAGGATTTATTTTTCAAAGTATTGCGAAAATGTTGGGAACATAGCATTTTTGAAAATTTTTTCGTTGAATCTTCAATGGACCAAAATTTTAGATAGATCAAATTTTATTTTTAATGGGCTCAAATTTTAGGGGAAATTACACTTTACCACCTTAAATTGTATCTCAAATTACACTCTGCACCCTAAACTATTCAAATGCATAATTTGCACCTTAAACTATGACACCTAATACACTTTGCATCCCGATGTTAGTTTTACTTTTATCTTGGCATTGACATCCCATTTTGCAACCCGCATTTAACATCACATGACATCTTAATTGTGGCTACTAGATCCTTAATTTTATATCATCAAAATGATCTTGATGCTATAACAATCAAATTGACTGGTTATAAGCCCTAATCGGACCATCAAATTGAAAGTTATCATCAAATTAAGTTTTAATGGTCGAGATGCACTATCACAAATTGAGTTTAACTATATGTGATTATGAACAATTAATTCCAATTGGTTATAATTATAATCAATTTGAGATTAATGGCGTGTCATAATTTGATTGGTTAGAATTATATCTTATGGTAAGGTTGCATACACTTAATTAATTAGATAATCAAACATTAATTATTCAATGAGTAATTTGTGTAATTATCTTTTTAATTGGGATAAATTTCGAACTGATTAAGTCTAAAATGTAAGTAATTGGAGCCCATTAATGTTAATTGGAAACTAATTTAGGACCTATTAATGCTAATTATGCTGAAATTATTTTCCAACAAATGACCTCTGCTCACCATTTCTTTGATATCTCTCATAATATTTTGAACCTGTGAGTGAGATTAATTTTTTCAGAAACTATGCATCTGGGGCTTCAACTTGAGCACAAGAATGAGGTAATTCCAATCAGAATTGAGAGTGCTATGATTTTTCGAAGTTAGCTCTAAAAATTGAGGTTTTAGACATTTTGCTCATTCATCACTTCTACCAACCCCCAAATTTAATGCACTAACTTTCCCCAAAGTCTGAAGTAGGGTCTAGGTTCATGATTCTCTTTGATCCTTTGTCAACCCTCATTAAATGTCATTCCATTCATATTTTTTTCACCACTACTATATAAACCCTCCTCTTCTTCATTTCAAGACACATAAACACCCTCTCTTCTCCTAGTTCTTCTTTTCTACTCCACCCCTACATGTAGGTATAATCTCTTTCCTTAACTTGTTTATTTATATTACTATGATGAGATTAGGATTAGAGTATTCTAGTGATTATTTAAATTTCTTGAATATGTTTGAATGTTCATGAGATTCTTAAATGTTCATATCGTTTTTCACATGTTCTTGGTTGTTCATTACATGTTCATGCATGACACTAGTTTTGATCTTATATCCACATAAAAAATGTGAAAAAAATGTTGATTTCATAATTCTCTCAAATTCTTGAATTTAGGATATCACCATTCACACACATTCACTAGAATTTATTTTTCAATCAAAATGCAATGATTAATAAGTGGAATTAGGGTTTATCACTTGCACATACATTAAATTCAACATGCAAATTGATTGATAATATATTGAATGATATGATATGAATGTTGACCACTATAGTCTAGAAGACTGGTTTCACCGAGCAAGGTGGGTGTCTAACACCTTCCCATCTTGTAACGTAGCCTCCAAGCTTAGATCAAGAGCTAGTAGATCAAATGCTTATCCATGTAATTTTCAATCTCTAGGTTGTAACTAGGAAACAAAGTCATGTACTTTATCTTAGATTGTATCTAGGTTGTATCTAGGACCAAAACCATGTAATTTCCTATGATCAATGTACATTCACTCTTAAATCAATAAAATGATGAATTTTTCAGTTATGGTTTTCTTATTTATTCCAATAATTAAATAAGTGGCTTATAAAACCCTTAATCTAAAGGGGAAAATATAATCAGTCGAACCTCCATTTTAAGAGACAATAACACGACTCCACCCATTTACGTGGGTTTGGCCGTGTTTTGCTTAGGTGGAACAAAGTTAAAAGACAAAAACACCCCTCTTCACAATCAATAATAATAATAATAATAATAATAATAAAAGCTTCTTTCCTTTTATTTTCATCTCTCACACACGTACAGGTACAGCTCTCCTCATATTAGCTCTCCCCAAATCAAAACCTTGTAAATCCCCAAATCAGAAATATCTTTGACGCCACCATCACCCACCACTGCACTACACTCGAATAAAAATGGCAAAATGTTGAGTGGAGTGCATATCTTAAAGTGAGTAGATTTGGAATATCACTAATTTATACTTCTTAAATTAATTAATTGAGGGGGGGAAAGTCCAATTATTTGTACAACAATCGGCTTTTTTCATATGGACAATATTATGAAAATCCTTTAGCAAAGGAAGGTAGGTTCTGTCTTTTAAGCCTTTGCATGGTGCCCAAGATAAAAATAATCTTTATCTCTATTCCTTTGTAGTCTTCATTTCTATTCAATTTTGCTATTATTTTATTTTGTTTCATTTACTTGCTTGGAAAAGGCTAGGGTCACCACTTTTGTCTCTTTAGCTTAAAGAATTCTCATTTTCACAACGCACGAGGTTGAAAAGCCAATGAAGGTATTTTTTATTTGGGGATTTAGGGTTACAGGGTTTTGATTTGGGGAGAGGGTTATACCTGTACGTGTGAGAGACAGCTGGAAAAAATAAAAGGAAAAAAAAATTGTTTTAATTGATTGTGAATAGGGGTGTTTTTGTCTTTTAACTTTGTTTCTCCTAAGCAAAACACATGTGCGTGCCATGTGCATGAAATTTCCATCAAAGATAACTGTAAAACTAATATTGGGATGCAAAGTGTAGTAGGTGTCATAGTTTATGGTGCAAATTGTGTATTTGAATATTTTAAGATGCAAAGTGTAATCTAGGATATAGTTTAGGTTGGTAAATAATTTTCCCAAATTTTTATTTAGGATGTTCAAGATTTGTTTTTAGGGTGGTCAAGATTTATTTCTAGGGTGGTCAACAACTCATATTAATTTAAAATTTTAATTTTTTTTAAGGTATATAAAATGAAAAAATTTCAAATCAAGGTGGTCATGTGACCACCATGATTAACAAGTGGAGCCACCTCTGAAAATTGCCAAGTTGTTAAGCTGAAAGTCCAACTAACGAGTAATTCTTAAGTACTCCTGGTGCATAGTAATAACTTTTAGAGCACGGTGAATAGTGTTTTTTCTCTCATATTCATGATAGAGCCTAGTCATTAAATTCATGGTGGGTCCACCATAAATATAAGAGAAGGGAGTATCATTTTACTATACTATAGAAGTATCTATGAATTTTCCTCAATGTCATAATTACCAAAAAACCTGACTATGTAATCCAATTTTATTTTGATTATGAAATAAGTGTTTTTCTTGGATTTTTTTTTCTATACATTTACTTCCTCAAAATCTTCACATTTTTTTCCCAACCATATTTTCTTTAGAAAAGAATAAAATACATATAGCCAAGCTCAATAGGATTAAAGCTTGATTGTCGTTGTTGTATGTTCTTTTAAAAGCTTTCTAAAGTAAAACGCCTTCTAGAATTAGCGCAAAGAGAGAGCATCTTGTTATGCATCCGGATGAGTTTCAACAATGGAGAACAAGACCCTTCGTAACAAAAGGTCAAAGTTAAGAGACTGGTAGCATTCTTTTGGCAAACCATTTCCCCGGGTTTCTTATAAATTATTGTCCATATAAGCAAATATATTGGTAAAACTTAGGTGCAGTTCCTTGGTACAACATATTAGATTGTCTAGTTAATTCGAACACATTTTTGCATTAACCAATAAAGCACAATCATTTTATATTTTCCAAGAATGATTAACTTCAATGTAATGATATGTTTAAACCAAATGTATTATACCTAAGAAACTATACATATGTTTTATCCACGTTTTGATAACAGAGCTACTACTTAAAGACAAGATACATGCACCAATATAGCATCTCCAATGACTAAAAACAATCCTTTCGTTCAAACAAATACAAAAGAAAGTTACACCAATTTTACAAATGTTTGGGAGACTATGACTCCCTACAACCATTCTAAAAACAGACCTGCGTGGTGTGATGTTGAAGGCCATAAAAGATTTGAGTGTCTTCCTCATCACATTGGTTTTGAGGTGGAAATGCATAGCTCACGGTCCGACAAAAAAGAACATAAATAGGATTAAGTCTTGTGAACATATCATATCAAACAACATATCAACTATGATAGCTTGAAAACTTCCTATCTATCAAAAAGAAAAATAAATGAAGACATTTTTAGAAATGGCCTTAACAGGAAAAAAAAATAAAAAATCAAGGTACTTCAAACCTAAAGCGCAAATAAATAATATAATTGACCTGTCCAGTCTGCTTACTTGAAAAAATTGATTAAGGTAACGGTAAAGCAATACCTTCTTTGAAGGATTCAATGCATCTGTCCTGCACTTTCTTCGGGTTTCTTAGCATGGTGAATAGCAATAACATGAATAAGCCAAATGATTCTTCTTAGTCACTTAAGGAGTGATGAAATCTGAGGCAGAAGCAGAAGACCCTCTAATATTGGCTGGAACAAGTGTTTGAATCCTACTGGCAGCAATTCTCTTACCGACCACATTGGAATAGAACAGACCAGAGATGGCTAGTACAAAAACATCACTCTGAGAACATACATAGAAGTCAATAACCTTTCCTGCAATATTCTATATAAGAAAAAATGTCAGACTTCAAGTCAAATTAAGGATTATGATGTTAATGATATCGATGTCTACTTGGAAGCATAAGGGCATTTGAGTGTATTATACACAATGATTAGGTGTAAGCAGTTAAACAAAATTGAAGTGAATAAACAAGCAGAAGATTGAGTAAGAAAAAAAAAAAAAAATGGAGATCCCTCACCTTTGTATACGTTTTAAGGAAGAGATCCTTTAGAGCATCAAGGCTGCTTTGCCAGCTTGATTCAGTTAAATAGACTGGGGTATCCTTGTCCAACCCGGTCTTCTTCACAGGTTAAAGCCAAGTCAAGATTCCGAGCCTTCTTCAACAGCAACTCTCAAAGTTTAGATCTTTTAGACTAGGCTTCTTTTCTTTTCTTTTTTGGGTAAATTTGAGTAGAATGTATTCTAGGACATTCAATGTACTCTTGTGGTTTTTTCACAGATTCCAAAGGGGGAGATTGTTAGGTTCATATTATTATGTGGTTGGTATATTCTATGACAAAACGTACTTTACTTGTATTTGGGTAAATCTAAGTAAGTTCAAAATGATCATTACAAATAGTTACATTAAAGACATGAAGAATACTCAAGAAAAGCTGAATTTGCAGGTCCTAACACCTCCTCAATACCTGTCGATCTATCGGGATTTAATAAAGCTCGATATCTGGCTCGATACCTCTCAATCAATCAAGCTACGGGATTTCTGATATAGCCTACAACTTTTTATTCTAATTGGCTATTTGTTTATTGGTTTGTGAAAACCTAATAAGACTAGGAGAGCAAACCTAATTGGAATTGGAGAGCCCATTCAAAAGGCCCATTAAACTCCTATTTAAATAAAGAGGTGGAGAAAGAAAACCCTAACCCTAAAAAGCTTCATAAGGTTTTTTTTTGAAACCCTAGCCTCCTTTTATAGAAGAAAGAGAATTGCAACGTTTCTTGTATGCCTTTGGGTTCTGTAACCAAGCAAAATTTCTAGCACCAACATTGAAGATCTTATTGGTATTTCTATGTGAAGCTATTGCAAATCAACAACAACAACCAAAAGGTTGTTGTGGAGTTAGTCACGAACTAGGATTCGTGTAAAGAAACTAGTCACGCACTGAGATCTGTGCAAAAGAAGAAGTCTTCTAAAAAATCAAGTCCAATTAGGGATTGGAGCAAAGGTTCAACTGACTCATTTTGTGATAGAGCTGGACTGTCTTGATCATATCACTATGGTTGGCTATCTCAACCCAAATGTCAGCCTAGCAAGTCTTGTCTGCTCTTAGATGGTTTTGGGTGTATTGACCAATATAAACTCCAATGGTTTTTTTTTATCCATAATCTGATAAACGCAGGTGCTATTATTCCAATTAAATTGAAAGGAGGGTGATTGTCTGAGCTTAAAATGGTAACAGCAGCAATCTAAAGAAACCATAGAAACCCTTGGCCTTATGCTTATGATTCATTTAAAGATTCCATTTGAAAACAGTGAACATTAAAAACTTTTTGTGATAAAAGCATGTTGTAGTTGGAAATTTAGCTTTCCTCAATCGATCAATTCATGATTAAGATTTATCAAGGCACATGCTTTCTACTTATATCATAGGTATTTTCCCGTATTAGCTTATAAAAAATAAAAAATAAAAGAAAGAAAATATTTTCCCTCATTATAATTTTACTCCCTCTTAATTTTATGGAACATCTTTCTGTAATGTCTAATAAATTTTGAAGGTTACTAATTAGTGAAACTCAATTTGTGCTTTTAAAATGTTACCCTAACTTTTCTATTCTTTCTTATGGTGGTGATGTAACCTTGATGTCTACAAATTACACTCGAACAACTAGGATGCTGAGTGGAATATAAATACTTATATGAGAAAGCATATGAAAGCGGTGTTTTATAGTGATTGATTGGTTTTGTATGTGATAAAGGAGTGGGGAGACTGTTAATCGCTTACTGCTCCATTGTCCTACAGCTAGGGAGTTGTGAGATAAGGTTTTGGGCCTTTTCGGGGTTCAGTTCGTTATTCTGAACAGCATTGTTGATATGTTGGCTTGCTGGCTGGGTAGATATGAATGACATTGGAATATAGAAGTTTGAAAGGCTGTCCCTTATTGCTTAATGTGGAGTCTTTGACTGAAATGGAATGCTCAAAGTTTTGAAGGGTGTCAATGGACTATTATAAAGTTAAAATTAGTGTTCCTTCAATCTTTGTATGAGTGGATGCATGCATTAGGCTCTGTTTCTTTTTCATCTCTTCTAGACCTGATTGGTTTTTTGGGACTTTATGGCCTTGGTTTTGCTGTACTCATGTTATACTTCCTGTGTACTTGCGTTATACAATTTCGATCTTAATCAAATCTGTTATTTATCACAAAAAAAAAAAAAAAAGAAAAAAAAAATTACTTAGCAAGGGATCTTTTGTATGCTTGAATATATGCATGTGGAGATATGTAGAGATGCACATCCCTAGAGCCATACATGTCACGCCCCAAACCCAAAAGGGCCCAAAGCATGAAAAATCGAGCCTTAGAGAGATATTTTAGGGGTTTTTTCTTTTTCTTTTAATTTTTTTTTTTTTATAAAGATAAATAAACATTGTGAACTCTTCACAATATAAGTCAGAGCTCTATGAGACATTTACAAACAATACAACTAACAAATGATGCCTCCAAATATGAATGAAATTTCAAACTCCAAATGGATCAACATATAATCACAATTCTTCCTAGGATAGGCAACCTCAACGACAGAATCCTACTATGCCTAAGGCTAACAAATCTCAAGAGCCCAACCTCCGATAGAATTAGCTATGGCCTCGATAAATTTAGTAAGTTGAGTCACCAACCAATCATAGCATAAATCTCTCAATTATAGCATAATGCTCCAATCACCACCAATAAAACAAGCTCCATGCCAGATGTATAACAAATTTATCTGAAAAGCTGTTGGAGAGTGGGATGAGCTAAAGCCCAGTAAGTAGCATAATTAATGGGAATGGAAGAAATGCAAGTTCATTTTCAATAATAATAATATGATATGACAAGAATGATTAAATAATGAACCACAAAGTTTCTCAAAGTAAATACCTTGAAATTATACACTAGAATCTGTGAGCACCAACAATATAAGTTCCAAAGCCATAATATCTAACATAAGGTAAATCATCACAAATATACCACACTACCACATAGACTGGTCAGGGGATCCACCCATTCACAATTGGCATGATATTATTCTCTCTGGTATGCAGACTCTTGGCCCCATGGACAATAGCCTCACCCATACCCTCACCCATACTCTCAAAGTTTTTCTCTCCCCCCATGGGCAGCAAGGAGAGCACGTCAAATATTACATCTTTTGCATGTGGTCTTTTGGCCCCATGGGTAGCAGCCTGACTCATACACAATCAAGGAACCTTTTCCCCTCATGGGCAGCAGGGAAGAACGTGTCATCCAAAGTGAAAGGGCACTAACCTAAATTTGATTCCGTTGTTACAAAGACTACAAAAACCAAATCAGGTGATCACCGGAAAATCACACATGGCATGGTGTCAAAACCACATAAAGCTCACAGGTTAAATGTACTTTGAAACACATAATTTATGTTCAAGTAGTTTCAGAAAAACCTTAAATAATCTAACTTCCACAAAGTTTGTAAGGTTTTAAACCTCATTCTTGTCAAAAAAAATTTCTATCAATTTCCCACATAACAAGACAAGATAAGCATCTTTAAATTTTCTAATATACCATAAATCCATGATTTCTTTACCAAAAATTAAATAAAAGATGCTTATTTTTCCATATCAACAATTCATGCATTTCCCCATATGCAATACCAAATATGATGCATTTTCATATATAATCATATTTATATAAATATATATATATATATATATATATATATATATATTAAGGTTACAACACAATAATTTTTAGGAAAATATAGTTTCCATAGGTAGTTTCCAAAAGCATGTCTAACCCAAAAACAACATTTATGCAACACGGTTCTTTTTCAAAAATCCCATTAAAAAGCTACTTATCTCAGCAATCCATTCCAAATTTACCTAAACTGAGCACCACATTCAACCAATCAAGTTACTATTTCCATCACCAAGTACCTTGGAACCTAGAAACACAAGTATCAAGCCTATTAATAACAAGGCCTACTACAAAATTACACTATCAAATTTGTCTTCATAAATCGGAAAGGGTTCCCTCAAAAATCAAACCTAAGGCCTTAAAGCCTAGCTTGACCAGCCCAAGATAAGTACCCCTATCGAAATAGGAACCAAACAAGCATACAAGAAACTCATAGGACTACGACACAACCAAAGCCTTTAATTTCCCTTCAGCAAACAATATGCATTTACCAACTTGATACAACAAATGTCGCTACTAAACCATGATAAAATTAGCCAAAGTAGAACACTTGTCAAAGAAAGCACATACGAACTTACAAGCTAAACCACACAACAAAAGTTTGGAGTAAATTCCTTAAAATTCTCAGCATCCTAATCACACTTTCAAATAACTTCCAACAGGTTTTATAAAATTCATTTGGTCCACTTAGTGTCATCAAAAAATATTGAAATTAAATAGGGAGAAGCCTTTATATGTCTAGTATGTACCACCTAAAATTCAGCTCAAAATGATTTTCTATAATTTATTAAAAATCACATAATTCAGCTTACTCAAATCTATCAGGGACAAATTTACAGTCCTAAAAGAAAAATCATTATAATTATTATACTAGGCCAAAATGCTTTGAGACTCGAATCAGGTAAAAGATACGTGTATTAGCTTTCATTATAGCCATCTTAGGCTTCCAGATTCAATCTATGTTAGTTATTATGAATTTTTTACTACAATGTGTGCAGAGTTTCTACAGAAAACAAATTGAGTATTAAGTATGGTCAAATGGTCTTTTTGAACACCAAATTTCATATCCTCTTTCGAGAAATATCATATATTCATCCTCAACAAACCATTTTATCATTGGTACTATACATAAACACTAGAATTTTAAGAAATTAACACAACAAGCGAGCAGAAAACAAAGTTTAGCAAAACTCATACAAAACCATAAATTGTACAAAACTAAAATAAACATCTCACACAACCCATATCTGAAGCTTGCATTACCCACTTTTTAAACATCCTCAAGAAGAAATACCCATATCAAAATATTATCCCCACCCAAGAGATTGACTCTACACAAGCTTTAGACCATAACCAAAACAATAAGGAAGTGGATCCAAGAAAATTTCACCTTTACACCACTATTTCAATAACTCAAGGAGAACACTTGCTGCCTCCATTAAAATGGAGTGGTGCTGGTGTGGTTCAGATCGCTTTAAGTGGTGATAATGGGTGGTTGTGAGTAGAGGAAGCTTGCAATGGGTCAGCCATGGGGTGGAGAAAACAAGAAAAGAAGAATGTAAGGTTGAATTTATTCAATCATTTTATTGGCTTTATTCCGTGCCAAATTTGCTTGTAATTCAGCATTTAGAAACCCTGCATTTAGGTGGGAATCATGTAAGGGTAGTGTGTGAAGAAAAGCTCAAGAGTGTGCAATCAAGAAGAGCCTCGCGACTGGATCTCTCGACTAGCTCGCGACTGGCAAGTCGCCAGAATGACACACGTGTGAAGCATGCAGGGGGAGCTGAAGGGTCACGCTAGTTGTTGCACTACAAAACAAAACCTCCAGTCTGGCGAGACAGTTAGCTCGCAACTCAAACTCGTGACTCGTTCTAGTTGCGAGCTTGAGTCACCAGAACACCTTGTTTGGTTGTAACTAACTCTTCGCATTCCATACACACCCTACTATAAATACCCTTATACCCACAAAATGTAGAGAGCTTCCAGAGAGAATTTTGGGAGAAAAACCCTAGAGAAAAAATAAGATTGACTCATCCATAATCCTCATCCTTTGATTCTCCAAATTCCTCTACTCTCACCCTCTCCATTGTTACATCCTTGAGAGGTACGTTTAGACAAATCCTTATCTCACCATACCCATATCTGTGAGAAAGTATTTTGGTGCTTGGGAAGTAGTTTAGAAGGGATCAATTCATTTTGGTTGATGCAATAGGCTATTGCAGGATTCGGTAAGCTAGAGAAGACAAGGTTCGGTGTAACCCTGTTGGAGCAAGAAGCTTGGAGGGCTTAGGTGCACTGGAAAGATTAGGCTTGGAGGGTCTTCTGCTATTCATGTATCCCAACTTTATTCTCTAGTGGATTATTGACCGCTTGGAGGGCGGCGGAGAGGTTTTATGCTGAGGACTTCGGTTTCCTCTTTGATAACACATCGATGTGTTGTCTTTGTGTTTTCATCTCTCTTCCCTTAATCTTTGCCTTTTAATTACTGTTGTGGTTGTGATTAATTTTGGTTTAGATTGTTTTACCAATTTTGTTCTAGCTTATTATAATATTCCGCACATACATTGTTTGATTATAAGCTTGTGTTGGTAATTTGTAAATTGGGGGTCTAAACGTTCATAGGTGTTTTACACACTAATTGAACATTCAAAGAAGAAGCTAGAGAAGAACACAAGAAGAGGGAGAGAACCGTGTGGATCCAAGGAGGGGCTGTGCTGATTGTGGACCATTAACTACAAATATCTTGAGGAAACATTTACCACTCTACCCTTAAGTTTCTTCACTTCGTTAATTTTCACCAAGCTCATTACCACAAATCACATAAATGCCATTATATGCTTTAGATTTTCAAAAGACCTTTGCAAAAATAATTAACCACCTTAAAGAAAAATAAAATTCACTTGAGATATTATTCACATCTAAAATTTTCTTAAGAAAAAGGCTTGGGATGTTACAATAGAAGGCTTCAAAAATATACCATTTGCTTTCAAGCCTTCTCATTTTAGTAGAGACTACTTCATAAAACATCTGATTACATGATAATTGTGATGGAATTAATGTAAATCACAACTCAAGCCTCTAAATGTGAAAATAAACTTCTCGAAAATTCATATTTGAAAATTTTCATAGGTCTCCAGTGTGAGGTGAATAGAGATTACCACTTAAACCAACTGGTATCTTTGATTCTACATTTAATTTTGACTGAAACTTGGATAACTCCAGAAGTGGGGTAAACTTCAGAAGTTTATGGAAGATTGGAGAATATTTCAAGTCATATTTTTAAATAGGATTATTGCATGTTGAACTTGTGGTAATTGTTATTTGTAAGCATGCCATAGACTACCTTCACTTTATATAGGCTCAACATCTCTCTCCTTTCACATAAATCACCTATTACTAATGAGATTCCACTACTTATGTTTTATGGCAGAATGACTCGAAAGTTCATATACATTGGAAGGGAGCAGCTGAGATAGTTCTATTTGCATGTACGGGGTATCTTAACTCAAATGGTTGCTTACAGTCCATTGAAGAAGAGAAGGTAAGGACCGGTGGTTTGTTGCTGACAATATTACTTCTTTAGCCAGTATACTGCACTTGTAGTTTACTCATATTACTTGTACTGCACACATACCTAGCCTATATAAGGCTCTCTATTGTACATTATTATTTACACAGAATATACAAACTATTCAGTCTTTCTCTCTCACTTAATATTCTTAACATGGTATCAAAGCCAATGCTTTGACTTTCTAGCACCTGTGGTCTTCTCCGGCATCTTTCCGCTGCCCTTACCTTCGTCTAGTACCTATTGTCAAAAGCAAGTTACTGCCGTTAGACCCACAGCACCAAAAACTCTCAAATCCAATCTTTCTATCCATCACATTGCCAAAACTGAGTGCACAAATTGATAGATCACACAATTCCGAGAAAAAACCCCATCCTGAATCAACTCCATCCAGCATTGTACGCATTCCCATGCGCCACCAGAAGGTTCGGTCTCGCAGTAACATGCGCCCACGTGCCTACATGTACCACTGCCCAATCTCACACGCTCTCACACGCCATCACGCACCCCACACGCCCACGTGCCATTCACTGCCACATCAACCCTTGTGACGTCAGCATCTGTTGACCTTAACTGCCACCGATGATCGCTGTCACTACCGTTGATCAAGGTCAGAATTTTTCAAAGGGGCCTATCTTGCTCAGTTTTTCTCGTAGATTCTATTTTTGGGTTCAGTTTCTTCGTTTGAGGTCCCTAAATCCATATTTTTGGTTATTTTCTTCATTATGGCTTAACAAAACAAACGAGATAGCATACGTCCTATCACCATTATGTTGGATGGTCCTACTAGCTATCATGCATGATCTCAGAATATGATTGTCTTTCTCAAGGGTCGTAAATTGTGGAGATATGTGACTAGTTCAATTCCTAAGCCAGTACCAAAACCTACGTCTAAGGCCACAGCTACTGAAGATGCCTCAAAGACTACTGTTACAACGGATGATTATGAAGAACGCCTAGAGGAATGAGAGAGTCTTCAGAGTAAGCTCTTGTCTTGGTTTATCAATACCTCTATTCCCTCCATTCATAATCTTCTTCCTCATCTTGAGACTACAGAGGCTGGTTGGAAATTTCTGGCTGATCGTTATAATTGCACTAATGATTCAAGCTTGGAGTTCCACATTGAATCAAAACTTTATCAAATGTGCCAAGAGACAGTTTAGTCTATTTCTGAATTTTATTCTCAAACTTCTACTATGTGGGAACAACTCTCTGCTGCAAATCCTCCACTAGTGTGTTCTAAGGACATTGAGCTCTTTGTCAAATATCGGGATCGTCGTAAATTCATGCACTTCATGATGGGTTTACATGAGGATTTCGAGCCTACTAGGGCTTCTCTACTTAGCCGGTATCCTACTCCTTCTCTTGATGTTACAGTTAAGGAGCTCATTTCTGAGGAGAATCATCGGTCTTCTCATCACATGTCATCATCTGATCATGTATTGGTTACACCATCTCCACAGCCTCCCATTGCTATATTCACTGCTCCTCCATGAATAAACTCTGGGCATCCCACCTCTCAGTCTTCCAAAAGTACTCGCTATGAGTTTTGCCGTGCCAAAGGCCATGACATCTCAGTTTGTCGTAAACTGCAGAAATTTATGCAAGAGCAGAATAAAGCTTCTCTTTCTCAGGTAGTTGCTATATGTCCTTCAAATCCATCGGTTCCTATTGGTCCATCTTTGGCTTTCTCACTTACTATGGCTGATATTGAGGTAGTAATTCAATAGGTTTTATCCCAAACTTCCACTGCCCTTTCTGTCACCTCAACTAAACAACCTTTGTTTTTTGATATTGCATGTTGTAACCATATGACTCCCGATGAATCCCAATTTTCTGATAAGGCACCCTTAGAACACCCCATCACCATTTACACTGCTGATGGAACTCCTATGCCTGTTAGTCATAAAGGAACAATCTATTCTCCTTGTTTATCCCTTAGTGACACTTTTCATATCCCAAAGTTATCCCTTAATTTGCTCACCAGCATCTCAAGAAAGGCAATCTCAAGTTGTTCTCCATCTCCTCTACTGACCAGCCTGTTGATATCTTCACCAAGCCTCACCCGCCTGGTCGTCTTCGAGATCTTATATCCAAACTCCAATTGGCTTCCTCCTTACCACCTCGAGTTTGAGGGGGGATGTTAATGTATAGCTTAGACTAGATTAGCCCATTGGGCTTAGCCCAATATACTGTACTTGTAGTTTACTCATATTACTTGTACTGCACACATACCTAGCCTATATAAGGCTCTCTATTGTACATTATTATCTACATAGAATATACAGACTATTCAATCTTTCTCTCTCACTTTATATTCTTAATAGACCATAAATCTGAGTGAGACCGTTGAATATGATGTGTTGCATGAAATGACTACTATTAGCCAATGTGTTGAACCATGATTTGAAAGATATCATCCTCGTTGAAGGTGAAAATGGTTTAACATTGTGTGCACAATTGTAAGTAAAATTTTGGTATTATGTCTTCAATTTCTTTTTTGCTTGTAATTTAGCAATTAGTAACCCTGTGTTTAGGAGGGAATCATGTAAGGGTAGTGTGTGAGAAAGTGTGAAGAAATGCTCAAGACTGTGCAGTGAAGCAAGGACTCGCGGCTGGATCTCGCGGGTGGCTCGCGGCTTTTAACCCGCCAGAAGATGCACATGAGTGAAGCATGCAGAGAGGCTGAACCGTCATGCCAGCTATAGCACTACATGACAAAAAGTCCAGACTGGCCATTCAGTTAGCTCGCGGCTTGGACTCGCGACTCAGTCAAGTCGCGAGGCCAAGTCGCCAGTCCACTCTGTTATGGAAAAACTGACTCTTCGCATTCCTTTCTCACTCCAGTATAAATACCCCTTATACCCATAAAATATAGAGAGCTTCCAGAGAGAATTTTGAGAGAGAAACCCTAGAGAAAAACAAGATTGACTCATCCACAATCTTTACATAGTGACTCTTCAAATTCCTCAACTCTACTCTCTCCATTGTTACATCCTTGAGAGGTACATTAGCCAAAACCTTTTCTCACCATACCCATATCTGTGAGAAGGCTATTTTGGTGCTTGGGAAGCAGTTAGGAAGGGACCAATTCATATTGGTTGATGCTATGGGTTATAGCAGAATCTGGCAAGCTAAAGAAGAAATAGGTTCGGCATAACCTCGTTGGAGTAGGAGCTTGGAGGGCTTAGGTACACTAGGTAGATTAGACTTGGAGGGTCTTCTACTGTTCATTATCCCAACTTGATTCTTTAGTGGATTATTGATCGCTTGGAGGGCGGCGGAGAGGTTTTACGCCGAGGGCTTCGGTTTCCTCTTCGATAACACATCGTTGTGTTGTCCTTGTGTTTGCATCTCTCTTCCTTAATCTTTGCCATTTAATTTATGTTGTGGATGTGATTTTATTTGGTTTAGATTATGTTATCAATTATGTTTTAGCTTATTTACATTTTCCACACATACATTGTTTGTTGATAAGCTTGAATTGGTAATTTGTAAATTAGGGGTCTAAACGTTCATAGGTGTTTTATACACATTTTGAACATTCAGATCATATGGATTAGACAAAGTTCCTGCAAATGAGGAGGATTTAGCTTAATGGGCTTTACCTAAAAATGACCTTGTCTTACTTGAGTAGTGTTAACAGCTGGAATGTTTAGTTTAGCTGGCCACCTTATGATTGGGAGTTGTGGTTACTCCTTTGATCAGCTATATTCTAGCTTACCTTCTGGAGAAGGGGAGGATTGAATGTTGTGGAAACCTTCAAAAGTAGGAAGGTTCTGTGTCTGTTCTTTGTATGGTGGTTGAGGGGTTCTATAGGGGTTAATCTTCCTTGGAGTAGTATATGGTGTGTTAAGGTGCCTCACAAGGTTTCATTCTTTACTTGGGCACTAGCGTTTGATAAAATATTAAAATGGATTATCTTCAAAACCAAAATATACGATTGTAGACTGGTGTTGTATGCGCAAGAATGGTGGGGAATATGTTAAGAGCATTGTAACTCAACTAGCACTTCCTGGTGTTTCTAATGAAGACATTCAAGATTCAAATTCCCCATTTTCCATTGTAAATATCAAATTAAAAAAAAAAATAGTGGGGAATTTGTTGATCATCTTTTTCTTCATTGCAAGATGGCAAGAGATATAAGGTGACTTTTATTTTTTCATTTTTGGAGTATGTTGGGTTATGTCATAGATAGCAATTATTAAGCTTTTTTTTTTTTTTTTTTTTTTTTGATAAGTAAGAAAGATGTATATTTAAAAGGATACTTTATGTAGTAAGGGCATAAAGCAAACCAAAAATTACAAATGAAAACAAAAAGAAGCAGAGAATAAAACTAATTACAAAAGAGGAGAGAACAAAGGAAAGAAGGGAGAGAATCACTAGATGTGAGTCCCCAAGCCCGAGACTAGTTGAATAGAGAACCACTAAAGAAAGAAAACAATTGATCAACAAAACTATCCAAGTTCTCAAAAGTCTGCTGATTACGTTCCTTCCACAGAGACCATAATAAGCACAATGGAACTAAATTCCAAATGTCAGGCGAGTGATTTCCCAACCAATTCCACCATCCAAAAAGTTAACCCAAAATGGTTTTTGGTTGGACCCAGAAAATCCTAAAAGGTTTAAAAACAAAACTCCACAACCGATGAGCCTTCTCATAATAAAGTAATAAGTATTCCACAGTCTCCCCACAACTATGACACATAATGCATCAGTTAACAAAATCAAAACTCCTAAGTCTCAAATTGACACTTGTAAGAATCTTATTCTAAGCTGCAGTCCAAACTAAGAATGAAACACGCTGAGGAGCTTTAAGCTGTTGGCAATAGGTGTTTCAATGTCATCATAGTTTCAAAGCTTGGAAGGCTATCCCATTGTGCATTTTGTGGCGATTTGTACTTTTGATGGTTTTGAGTGTCCAATTCATGTTATCAAGCAATCCTTGCTAATATGTTTGTTTGAGTGGATGGTTGTCTTAGGCAACATCACTCCTGTTCTTTCCTAGAGTTCTTTGCTTGCAGTTGACTGTGATTTCTGTTTATGGGAAAGTCTTGTATTGAGCATTTTTTTTTTTTGAATGAAATCATTTTTAAATCTAAGAGAGAGAGAGACTGTGTGACAAACATGTATCTGACTATTTGATTGTGTTGCATGTGAAAGTTCAAATAGTGTATAAAACACCCTTGAACGTTTAGACCCCCAATAACAAAATTACCAATTCAAGCTTTATGACAAACAATAAGTGTGCAGAAAATGAACACAAGCTATAAACAGAATTGGTAACCAATCTAAGCCAATTAAAATCACATCCACAGCAGAAAATAAAAGGCAAAGATTAAGAGAAGAGAGATGCAAACATAAGGACAACACAGCAATGTGTTATCGAAGAAGAAACCGAAGCCCTCGGCGTAAAACCTCTCCCCCGCCCTCCAAGCGGTAAGTAATCCACTAGAAAATGTAGTTGGGATACATGAACAGCAATAGACCCTCCAAGCCTAATCTACCCAGTGTATCTAAGCCCTCCAAGCTTCTTGCTCCAACGAGGTTGCGCCGAACCTATTTCTTTTCTAGCTTCCCGGATTCCGCTACTTGACCATAGCATCAACCAATGTAATTTGGTTCCTTCCTAACTGCTTCCCAGAACACCAAACAGCCCTCTCACAGTAATGGATATGGTGAGAAAAGGTTTTGGTAAAATGCCTCTCAAGGATTTAACAATAGAGAGGAAGAGAATTGAGGAATTTAAAGAGTCTCTTATGTAAAGATTGTGGATGAATCAATCTTGTTTTACTTTAGGGTTTCTCTCTCAAAATTCTCTCTGGAAGCTCTCATTCTTTCATGGGTATAAGGGGTATTTATACTAGGGTAAGAATGGCCAGCCGCGAGATAACAGAACGGCCAGTTGTCCTATTTTGTCCTGTAGTGCTCCAGCTAGCATGACGCTTCAACTTCAGGCATGCCTGGCACGTGTGCATCTTCTGGCGGCTTGCAGCTGCGAGTCACCCGTGAGATCCAGCTGCGAGTCTCTGTTTTCTTGCACACTCTTGAGCATTTCAACACTCTATCTCACTCACTACCCATACAACAATCCCACCTAAATACAGGGTTACTAATGCTGAAATACAAGCAAATTTGGCACGGAATAAAGCCAACAAGATGGTTGATTAAATTCAACCTTACAGCATGAATTGTCAATTTTACTCATCTCGTTTTGGATGATCTTATTATAAGAAGATTGTGAATGGTGGTTAGGTGGAAGATTCCTAAACATTTCTGATGTATAATTAATGCTATTGCTCTTTGTAATCATGGTAGGAAAATGTTAAGACTGTAAGAATGTTTTTCAATCATTTCCCCTGATCTTGAAAAATTAATTTACCTCATTTTCCTTCCCCTTGTTCTGGCTTGCTAAAAGACACTTATTAAGAATCCAACTTTTTGGTAATAACTATAAATTGTTGTTTTATTTGGAAGTATGGTTCATCAATTATATTTTGTAGCTAAATAGTTTATTTGTATATACTTATATATAACAGCGCCTGATTTATGTGATCTAAATTCTGTTATTGCTATTGCAGTAAGGCATGGCCTGACTCTTCTTTTGGTCTGAACAATCAATTTGTTCTTTTTGACTGCATGTTATAGTAATACCATATTCTTGGGGCTTTCTATTTTCATCGAATGGCAAACTCTGACCTTGTTACCATCAGCACCTGAGGCAAAGAACCCAATGTGAAACAATTGAGAGGTAAACCTCTCAAACCAAGCCCTAGGGGCTTGCTTAAGACCATAGAGAACCTTATGGAGGAGGCAGACATGCTTAGGAAATTTAGAATCAACATACCCTTGAGGTTGAGCCATATACACTTCCTCCTTTAAAAAACCATGTAGGAAAGCATTACTCACATCAAGCTACCTGAGTTCCCAATTTTGATTCACAGCCAAAGCCAAAAGCAACTTGACAATGGCAGGCTTCACAACAAGACTGAAAGTCTCCTCATAATCCAACCCAAACTGTTGAAGATAACCCTGAGCAACCATCCTAGCCTTGTAACTAGCAATGGACCCATCACTGTTCCTTTTCAATTTGTACACCCACTTACATGTAACAATGTTCTTATTAGCTAGCCTAGGAACCAATGACCAAGTCTTTTGCTACTGAAGAGAGTGAAATTCAGAATCCATGGCTACAACCTACTGAGGATGTTTAGCAGCAATGGCAAAAGATGGTGGTTCTGTCACAATGTAGTCATGAGTAACTTGCAAAGCTTTAGGCTTATATATACCATGTTTTGATCTTGTAACCATAGGATGAGTATTATGAGTGATAGATAAAGAAGAAGCAGAAGGAATAGAAGATGAATTAGGTAGAGGGACATCAGGTATAGGTGGTAATAAATCAGGTAGAGGGGCAGCATGTAGGGAATTTAACCAAAAATTCCTAACCTGTGAGAAACAAAACAAATAGAGAAAACACGCGTCAAAGAAAAATAATCACACGCACAAGACAATATTTACGTGGTTCGGCAATTTGCCTACGTCCACGGAGTTGCAGGGATTTCACTATTATCAGGGAAAATACAATAGTGCACAAGAACACTCTCAAGAAACCCAAATCCCAATTACACCCTAGCACTCTCTCACAGAAAAAATAAGAATAGAAGCTGACTGCCTCTCTTTTCTTTATTTTCTCTCATGCGGCTTGCTCACTAGGTTAATTGGAAATCTCTCTATATTCTCACGGCTGCACCTTGCTTGACAAAACCTAATATATATATATATATATATATATATATATATATATGTCAAGTCGGCTGGAGCATTCCTTTTACAACTAGGATTCTATTTACGTTGACTTGGGCTTGGCAATTAAAGTCATACACGGCCCATTTCAACAAATCTCCACCTTGACTTGAATTGATCAAGCTACACGAGTAAACTTCTCCATCAGCTCCACCTTAGCCCTTAAGGGCTCACAAGGTGCAAACATCAGCCACAATCCTCCATAACACAATCCCTCATCCCTGCAACTCATCCTCCTGTCCTCAAGCTAGAAGACCAATTGAAGCTGCGCACAGCTTCAACTTCTCAATAGTGACACCCTTAGTCAACATGTCTGCCGGGTTCTTAGATCCACATATCTTCTCAAGTATTACCAGCTTATCTTCAACAAGGTAACGGATAAAGTGGTATTTTGTCTGTATGTGCTTCGACTTTGAATGAAAAGCCGAATTTTTGGCAAGAAAGATTGCACTCTGACTGTCACTGTGTAGAATGCCCATCTCCTGCTTCTTACCCAATTCATCTAAGAAACCATGTAGCCAAATCATCTCCTTTCCAGCTTCAGTTGCTGCAACATACTCAGCTTCTGTGGTAGACAAAGTAACAATCTTCTGTAGATTTGAAGCCCATGATATAGCTGTACCACCCAGGGTGAAAACAAACCCTGTAGTACTCTTTCTACTATCAATATCACCAGCAAAATCAGCATCTACATAACCCTGCAGTTTCAAACTTGCATCTGTGAAACAAAGACATGTATCTGATGAACCCTTCAGATATCTCAGAATCCACTTGACTGCCTCCCAATGCTGCTTTCCAGGCCTACTCATGAATCTGCTCACAACTCCTACTGCATGTGCAATGTCTGGCCTTGTACACACCATAGCATACATCAAGCTACCAATAGCTGAGGCATAGGGCACCTTGCTCATATGGTCCCTTTCTTCTTCTGTCTTCGGTGATTGTTCTTTGCTTAATTTGAAATGACTACCCAAGGGTGTGCTCACTGGTTTAGCTTCATTCATATTGAACCTGCTGAGAACTTTCTTCACATACTCTGACTGTGAAAGCTTCAATGTACCATTAGCCTTGTCTCTAATGATTCTCATACCAAGGATTTGCTTTGCAGCTCCCAAATCCTTCATTGCAAACTGTTTGGACAATTGCTTCTTCAGATTATTAATCTCCTCAATGCTAAACCCTGCAATAAGCATATCATCCACATACAACAGTAATATGATGTAAGAATTGTCAAAAAACTTAACATAGCAACAGTGATCAGCTTCACATCTCTTGAACCCAATTCTGTGCATAAAACTGTCAAATTTCTTATACCATTGTCTAGGAGCTTGTTTTAGGCCATACAAGCTCTTTCTTAGTTTGCAAACTAAATTCTCTTGTCCTTGAGCAATGAACCCTTCTGGCTGAATCATGTAAAGATCTTCCTCCAAGTCACCATGAAGGAATGCTGTCTTCACATCTAACTGCTCAAGATGTAAGTTTTCTGCAGCCACCATTCCTAGTACTAGTCTGATTGTTGACATCTTCACAACTGGAGAAAATATCTCTGTGTAGTCAATGCCTTCCTTCTGCTGGAATCCTTTAACAACTAATCTGGCCTTGTAACGTTTGCTACCATCATGCTCAATCTTTATTCTGTATACCCACTTGTTGTGCAAAACCTTCTTTCCTACTGGCAATTCAGTCAGTTCCCATGTTTGATTCCCCAACAAGGAATCCATCTCATCCTTCATGGCTAACTCCCACTTGCTTGAATTTTCATCTTGCAAGGCTTCATCATAACACTCTGGCTCACCACCATCAGTCAACAGGAGATAATTTAAAGTGGGTGAATAACGCTGTGGAGGTCTAATGTTCCTGGAAGATCTGCGGACTTCAACTACATGTGTACTCAGATCTACCTGTGAATTTACATTCTCCTTATCTTCTTCACCCCTTTTCTGGACAGTACCTTCAGTCAATTCATCTAAGTTGACAAACTCAGATTTCTTTTGATCAATCTCTGTAACATCTGACACTACAGTTGACCTGTCCTTGTACATAACCTGTTCATTAAATATCACATTTCTACTTCTGATGATTTTCCTGTTTTGTTCATCCCAAAACCTATAGCCAAATTTCTCATCACCATAGCCAATGAAAAAACATATTTTAGACTTTGCATCAAGTTTACTACGAGCATCAGAATCAATATGAACATAGGAAACACAACCAAAAACTTTTAAGTGTGAAAACTTTACCTCTTTACCGCTCCAAACCTCCTCAGGAAGTCTGAACTCCATGGGAACTGAAGGTCCTCGGTTTATCAGGTAAGCTGCAGTGCTAACAGCATCAGCCCAAAAAGTTTTTGGTAGTCCAGCATGCAACCTCATACTCCTAGCACGCTCATTGAGAGTTCTGTTCATGCGCTCAGCCACACCATTCTGCTGTGGTGTCCCAGGAATGGTCTTCTCCATCCTAATTCCCTGTGCAGCACAATACTCACTGAACCCTCCATCTATGTACTCTCCTCCATTATCTGACCTCAAACATTTTACTTTCAAACCTGTTTCTGTCTCAACCATAGCCTTCCACTTCTTAAAGGTTTCAAATACATCAGATTTATTTTTCAGAAAATAAACCCATACCTTTCTGCTTGAGTCATCAATGAAAGTGATGTAGTACCTTGAACCTCCAAGGGATGCAACCGGAGAAGGCCCCCACAAATCAGTGTGTACTAACTCCAATTTTTCAGCCTTCGGTGTCCTGCCAGTTTTCAAGAAGCTCACCTTTTTCTGCTTTCCTAAGATGCAACTTTCACACATGTCAAAATCAATGGACTTCAATTCTAGTAGTTTTCCTTTTGACAGCAGCATCTTCATCCCTTTCTCACTCATATGACCAAGTCTGCGGTGCCATAGGGTTGTATCAGTACTTGCATCAGCAACTGCAATTGTGTCTCTTGGACTTGAGGTCATGTACAGAGTACCAGTTTTCTTTCCACGAGCCAATACCCTAGCTCCCTTTGTAACTTTCCAAGTACCACCAACAAATAGTATTGCATGCCCTTCATCATCAAGTTGTCCAACAGAAATCAGATTCCTCCTTAGGTCAGGAATATGTCGAACCTTCTCCAGTAACCAAACAGACCCATTGGGCAACAATATCCGAACATCTCCCATACCCACAACATCCAAGGCTGAACCATCAGCCAAATACACCTTACCAAAATCACCTGCAACATAATTCTGTATGATTTCTCGGTGTGGAGTGGTATGAAACGAAGCTCCTGAATCCAAAACCCAATCATCAAGTGGACTGTCTACTGCAAGAAGTAATGCATCCTGTACCTCTTCTGTTACAGCATTAGCAGAATCATCTTCATTCTTCTTCTTAGGGCTTTTGCATTGATTCCTAAAGTGACCTGTTTTCCCACAATTCCAGCATTGTACTTGTTGGCCTGATCTAGATTTACTTCTATTCCGATTAGAATTTCTGGATTTTGATCTGCCCCGATTTGAATTTCTGTTATTACCTCTGCCTCTTGTCTCAAGGTTTAGGGCAGAACCAGATCCTGAGGATTCACCTGCATCTCTTCTGCGAATCTCCTCAGCCAGAATTAAATCTCGTATATCATTGTACTTGAGCTTTTCTTTTCCTGTAGAATTGCTTACTGCCATCCTCATTGCCTCCCAACTGTTTGGCAAAGAAGCCAAGACGATCAGAGCCCGAATCTCATCATCAAAATCAATTTCTACAGACGACAATTGATTTGTGATAGTATTAAATTCATTCAGATGTTGTGCTACTGATGCATTCTCTGCCATCTTCAGATTGAACAGTTTCTTCATCAAGTGCACCTTATTGTTTGCTGACGGCTTTTCATACATACCGGACAAAGCCTTCATCAGATCTGCTGTGGTCTTCTCCTTTACAACATTGTGTGCAACAGACCTAGACAGAGTTAACCTAATAACTCCCAATACCTGTCTGTCAAGAAGAGCCCATTCCTCAGCCTTCATAGCCTCAGGTTTTTCCCCTAAAAGCGGTAGATGCAACTTCCTCCCATAAAGGTAATCCTCGATTTGCATCCTCCAAAATCCAAAGTCTGTGCCATCGAACTTTTCTATTCCAGACGCCTTTCCTGCTTCCTCTGCCATTGCTCCCACTCAAACCTAACCCTAGGCTCTGATACCAGTTGTAGGGAATTTAATAAAAAAATTCCTAACCTGTGAGAAACAAAACAAATAGAGAAAACACGCGTCAAAGAAAAATAATCACACGCACAAGACAATATTTACGTGGTTCGGCAATTTGCCTACGTCCACGGAGTTGCAGGGATTTCACTATTATCAGGGAAAATACAATAGTGCACAAGAACACTCTCAAGAAACCCAAATCCCAATTACACCCTAGCACTCTCTCACAGAAAAAATAAGAATAGAAGCTGACTGCCTCTCTTTTCTTTATTTTCTCTCATGCGGCTTGCTCACTAGGTTAATTGGAAATCTCTCTATATTCTCACGGCTGCACCTTGCTTGACAAAACCTAATATATATATATATATATATATATATATATATATATATATATATATATATATATATATATATGTCAAGTCGGCTGGAGCATTCCTTTTACAACTAGGATTCTATTTACGTTGACTTGGGCTTGGCAATTAAAGTCATACACGGCCCATTTCAACACAGCAGGTATAGGTGGTGGATCAAGTATATGTGGTGGATCAAGTGGAAAGGGAACAACAGGTATAGGCAATGATGAAGCTAGAGCAGAGGGTATTAGAGAAGTAGTGAGGTCTAAAGGAAAGGAAGAATCACAAGAAGAGGGAACATCAATAGGATCAGAAATGGAAGGAGATGAGGAAGGAAACCAATGAGAAAAATTAGATGTGAAAGGGATATTAGGATTAGTGCAGGCAGAATTATGAGTAAAAGGAAAAAGGGATTCATTAAACAAAACAAAACAAGCAATGTAAATTCTATTTGAAGAAGGATCAAGGCAGATATAACCCTTGGATAATGGAGGATATCCAAGAAAGATGCACTCTTTGGACTTAGGTTGAAGCTTATTTTTATTATAAGGGGTCAGATATGGATAGCAAACATAACCAAATGATTTAAGAGCATGAAGAGGAGGTGGTTTGGAATAAAGGGACTGCAAGGGAGACTTGAAGTTCAAAACAGAAGAAGGCAACCTATTGATAAGATACACAACAGTGGAAAAAGCATAAGACTAGTAGTTATAGGGAAGATTGGATATGTAGAGGAGAGAAAGACCAGTTTCAACTATATGCCTATGTTTTCTCTCAAAAACACCATTTTGCTGTGGAGTATGGGGACAGGAGGTCTGATGAAGAATGCCATTGGAAGAACAAAATGCTTGAAAAGCAGTGTTAGTGTACTCAGTACCATTATCTATCCTAAGAACCTTAATCTTGGTAGAGTATTGAGGTTCAACAAGAGCTTTAAAATGTTTGAACACAGAAAGAACTTCATGCTTATGTTTCAATAGAAATAACCATGTAAATCTTGTATAATCATCAACAAAAATCACATAGTAGTTGAAACCAAGAACAGATGTGAGAGGGGCAGGACCCCAAACATCACTATGAACAATATCCAATACAGAATTAGACACAATGGAAGTTTTATTCAAAGATGACTTGTGCATTTTAGCACTTCTATAATATGTACAGGAAGAGCAAAGTGTATCAATCTGAGACAAAGACACATTCTTTATTACATTTTGCAAGGCAGAATATAAAATTCTAGAACTTAGATGTCCAAGTCTATGATGCCAAAGCAAGATCAGATCAGGTTTGATAAAAGCAAAAGCAGACACACTGGACTTAGAGTTGAAAGCAGCAGAAGATGAAAGTGTAGAAGCAGTGGGAATGGGATATACTCCATCCTTACTCAACCCTTTGAAGAGGATCCTCCTCGAAGGCAAATCCTAAATTAAGAACTTCTCAGCATCAAAATAACAAAATGCATTACTTTGAAGACATAATTTATGAACAGAAGAGAGATTGGATGCAAAATCAGGAACTCTAAGTATATTATTAAGCCTAAAATTATGAGTAGAAGTTTGAAGCTCACCATGACCCACATGAGTGACAGAAAGCTCTTATCCATTGCCTACAGTAACTGTCTCATTGCCCTGAACTGGTTGCTAATGCAGTGACAACTGAGATAGATTGGGAGTAACATGATCTAAGCATCCAATATCAGTAAGCCAACCATCATATGATTGCACTTGTGAAGAGTTAGCTACCATTGAGGCTAACTTGGCAGGAGCATGTTTTCCCTAATATGAGAAGTCCATCTTGTGTTAGCAATCAACTACTATATGACCAGTTTTACCACAAATTTGGCAAATTGGCCTATTGGATTAACCTTGTCCTCCTTGAGACTTAGATTGATTATTCTGTGGACCTAAATAAGGATTGTAACCCGAATTGCCATATCCTCCAGAATTAGGATTATAACCTGAATTACCATATCCATTAGAATTGTGACCACCATTTAGATTATATCCACGACCACCTGTGCCTCTCTGATTATTGTTTCTACCACCTCTTCCTCGAGGGAAACCCTGATTCTAAGGCTGAAAATTCATTGCCATGGCCACTAAATTAGGATCAACAACATTAGCTTTAGATCTCTTCTTAATCACTCTCTCTTCAGAATTGAGCAAAGTGTTCAGTTCTTCAACAGACAAAACATCACTATGAGTCCTGATTGCAGAACTGAAAGAATCATATTCAGATGGCAATCCATCAAGAGCTATACGAAGAAGCTCTTCATCATCAAGAAACACTGAAACCGTAGCTAGCTTATCACGAGTCTACTTGATTTTTTGAAAATAACTGTCAATTGAATCAGAACCTTTCTTGATTGCATTCAATTCATTTCGAAGACTCATCACATGAGATCTTGAAATTGAAACAAATCTCTTTTCCAATACTTTCCAAACTCCCTTGGCAGATTTTTGCCCAACAGTAAGAGCAAGAATTGAAGGAGACAGAGTTGAATTGATAAAAGTAAACATAGCTTGCTCACAGTTTTTCCAAGAAATGAAACTAGGGTTAATCTCAGTAGTGAAATTACCAGAAGAATCTTTGAGAAACCGATCTAGAGCTATAACAGAATCATCAATCACATCAATCATTGAGTAAGTTTCAAGAATTACCTCAGTTTCAAGAATCATCAATCACATTAGCCATTGTTGTGGATTCAAGCTCTGATACCATGAAAGAACACAGAGGAAAACGAGAGAGAGAGAGAGAGAGTTTCTGGTATTGAAAAAATACTGAGATTGATAATGAATACTTAATTACGATGGAGTTTGTTATCTACAATATATATACCACCAAGAAAGCATAGAAAAATATCTAAGTAAATATCTCCCAGACTGAGACTCACTCTAACAACCTGTAACTAACCCTCACACGTGCACACATATATACACTAAACCAAGTCTGATTTACATAACATAAACGACATGCGTTTTCATTTACTCTTCTTAGACAACACTGGTTTTACTGTCGGAATTGTAGTTGCTTCATCTGTGTCATGAAGCTCTTCAATTTTACAGCTTGAGCTTTCATTTTGTTGTTGCTGTAGTTGTTGTGCATTATGAACGGCTATTTCACTCTTTGTCTTCGCTAGCTCAGACTCAGCCTTAATTATTTGTTCTTGGAGTTGAGAGATTATCCCAACACTTCCATAGACTGGGTCTTCAACACGTGAACTTGCTTCGAAAGACATGCAATCCGCTGCCACAGCTCGTAAATGCAGTGGAAGTTGCTGCAATGCCAAATGACGAAAAAAAATTGAAACCAGCTTTCTTGTTTTGTTTTGTTTATTGTTTTTGGGTAAATAAACTAGAGAGATGGACAGCTATAATGGACTAAATTTTGAAGCAATAAATATAAGTAGCTTAGTTAAAAATGCACTACTAATCAATTTCTAAGTAAAATAATTTTGGGATTCTTTTTTGGCAAATGAAAATCATCGATTACTCGGAATTTAATTTGACAAAGAATCTATTTCAAATGATGGTGCTCTCATGCTTTGTTGTGACAGGTATTAAAATTACACTTGTTAAAGGTTGACAAAGAGTATATATATCGAAAATGTCAAACGGCTACATGAATAATAAAAAAAATTCCATTAGGAGGAGAGTCAAATATTATTTTTTTTTTTTTTTTTGATAAAAGAGTCAAATATTAAATTTGTTGCTCAAATAACTTAATTCCAAAATAATAATGATGATTTGGTTAAAAATGGAAATTGACATGAATTTAAATATATATTTTTGATCTAGTCCACTTCATTTGGTAGTAATATTCTCTTGCTCAAAACACTCAAAAAAATTTTCTCTAGTGTTGTTTCAAGAAAATTTAGGAGGAAATGGTATTAAACAAATTTGATATTAACATAAAATGATGAACTCAAAGCTTACAATGATAGGGAAAAAGAGGAAAGTAAAACATGTTCAACATTCATATTGATTATAGAAGTGATTGTTTTATTTATGTGTATGTGTTGAAAGAATCCTTTAAGAAACATCTTAAAGATATCATTAACACCATCTATGTGATTATTTCTATAAGATAGAAAGTTTTTCAGTGAACGAAAAACAAGCTGAAATATTAATCCCTCGTCTATATATGAATATGAAATAATATCTACATAATACCTTTGTATTAACTAATTAATAAATGAAAAATTGTTACTAGTAACATGTATGTGTGTGTCTATATATATATATATATATTTGGTCATACCTCCAGCATTTTGGTAATGTTGCTGGCACCAAAGATTTTGTGAACACAAGCAAATCTTTGTGGATTGGTTGGAGGAAAATATGGTGCAAGAACACAATCTTTAGGGCATCTCCTTCTCAAAGATTTGCAAGCTGCACATTTAGTTGAATGGGACATTGTCAGATTTTCGAGAATTTACTCAAAGATTTTCTTTCAAAACTTCTAATTTATTCTCAAGAAGAGTTCTATATATTTATATAATGGAGAGAGAGAGAGAGAGAGAGAGAGTACCAGTCAATACCGGTGTACCGTTTCGGAATTGCCGCTTATTTTATAATAATAATAATAATATCAATAAAAAATATACAGTATTTTTTAAAAAGTTAATACTATTTAACTAATGTACAGAATATATAATTTATTATAATATATTTTTTTTTGATAACCAGTTTATTATAATATATATATACACTATTGTACTTTTTTTTTATTATTATTATTAGTTAAAGACTAGTACTATAACATAGTTGAAGGGAATAAAAAATATACCATCTATAGGCCATGTGATTGGCATGACCATTTGGATGGGTAGAAAGTGAATTGAAGACTTGTCTTTTTCACCTCCCATCACTGACCACAAGTTTCAAAATTTTACATTGAGATTCACAGCCGGATAAAACAAAGAAAAAGAAAAAGTGGGGGAGAAGGAACTTACTAGAAGTAAAAGAAGGAGAAGAAGTTCATGAGGTAGCAACAGAGAAATGAGAAGAAGCAACAGCTTGATTGATCTGTAACGGCATGTGAATTTTTTTTTTCAAAGATTCACAAAAGCCTCAACTGCTTCTTCTATTTTTATTCTTCTTCAAAGACAAATCTACAACAAAACAATGGAGATTTTTATTTCGACCCGGTATCCATTTATCGGCCGAAATCCGGTATTCACTCCACTATTGCCGGAATGACTCCGATACGGCTAGTATTTAAACCGGAAAGATATATTAGCGTTCCTGTACCGGCCAAGGTTCTGGTATGGTAAATATCAGCAATACCGGCCGGTACGGTACGAAATCGACTCCACTGAAACTTCATGAAGCGTGAAGCTTTAGATTTCTGCTTTATCAAAGAAAAAAAAAAAAAAAAGCAAAGGCGGTGACCAGTAAAAAAAAATTATAATAAATTACAAAACCAATTAAAGGTCAAACACTACTCCCAAAAAAAAAAAAAAAAAAAATTCTATTCCATATAATTTCCTTATGAAACAAAAGGTAAAAGGAGAATAAAATAGTTTTACTTAATGAAGGCCCGCTTAATACAATTTGAGGCTTTATACAAAAACCTTAAATGGGCATTTGTGTATTTCAATATTGCTTAAAATTAAATTTTTTTATTATCCATCAATTTAGTTAATGTTTTGTACTATAAATTTTTATTTATTCAAAATTCATTATTTTTACTTTTTTATATCAACAAAAGCATTCGATTGATGCTAGAGATATTACAAATTTTATTATATAGAACTTATAATTTGACGTGTCACGAATTAGAATAAATTGATTTAAACATTAATTTATTATGTTGTTTTAGTGGCACTAGTCTATTCTTGCCAAATAAATTGTAAGTGTTATGTAGTAAAATTTGTAGTAATTTTAACATTTTCCATTTACTTAATGGTGATTTGGTTTGATTTTTATGATTTTATTACGTATATATTTTTTTGGGAAAATGTTTAAGTTGCAATAAATTTTACTACAGAAAGCTTTAAAAATGATGTGAAAAAGAATGTCATTGGTGGCCCTTCAATAAGATAATAATTGAATATTTGAATTACTTCCTATTATTGGTGATGCAACAACTTGTAAGACTCATGTAATAAAATTTGTAATAATTCAAGCATCAATCAAATTTTTTGGTCTTTTTAAAAGAAAATGCTAAAGTTATTTATTACATAAAACTTATAAATTGATGTGACAATATATGTGATTATTTCAACTACATAATAAATGAATTGATGTGACAATATATGTGATTATTTCAACTACATAATAAATGAATTGATGTTTGAAATGTGTTTTGAAAAATCGTGACACATCATTTATTAAGCTCTATACGTTAAAATTTGCAATATCCTTGACATTACTCATTTTTTAAAAGTGGAGGGGGGAAATTGAAAATCACTTATTGGCCGCCACATTATGGGGGCATTTCTCTCGTGACTCCTAAAATTTCATTGTAATGTGCCATGAGGGTGTAGCAGCCCATGTTTTTATAAGATGTGTTTTTATAACAATGCTTTAGATAAATATGCTTATGCTTATGCTTATATTTCAAAGGCATGATGCATATTTTTCATCCATTTCACTATTGTTATAAGTAGCTTTTTTCTTGTCCCAGTTTTTTCGCCTTTTTCACTATTTATTTTCTTTTTTATCATTATTTTCAAAATTTTCACTATTCATGATACTTTTCAGAGTACTTTATTGTTGGGTGATACTACAAATTTTACTACTTACGTCTTATAAATTGGCATGTCGCCAATCACAAAAATTAATTTCAAACATTTATTCATTATATTGATTAATTAACACTAATCACATTTTTACCACATCAGTTTGTAAGCTTTTTGTTGTCAATTTTTGTAGCTATGGATTGGTTATTTTTGTATAGCTATTTTAATGATATGAAATATATTCATATTTTCTTACAACTATTTATTTAATTTGTTATTATAATCGATTGATAGTTTTTAAGATTAATTTCACTTTTAATATTGTCTTTTAATTTTGCTCTCCCTGGACTAAAATTCTGGTTTTGACACTGATTTTCTCTAATAAGTGAGGTGATATTACATGTATATGATATATATATATATTTATATAAACACTTCACATGGAGGTCAATCCCACTTTTATGAGACCGAGCTCATGTAAGGGAGTGAATACTTGCAAGAGACACATGATAAATTTTATCATAGTAAGGGGGCCCTAGATCATAGCCTAGGCCTACGCAACTTTATTTTGCATGTGACAGCTGATTGGTTCCCCACAGATGGCACCAAAATGATGAAGCACGATTTCACCTCATCGGTATGTTCCTCGTAAGTACGATGGACGATCTGATATCCTGCGTAAGAGAAAGCACCAAATAGATAATGGCACCGGTTTGGGGCCTGCCAAGGACCCTTCGATGCTCAAGTTAGCTTCTACTATTTAGGAATCTCAATTCTGTAACGTGTAAATCTTGTCCCTTTTATCTGTCTTTCTTGGCTTTATATAGCCTTATGCTAAGTTAATGCTTAGTCTAATGTTACACTGTAGCTAGAAGATTTAATGCTTAATGATGGCCATTTAATCCCCACGTTTACTATCTGTAACCAACCTTTAACTGCACATTATTGGACGGAGATAATGGTTCCGTGCTCATTTATCACTCAATCATTGAATGCTATCTGGAATTAATGTACTTACGCTCGTTCGCACTTTTACTCATCATTGTTATAGACGGTTTGCAAGTTACAGACGACCATTCATGCGCTACTCGTCAATTGTCAAAAGTAATTATTTTAAAATCTTGCTTTCATGATGCCATTGTTTTGTCAATCAAAATTAGTTATTTTCTTTGAACACTAAAACAATTCCAAGTAGAAGATAAAAATCAAAATTAACAATTATAATTAAATGGTGAATGTAACCTCTATAAATATATATATATATATATATATATATATATATATATTAATATATCCCTTAGTAATCTTGTATTAGGAATTTCCAACCCTGTAACCAAATGGCATTTATATTTTGTAAGAGGGAGTTATGCTGAATCGAGCCTACCTTCAAATGGAACTTGAGCCCCTTTATATAGACTAGGAGAGGAGCTTAGCATCCTCTGGGAGAGCTTAGGATCCTCTAAAGATTCCTCTACTATACCTATTTACCAAAACATTATATTTGACGGTTTTATCCTCACATTGTGCAGTTCCAACATCACATATGACAGTTCTTTTGTCACATTTGGTGGTTCCCTTATTTTTTTTTCTCACATTTGACGGTTCCATCCTCTCATTGTGTAGTTTCAACATTACATTTGACATTACATTTGTCACATTTGGTGGTTCCTTTTTTTTTTTTTTTTTCTCACATTTGATGGTTCCATCCTCATATTATGTAGTACCAACATCAAATGTGCCTATATTTTTGCCACATTTGGTGGTTCCTTTATTTTTTTCTCACATTTGACAATTTCATCCTCACGTTGTACAATTCCAACATCACATGTGATTGTTCTTTTCTCACATTTGGTGGTTTTTTTTTTTTTCTCACATTTGATTGTTCCATTGTCACATTGGGCAGTACCAACATCACATCTATTTGTACTTTTGTCACATTAGTGGTACCCTATTTTTTTCTCACATTTGACATAAGCACTTGGAATTTGGCAATAGAGGAGAGACTCTAATTTATGTAGTCAAACATAACCAAATTAGGTGTATAATTGCCACTTTAAAAAAATCTCATGCTATGGGAATGTGGATACCCATCTCTCTCTCTCTCTCTTTTTTAGAGGGAATCTACATTTCCATAAAAGTGAGGTTTGGTGGGAATCCACATTCCCTAGGCATGTGGATCACTTGTGCTACTTGTAACCAAACATGGGAATGCTAAGGAACTATTGCTATGCATTAATCACACCATCAATTTGTATTCATTTTAACTATTGGAATTGGATGGAAAATTATTGAATACTTTGAGAATATCATAAATGCGTACTCTCCCCTCTCACATGAATTGTGGGTCCCACCATAAATTTAATTAGTGGGAGACCCATAGTTATGTGAGAGGGGGGAATACACATTTACGGTACTCCGAGAGTATTCAATAATTATCCGACTTGGATGCATATGTTCCTGTAATAAGTAATAATCTCCGCCTTCCACAATCTAATGCTCTAAAAGATTAAAAGGTATATGCTAAGCTGTCAAATTATATAAACGTTTGCATCATGCATTATTCAACTTAAAATTAATTTTAAATAAACTTTGATTCATCTAGAAGGGGTCCAATGTTTTCAGTCACATCTTTTGTATTACTAGTCTCACACTTTCTTTTTCAAAATGAAACAAGTTCATCATTACCCCTCCTCCAATCAGAATTCAGGCCATTGTTTTCAGTCACATCTTTTTCACTTGTATCATCCTCCTCATCGACATCTATACAAACAACATCCACTACCACACCTTTTCTGTCACCCAAAAGAACCATCTAATCCTTGCTATCATCCACCATAATTTCATTCACATTGTTCACTCCCCAAAAACCCTTTTTAGAAGTGAAAGAGACAAAGAAAGTGAAAGAGAAGTGAAATATATATTTTCGGTTTAAGATTATCGCCAGGTGTGTGTGAGAGAGAGAATAGAGAGAGGTGGTTTGGTGGGAATCAACTTAGCTTCTTGCGGTTTCTTGGATGTGCAATATAGGTGAGGAAGAAAGATAGATAGAGAGAGATCAGAAATAAGTGGCTGGGTTGGGTGAGAAGAATTGAAAGTGAGAAACCAAAGTAAAATGAAATGAACCAAAAAGAATGGCTAAATAGAGAATTTGCTGCAGGATGTCAGCCCCTTACTAGATCAGACTACCAGTACAAGATGAGATGAGAATAAATATGTACAATCCAAATGTGACTTTCTTTAGAAAAATGTGTAGATTATCTTCGTTAAACCAAGAAATTATGTGACTTCTTCAGAAAAATGTGTTTCTTAGAGTTAAAGCTCTTTTCTTGCTTGACGAGCGAGCCACAAGAATGGAAAATTTTGATTTAATGGCATGTCTCATAATGATATGTAAGGTTGTGTTTGTTTCCTTTGGCCGAATATCAATTTTTTTTTATTTTTATAATGCTTGTTTCGCATTCAAAGTGTATTGATATAAAATACTTATTTGTTAAAATGAATGTGTTGTGGCACATATATTGAACCAGTTTTCCCAAAAAAGCATTATTAAATTTGTGAAATCAAATTCATTAATATAGCTATATTGAATTTAAATTAAAAAAATGTTAAGGATACCATAAATTTTATTGAAATTTTCTTTTAGAATAGATAATTTGATGTGAGTATTGAAAAGTGATTGTGTAAAATAGAAAGAGACATCACCAACACCATTGGATATGTGTTTCAATACACAGATGGATGTTTGCATGTAAGGATGGACCCAGAATTTTAAGCTAGCGAGGACCGGAGTAAAAAAAAAAAAAAAAAAAAACTCCAAATAGACATCCATATAGTATTAAAAAATTATAAATACACAAATTTTTTTTTTTAAATACAAATAAATGCAATCATCTACCAATAAAGACAAAAAAAAAAAGAAAAAAAAAGAAAACAAAACAAAACAAAAAACAAAAAACAAAATAATGTTTTCTTTTTTTAATACTAGGCTGTTTAGGATTTTTTTTTTTTTTTTTTTTTTTTTTTTTTTTTTTTTTTTTTTTTTTTTTTTTTTTTTTTTTTTTTTTTTAAGTTAGAGCAGCATTCATAGTGGTGGTGCTAAAAATTTTAGCTTTTAGTACCTCAAAAAGCTACTTTATCTATTTCACTACCTCACTTTACAATACATCCAATTTCAAATGTTCTATTTTTTTATCACTTCTGTAGGGGTAGAGGCCCAAGGTCATACAATGGGCCTTGGGCCCAGTATGGGAGGATTTACTAGTCCGAGAAGAAGGTGTAGGTACGCTAAGAGCTCCAGGCCCAAGTTTCGTGGGCCCAGTCATCTAGGGGGCGATCCGAGGAGGAAGGTCTCCTCGGACGTGGCAAATATGGCTCGAACATGTCTTCTGCCAGCTATGAGAACTCACTCCAGCAAATGTTGGAAACAGGGATGAGTCCATCAAACCCGTAAGAGGGGTGACATTGTAGGAGGTCAAGTGAGAGGCTACAGGCAGCTACATTAAATGCATGATAGCTACTTTTCCGGCCGCATTAATGGGGAGGGGACTTGTGAACAGTGTTATCTTGGCTACCGCAACTCACAGAAAGGCGGGGAAGATGTCCGATGGGACGGGCACGCAGGAGAAGGCTCAGATGATCAACAAGTGTAGGGTCCTAGTGACATGAAAGGGGCTATATAAGTGAGAGGACTTCCCATGGAGAAGGGGGGGCAGAAAAAACCAGAATCAGGAAGAAGGACTGAGATATATCTCCCACGTCTCCTCGGATCACACAGAAAACAAGTAGGAAAAGGTTTTCCCGTTTATAAGTGTTGCGTGGCCCAACATTCGTTAGCATGCACTTAGTTAAGGCCTAGTTCTGTAACCCACTTCTCTAAAAATTCATTGTTTTGGATTCCTTGGGCCAGAGTCTCCTACCTATTGGGCCTGGACCCCAAATCGGGACCTTACAATTGGCGTCGTCTGTGGGAAGATATTTGTGCCTCGACAAGTAAGACCGTTAGAGATGGAAGGATCAGTTCCGTGCCAAGCAGGACATGCAGGCTCCCAACGGCAAGACAACTTCCTGAACCTAGAGCGCGGGAGAGATCAAAATAGGCAACGAGAGGGTAGCGTAAACACCTCTCACACGAGCAGAAGTCGCCTGAAAGGCAAAGGTCACGCATCCCAAAAGCGAAACGATAACAAGGCTCTACAGCAAGAAATCGACGACTTAAAGAAAAAATTACGTCAGGCGCAACGAAGGCGTCCTTCCCCTAGTCCGAACACTAGCGTTAAGGAGGACAATGAGTACAGACAAAGATCGAGAACCCCGCCAAGTGAAACTTTCTCCTATGAGGAAGAACAGCCTCACAAACGCAGCCACAAAAGCCCCATCTTACAAGGGCCTAGCAAATGACGCCATGAGTAAGGCGCTGGACCGTATCTCCCAGTCACCCTTCACACGAAGGATAGAGAAGGCCGAGCTTCCTCAGCGATTCCACCAACCTGCCTTTACTATATATAATGGTCGCACGGACCCAGTAGAGCATGTAAGCCAGTTTAACCAGAGAATGGCCGTCCACTCCAAGGACGAGGCGTTGATGTGCAAGGTATTCCCATCCAGCTTGGGACCCATGGCAATGAGGTGGTTTGATGGCCTCAAGCCAAACTCTATAAACTCTTTTAAGCAATTGACTCAAGCTTTCGGTTCTCATTTCATAACAAGCACCAGGGTTCCTCGGCCCTTAGATTCCCTCATGTCCTTGTCCATGCGAGAAGGCGAAACCCTCAAGGCCCACTCGGATAGGTATTGGGAGGTGTATAACGAGATAGAGGGAAATTACGATGATGTCGCCATCAGCACCTTTAAGAGGGGCTTGCCGACAGAACACGGCTTAAGAAAGTCCATGACTGGAAAACCGGTCACCAGCGTGCGCCTGCTCATGGACCGGATCGACAAATACAAAAGGGTCGAAGAGGACCAGCAGACAGCAAAGGGAAAAGCGAAGGTTGTCCTTCAGGAGAGGAAGGACTTCAGGTCGGACCGTTTTAACAACAGCAATCGGCCGAGAAGGGATTACTCGGAGCAATCAGGATCCACAGGAGCACAGGCAGTTCATACTGTGTTCCGAGAACCATTACATAAGATCTTAGAGAACGTGAAAAACGAACCGTTCTTTCAATGGCCGAGCAGGATGGCAGGCGACCCCACTAAACGAAACCAGCATCTGTTTTACGAATATCACCGAGAGCCGGGCCACACCACCGATAACTGCAGAAATTTAAAATACCACTTGGACTGACTGGTACGAGAGGGAAAGCTGAGACACCTTTTGCACCATCCCACTGAATGGCAGGAGCAGTCGAACGTCGAAACAAGGCAAAGTGCATTGAGGCCGCCCATTGGCACAATAAATGTCATTCTTGCCGTACCAGGGAGAACCGGCTCTCAGCCCTTCAGAGTGATGTCGGTGGGCTGACTACCCACTGAGGCTGATATTCGAGAGCCCAAGAGGGCTAGAGGGATAGCCACACCCCTAATCGGATTCTCGGATGAGGACAAACTGGGAACCATCCAGCCCCACGATGATGCCCTAGTCGTCACGATCAGGATTGGGGGGTATGATGTAAAGAGGGGGCTAGTCGATCAGGGCAGCGCCATGGAAGTGATGTATCCGGACTTGTACAAGGGGTTGAAGCTAAAACCAGAAGACCTGACGGCATACGACTCCCCTTTAATAAGTTTCGAGGGAAAAACTATTACTCCGAAAGGCCTGATTAGGCTGCCTGTGCAAACGTGCTCGGACGTGGTGGAGGTTGACTTTATAGTAGTGGATGCTTACTCCCCCTACACCGCCATCATAGCCAGACCATGGCTTCATGCTCTATGGGCTGTGCCATCGACCATACACCAAAAGGTGAAATATCCATCCGAGGGGCTAGTGAAGGAAATAGTGGGGGATCAAGTCATGGCCCGGCAATGCATGGTGTCAGCCATCTCACGACGGTCAAGTGTTGAACCCTCCATATAAGCGGAGAATGGCCTATAGCAATTAACAACCTCGGCCGTTGTCTCGTGTACCGAGGGACCTGCCGAGGGAGCAAGTTGTGAGGAGTTGGAGAAAGTTCTTGTTGCCTCTGACCCAGAAAGATTCTTTCAGGTCGGCTCAGAGCTGCCGTCCGAAGAGAAGGAATTACTAGTTGAATTTCTCAGATAGAATTTGGACGTGTTTGCATGGGACGCCTACGAGGCTCCGGGGGTTGATCCAGATTTCATTTGCCACCACCTGAATGTTAGCCCGGCCGCAAAACCCAAGAAGCAACCTCCCCGGCGACCGTCGAAAGAGCATGCGGACGCCGTTAGAGAGGAGGTTACGAAGTTAAAGAGAGCTAGGGCAATTAAGGAGGTATTTTACCCCGAGTGGCTGGCCAACACGGTCGTAGTAAAGAAGAAGAGCGGAAAATGGCGGGTCTGCGTGGACTTCACGGACCTGAATAAGGCCTGCCCGAAGGATCCTTTCCCCATGCCTCGGATAGACCGATTGGTGGATTCTACGGTGGGGCACCCTCGGATGAGTTTTTTGGATGCCTTCTAGGGTTACCATCAGATACCCCTGGCTGCCGAGGACCATGAAAAAACGGCTTTCGTCACCCCCGTTGGAAATTACCACTATAAGGTGATGCCCTTTGGCCTGAAGAATGCCGGATCGACCTACCAGAGGATGATGACCAGGATGTTCGAACTACAGATGGGTAAAAGCATCGAGGTCTACATAGATGACATGGTTATGAAGAGCAAGTTGGTATCCAACCACGTCAGTGACCTTGGTGGTGTCTTTGAAATTCTGAGAAAGTACAAGCTGCGCCTGAACGCGTCCAAGTGTTCATTTGGGGTGGGGTCGGGAAAGTTCTTGGGTTACATGGTTACCCATAGAGGTATCGAGGTCAATCCCGATCAAATTAAAGCTATTCATAACATGCAACCCCCCCGGAACCCCAAGGAGGTCCAGAAACTCACTGGCATGATCGCCGCCTTAAACCGTTTTATCTCCCGCTCGGCTGACAGGTGCAGGCCTTTCTTCCTCCTATTAAACAAGTGGAAAGGTTTCGAGTGGACTGAAGAATGCGCCGTAGCTTTCCAGAAGCTTAAGGAGTACTTGTCTCAGCCACCAATCATGTCCAGTCCTGAGGCCGATGAGGTACTATTTGCCTATATTGCGGTAGCACCCCACGCAGTGAGCCTGGTACTGATCCGAGAGGACAATGGCAGACAACGGCCTGTCTACTATGTGAGCAAGTCGCTGCATGAGGCAGAAATTCGTTACCTCCCCTTAGAAAAGGCAATTCTGGCAATCGTACAGGCGACGCAAAAGCTTCCCCATTACTTTCAGGCGCACACCATAGTTATACTAACCCAACTCCCACTCAAATCAATACTCAGAAGTGCTGATTACACAGGGAGAATAGCCAAATAGGGGACCGTTCTGGGGTCTTTCGACATCAAGTACATGCCTCGCAGCGCCATTAAAGGCCAAGTTCTTGCAGACCGGGTGGCAGAATTTGCTGAACCCTCATCAGAAGAAGGGAATGGAACCCCACACATGGATGAAAAATCGGTTGGCGCAATCTCCCAGCAGAGCCCCTCCTGTTGGAAGGCATATGTGGATGGCGCAGCCAATCAAAGGGGCTCGGGGGTGGGGCTTGTCCTCATTTCCCCTAAGGGGATTGCAATTGAAAAATCACTAAGATTGGGCTTCTCGGCTACGTATAACGAGGCCCTGCTAGAAGGAATGTCTATGGTGGAGAAACTGGGCGGGAAATCCATACAAATGTTCTCAGACTCAAGACTTGTTGTGGGACAAGTGAATGGAGATTTAGTGGCGAGAGATGGACGGATGCAAGAGTACCTAGCCCAAGCATAGCGGGGGCAGGCGCGATTTAACTTCTTCAGCCTAATGCATGTGTCCAGGAGCGGAAACACCCATGCTGATTCACTTGCCACATTAGCAACCTCCTCGGCACAAAGCCTGCCTCGTGTTATACTTGTAGAAGACCTACCTTGATCCTCAGTAGTGAAAGCCGGGTCGACGTACATTCATAGTGTCAGGGCAGGACCTAGCTGGATGGATCCTCTAATACTATTTCTAAAGGACGACGTGCTTCCCGAGGAGAAGACCGAGGCCAATAAGATTAGAAGAAAGGCTCCTAGATTCTGGCTGTCCGAGGATTTGAAACTGTATAAGCGCTCATTTTCAAGGCCGTACTTGCTATGTGTACACCCAGATGCCACGGAGTTTATCCTAGAGGAGTTGCACGAAGGAGTTTGCGGGAGCCATACAGGGGGAAGATCCTTGTCCCACAGAGCCTTAACCTAAGGTTATTGGTGGCCGAGCATGCAGAAAGAGGCACACGAATACGTGAAGAAGTACGATCAATGCCAGAGGTTCGCCCCAAATATACATCAACCAGGAGGGACCCTAAACCCGATGTCCAGCCCTTGGCCGTTCGCACAATGGGGCTTGGATATCCTAGGACCATTTCCAAAAGCAGTGGGGAACAAAAGGTTCCTAGTCGTCGGAACAGATTATTTCACAAAATGGGTTGAGGCTGAGCCTCTGGCAAACATTAAAGACGTAGATATGAAGAAATTTGTTTGGAAGAACATCGTCACCAGATTCGGAGTTCCTCGCACCCTAATATCGGATAACGGTCTCCAGTTCGATAGCAAAGCCTTCAGAAGGTATTGCAGCGAGTTGGGAATCACGAATAGATATTCCACACCAGCTTACCCACAGGGGAACGGGCAGGCCGAAGCCGTGAACAAGGTCATAGTAAACGGGTTAAAGAAGCAATTGGATGACGCGAAGGGGAGATGGGTGGAAGAGCTGCCTCATGTCTTGTGGGCATATCGCACCACACCGCGGAGATCCACGGGGGAAACTCCTTTTTCGATGACCTACGGAGTTGAGGCTGTCATTCCTTTAGAAACAAACTTTCCGACACTCAAGACCAGCACATTCTCTCCTGATGTTAACAACGGGCTGCTGGAGAAAAGTTTGGATCTCATCGATGAGAGGAGGGACAGAGCAATGGTCCAGCTCGCTTACTACCAGCACAAACTTAAACAAGGATATGACGCAAAGGTGAGGTCGAGACCACTCTCTCTTGGGGACTTGGTGCTAAGAAAGGTCCTGGGCATTGCAAGAAATCCCGCGTGGGGAAAGCTTGGACCGAATTGGGAAGGACCGTATCGTATCACCTCGGTGGCGGGCTTAGGGGCTTACTTTTTAGAAGATTTAGACGAAAAAGCTGTACCCCGCCCATGGAATGTAAATAACCTCAAAAGGTATTACTATTAATAAGAGCATCTCTTTCATTTGAATTCTGAGCCCCGTGTAACTTTGTGTCTTGTATTTTCTTTCCCCATTAAGTACTAGACAGAACCAAGGTCTTGCATGGTCCTCGGACTCAAACCTATGGGGAAACTAGCTACGACAAGAAAACCTAAGTGTTAAACAGAACCCAAGCACTGCGTTGGTCCTCAGACCACAGGCTTGGTGGAAATTAAACATATCTATTTAAGTACTAGACAGAACCAAGGTCTTGCATGGTCCTCGGACTCAACCCTATGGGGAAACTAGCTACGACAAGAAAACCTAAGTACTAGACAGAACCAAGGTCTTGCATGGTCCTCGGACTCAAACCTATGGGGAAACTAGCTACGACAAGAAAACCTAAGTGTTAAACAGAACCCAAGCGCTGCGTTGGTCCTCGGACCACAGGCTTGGTGGAAATTAACCATATCTATTTAAGTACTAGACAGAACCAAGGTCTTGCATGGTCCTCGGACTCAAACCTATGGGGAAACTAGCTACGACAAGAAAACCTAAGTACTAGACAGAACCAAGGTCTTGCATGGTCCTCGGACTCAAACCTATGGGGAAACTAGCTACGACAAGAAAGCCTAAGTGTTAAACAGAACCCAAGTGCTGCCTGGCTCCTCGGACCACAGGCTTGGTGGAAATTAACCATATCTATCTAAGTGTTGGAAGGTACCCAAGTCTTTCCTTTCCTCGGACCACAGTCTTAGCGAAATTAATTGCTACTTCGTTCGTTCATACTTAATCGCATTGTTTAAATTACAACTAATAGCTCGTCCTTGGAGGTCTACTGACATAGTCAAGATTCATTCATAACAAAGGTAAAATGGAAGCAGCAAAACAAAACGCAAAAGAAGCTATATCATTCATTAAATCCCAAGACGTTTCGTTTTACACATTAGCGAAGCCTAAGTAAATGAAAAGTAAAATCTACTACAAGCAAAACCCTACACTAATGCCTTAAACTTTGTCCTGGGCTGAGCTCTTGGCAGGGACAACGGCCACGGGGATTTCTTCCTTGGCCGTTGGTTTAAGCCCGACTTCCTTAGCTTGTGCAACAACGTCCCTTATCGTAAGGGCGTCCTCTGGCGATTTATCCCTGGCTGGTGGTTGCATCTCCTCGTTTCCACTCTTTCCCTTTGGGATGTCGGTGCCGAGAGGAACGGTTTGGGCGGAGGGGAGATCCTCTAGGGGATCCGAGCTGGGGATCTCGCGAATATCCTCTGGGAAGAAGATACTCTCGATCCTCCTAAGGTCAGAATCCACAGGAACTGCTGCCCGGTCCATGGTAACTCCCCAGGACTCAGTAACGTAGTCCCTGCAAACCACAGCTACCTCTTCGGTCAGCCTGGCTTTAGTGTCCATCACTCCCCGTTCATAAGAGGCCGCCACCGCAGCCTCAGCCGCCTCCCTGGCCAATCTAGCCCCTTCCTTCACTTATAGCAGCTGCGCCTTAAGATCCGAGACCATTTGCTTCTCGGTCGCAAGGTTTATTTCCGATAAATGAAGCTGTTGGCGCATGTCCTCAGCCTGCTTCATTGTGCTCTCAAGGCCCGCATTGGCGCTGTCTCGATCCCTCATAGCCTCTTTAAGTTTTTCTTTCAGGCTCTCTTTTTCCAGCCTGAGGACAGTAGCAGTTTTCTCCGCGGCTATGCGGGATTGAACCTCACCATTAACCTTGTCCCGTGCATTTTTCGCCCGCTCTTCGGCCACGAAGATTTGCTGGGTGATTTGCATAGAATTAATAAAAGTGTCATTAAAACGAGAACAACGACTAAATGAAGGTGGAGTAAGGTGTCCAGCCTAGCTAGGACTTGTGTCTTACCATAGCGAGATCCCTCTTCAAAGACTTGAAGAGGTCTGGTTGCCCTGTTTTCCTGAGCCCGTCCATGTCGCGGGGTAGAAGCAGGGGCTGCTGCAGGGCCTCGGCACCCGTTGAAGCTCCCAAAGTGTGGCATCCCAGGGAATGGGAGCGCCGTCCAGTTCCAACCGCGTGCACCAAGTGCGTTGCGCCCTCCTCAACGCAGCTTCGTCTCGGCTGTCAGTGGACTTTGCCCGCTTGTCCTTAGACTCTTTTCCTTTCTTTTGCTGCTTGGTTTGCTGAGGGCCGACCTCACCCTCCTCCAGTTCTTCCACTGGCCTCTTCCGCCTCAGATTGGGAATAGGTTGTAGTGAAGGGTCGGCGGATGAAGGAGGAGGAGGGGGAAGTCTAGCTGGAGCCTGCTCCTTGGGGGCGTCCTTAGAGGATTGTCCCTTGTTCCTGTTGGACAATAGCCCTCTCAGACCGGACCTTTGCTTCAGATCCATTCCTTCTTCTTCAACTTCTTGGCTCGAATCAATCCGAGCGATTATCAGGCCAGGCGAGTGAGCAGCCGAGGAACGGTCAAGATCCGAGCTGGAATCAGAAAGCTCCACAAGCCTAGCTTGCACTTCAGCTTCTTCAGCGAAATGGAATTGATCGATCTCCGCCTCGAGAGATGAGTGAGATGAGTCAATTATCTCTCTCGCAGCAGCTACTTCCTGGGGAGCGCGCTGGATCGGCAGTTGGACTGGTGGAAGGTCTCTCTGGGAAAGGAAACCGGGCTTAGAGACGTCTATGCGTGCTAACCGAGAACTTCCAGCCTTTATTGCCTGGCCTACGTCCACAAAGGCACGAGAAAAGGGCTCGTAATCTAGGATAAGATGAGCAGCGCGCAGTTGTCCGTCCTCGCTCACAAAGATCTCGGACCTTAGCAGATAGTTGAAGGCTGGGACGTTGACCAAACTTAGCCGAGGAGCTTTGTGTTTCTTATCTGCAAAACGCCCAAAGAGTGGCATGTGTCAGTCCGAGAAGGCAAACAGTTAAAACCAACGCAGAAATGAAATGAAAACTCAAAAAACTAAGATCCCCGCCAGAAGACCTGACCCTATGGTGCCCCACCTGGTGCTCCCGCCCTAACTGGGCAATGAAGACCGTCGTGCCATGCTCCGGAGACAATCAAATGGTCATCCTTCAGGCCTTTGTTGGACTTGGGAAGGTAGGATATCAACCTCACCTGGTCGGACTTGGATTTCAGGTAATACGACTCATTGAGGCAATGGCACTCATACAGGTGAACTACATCGCGCCATGTGAGGCCGAGGTTCATCTGTTCGTTTAGAGCGTCTACGCACCCTAGGATCCGGAACATGTTTGGGGCGCATTGGTGGGGGGCCAGCCTATGACCGCGAAGGTAATCCCTAGTTATACTCCCCATGGGAATTGTCATTCCTCCCTCTATGAAAGCAATCATAAGAATGGCAACCTGCCCCGTTTTCCTCTTGAATAAAATCTCCTCCGAGGAGCAGTATTCCAGACCCACTCCCGGCGGGATACGGTATTTGGCCCTGAAACCTTCCATACTGGCCGGAGAGTCTACCAGGTTTTGAAACCTACCCATCTTGCTAGCCTTAGGTGGCATGGAGAGGGTTTTTCTTTTTCTAATGGGATGGAGCCGAGAAGAACAACAACGGAGAGGAGTTAGTAATGAGGGGAAATAAACACTTACGGTGAACACAGGTGTTGAATCTTCCAAGCTTTCGAAGAACCCACCAGAAATCTTCAAGGGCGTGACTATGGACTTGTGAATGTTCTGCGAGACGGAATGCTGAAGTGCTCTGGAGTGTTTAAGTGCTTCTTTCTAAAAGAAAACTCCCCACAGAAACCTTATATATACATGGCAGAGGAAGGCTGAACTGGATTGCTCCCGCCCCCAAAATTGGAGAAATGTCCACCGTTAGATCAATCTCCCCACCGTTGGATGCCAGGAACATAAAGCCGCTCGGTGCAATTAATAGCGCCTCGTGGGTTACTAAGCGCCAGAAGCAATAATGAGGCACGTGAGAAAATAGTCCCACACGCAGGAAACGAAAAATTATAATAAGTGTCACACGAGTGTCAAAATTCCACCTTTTCTCCTCGGATGGGAGGGAAAATCCGGAATTTTGAGGGGCTATTGTAGGGGCAGAGGCCTAAGGTCATACAATGGGCCTTGAGCCCAGTATGGGAGGATTTACTAGTCCGAGAAGAAGGTGTAGGTACGCTAAAGGCTCCAGGCCCAAGTTTCGTGGGCCCAGTCATCTAGGGGGCGATCCGAGGAGGAAGGTCTCCTCGGACGTGGCAAATATGGCTCGAACATGTCTTCTGCCAGCTATGAGAACTCACTCCAGCAAATGTTGGAAACAGGGATAAGTCCATCAAACCCGTAAGAGGGGTGACATTGTATAAGGTCAAGTGAGAGGCTACAGGCAGCTGCATTAAATGCATGATAACTACTTTTCCGGCCGCATTAATAGGGAGGGGACTTGTGAATAGTGTTATCTTGGCTACCGCAACTCACAGAAAGGCGGGGAAGATGTCCGATGGGACGGGCACGCAGGAGAAGGCTCAGATGATCAACAAGTGTAGGGTCCTAGTGACATGAAAGGGGCTATATAAGTGAGAGGACTTCCCATGGAGAGGGGGGGGCAGAAAAAACCAGAATCAGGAAGAAGGACTGAGATATATCTCCCACGTCTCCTCAGATCACACAGAAAACAAGCAGGAAAAGGTTTTCCCGTTTATAAGTGTTGCGTGGCCCAACATTCGTTAGCATGCACTTAGTTAAGGCCTAGTTCTGTAACCCACTTCTCTAAAAATTCATTGTTTTGGATTCCTTGGGCCAGAGTCTCCTACATGTTGGGCCTGGACCCCAAATCGGAACCTTACAACTTCATTTAAAATAATATAAACAACTCATTAAAATAATAAGGAAGAAAGAGAATTTTAGTTTTTTAATTGAAAAGAGATATAATATCAATACAATATCGTATATTATTTTTAACAACTTGCTACAGTCAATCGGTATTTATATCGATTTACTGTAGTAACAAAAAATTTAGCTTTAACTTCTGCAATAACACATGATTTTTTTGTTCTTTGGTGTTAAAATTGGTTTTTTTTTTTTTTTTTTTTCGCTAAAATACAATTACGATTATAAATGTTTATATTATTTTTGTTAAGTTTTTGAGTTGAATAGTTGCTATTTAGTTTAAGCTAGCTAGGCTGATTAGGGAAAAGAGGGCACAAGGTTTTGGAAGGGGACCAACTACAAAAATGAAATATATTATAACTTGTTAGGTTCTAAAGACTTAAGTTTTATGTATTTTAGAACTCTAATGTGTATTGTTGGCAAACCATGATCAAAACAATATGTTTATTAGTGTTTCATCTTGCTCAAAGTTGTATGTTTTATGTAAAGTTGGAATCAAGCTTATGCAAAAGTTACTATGCATTTCGGCCTGGCTCGATCGATCGAAGCTTAGGCTCGATCGATCGAATCTCGGGCAGAATGCGTTTTTCTGCAGATTTCCAACTCAACCCTAGTTTGTTTAAAACGTTTAGGGTTTTCTAATTTGTCCTAAGTATAAAAGGCAAACCCTAGCCACGTTTTAGTGTTGCTCATATTGTTGTTTGTGTAAATCTCTTGTGAGATCTAAAGGAGCTTTCCTTTACACAAACTTAGGGTTTTCAAGGAGGAGATATTTTCTACACCTTGATGATCAACTCAGTTGCTGCCATTGGAGCTTAAAGAAAACACAAGCGAGTGTGCTTGTATCTGGTGGTGAATCCAAGAAAGAAGGAGTCCGTGGATTCGGAGCTTGCACGTGGTCGTGTCAATAAGTTCTACTGGTGGGTAGCAATAAGAAGTCAAGCGTGGGGGCTTGTAAGTCTTATTGTACGAACTTCGATTCTTTCAAGATAGTGGATTCAAGTTTACCTTGAGGATAGCTAGGTTAAATCCTCCCTAGGGTTTTACCGGTTTGGTTTCCTGGGTGATCATATCATTGTCTTATTTATTTTCCACTGCTATGCATGATATGATTGTTTGGACTAAGTAACAACTTGGCTAATTAACTAGGTTAATCCAATTGTGTTTTAAGGAGTCTAAAAACTATCAAGTGGTATCAGAGCGGGTAGCTCTTCTATTTTAGGTCTTTTGATCTAAGAGCTGATCCTTGACCCCTGTTGTCATGGATAATTTGAAGTGTCTTTCTAATCATGTTTCTGCTCATGCTTCTGTTGATTTTATTGATGCATGTGAAACTCTTTGTAAGGAATTATTGAAATCTATGAAAATTGCTAAGAAATTCAAGGAAGAGTTAAAATTGGCTAATCTTGAAAAAGAGGAATTGGTTGTTAGATTAGATGATTCTAATAAAAAGAATGAATTTTTGAGAAATCAAATTTCCTCTCAAGATGAGAAGATGAAAAGCTTGGAACAAGAGTTAGTTGAATCTAAAGCTAAAATTGAAAATTTGATTAGTACTAAGCTTGTTGTTGATAACAAAAGTGTTTTTGTTTCTCTTAAGCCTAAAACTGGGAAAGTTTATATCCCTCCTTTTAAGAGGAATAATAAAGAAAAGGCTTATTTTGCTAGGTTAGACAAAGGTAAAAGTTCTGATGTTGACGCTGAAGTTTCTAAACCTAAGTCTAAACCTACTGTTAGAGAGCATAATAAATCTGTTTTTGTGCCTACTTGTCACCTTTGTGGTGTTGTTGGTCATATTAGACCAAATTGTTCTTTGTTGAGGCAAGAACTAAAGCCTGTGACCGGAAACCCTACTAGGAATACTGATGTTCCTAAATTTGTTCCTGTCTGCCACTTTTGTGGTGTCCGTGGTCACATTCGTCCTAATTGTCATAAATTGAAATTTAAGTATTCAGTGTTTCAATCTAGGATATGTGATGATATTTCTCCTACCATAAGTCCATATAAATTGTTTTATATTATTTTGAAAAATTTAAGCTTGTTGGCTTGTGAAAGGAATTTGCAGGATTTTAGTCTTTCTCAGAAGATTGGTGTAATCCCTCAAATACACTCTGCTTCATATGGATTTTCACCTACAAAGCCAAAGACTCATGCTAGATGGATGAGAAAAGATTCCCCAAGGTGAGTATTGCTGACTTGTCCCTGATTTAATTCTTTCAATTGTTTGTGGACATGTCTTGTTTTTGTTTTTGGTTGTTTTTTTTTAATTAAAAAAAATCCAAAAACATTGAAAAATTTTCAAAAAGACAAAAATATTTTATTTTGTGTATAGTTTTTCTTTTTGAGGATTACATGAATTATGATATCTCTCTCTTGATTTAGAACATGCTTGACATTGTGGAGAAACTTGAATAGTATGTGTTATATAAGTGCTAAGCTTTTTCTGATTTTGTGTGAGTATGTACTAGTTTGTACATGTACTCAAGGGTTAATTAAGAAATTGATATTTCTTGTTTGTGTACCCTCTATAGCTTAGTTAAGCATTGTCATGCATTGCATTTGCATTGTTCATTTAGCATAATATGTGCCTTTTTGTTTTTGGTCATATAGTTTTTAAAACCAAAAAGATTTTTTTGTTTTGTATTTCACATCTTGGATTTATAATCAAGGATTGGCCATATTATCTTTACATAACAAGTTTATGTACCTTGTTTAGCTTTGATGAGCTTATTTATTGCACTTGACTAGTTGAAACTTTGTAGTGCATGTTGTGTGGAAAAGATGTTTATGGTATTTATCACTTTGTCTTAATCTTGAAGTCACATGTTATTTGACTATCAGACTTGATCCTTTTGAGAAAGGCATAAATAACCATCTCACCACTGTTTACTAGCCAATCATGAACACCTTAGTGCATATCGTGAGATTTTGTGCTCGAGAAAGTGTAGCACATGCACAAAAAGAACATAAAGTGTAGTCTCGGTTTAAATGTTAAAATTGGTGTGTACATTATTGGACTTAATGTTAAATCAAACAAATAAAATTGGTGTGTACAATATGAAGCAAATCAAGAAACTTACATGATTGCAAACTTGTTTTCTAGGAGATGTGGGAGTTATATGATGTAACTCTTTAGGTGATAGTCTCTTTCAAATTCTATGTGATGAATTTTGTAGACTTTGTGTTTGATTTCTATTCACATATCACCTCACATGTATCTCAAGCTTTTGTTAGTTGCACACACTACACAAGTTACTCTTTGCTAAACTTGGTACATTATATTGTGTGTGATTTTGTTGTGGCCATCCAAGATTAAAAGTTCCTTGATTTTAATGTAAAATGTGTTTAATGTTTGTACTTTGAGGACAAATTGGTTGAAAAACTTGTTTTTGGAAAATCTGGGTTGAATTCAAGTGTTTTTGAAAAAAATTTCGTCTCATACTCATGCATTTTTTTATAAAACAATGTGCTTTGAGGAGTTTCTACATTAAAATGCTTTGTTTTTCAAAAATCTGATTTTTCCAGACTTTCGATCGATCGAACCTGTTTTCCAATCAATCGAAATTGCGATTAACATTTTTGGTTTGAGTCTGCCTGACTCGATTGATGTTCGATCGATTCTCGATCGATCAAAACTGAAAAATTTTCAATTTCTATGTTTTTGACCAAATTTTTTTTTTCATGCATCATTTGTGTTTAGGATTCACATGCATTGCATTGTTTTTGTATCCATCTTGCAGTTTTGCAGTCATATCTCTCATTGTTTTCACACATAACATGCATACACTTTGCTACATTGGGTACTCAACTTGATCAAAAAATTGATTGATTAATTTTTGAGCTATGTACTTTCTAGTATATGCCTTTTTTATGTGTGAACTGTAGAAAATATTTTTCTTAAGAGATATGATGGATAATCAATGTGCAAATATTTTCTCTACTCATGCAACTGTTTATGGGTCACATAGTGCCATGTTTGCATTTTATTGAAAGAGAGAATATTTTTTCTTCATGTGTATCCTCAACTTAGTTTTTTTTTTTAAACTTGGTTTGTGTCTTTTTATTTATCCCCACACCCTTTATTTTTCCCCAAAACTGTTTTTCCCAAAACTTGTTTTGTTTTTCCTATTTTTATAGGGGGAGTAATTTTTTTTAACCTTTGTAGTTCTTAGGGGGAGTTGTTGCTCTTCATAGGGGGAGTTGTCTCTATTTTCTCTTCTCCTTCATTGCGTATGTGTACTCTTTATTGAGTTGTCTTTGTCAATACGTGACAAAAAGGGGGAGATTTGGATGTAATGTGGGAATATGTGTGGAAAATACAAGAATGTTCTGTTTAGGGGGAGTTAACATTGTTTTTGTTGTATCTAACTTAGGGGGAGAGTTAGTTACTGTTTTTTGTTTTTCTGTCACACATGCGGTTATGCATTTTGTTTAGTGTTTCAGGAAATATACAGGTTGATTCAATTGAGCTGCTGTCTACACTTGCAACTGATGGATAGTAGTTAGGATTGAATTTGTTTTCATGAGCATTATTTTTGTAAAGGGCTTTTCTTTGTAAACTTTGAGCTTCTAGTGTGTTTTGTCACGGATTGCCAAAGGGGGAGTTTGTTAGGTTCTAAAGACTTAGGTTTTATGTGTTTTAGAACTCTAATGTGTATTGTTGGCAAACCATGATCAAAACAATATGTTTAGTAGTGTTTAATCTTGCTCAAAGTTGTATGTTTTATGTAAAGTTGGAATCGAGCTGATGCAGAAGTTACTATGCATTTCGGCCTAACTCGATCGATCGAAGCTTAGGCTCGATCGATCGAATCTCGGGCAGAATGCGTTTTTTTGCAGATTTCCAACTCAGCCCTAGTTTGTTTAAAACGTTTAGGGTTTTCTAATTTTTCCTAAGTATAAAAGGCAAACCCTAGCCACGTTTTAGTGTTGCTCATATTGCTGTTTGTGTAAATCTCTTGTGAGATCTAGAGGAGCTTTCCTTTACACAAACTTAGGGTTTTCAAGGAGGAGATATTTTCTACACCTTGATGATCAACTCAGTTGCTGCCATTGGAGCTTAAAGAAAACACAAGCGGGTGTGCTTGTATCTGGTGGTGAATCCAAGAAAGAAGGAGTCCGTGGATTCGGAGCTTGCACGTGGTCGTGTCAGTAAGTTCTACTGGTGGGTAGCAATAAGAAGTCGAGCGTGGGGGCTTGTAAGTCTTATTGTATGAACTTCGATTCTTTCAAGATAGTGGATTCAAGTTTACCTTGAGGATAGCTAGGTTAAATCCTCCCCAGGTTTTTACCGGTTTGGTTTCTTGGGTGATCATATCATTGTCTTATTTATTTTCTGCTTCTATGCATGATATGATTGTTTGATTGTGATAACCTAGACTTGGAATTTGGACTAAGTAACAACTTGGCTAATTAACTAGGTTAATCCAATTATGTTTTAAGGGGTCTAAAAACCATCATAACTAAAAAAAAAAAAAAAAAAGGACCACCGGGGGGGGGGGGCTCCCTTGGGCCTTGGCCTTCGCTGCCTTGCCCACACATTTTGAGTGATTTCCCAAAAAATGAGGGTTTTTTGGAAAAGGAGGTTATTTGCCCCAAAGAGGCAGGCATTGGGCATGGCAAGGTGCCCAGGGGCATGCCCGCATGCACGCCACGCCGCATCGCCCCGCATCATCCCGCACTCCGGCAAAATTGGCTTGTACCTTTTCCCCTTTTTGTGTTCCTAAATTCAGTCCATGATTTTAGAGGACGTTTCCAACAAGCGGTCTAGGTCCATCCCTAGTTGCACGCTTTTATGGGCTATTTGTTGTCTATATAAGAAGGGTATGTTGTGTTTGGTTACCAAGAAAGTTCACAAAAAGAAAAGAAAATGAATTGGAGATTAATTTGTTTTGGATGTATTGTGTGATTGGTTAGCAAGAAAGTGAAAAATTCAAACAAACAAAAATCCAAACAATCATTTTTTTTTTTGGTTTAAATGAGGATTTATTTATTTATTTATTTATTTCTAATTTCTAATTTTAATTTCTAATTTTTTTTGATGAGTTAATGGTAGGAACAAAAAAATTTAGAGACCAATATAGTATTTTTGCCAATAATTAGAAAAATAGATTCTTATATGATTATATAGATAAATTTTTTTGCACAAGGGTGAAAAAAAAAGTAAAATTGATTGTGGACACGCAGCATCCAAAGAGATTGAGTGTCATTACTCATTACTATTGTACAAAATGTAATAAAGACTAAATTTAATTCCTTTATTTCCATTGTTTTGATAACATATCTCTGTGACTTAGATTTTATTTAATCATAGTCTTGGACTAATTTGTTGTCAACAAATTGTTGAAAAAGTGTTTTTTATAATATTCACGTGGCTTACTAATTGTACACATTTTTTTTAGAAGAAATCAGTGCACATGATATGTAATTTAAGATAATTATAGTCATATTTAAATTTTCTTTTACCTATAAAAAAATCTAAAAATGAGAATAAAATATAAGAAGAATTCTTTAAATGATTATAAACAAGGTTTTCAAAACCAGACCGGACCGGGAGGTCGGACCGTGGAAACCGGGAACCGGGGTGAAAACTGGTTTTTTAAGCCTAAAGAACCGGATTTTTTGTTAATTTCGTGAACCACTAAAACCAGGGTTGGACCGCACAAACCGGTGAGAACCGTACGGTCCAACCCCTTAGCAATTTTTTTTTTTTTTAAAACAACTTAACACAATTTTATTCTACTTAATTAAATTATCCATCTTTTACAATGAATAAAAAAAATTATAATTAAAATCCTTCAAAGATATTCAACTTTACTTCAAAATTAATCATAAATTTTAATGTTTTCATGGTTATTATTCTATTTTATTAACTTTCTTATTTAATTATTAAATATATGCTTGAAAATCATTAAATTTCCCTCACACATGTAGATATATTGTCAATTTTGCTTCTTTTATAAATTTAATATCTATATTTAGGCTTTAATTAATTATTAAATTAATTATGACATCATCACGGTTCGACCCCGGTTTGACCTCGGTTCGACCTCAAAAACCTTGAACCTCTCCCTTTTACGGTTCAATGAACGGTCTGGGTCTGAAAACCTTGATTATAAATATAAAAATAAAGATGTAAATTTTTTTTTCAGCTTACATAATATATTCATGGGAAATTCATTGGTTTATAAGTTCAGTGAATGTCAATGATACACTAGGCAACTTAGCACTGCAATAGCATTGTTGCCAATACCTTCTGAACCTTGGTTTGAGAAAACTGCTCCTTCAAAATTCGCTTGATAGGGAGTACAAAGGAAAGAATTATGAAGACAATAAATTGTAAATACAATTGATAAAAAGGAAAGAAAATATATTATCTAATTTAGAAAAAGAAAAATTATTAATACTATTAGTAGAGTGATTTCTAATTTTAAAAGGGAGTTTTATTCTAAAAATGTATCTAATTATTTGTAATAGTATTATAGTACTTGAAGAGGAGAAAAATCACCCTCGTCCATCATAAGGCAAAGGATGAGAAATTTAGCCAGCTTCATCCATCAAGCTAGCATCTTCCATGTGATGAATGACTATAGTATACATTAAATGAGTTCCCCATAAATGACACGAGTAACGATTAACGCGCCAAAACCGACGAATCAACGGGTAAAAAACCATCAAAGTCTATAATGCCTCCGCATTCATTATTGATAAGTGTTTATCAAGATCGTTCATCTCTCGAAGGATGAATTAAATGCTATTCAATGCAAGACGTAACGTAAGGACATCAATGACGGACGAAGCCATAAAAGACATTCAATGCCCAAGATAGCTAGGGAGTAACGTATGGGCACCAACGGACAAATAGCCGTTGGTAAACAATAAAAGCTAGTCGTATATTAATACCAACGGCTCCATATCTCATGAATGCAAATATTCATTCAGACAATGAAGACAATGGCTATAAAAATCCACAAAAACCAAAGTCAAGGAGGTACACAACTATCATCCCAAAAACTATTCCCAAGTTGAATTTTTTTGCAATATACTTCAATTGAATCCCATTCTAACTTAATCATCAGAGAACGTTTGGCAAACACTACACCAATGTATCCATATTTCTCTATTTCATATCTTATTCCAAGTTAGTCTCTAGACGAATCCAACGTGTTCTTCCATCTGTATTGACAAGGAGTTCAACTGATGATTTTCAGCATCAAAAGCTATAAAGCCAGAGAAGAATAGCACTAAAAGGTTTGTCTCTAGACGAAGCTAAAAGTTTGTTTAGACCACTTAAACCAGATTGTTTAACCTAAAATATTATCCAAGTGATTAGTTAGATTAATTTTCAGATCTAGGTTAAAACAAATAAATCATATCATGCAAAGTTGCTGTTGGGAAATTTAGACCCCGGTTGATAGAATTAACAAGTTTTAAACCCAAGTTGTTAATTAGATTTATTATGAATAAAACTTGTTAAAACAAACAAACATTAATATCATGTCAAAATCATGCAGTGGAAAAATAAATAAGACAAGATATGATGACCCAGGAAAACCAATGAAACAAACTAATTTCACAGTAAAAAACCTGGGGGGAAACCTTCCCGAAAAGCAATTCACTATAGTAAAGAGAAGTTTCAGATCTAGTACAAACCTTTGTCCCTAGACTCTATAATCCTCTTAGATGAACTCACAGCAGAAACCTTTTACCACTTCAGAACCTCTGAACTCTTCAATATATGAACGCCACCCTTTTTGTTGCACGGATCCCAGTACGTGACTAACGCACCAACTAGAAGAAGATGTTGGCTGCAAAGTTCTTCACTTCATCAACAATGAAGATCAAGAAGCACTTGGTTACAAAACCCTAAGGCGTAAAGACGCAGTAGCTTCTTTCAGAGAGAATAAGGCATCAGTCACCTTTTGCATATGTTTTCCTTGTATTCTCTTATGTGACGGCCTCTAAAATAAGCCTTATATAGGTTTAGGGTTGTGAGAAAAGAAACCTTACACATACATGTCAGCATGGGCCGAAAATCAGATCTGAAAGATCTGAATTCCCATAACCTCGATCGATCGGGAGGTCTTGAGCTTTAAACTTTGACAAATACAGCTATCGAGAAGCTATCGAGGAGCTATCGAGGAGATAGGAGATTTCTCGATCGATCCACCTAGCTATCGAGAGGTGTCGAGATTGTGATAACAATCAACTGAAGAGCGCGACAGATAGCCTAGCTGTCGAGAGGTGTCGAGCAGCTATCGAGCTTTAAAAAATCAGCACTTCTTCACTTGTTTCTTGGACAGATTTGCATGGCTTCAATACTAGACTTGAACTCTTGTTCCTTGAAGTATTAAATACATCCTAGATCTACTCAATTACAAGTCAAGTGCATTTTGTCAAATGATTAGCCAATTACACAAAATATGTCCTTAACAGTTGCGGAAAAGTAAATAACACCACGATATAATTACCCAAGAAAACCAATGAAACTAAACGTTTCAAGGTAAAAACCTGGAGATGATTTGACCTAACTATCCTCAAGGTAAACCAAATCCACTAGAAAAGAATCGAAGTTTTTACAAAAGATTTAACCCTAAATCTAATGCTATCTCATGTAACTTACTGACACGACCACATGCAAGTTTCGAATTCACAGGCTCCTTCTCTTCTTGAATTTACAACTGAAAGTTCAAAAACGTGTAAAAACACCTTTGAACGTTTAGACCCCCAACGAACAACTTAACCAATTCAAGCAATATGTCAAACAGCAAGTGTGCGGAAACTTAACATATGCTATAATATGAAATTGGTTAAAAACTATCTAAGCCATAACAAAATAAAATCCACAGCAGATAATAAAAGGCAAAGATAGAGAGGAAGGAAGATGCAAACACAAAGACAACACGCGATGTGTTATCGAAGAGGAAACCGAAGCCCTCGGCGTAAAACCTCTCCGCCGCCCTCCAAGCGGTCAATAATCCACTAGAAAATGTAGTTGGGATACAAGGACAGCAATAGACCCTCCAAGCCTAATCTACCCAGTGCACCTAAGCCCTCCAAGCTTCTTGCTCCAACGAGGTTGCGCCGAACCTTTTTCTTTTCTAGCTTCCCGGATTCCGCTACTAGACCATAGCATCAACCAATGAAGATTGGTTCCTTCCTAACTGCTTCCCAGAAATCCAAACAACTGTCTCACAGTGATGATGATGGTGAGAACCAGGTCTGGTATAATGCCTCTCAAGGATTTGACAATGGAGAGGAAGAGAGTTGGGGAATTTGGAGAGACTCTAAGGTATAGATTGTGGGTGAATCAATCTTGTTTTTCTTTAGGGTTTCTCTCTCAAAATTCTCTCTGGAAGCTCTCTCTCAATCGTGGGTAAAAGGGGTATTTATAGTGGAGTGGGAGAGGAATGTGAAACGTCAGGTTTTACAAAATAGGGGTGGCTCGCGGCTTGACCTCGCGGCTTGACCAAGTCGCGAGATCCAGTCGCGAGATAACCGTATGGCCAGTTGTCCTGTTTTGTCCTGTAGTGCTCCAGCTGGCATGACTGTTCACCTTCCAGCATGCTTGGCACGTGTGCTGCGTCTGGCGGCTTGCAGCCGCGAGTCACCCGCGAGTCCCAGCCGCGAGTCTCTGTTTTCTTGCACACTCTTGAGCAAACTTCACTCTATCTCACTCACTACCCTTACATCAAACCCACCTAAATACAGGGTTACTAAATGCTGAATTACAAGCAAATTTGGCACGGAATAAAGCCAATTAGGTGGTTGAATAAATTCAACCTTACAATCTCCCCCTTTGGCTATTCCGTGACAAAACCCTAAAACAGACTCTAGACTTAACATGTGAGTTGGGAACAGTTGAACAAAAACTCACTCACACCTAACTCTAGAAACTGTGAAGCACTTGAATCATATGAACATAATACTCCTGAAACACAACAATACACCATGATCATTGTAAGCAGAAAATTATAAAATGCATATGAAACAGGCAATATGTGATCAAGCAAAGATGGAGTTAAGAAACAAGCCATGGCTTGATCAACCAAGTGAACACCACAAGGTAGTGATCACAGTGCTCATTCACACTTGGAATGAACACAAGGACATACAAGTTAACAAGCACAAGGCAAGACACTTGTATGTTCAACACTCAACCAATGCATAACACACAAGGTATATGCATCTAGGAACAATCCTACAAGGGCACAAGAGTGACAGTACAAATATCAAAATGCAGAACATTTAGATCAAAGTACTGATTTCAACATAGCATAAAGGCTGCAATTAGCAAGGTACAAACCATAAAGCCTACAAACTATGCATAAAACATAAACCCTAAAAGCTTACAAAAGCACATGGGTACAGATAACAAAACATCCTGAATAACATCATCAAAATATGTTAAAGTTTAAACCAAGAGTTTAGATAAGAGTTAGAAACAACTATACACCAAAACACAGTGTATCAAACCCATAAAAGACAAGTTTAGAGAATAAGACTTAAGACTTAAAACAAAAGTATGGCATAAGTATGTGAGAACTCCCCCTATATGGCATAAGTATGTGAGAACTCCCCCTATCACTATGCACATTTATGCTCACTTCCCTTTGAACTTTCTCCCCCTTACTGAATGCTCTCCCCCTTTTTGGCACGAATAGCTAAAGGCTCTCGTCCAACCTTTGTTGAATAGCATCTAGCTGATTCTCCATAGTCTCAAGACGCATTTGTACATGGTTGTTTGTGGAGTAGAGAAGTGCCACAAGCTCCTCAATGCGTTTCTGAATATGCTCAAGTGCACTGCTGACTCTATCAGTATGAGGAGCAGTCTGTGCTTGCGGAATACTAGCCGGTGAAGCTTCAGGAACAGCACGTGAAGTAGATGTGGTATGTGCAGGTGTTTCTGAGTCAGGGGCAGATGGAGTGACCGGAGAGATGTGAGCACTCCTTGGTGTGTTAGAGGAGTGACTTTTGCTAGCTTGAAGAGTGACCATGGAAATAGGACGCTGACGGTACAACATCTTTCCATCTGCAGGGGGAATAATGCCTTCACGTAGAATGAGCTTCATGACGAGACTGCAAAATGGGATGATTCCTCGAGCTGCAGTTCGACAAGCGGTCTTCCTCAAGGTGTAGTAGATGTGAGCACATATATCAATGGGGGCTCCAGTAATAAGATCACAAAGGAATAGAGCTCTCCCAAGATTGATGAATGTAGTGTTGGACAGTGGGTAGAGATTGGTGAACATGATCAACTTCAGTGTGGTCAGTTCTGGTGCAAACTTTGCAGTGCTGATGGATGTTCCTGCACTGGATACTTCATGATCGGATCCTAGGATTTGTAGGATTTCTCCAACTTCTGGAGTTCGATCATCGTAAGGAGTTATATTCACATTCTGCGGTCTGGTGATGCCGAGAAGATCTGCAATGGAGTCGGGGGAAACACTAAACTGCGTTCCTCTGACCCAGAAAATGAGTTGAGGTCCAAGATCAGTGGCATTGGAGAAACATTCTTTGACCAGCTCATCCATTGGATCATCAAAGTTCCCGAACAGGTTTGCCCAATCTCGTTTCTCAAAGATTCGAGGGATGAAAGTGGTCCCTAAGGTGTTAAACTCTACCACCCGTTCCACTATAGTGGTTGACTTGTCAAACACGTTTGAGTAGACGTGAGAGTTAAGCGGAAGTCTGAATCTATCCTCATTGGGATCTTGAGAAGCTTGAGATTATAGTCGAGTCCTTTTAGCAACTGGTGTTGCTGGTTCGTCAGCAACAACGCCTTTACCCCTGGAAGATCGACGAGACATCTGCAAGATAACAGGCCCACAACAAAGAACCAACAGCAGTACCACACAAGATGAATGTCAACAAGATTCAGTGAAAAAAAATCCAACACATAAATACAAACTGAAGATAGTGTAGACCCAACCAAACTTCCAATCAAAAACAAAGGAGCACAAAATGACAGGTGCAGCAAAATGATTTTAAAGCACAAAGCCATAGAAAAAAAAACAACTGACAAAACTGTCAATTAGACAGGTTACCATGACCATGATATGCAAACAGATACATCATTCGAACAGTGAGAACTGATAACATAAAAACACTCCACAAGATATATGAACAATGGATAATATTTCAGCAAGAAGAAACAAATCATCTATACTAGGCCACATGGTTGAGAGACACACATTCTGATATCATAAACACTTAGTAACCAATACCGAAATCCAACATCAATACTCAAGCAAGAGAAATGAGTAAATTAAATAAACACCAAACCCATGTAAGAAATGATTGTCAGACTCAACAATAGGCAAATATCAGAGCAATGAAAAACACATTGTGACCGTTCTACATAAAAACAGATGAGAGCAATATCAAGCAAGACACGCTAAACCCATTACACAAAGAGAGAAGAATTTCGAACACAATATCAATCCAAACAGTAACAAAAATATGCAGGAAAAGGGAAAAATGAGATTGAGAAAGTAAAACCCATACATTTTCTTGATGATTTGGATAAGAAATGAAGCACCAATGGGGTTTGAAAATGGGAGCACGGAGTGTTTGGGAAGGAGATGTTTTAGAGAGAAAATGAACAGTTACTAAAGTTCGAGGGAAAACTGAAAAAGATTTAAAAACTGCTCCTTTTTCTGCCAAACACGCGATTTTCGCGACTTGATTAAGTCGCCACACAGTCGCCAGATCAAGCCGCCAAAACACTTAAGGACAAAAATTTGAAAAATTTTTCTAAGTGTTTTTCGCGACTGGAAGGTCTACCCGCGAATGAGTCGCGAGCTGAGCCGCGAAAATCTCTGAATAACCTCGCGACTGGACCTTTCACTCGCGAACAAGTCGCCAAAAATGACCAGCGAAGATGCGACTGAGGCTCGCGACTTGACATACCCGCGACTGAGCCGCCAAAACAAGGCAAAACTGGATTTTTGAAATTTTCAGATTTTTCAACCAAAATACTTTCCAAAAACACCTAAAACACGCAAAAATCTTTTTGTGCTTGATTTAACAAAGATTGAGCATGTGAAAACACATTTTATCAAGTACAATCACACAAATGAATATGGCATTTATTGAACATAAACTTGTGTGTTGTGTGTGGATATCAACAATGAGATAGTCCTTAGTCTTATGTGAAGCTTCAATGATCAATTCAATCAAGACATACACAATTAGCACTAGATTATGTGACCCATCTCAATTATAGAAGTATGTATATATGACCTCCCACAAAAACTTGATAATATGACTTGGAGCTTTACATTTGACTCCACTATTAATCAACATTTGATCTTTTTGATCTTTTGAGGCAATCACCTCTCATTGTGAGAGTGATAGTTGACATTTCCTTTTGATGAACAAGCCTTTGGCTTTTTGAATAAAACATTTCTCTTTAATTTTTGGTCGCTTTCCCTTTTTCCTAGTCGAATACTAGTATGTGCGACAGGCTTTTGCAGCTCAATATCTCTTTTCATTTGGAGATTTACATTTGGTGAGCTCTTTTTAGCAAAAACAAAAATAAAGAGTGGGAAGATATATAGACACAAGTCTATGCAAGTCTCAAGATCAACAACACCATTCACTAATCATTCATGACAAGTTTGAAGATCTATTTACAACAATCACAAAGATTTCAAAATTTCTCCCACATATATATGAGTGCATGAAGACAAGCAATGCTCGAAAATGCACAAAGCCATTAGCACAAAGGTACAAGGCAAAACATGTTTTGAGACAAAAACTCAACAAAGTCAATCAAGCTTTTTGATTTTCTAATTTTTATGTGATTTTTTGGATTTTTGACACACGAAGCAAAAAGATTGATAAGACAAAAGAAATATACACAAGAAGACAAGCAGACAACCAATAGCAAAAACAGCAAGTAAAACAAACAAACATTGTCACAAAGCATAGGAAGTATTAATGCATGGACATGTTCAAATGCTTATGCATGAGTACCCTTTTTCACCCACACATCACTTGCGTTTGGGGTGATTTCCTTATAGGATTGGGTACGGGAGTTAGGACTTTCAAACCTTCGTGAGAAGCTTTCCAAGCAGTTGGTGAATGCACCAATCATCTTCATCACGTTCATCATTCCGGGATCACCATTCTGATCTCTAGATTGATCACCTGCCCAAATTCTTCTATCATTTCTAGGTCCTCCTGACCTTTGAGGAGGTGCACTGTTCTTTGCTCTTAGCTTTTGGCAATTTGGTCGAGTATGCCCTTGAAGTCCGCAATAATGACACACATAAGTCACTCTAGGACCTCTTTGTGGTCGTGGACGTGACTTGGCACGAGATTCGGATCTGCCCACAGATTGACTACGGGAATTCAGCATCCGTTGGTTCACCACATTCTTCTTCTCCTCCATTTTGAGTTTCTCATCAGTAAGGTCAGCTACAACTGGATCTTTAGCCTTAACAAACTTCACTTCTTTAGTGACATTTCCAGATGAGCTACTTCCTCCGGTATATCCCAATCCGGATTTGTCTGAAAAGCTCTTTTGAGATGAGATAACATCATCTAGCTTCTTGGTGGTGACCCTCTCTACTTTAGCATTTGCTTGCACAACCTCATTCTCAAGAAATCTTACTTTTGTGTAAGCTTCGGACAACTCACCATTCAAAGTTTCTATCTCGCATTTGGCCTCCCTATATCGGATTAGGAGACTTTTGTAGTCCTCCTCTGCCTTCTTCATTTTTCTCACAGCAGCCTTGGCCACCCTTGTGTACTCACCCGACTTTTCCAAGAGTGAGTTATAATTTTCTTGAAGATTTGCTGTGCTTTCATCTTGTTCAGCATCTGATTCTTCAACAATTCCTAGTGATTCATCATCACTATGTTCTCCAAGGTCTTGTACAAGCAGATTCAACTCCTCTGAAGACTCAACGTGAGCAATGGTCATAAAAGCTGAATAGTTCCCCTCTCCATCACAGCTCTCTTCAGATTCTGAGTCAGACGAATCAGAGTCACTTAATGTCGTGACATACACTTTACCTTTCGATTTCAAATAATTCGGACATTCCTTCTTAAAGTGTCCATGCCCGTTACATTCGAAGCAAGTGACACCTTGTGTAGGTTGGGATTCTTTACCATCTCTCTTTTTGAATTCCCTTTTCTCCCTTCCAGAACTTTGGAATTTTCCTTTATCACCAAATTTTCCATTATTCTTAAACTTCAAGAACTTTCGGAAATTTTTTACAAGGTATGCAACATCTTTATCAACCACATCGTCTTCCGATGAGTCATGGACTTCTACCTTCTCATTAATGGTCTTAAGAGCAAGGGATTTACTCTTCCATTGATTGGGCAGCGACATTTCATAAGTCTGAAGAGAACCGACCAGCTCTTGGACTTTGATGTCATCTAGGTCCTTGCTCTCTTCAATCGCTGTCACTTTAGCACGAAAACTTTCCGGCAATGATCGAAGGATCTTCCTTACGATTTTAGAATCCTCCGTTTTCTCCCCCAAGTTGAACTTACTGACAACCACCTCATTTAGCTTCCCATAGAAAGAGTCAAAAGACTCATCCTCACTCATCTTGAGCTCCTCAAACCGGGTGGTCAGCATTTGTAACTTGGTGTCCTTCACTTTCTTCGTGCCTTCATAGGTAGTTTCCAATATCTCCCATGCTTCTTTGGCAACGGTGATGTGAGAAATCCTGTGAAATTCATCTGGAGACACACCACAGAAAATAGCATTTAAAGCTTTACTGTTAGCATTAGATGCAGCGAGTGCTGCCTTATCCCATGTGGATTTGGCAGCCTCAGGTCTAGTCCAACCACTTTCAACTGCATCCCAAACAGATTCATCTATGGAGCATAGAAATGCTCTCATGCGAACCTTCCAAAAAGCATAATTACTACCATCAAAATATGGAGGTGCATTTAGGGATTGAGACATATCCATTTCAAAAGGGAGTCAAGGATCACACAATGGTAATGAAACCAATAACAGTGTACCCGCTCTGATACCAAATGAAAGTTCAAAAACGTGTAAAAACACCTTTGAACGTTTAGACCCCCAACGAACAACTTAACCAATTCAAGCAATATGTCAAACAGCAAGTGTACGGAAACTTAACATATGCTATAATATGAAATTGGTTAAAAACTATCTAAGCCATAACAAAATAAAATCCACAGCAGATAATAAAAGGCAAAGATAGAGAGGAAGGAAGATGCAAACACAAAGACAACACGCGATGTGTTATCGAAGAGGAAACCGAAGCCCTCGGCGTAAAACCTCTCCGCCGCCCTCCAAGCGGTCAATAATCCACTAGAAAATGTAGTTGGGATACAAGGACAGCAATAGACCCTCCAAGCCTAATCTACCCAGTGCACCTAAGCCCTCCAAGCTTCTTGCTCCAACGAGGTTGCGCCGAACCTTTTTCTTTTCTAGCTTCCCGGATTCCGCTACTAGACCATAGCATCAACCAATGAAGATTGGTTCCTTCCTAACTGCTTCCCAGAAATCCAAACAACTGTCTCACAGTGATGATGATGGTGAGAACCAGGTCTGGTATAATGCCTCTCAAGGATTTGACAATGGAGAGGAAGAGAGTTGGGGAATTTGGAGAGACTCTAAGGTATAGATTGTGGGTGAATCAATCTTGTTTTTCTTTAGGGTTTCTCTCTCAAAATTCTCTCTGGAAGCTCTCTCTCAATCGTGGGTAAAAGGGGTATTTATAGTGGAGTGGGAGAGGAATGTGAAACGTCAGGTTTTACAAAATAGGGGTGGCTCGCGGCTTGACCTCGCGGCTTGACCAAGTCGCGAGATCCAGTCGCGAGATAACCGTATGGCCAGTTGTCCTGTTTTGTCCTGTAGTGCTCCAGCTGGCATGACTGTTCACCTTCCAGCATGCTTGGCACGTGTGCTGCGTTTGGCGGCTTGCAGCCGCAAGTCACCCGCGAGTCCCAGCCGCGAGTCTCTGTTTTCTTGCACACTCTTGAGCAAACTTCACTCTATCTCACTCACTACCCTTACATCAAACCCACCTAAATACAGGGTTACTAAATGCTGAATTACAAGCAAATTTGGCACGGAATAAAGCCAATTAGGTGGTTGAATAAATTCCACCTTACAACAACAACATAAGCACACCTTTGCTTGTGACTTTGAGACTCCACTTCAAGGTTTCAGATTGCCATCAGTAGTTGATCTTGAATGCAACAACTAGTTCTACCAATCCTTGATTGTAATTTTAGCTCTGGTAGAATCTTGTGTAGTTAGAAGGTACAGAACCTCTCAAATCTCACAAAGAGTAACAAACAAGTCTTCCAAAAGTCTCCAAAACATAGCTAGGGTTTTCTTTTTATATGTGGAGAAGTATAAGTGAAACCCTAAACGTTTTTTTTTGTGATGGACTGAAATAACCTTCTACATAAAACCCTATCTGCGATTTTCAATCAGTCAAGTCTATTTCTCGATCGGTCGAGAGAGGCAGGACTTGAATTCTCTTTTCTACAATCAACTGAACTTTGAAATCTTGAAAAACACTTCTAAACACTTAGACTAGACTTGTTTTGTTCTCGGTTTGCTAACACATTACGACCATGATTCTAAACATTTAATCTAAATCTTTAGAACATAACAATCTCCTTGGCAATCCATGACAAAACACACATACCAATGTAATGCTTAAATAAAAACCAACTCAAATTGAAATCTTGAAACACACTTATTTAAGCACACTCTAAACACTTAGACTAGACTTGTTTTGCTCTCGATTTGCCAACACATTACAACCATGATTCTAAACATTTAATCTAAATCTTTAGAGCCTAACAATCTCCCCCTTTGGCAATCCATGACAAAATACACATAACAATGTAATGCTTAAATAAAAACCAGCTCAAATACAAGTTATTTTCCAATTACATATCTTACACAACCACTAACTCGGTGAAAAACCTCTAGGGAAGGAAACTCAAACATCTCTAAATATCTCAAAATCCTAAAAATGAACATGGGGAAGAAAAGCTTTTGACCTTTACTCTTACTCCTATAGACATCAACAATAGATTGAATAAACATAGAAGGGAAACACATAGAACCATCAGCAATAAGAGCATAAAGAGAAGCACAACGCTCTATGGGTACTGTATGAACATGAGAGATAGGATAGATGTTATGACAAGTGGTCCATAAGAATAATGAGTTAAGCTCAGTAAACTCACAAGAGTTGATTCTTGGTTCTGATCCTTATAAAATAGGACGACCACAAAGAAGGGACATCATATCATCTACAGAAGGAAACTCTGTGTAAGGATAAACTGGTTTATGAACTAAGGGTACTCCTAAAGCCTCAGAAACAACTTATTTACTAATAGTAAACTCCTAACCACAAATCCAAGTAGTCAAGTAATGACCACCGGTAACCTCAGAATAGACAAGGAGATTAGAGTAAAACTCTCTAATCAAGGCAGCAGGAGGAGGTTCAGACACCTCACACAAAGAAACCTAGTTCCTAGCCACAAATGTCCTATGGATAGACGGATCTAACTCACTCAAAACTATCTCCCTTTCACCCCAAATTGACCTATATTTGTTTAAGGTCTCATAGGTTTCCTCACATTTTTCAGTCAAAAACCTAACACCTATAGCAGAATCAAATGAAGAGGAAGAACCAAGGGTCCTTTTGGCTCTAGTCTTAAATTTCCCACTAGGTTTAGAAGCCATGTCTAAGAGTAAAAAACACAAAACAAAACAAAAACCAAGGACAAACTACATAAGAAGGATTAGAGACAAGATAACATGCAAATTTAAAAACTATATGATGCATGACATTAATTCTTGCATGATGCATGATCTAATGTTCTTACACAATCCACAATCATAACAATTTGCAAAATTGATAAGGTAATTTCAAGAATTATAGAAAATTCCCAATTTCAAAATCAAGCAATTCTCAAATAAATCCTTATATTGACAAATTGAATACCATAAGAAGTAATATACTAATTATAATAACCCAATTTATCAATTTCATAAGTCAATTTCACAAAATCCCCAAATTTTCAAGAACTGAGAACCCTAATTTCGAAATTTCCAATAAAACATAAAAATTTTGAAATTAAAGTATGTGAATCATGTTTAAATGATGCATGAACAAAAATCCGTGGTTTAGATTTGAACAAAAACTCAATTTTCATCAAAAACCCCCAAATTTTCTAATGTATGAAAATCCCTAAAAAATCAATGAAAAATGCATGAAAACATGTGATATGATGAAAAGAAAGGGTATAAAGGTCTTACCTAATATAGATGAAGAAAACCTTGGAAGCTTTGACCACGAAAAGACAAAAAAAAAAAAAAATGGATGAGGAATCGAAGAGATAGACAAAAAAGTCCTATATGTTTCGAATTTCAAAATCTGATCGGTCGAGAGGAATCGAACAGGAATAGAAAACAACATGAAATTAGGCTCGATCGGTCCAGAGGAATCGGGACAACCCGAGACTTTTAAAAGAAAATCTAGATTTTCTCCTTCACATTTCAATCGATCGAAGAATAGGCTCGATCGGTCGAGTTTCAAAGAAACATAAATTTTGAAAAATCTGGAATACTTTTTCTACAGAATCATTTGAAAAACAGTTTTTATGATATGACATGCATGTCCATGACTTCAAATGATTTTCAAAATCAAATTTTTCAAAAAATAATTCAACTTTATCAAATTCCTCACTCTTTTCTTACCTCACACCCCAGAGATGCATTAAACACTTCAAGAAATTTAACTTTGGTAGGCCACAAAAACATCAAAACACAATCATATGTACCAAATTTAACAAAGTTTTGCTTGTGGTGTGTGCAACTAGCAAGTGCATGAGATACTCACAAGGTGATATGTAAACAGATAATAAACACACTATCTACATTATTCATCACATAAGTTTGAAAGTGACTATCTCCTAAAGAGTTATATCATATAACTCTCACATCTCTTAGAAAACACGCTTGCAACCATGCAATTTTTTTTTATTGATTTTGACTTTTCTTTTTCTTTTGAAGCATATTTTTCTTTATTTTTTTTCTTTTTACTTCTTTTAACTAATGTACAATAACACCTTAAAATTTTGCTGTGCAAGTGCTACTCCTTACTGAGCACGGCTTTTATGATTTGCACATAAGTGTTCATGATTGGTGAGTAATAGTGGTGAGATGGTTATTTATGCATTTCTCTTGGGATTTTTTAGTCCTTACAATCAAAATAATGTGACTTCAAAATCAAGAGCATGTGTTTAAAAACCCTAAACAACTCACACAATATAAGCACTACATAGCACAAACTAGCAAAGTACAAAAAAATAAAGCTCATCAAAGTTAAACAAGGTACACAGTCATGAAATGTAAATTTCATAGGCCAACCTCAATTACGCAACTTGAAAATGCATAATACAAAAAAAAAAAAAAAAAAAAAAAAAAATCTTTTTTTTTTGGATTTTTTAAAATTTTTATGACTAAAAATAAAAGCACACATTATGCTAAATGAAAAAAAAAAAAAAAATGCAAAAACAATGCATGAATAGTGCTCAACTAAGCCATAGAGGGTACACAAACAAGAAATATCAATTTCTTAATTAACTCATTAGTACATGTACAATCTAGTACATACTCACAAAATTATATTTATCTCAAAGTAGTCATGTTCTTAGTTATGCAACACACACTATTTAAGTTTCTCCACAATATCAAGCATGTACTAAATCAAGAGAGAGATATCATAGTTCATGTAATCCTCAAGAAAAATAGAGACAAAAGAAATAAAATATTTTTATCTTTTTGAAAATTTTCAATGTTTTTGGATTTTTTTTTTAAACAAAACAACTTAAAACAAAAACAAACACGTCCATAATAACTAAAAGAATTATATCAAGGACAAGTAAATAACATTCACCTTAGCTAATCTTTTCTCACCCATCACTACAAGAAAAACGGGCTATTGTGGCGGGCCAAAAACGCCGCTAAAGCCCAAAAAAGCGCTGCTAAAGGTACATTTGACCTTTAGCGGCGGGTGCTATTGCGGCGGGCCATCCCGCCAGTGTTGCAGTACCGCTATAGGTCGATTGCGGCGGTCGGTAAAAGCGCCGCAATAGATCCGCCATTTAGCGGCGCTTTTGGTCTATTGCGGCGGGCTAAAAACCGCCGCCATATAAGGTTGCCATTCAAGTCATTTAGCCTTTCAGTGGCGGGATAGGCCCGCCGCTATAGGTTGTCACCTATAGCGGCGGTAAATAAGCGCCGCTATAGGACTTCGTGTACAACATACCCTGTGTACCTTTTAGCGGCGGTTTCGCCCGCCGCTATAGGTTTTTTTTTTTTTTTTTCCCTCCTCTTGGGTCCTAAAACCACATTTCTATTATAAATAACCTGTAATAATTTTAGCTCCACTAAGACATTAGGAGCACAACAATGAACAAAAATGCAACATAATACAGCAAAAAATAAATAAATAAATTTGATACATATGATCCCACATGTATGGTTAATTGGTTATCTATAATGATTTGTTTGCAATAATATGCAAATTGCATTTCACATTATCTATTCAAAATGTTTTTATTTCTTATTTTAATAAGTGGAACTTACAAAAATTTTGAGAATTTTGCACATTATTTCTAAGTTATTCTATGATATAATTTTTATCTTATTCTTTCTATCAATTATTTACAGATTGTTATAACTTCCAAATTGATCTACTTTTTTTTTTCACTACTCCCAAACCAATGAGATTCAAACACACGAAAAAAAAAAAAAAAAAAAAAAAAAAAAAAAAAAAAAAAAAAAAGTGCATGCAATTATTCTTATCACTTTTTCTCACTATAAAACCAGTATAATTTTTCTTTACACAATTTTTTTGAGTTGTGAAAGTGTATGCCAATAAAGTGGTAATTAAAATTTTTATTAAAAAAAAAAATCAAGCATTCTTGTAAAAAGAATATAAAGATTGGGTTATGTGTCAATACCTTTGGGATTTCTGACTCTAGAACGAACTGTGGCATTTGGCTGATCCAAGTTACAAAAGAACCAAGTAGACCTATAGATTCATCATTTAAAAACCATCAGAAAAGTTGAGATAGTGCGGCCAATAGCAAAGATTTTAACTTTAGAGGACTTTGACTTTTCCTTGAGACCCATTAATTACAGATGGTGAAGGAAATTTAAGAAAGGATAGAAATATCAACATAATGCTTTTCAATGGATGCACCATTCTAGCACCGTATTTTAATTTGATACTACCTACACAATATATCTAAGCCCACTGCATCATTATAAAAACATAATCATGCCTTTCAAATGGAAAAGAAAAGTTATCACAAAAAGCTACTTTCATGTCAAGCACAAGATTTGTACATCTTAACTTCAAGAAAGATATATAATAAAAAGCCCTTCAGGCATTCAAAAACAATTACTAACCATCAGGACTTCCCAAAGGAGGTACACCATCCCTGAGCTCATAAATTATAAATCCCGAACCTTGACAAACTCTATTTAGGTTTCCTATTCCTAAACTCAATCACCTATTTAGTCTTCAAGTAACGATATATAATTTAGCAACAATAGCTCATTAATTTCAATTCTAAGCCAAAACCTTGACTAACTCTATTTAGGTTTCCTATTCCTAAACTCAATCCCCTCTTCAGTCTTCAAGTAACAATACATAATGTAGCAACAATAGCTCATTAATTTCAATTCTACGCCTATAATTAGTAGGAATTCAATGTGACAGCTAAAGGGATTGCAAATTAGTAAGAAGATAACAATTTAGTTTTTGGTACATTGGAGGCCTGTTTGGCAAATAGTCCCATTTAGCAGTATTATTGCAATTTAAGGGCTCCATACCTTTACTTGTTTTGAACTGCTGCGCTTCCCTTTCTTTGAGCCGATTATCGTCTTAAACCAATGTCTAGAACCATCCCTGCTATGAAGAATCTGTGTTTAACTCAACATACCCCTGAAAATAATTCCAATGTAGATCTAGTCAAAATCAGCATTGAGAAAACAACATCAAGTTTAAGAATTTATAACATTTAGTTTTTCTTTTCCTCTACTACTCAATACTTAGCAATCAACCAGACAATCATCAACAGGATGTTTGCGGCTGCCACATCTTGTTAGTAGTTATAAAACAATCACAACTCAATTAACAAATACAAAAATGATATGAAACAACTCCACAAGATTTCAAACTTAACTAAATTGGAATCAAAGAGAAGGAATCATAATCTTATAATAATATGCAAGACAACTTTCACCAATTGATTATATACCCACCAAAAATTCAATAGTATATCAGACCACTAAATCTGCCTGGTTTAGTGGTTCTTTCTCATTTTCATTAGTGATATTAACATGAGACGACTACATCTCTTTCTAGGATTCTTGGTCCCTGCCATGCTTTACACATTCATATGAGTACTATTCTATTTGCCTATAGTACCTTTTCAAGTAGAATTCCATAGTAAAATTCCATAGTAGAATTCCATAGTTAAAAAGGAAAAAAGAAAAAAAAGTCTACAATCCAAGTTGACTGAGACTTTCCTAACATATAAGACAGATTCATCTTTTAATAAGTTGGGTTATATTCCTATATGATGCCAAATCTATGTGCAATTAATGCACTCTATTCAAGCCAATTTTCTAACAAATTTTTAAGCATATATGACTGCAATAGCAAAGGAAGAAAAAGGAACCCATATAGCCATATCAATTGGAAGTAATAAAACCGATAACAAAGAAACCGAAAATTCAAAGTAAAAAAGTAAACATACCGCTCCAGATGATGACTGTAAGGCCTTTATACAACCATTTTTCTGACTATCACATGGTATCCAGAACAAATCACTGCCTGTGTCTAACGCCACCAAGAATGATAAACTCAGATTCCCCAAAGAAACATTAGCATAATGCAAACTGAAACATCAACAAACATAGAAAAAAAATAAATAAATTAACCAAATAAAATAATAAAGTCAGTACTAGCTTTATAAATCTTCTTAATATATAGACATAATAAAAATTGAAAGATTAAGTGAGTCACCCAATAATCTTCTCATACTATTCTTTTACTTTCCTTGGGATTGTGGGTACCCATTTTTCCAAACTTTTCAACAGTTACAGCCCTGATTGAATATTGATTAATACCAAACGGCAGAGAGAGATAAAGCTCCATAAGAAGAAGACGAAAGTGGAAGTAAAAAAAAAAAAAAATTCTGAACAACTATTATTAATCAAATCAGGTTGTCAAGAAAATTTTTTTCTTCATTCCTTCATGCATCATCAATTATTTTTTCCAAGTTAGCACTTATTTATTGTTATAAATAAATAAATGTGAATCACTATAGATATATAGTTTATGTCATCGTTGACAAATTGATATGTGAATCCTGCCACACAATTAAGTTCCCCAATTTTTATTCTTCTTTTTTTTAGCACTCGTGGAATGTGATGATGATGATCATCATCATCATATATATATATATATATATATATATATATATATATATATATATATATATATATATATATTATAAAGGAAGTGCAGGAAAAATTGGGCACGAAAGTATGCGCCATAAATTAAACAAGCAGGTGGCTGCACAATCATGTGGCATAAGCGCAAATTTCCATGCATAATTCCTATTTCAATTACATGTACGATAAGATAAAGTTTCCGAATTATATCTTTTATGTCGTAACTATCAATTTTTTATTTTTAAAAAAAAAAAAACAACAAAAAACTCGATCGTAAGTGTAAGTATTGACTATGTGCCACTTTCTTCCACACTTTATCATAAGTTGAATTAAATCGGTCACGGATGGGACACGACGAGGAGAGGGAATAAAAAAAAGGTAAAAATTCTAACCTGAAACGCCGATCTCCTCTCCTTCTCTCAGTCTCACGCTGTCGACGCCGATCTTCTTCTTCTTCTTCCGTGCGAGACCTAATTTTCTTCCTTCTTCTTCCGAATCTACCCTCACATTTTTTAGGGTTTTCCCCCTTTGCCCTTGTTTGTCCGAATCTGTTATCAGAAGAGAAGAAAAAGTAAATTTTTTACAAAAGAAACTCCAACCCAGGAACAAAATTACCCAGATCACAAAATTTTCCTCTATTTTCTTAGGAACCAAACAGAACAACGAGGGGGGAAAAAAAGGGAAAGAGAGAGAAAATATATATATATAGTGAGGGTTTGAGATTCGTTGTTTTTACCTTTCATGTTGAGATTCGTTGAAGATCTTCGCATTCCTCGCCGTCGTATTGGTTCCTGCGATCTTGACCGTCGATCTTGTCGTTAGCCATAGCAAATCTCTGAGAAAAAAATAAATAAATCTTGTGCGTGTGAGGAAGAGGAAAGAATTTGGGTAAAGGGGTGGCTGGGAGAAAAGAAAAGATATATTTATATGATGCTATGCTAGGGTTTTAAAATCTGAAATAAGAGTTTTAAAATTTTAAATAAATTATAAGCAAAGTCAAGTCTCGAACTCGAGACCATTTGGGCAAAACACGTGCTGCACACCACTAAGCTAGTGCTGTGAGAATGCAATAAAAATACATAAATCAATATATATTTAATTATTTATTATATATAATAAATATATTTTATTATATTATAATAAATTATATATATTTTATTACTATTTAAATAAATATAATTTAAAATATATAATTATTATTATAATAAATATATATTATAATAATTTATATAAATTATATATTTTTTAATTTATATAAAATATAATAATAAATATATAAATTATTATATTAAATAAATTACCATTTTTTACTAACAATTACCATTTTGTCATGCATTTTGTAATTGTACATGAATGAAACACATCTATATATCTAAGTGAGTTAATGAGTGAAAATATTAAAAATCTAATATTAATGAGATATGAAATAAAATTAAAAAAAAAAAAAATCACATATACTCAATAAAAATCACCACACAACTTTCTAAAAAAAAAATACCACAAAACAAAAATTATCACACGTTCTATCTTATTAAAAAATAAAAATAAAAAATTATCATAGTTATTATATATTAAATTTATATAAGAATTTTAATATGTGACTAACTATGTTTACTTTTCCCATTAAAAAAAAAAAAAAAACTACAAAAACGTACCTGCCAATTTACATGTTCTATATGTTCATAACGTACGTGTCAATTTTTATGCCAATCGGGTGTAATTTACAATTTAATCTTTAAACTCATCTTTTATGCGTTATTTTAAACTACAAAAACTTGAATTTAAACAATTGATTGATGACATGGCTATTAATTTTTGATCACCTTGAAAATTTGTAAGCATGAAAAATATATGAAGATAATGTAAGCTAATGGTAAATTTGTCAAAACTCATATAGAATTTAGAAATATATGGTTGGATTCAAGTTATACTTGACGTAACTCTAAAAAATGTTACACCAACCAATAACTTATTGTTAAATTTATATTTTGAAAATCCAACCGTTGAATCACATTTTCTATATGTTTTTAACGTGCATGCCAATTTTTATGCCAATCGGGTGTAATTTGCAATTTGATCTTTAAACTCATCTTTTATGCGTTATTTTAAACTACAAAAACTTGAATTTAAACAATTGATTGATGATATGGCTATTAATTTTTGATCACCTTGAAATTTTGTATGCAAGAAAAATATATGAAGATAATGTAATCTAACGCTAGATTTGTCAAAATTCACATCGAATTAAGAAATATAGGGCTGGGTTCATGTTAAATTTGATGTAACTCTAAAAAATGTTACACCAACCAATAACTTAATATTGAATTCATATTTTAAAAATCCAACCGTTGGATCATATGTTCTATATGTTCTTAACGTGCATGCCAATTTTTATGCCAATCGGGTGTAATTTACCATTTGATCTTCAAACTTATCTTTTATGTGTTATTTTAAATTAAAAAATCTTGAATTTAAACAATTGATTGATGGCATGACTATTAATCTTTGATCACCTTGAAATTTTGTATGCATAAAAAATATATGAAAATAATGTAATCTAACGGTAGATTTATCAAAATTCACATCGAATTAAGAAATATAGGGCTGGGTTCATGTTAAATTTGATTTAACTCTAAAAAATGTTACACCACCCAATAACATATTATTGAATTCATATTTTAAAAATCCAACCGTTGAATTACATGTTCTATATGTTCTTAACGTGCATGCCAATTTTCATGCCAATCGGGTGTAATTTACAATTTGAACTTTAAACTCATCTTTTATGCGTTATTTTAAACTATAAAAACTTGAATTTAAACAATTGATTGATGACATGGCTATTAATTTTTTATCACCTTGAAATTTTTAAGCATGAAAAATATATGAAGATAATGTAATCTAACGGTAGATTTGTCAAAATTCACATTGAACTAAGAAATGTGGGGTTGGGTTCAAGTTACACTTGATGTAACTCTAAAAAATGTTACATTTACCAATAACTTATTGTTGAATTCATATTTTGAAAATCCAACCGTTGGATCACATTTCCTATATGTTCTTAACACGTATGCCAATTTTCATGCCAATCGGATGTAATTTGCTATTTGATTTTTAAACTCATCTTTTATGCGTTATTTTAAACTACAAGAACTTGAATTTAAACAATTAATTGATGACATGACTATTAATCTTTGATCACCTTGAAATTTTGTAAGCATGAAAAATATATGAAGATAATGTAATCTAACGGTAGATTTGTCAAAATTCACATCGAATTAAGAAATATAGGGTTAAGTTCAAGTTACACTTGATGTAATTCTAAAAAATGTTACACCAACCAATAACTTATTGTTGAATTCATATTTTGAAAATCCAATCGTTGGATCACATTTTCTATATGTTCTTAACATACATGCCAATTTTCATGCCAATCGGATATAATTTACCATTTGATCTTTAAACTTATCTTTTACGTGTTATTTTAAATTACAAAAACTTGAATTTAAACAATTGATTGATGACATGACTATTAATCTTTAATCACCTTGAAATTTTGTATGCATGAAAAATATATGAAGATAATGTAATCTAACGGTAGATTTGTCAAAATTCACATTGAATTAAGAAATATAGCGTTGGGTCCAAGTTACACTTGATGTATCTCTAAAAAATGTTACACCAACCAATAACTTATTGTTGAATTCAAATTTTGAAAATCCAACCGCTGGATCACATTTTCTATATGTTCTTACCATGCATGCCAATTTTCATGCCAATCAAATGTAATTTACCGTTTGATCTTCAAACTCATCTTTTATGCATTATTTTAAATTACAAAAACTTGAATTTAAATAATTGATTGATGACATGACTATTAGTCTTTGATCACCTTGAAATTTTGTAACCATGAAAAATATATAAAGATAATGTAATCTAACGGTAAATTTGTCAAAATTCACATCGAATTAAGAAATGTGGGGTTGGGTTCAAGTTACACTTGATGTAACTCTAAAAAATGTTACACTAACCAATAACTTATTGTTGAATTCATATTTTGAAAATCCAACCGTTGGATCACATTTCCTATATGTTCTTAACACGCATGCCAATTTTCATGCCAATTAGATGTAATTTGCCATTTGATTTTTAAACTCATCTTTTATGCGTTATTTTAAATTACAAGAACTTGAATTTAAACAATTGATTGATGACATGACTATTAATCTTTGATCACCTTGAAATTTTGTAAGCATGAAAAATATATGAAGATAATGTAATCTAACGATAGATTTGTAAAAATTCACAACGAATTAAGAAATATAGGGTTGGGTTCAAGTTACATGTGATGTAACTCTAAAACAATGTTACACCAACCAATAACTTATTGTTGAATTCATATTTTGAAAATCCAACCGTTGGATCACATTTCTTATATATTCTTAACATGCATACCAATTTTCATGCCAATCGGATGTAATTTACCATTTGATCTTTAAACTCATCTTTTTTGCATTTTTTTAAATTACAAAAACTTGAATTTAAATAATTGATTGATGACATGACTATTATTCTTTAATCACCTTAAAATTTTGTAAGTATGAAAAATATATGAAGATAATGTAATCTAATGGTAGATTTGTCAAAATTCACATCGAATTAAGAAATGTGGGGTTGGGTTCAAGTTACACTTTATGTAACTCTAAAAAATGTTACACCAACCAATAACTTATTGTTGAATTCATATTTTGAAAATCCAACTGTTTGATCATATTTTCTATATGTTCTTAACATGCATGCCAATTTTCATGCCAATCGGATGTAATTTACAATTTGATCTTTAAACTCATATTTTATGCGTTCTTTTAAATTACAAAAACTTGAATTTAAACAATTGATTGATGACATGGCTATTAATTTTTGATCACCTTGAAATTTTTAAGCATGAAAAATATATGAAGATAATGTAATCTAACGGTAGATTTGTCAAAATTCACATTGAATTAAGAAATGTGGGGTTGGGTTCAAGTTACACTTGATGTAACTCTAAAAAATGTTACACTAACCAATAACTTATTGTTGAATTCATATTTTGAAAATCCAACCGTTGGATCACATTTCCTATATGTTCTTAACACGTATGCCAATTTTCATGCCAATCGGATGTAATTTGCTATTTGATCTTTAAACTCATCTTTTATGCGTTATTTTAAAGTACAAGAACTTGAATTTAAACAATTAATTGATGACATGACTATTAATCTTTAATCACCTTGAAATTTTGTAAGCATGAAAAATATATGAAGATAATGTAATCTAACGGTAGATTTGTCAAAATTCACATCGAATTAAGAAATATAGGGTTAAGTTCAAGTTACACTTGATGTAATTCTAAAAAATGTTACACCAATCAATAACTTATTGTTGAATTCATATTTTGAAAATTCAATCGTTGGATCACATTTTCTATATGTTCTTAACATGCATGCCAATTTTCATGCCAATCGGATATAATTTACCATTTGATCTTTAAACTTATCTTTTACGTGTTATTTTAAATTACAAAAACTTGAATTTAAACAATTGATTGATGACATGACTATTAATCTTTAATCACCTTGAAATTTTGTATACATGAAAAATATATGAAGATAATGTAATCTAACTGTAGATTTGTCAAAATTCACATTGAATTAAGAAATATAGCGTTGGGTTCAAGTTACACTTGATGTATCTCTAAAAAATGTTACACCAACCAATAACTTATTGTTGAATTCAAATTTTGAAAATCCAACCGTTGGATCACATTTTTTATATGTTCTTAACATGCATGCCAATTTTTATGCCAATCGGGTGTAATTTACTATTTGATCTTTAAGTGGGAAGGCGAAAAAAATAGATGAAAATTTAAAGGTCTATTGCGGCGGTCCAACCCGCCGCAAAAAGGAGTACATATTGTGGCGGGTCAATGACCCGCCGCTATATCTAAGCTTAGCGCCGCTAAAACAGGTCTATTGCGGCGGGTCATTGGCCCGCCGCTATAGTGCGCCGCAAAATACTAGAGCTATTGCGGCGGGCATATAGAACGCCGCAATAGATCTCATGTATAGCGGCAGGCCAAAAAAGCGCCGCAATAGGAGACCTATAGCGGCGGTTTTCGCACCCGCCGCAATAGGTCCGCCGCAATAGTTCAGTTTTCTTGTAGTGCATATAGCATGAGTCTTTGGCTTTGTAGGTGAAAAACCATGAGAAGTAGAGTGTATTTGAGGGATTACACAATTCTTCTGAGAAAGGCTGAAATCCTGCAATTTCCTTTCACAAGCCAACAAGCTTAAATTTTTCAAAAGCATATGAAACAATTTATTTGGACTTATGACAGGAGAAATATCATCACATATCCTAGACTGCTTAAATTTCAATTTATGACAGTTAGAATGAATATGACCAGACACACCACAAAAGTGACAAACAGGAACAAATTTAGGAACATCAGTATTTCTAACAACAGATCTAATTTCAGATTTTGGTTTTTTCCTCAGCAAAGAACAATTTGGTCTAATATGACCAACAACACCACAAAGATGATAGGTAGGCACAAAAACTGATTTATTTGTACTCTAGCAGCGGGTTTAGACACAAGTTTAGAAACTTCAACATCTACGTCAGAACCTTTACCTTTGTCTAACTTAGCAAAATAAACCTTTTTTTTATGATTCCTCTTGAAAGGAGGAATATAAACATTTTCAGCTTTAGGCTTAAGAGAAACAAAAACAAATCTGTCATTAACAGCAAGTTTGGTATTAGACAAATTTTCAAGTTTAGCTTCAGACTCAACTAATTTTTGTTCCAAAATTTTCATCTTTTCATCTTGAGAGGAAACTTGATTTCTGAAAAATTCATTCTTTTTATTAGATTCATCTAATCTCACAATCAATTCCTCTTTTTCAAGATTAGCCAATTTTAACTCTTCCTTGAATTTCTTAGCAATTTTCATAGATTTAAATAATTCCTTACGGAGAGTTTCACAGGCATCAACAAGATCAACAGAAACAATAGTGTCCTTTTTATTCAAATCATCACAAATATGAGCAAACAAACACTTAAAATTATCCATGATAGCAGGGATCAAAGATCAACTCTAGGTATAAAAACCTAAAAACAAGAGCTAACCCGCTCTGATACCAACTAAAAGTATATGTTTAGACCACTTAAACCAGATTGTTTAACCTAAAATATTATCCAAGTGATTACTTAGATTAATTTTCAGATCTAGTTTAAAATAAATAAATCATATCATGCAAAGTTGCAGAAAAGTAAATAACACCACGATATGATTACCCAGGAAAACCAAAGAAACTAAACGTTTCAAGGTAAAAACCTGGAAAGGATTTGACCTAGTTATCCTCAAGGTAAACCAAATCCACTATAAGAAAAATTGAATTTTTTACAAAAGATTCAACCCTAAATCTAATGCTACCTCATTTAGTAACTTACTGACACGACCATATGCAAGCTCCGAATCCACAGACTCCTTCTCTTTTTGGATTTACAGCAACACAAGCATACCTTTGCTTGTAACTTTAAGACTCAACTCAAAGGTTTCAGATCACCATTAGTAGTTGATCTTGAATGCAGCAACTAGTTCTACCAATCCTTGATTGTAATTTTAGCTCCAGTAGAATCTTGAGTAGTTAGAAGGTACAGAACCTCTCAAATCTCACAAAGAGTAACACACAAGTCTTCCAAACATTTTTGTTGTGATTGGACTGAAATAACCTTCTGCAGAAAACCCTATCTGCGATTTTCGATTGATCGGGTCTATTTTTCGTTCGGTTGAGAAAGGCAGGACTTGAATTCTCTTTTCTACAATCAGCTGGACTTTGAAATCTTGAAACACACTTATTTAATCACACTCTAAACGCTTAGACTAGACTTGTTTTTTTCTCAGTTTGCCAACACATTACAACCATGATTCTATACATTGAATCTAAATCTTTAGAACCTAACAAAAGCCAAGGCCTTCGTCCATCTGTATTGACGAGGATTTCAACTGACGATTTTTTGGCATCATCAGTACTCTTATGGAAATAAACTCATAAAATAATTTTTGCAAAAAGGGAAAGGGAGCCGAATTTTTTGTTGTTGTTGTTGTTACTTATTACTTACAATAAATGGAAGGGGACCACTTTGCTCTAGCTAGGGGGACATAAAATAATCTTCTTATTCTATTAAAAGGGTATTGATTTTGGGATCTTTCTAGAAATTTTCTCATAGAAAATATAAAAAAGTTCACTTGAACTTTCTCTTTTTTGTATTATTAGTTTTTTGCACTTCATAATTATTGTCATTATCCTAAGAGACATGTTGATTGATGTAAAATTCCTCTTTTTTGGTTTTGTTAATATGCTATAAGACAGTTGGTAATTGAATGCAACTAGTTAAGTATTTTCAAATACCTCAAAAGCTAAGAAGAAAACAAATAATCTAAAAGAGAGAGTTGAAGTGATTAATTAGTACCACCAAAATGACATAATACACAAATATCTAAATTATCTATAATATCCTTAACATCACTCGTTGATAAACTTAACTTATAATTTGCTCAAAATCCAAAGCCAAAAAAAGTATTGGAATAGTTGTAGTCTTCAAGTGGCTGCTGATTTACGTTGGGTAAAGGATCTTGTTGACTTGAACTGAGCCATGAGTGCTGATCTTCACCTTCTTGGGCAATAGCATGAATCATTTGCAGCTGCTGCATTTGTTGTTGTTGTTGTTGTAGTTGTTGTGCATTATGAAAGTCTATTTCACCCTTTGTCTTCACTAGCTCAGACTGAGCCTCAATTATTTGTTCTTGGAGTCGAGAGATTATTTGAACACTTCCATAGACTGGGTCTTCCTCACGTGAACTTGCTTCGAAAGACATGCAATCCGCTGCCACAGCTCGCAAATGCACTGGTAGTTGCTGCAATGCCAAATGATGCAAAAAATAAATAAATAATAAATAAATAATTGAAACTAGCTTTCTTGGTTTTTTTTTTTTTTTGGAAAATAAACTGGAGAGATGAACAGCTATAAGGGACTAAATTTTGAAGTAATAAATATAGGATAAAACTTAGGTACGGTACTTAGATACTGTTCCGTAGGTTCTACCCTTAAGATTCAGCCATGTGAATTTTTTCTTATGAAATGGAAGTCTATTTTTTAATTAAGTAGCCACATGGCTAAATCTTAAGACGGGAAGGAATAACATCTAAGGTACTGTACCTAAGTTTTGTCCATAAATATAAATAGCTTAGTAAAAAATGTACTACTAATCAATTTCAAAGTAAAATAATTATGAGATTCTTTTTTGTCAAATGAAAATCATTACTTATAATTACTTGGGCAATTTAATTTGACAAAGGATCTATTTCAAATGATGGTTCTTTCATACTTTGTTGTTGTTAGGATGTGTGCCCTTAAATCCTATTGTATGATACTATGTGTATGACATTATGTTGTGATTAATAAATTTTTTTTATTATTATCTAAAATAATGGTAACATAAATATTTGGACATTATCATAAAGTCCATGAGATACATAGTATGTGATTTATGTGATTTAGTCACAAAAGATATAAATCACAAGTTCTTTGTAAACTTAGAATTTTAGTTCGTAGTCGGTGATGAAATTGGGCATTTCATCTGCGAAAACTATAACATATCAACTAAAATGATTTGTCTTGATCATGGAAGTGGACTTCTAGTTGGTATATTGATATGTTTTAAGAGTTAAGACATATTAAAATGGACTGCTGTGAGATTTATTATTCTCCTAATGATTGTCAAATGAATAATAAATCTCATGACTTCTATTTACATGAACTCTTAATCCTGAGAGAATAATAGACCTGATCATGAGGTGTAGGTTGCTTTGATATATTAGGAGTGAGATCTAAAGTCACGATCAAAACCTCAATATGTGGGGTAGCCACATTTAGTGTTGAGGGAACATATATTCTCAAGATGGAATTCGTAATCTCTTAACGAAGATATAAAATATTCCCTTGAGATAAGTTTAATGGGTTTGGTTATTCAGAGTGTTAGGCCTAACTCCTTTAGTAAGGAATTACTAAAGTATATATTTATGAAATTAGATTTCATAAATATATGATGAATAACTTAAAAAAATAAACCGAGTACTCAAGGATTAAGATGTAGTAATCTTCAAAGTGGCAGTCAACATTCATGACTTTGTATTACTACGAATATTTTATGAAGGAGTTGAGTGTACAATAAAGTCTTGGGATATAATTTATTAATAAGGCCGAGAGTGCAATTATATTTCTATAGTGATATTAAATATAATTAATGGTAATTTTGGACTTGTCAAAAGTTGACAGAAAAGCCCAAGGCCCATTGAAGCTAGAGTTTTATTTGTTCCCTTTTGGTCCTATTCCAAGCCACATACTAAAGCCCAACTGGAATGACCCAAAAGGCTAACCCAATTAGATAATCAATTAGATATAAGGGAGAAACATACAAAATTTTAAGAGACACTATTGTGAAATAGAATAGTGTGTATGTGGGTGTAGGCCACTCTCTTATTCTCCCTTGGACTGATTGAGAGACCACACTTCTTGGGCATTAGTGGAATTGGAGTGAAGATTAAAAGTGTTCCCAAGTACTTCTAATCTTTGATTTTGAATTTCTCCGCACTAAGGTACGCTCTCTTGTTCTTAAATTCTGAAATTTACATAGTACATGTTATCAATTGTAAATGAAGTAGATCCATTAATTTTCCGTTACGTATGTTTTATATGAGATACGAACCATGTTTTTCCAACAGTTGTGACAGTTATTAAAACTATACGTTAAAAGTTGAAAAAGAGTCTATATATGAAAACCACCACACATCATTGACGCGATGGTCACTCCATAAGTATAAGTGTTTGTGGAGTGTAGGGGGACAAAGGCTAAAGTTTAAGTCTCCAAGAGAGAGTTTTACACACATATACACTTAGATTAGGCTAAATTGGAATTTCTATCTTGTTTAAAAATTAAAATAATTTTTTTTTTAAAAAAAAGTCTATATGTGGAAAATATCAAATGGCTACAAGAGTAATAAAATAAAATTCCATTAGGAGTAGAGTCAAATATTAGAATAGATGCTCAAATAACTTAATTCTAAAATAATAATGCAAATTTGGTTAAAAATGGAAATTGATATGAATTTAAATATTTTTGATCTAGTCAACTTCATTAAAGCATCAGCATTTGTGGTGCTAAAAGTTTAGCAATTTGGCACAAAAAAGCTACTTTATCTATTTTACCATCTCAATTTACAAAACACCCAACATCAGTGATTTTAATTTAGCATTTAACACAATAAAATAAAATAAACAACATAATAAAATAATATATACACCACAATAAAATAACAAATCCACTACAATAAATAACAACCAGTAAACCACCGCCACTGCCACCGCCACCGCCACTGCCAAAGCCAAAATCATCCACCACCACCTTAACCAAAATCCAAGAAACCACTACCAAAATCAACCACTACCACTACCACTACCACTACCACAGCCAAAATCAACCACCACCACCACAGCCACCAAACCCACATGAACACACACAAAAAACCCAATCACAACCAACACACCAATATTCCTCAAGCTCTACCGTGGAAGACTACTAGTCTCACCGTTTTGGCACAAAGATCCTCACCGAAACTGTCAACGCCATCTATTCCTCCATGTAGGAAGAGAGGGGGGGCGGGGGGGGGGGGGGGGGAAGAAAAGGAGAATAGCTAAAGAGAGTAAATATTATTTAATTGGAGTAAGAAATAAAATATTAATATTTTGGTATAGTTTTGAGTCATAGGACACAACTAAAGATAGCTGTGCACTGTAGCTGAGAAGCAAAAAATTATTGCTTTAGCTCTACCAATGCAACCCCAATTTTGTAGTTTGTGGTGCAAGAAAGCTAAATTGCTAGCTTTTTAGCACAACCAATACTAATACTCTTAGTGTCCATTTGTGATCCGCTTATTTTGTTGAAACTAAAAACTTTTTGCTGAAAATACTATAGATAAAGGTAAAAGTTAGCTGAAATAGTACAGTGAGACCCATAAATAGTACCAAAAGTGCAATGGAACTTATGAATAGAAGCAAAAATAAACTGAATAGTAAAATAAGTTGGCAAAAAATAATTTTTGTCAAACGTACACTTAGGTAATAATATTCACCTACTCAAATAATGTTTCAAGAAAATTTAGGAGCAAAAGGTACTAAAAAATTTGATATTAACATAAAATGATGAACTCAAAGCGTACAATGATAGGAAAAAAAGAAGAAAGTAAAACATGTTAAAATTCATCTTGATTATAGAAATGGTTGTTTTATTTCCTAGCACAAAGTAAGAATTGAAGAACAACACTAACATTAGTTTTTTTTTTTTTGAGAGAGAACACTAACATTAGTTGATAATAGTAAAAAACATATCATCTTTGCATTATTATTATAGTAAGGTTTTTGCTCATAGTCATGAATGTCGATTCTGTAATGTACTTTGTATTTAGACAATGGGTAAAATTTGTTTACCTACTAATATACTGAAATAAAAGTAAAAAAAAAACCAATGATTAAAAGAAAACCTAGAGTACGTAATTAATTAAAAAATAAAACTAAATCAGTGTCATTTGTTATCTTCTTTCACTATATTTACCAATCAAAGATGAATTAGAGAAAGAATCCATTAAGAAACATCTTAAAGAGATCATTAACACCATCTATGTGATTATTTCAATAAGATAGAAAGCTTTTCAGTGAACGACAAACAAGCTGAAATATTAATCCCTCCTCTATATATGCATATGAAATAATATCTATATTATACCTTTATATTAACTAATCATTAAATGAAAAATATGTTACTAGCTCGTAACATGTATAAATATATATTTGGTCATACCTCTAGCATTTTGGTAATGTTGCTGGCACCAAAGATTTTGTGAACAGAAGCAAATCTTTGTGGATTGGTTGGAGGAAAATATGGTGCAAGAACACAATCTTTAGGGCATCTCCTTCTCAAAGATTTGCAAGCTGCACATCTAGTTGAATGGGACATTGTCAGATTTTCGAGAATCTACTCAAAGATTTCCTTTCAAAATTTCTAATTATTCTCAAGAAGAGATTTGGTTTCTATATATTTATACTACTCAAAACAAAAAATCTATTCCATATAATTTCCTTATGAAAAAAGGGTAAAAGGAGAATAAAATAGTTTTTCTTAAAGTAGGGCCGGCCCAATACAATTTGAGGTTTTAGGCAAAAACCTTAAATGGGCATTTGTGTATTTCAATATCACTTAAAAAGAAATTTATTTATTATCCGTTTAGTTAATGTTTTGTGCTATAATTTTCTATTTATTTAAAATTAATTATTCTTACTTTTTTATATCAACTAAAGCATTTAATTGATGCTAGAGATATTACAAACTTTATTATATAGACCTTACAATTTGATGTGTCATGAATTAGAATAAATTGATTTAAACGTTAATTTATTATGTTGTTTAAGTAGCACTAGTTTATTTTTGCCAAATAAGTTGTAAGTGTTATGTAGTAAAACTTGTAGTAATTTTAACATTTTTCATTTATGATTTGGTTTATTTTTATTATTTTATGTTTTTTTTTTTTTTGGAAAATGTTAAAGCTACTATAAATTTTACTACAAAAAGCTGAGAAAAATGCTTCACATCTCTTGAACTTTAATGTAGTGGTTAGTACATTCCCTAAATTTTTTATTTTGCCAATTTAGCCCTTGAACTTTACACATTGCCAAATAGATTTTTCTACCACTTTTCAGTTAAATACTTAATAGAAAATTCACAAAAAAGAAAAAAAGAAAAAAGAAAGGGACGAATTGAGATAGAGCTAGGTTCAGTTCAGAAAAAGAGAGAAACTGACCAGGGAGAGGATTATAACCTACACCCCCCAACAACTCTGACAACTCTCCACCAAACTGTAAGTACTTCTAAGGGTCCGTTTGGGTACAGCTGAAAACTGAAAACTGAAAATACTGTAGCAAAATAATTTTTAAATGTATGAATAGTACCGTGGGACCATTTTTAATGAAAAAGTTGCTGAAAAGTAAAGTTTGTGGGTCCCGTGAACAATGAACGGGACCCACTGATGTGCTGAAAAGTGGCTGAAAAATCAAATATTATGGCTACTATTCATGAACAGTAGCCATAACAGTGAAATTTATCTCCTGAAACGCGTGCCAAAAAAAAAAAGAGTAAAACGCTGGAAACGCAGACATGGGTAGAAATAATTTCTACCCAAACGCACATTAAGGGTTTGTTTGGATACAACTGAAAGCTGAAAACTGAAAAATTAAAAACTGAAAACACTGTAGTAAAATAATTTTTAAATGTGTGAATAGTACCGTAAAACCCATTTTTAATGAAAAAATTGTTGAAAAGTAAAGTTTGTGAGTCCTCTGAATAGTGCACGAGACACACTTATGTGCTGAAAAGTCAAATATTACAGCTGCATGAACAGTAGCGTAACAATGAAATTTGTCTCTTGAAACGCGTGCCAAAAGAAAAGAAAAAAGAGTAAAACGCTGGAAACACAGACGTGGGTAGAAATTATTTCTACCCAAATGCACACTAAATATGTGAAAGTAACCAAAAAAGGGGCAGGAAAATAAATACCAAAGAGATTTCTAGAGTATATTGACCAAGAACATTCCAAATTACATTGTTAACGTTATTCTAAACATATTTTAATGAGACAATTATTTTGGACATTTATTTGACAAAACCAAAAGAAGAAGACCTCCCCCCTTGATAGCCAAAACTTCATCTCCTCAATTGGTGTTGTATAGTGGACATAAATCTTAAGGGAATTAGAGTAGATCCATTTGAATGGGCAAGTACAGCTTTTGCAGTTGCTAATTTGCAAGCTAGTCACTGACCCAAAATTTTACACCACCACAAGAATCAAGATACCACCATACCCATCTACCAAAAGCCTTGATGGCCTCCACCAACTCCGATAACCCCAACGCAAACATCCCTCTCCTCTATCTTCTTTAACAATTCTACCATATTCATTGTTGAGAATATGAAAGAAGAGTGGTGAGAACACAAATAACAAACAAATAAAGTAAGATACTAAGATCTGCAGAGAGGGACGACGAATCCACACAAGGCAGTTTTGTGCAGAAAACGAAAAAATTGAATCCATAAACGGCGGTGGTCGACTCCAAAACCTTGTTCCTCTTTCTTTCTTTGGTCGGTTTCTCTTTCTCTCTCTTTCTCAATCCACCCTAGCTCTCTCTCTCCCTCTCAATCAGATACTCTAGGTTTTTTTTTTTTTTTTTCTTTTCACGTGTGTGCCACGTGAGTTGACTGTAAATTTTAACAGCAGAGTGGGGGAAGTGTCTATTTGGCACATATGTAAAGCATTTTTCCCCAAAAAGCATAAAAAATGATATGGAATAGAATGTGATTAGTGGCCCTTCAACGAGATAATTGAATATTTGAAATACTTCCTATTATTGGTGATGCAATAATTTGTAAGACTCATGTAATAAAATTTGTAGTAATTCTAGCATCAATTAATTTTTTTTGGGTCTTTTTAAAGGAAAATGCTAAAGGTATTTATTACATCAAACATATAAATTGATGTGACAATATATGTGATGAATTCGAATTTGGTAAAAATTGGGTGTAAAACTCATATTTTACACCATCCAATAAGAAATTACCGCATCAGTTTTTGAAAAATTCTTAGATGCTCTCGGAACACGGAGAAATAGTCCTCCCTCCTCTCACATTCATAGTGGACTCCACCATGAATTTAATAAGTAGACCCCACCATGAATGTGAGAAGAGGGAGCACCATTTTTCGTACTCTGGGATTACTTAAGAATTACTCTCAATTTTTTACTTAAAACTCACAGTTAAGTTAGATTTTCAAATGGGTATTAGAATTGATTGAATGTGGTTGTATCTATTCTTTAATACGTAATATGATAACGTGACATGTTGGGATTAGAAGGCTAAAACTTGAGTTTTACACCACATTCTTATTAAATTTAATCTCATATGTGATTAGTTCAACTACTTAATAAATGAATTAATGTTTGAAATGTGTTTTGGTGATTGGTGACACATCATTTTGTAAGCTCTATAAGGTAAAATTTGCAATATCTCTGACATTACTCTTTTTCTTTTAGAAGTGGAGGGAGAAAAAATTGAAAATCACTTATTGGCCCCCACATTTTGGGGGCATTTCTCTCATGGGCGGAGCCAGAGGGGGAAGAGGGTCGGCGGGCCTACCCACTTGACTCCTCCTAAAATTTAATTGTAATGTGTCGTGAGGGCCTAGTAGCTCGTGTTTTTATCAGTTGTGCTTTTATAACAATGCTTTAGATAAATATGCTTATCCTTATATTTCAAAGGAATTGCATATTTCACGTGAAGTTCATCTCAAACATGAAAAAGAAAGGTAAAAAGAAATAGTTCATCTCAAACACCAAACCACATCACTTTTTCACCCATTTCACTTTGTTATAAGTAGCTTTTGTCTTATCCCAATTTTTTACCTTTTTCACTATCTTTATCTTTTTTTTCTCTTCTACCACTATTTTCACAATTTTCACTATTAATGATACTTTTGAGAGTATTTTATTGTTGAATTTGGCCTCCAAATTTTGGCAGGTTGAAGGTTGGATTTTTCTTAGCATGTGTGCAAAATATCAAGGCAAGACTCCAAGAATTGCTCCAAAAAGACCCATTATTCCTCCTCAACAAATCAATGTTTCCTGGTGCTAGAGCGGATTTTTTCCTAAGCGCTCTTTAGAGGGTGAAGAGTAAGAGGTGTCCGAAGAGGCTATCTAGGCTTGGCAGTAGCAACCCCCCCCCCCCCCCCAAGTGCTGCCATGGCCTTCTAGGGGTCCCAAGAGCATGCCACGGCCTTGGCATCCCACCCACAGAGCATGCCACAGCCTCACCATGCTACCACTGCCCCTTAGGCAGCATGCATGCTAGGGCCTTAGCTGCATGCCCCCAGGGGCCTTGCTGCCTATGCCTAGGGGCATGCCAACGTGCCCACGCAAGCATGCCATGGCCTTGGCTGCGTGCCTTGGCCTTGACTGCTTGCCCATGGGAATTGCCATGGCCTTGGCCTTGGCAGCATGCACGCGAGCATGCCTTGGCCTTGGCTACCTACCCATGGGGGCTGCCTTGGCCTTGGCTGCTGCATGCCCTGGCTCACCGCGCCACATCACCCCGCATCGTCTCACACTCTAGCAAAATTGGCTTGTGCCTTTTTCCATTTTTGTGTCCCTAAATTCATTCCATGGTTTTAAAGGAGGATTCCAGCAAACGGTTCGGCATTCCGAGCGTTTTTGAATTTTTTGTGATTTTTCGGCTTCCAAAAATCATAAAAAATAAAATATGTTGAATCTAGGCTCCAAATTTTGACAGGTTGAAGGTTCAATTTTTCTTAGCATGTGTGCAAAAAATTAGGGCAAGACTCCAAGAATTGCTCCAAAAAAAGCCCATTATTCCTCCTCAACAAATTAATGTTTCCTCGTGCCAGAGCTAATTTTTTCCTAAGCACTCTTTCGAGGGGAGGAGGTATTCAACGATGCACAGGGGCGACCCCTCTTGAGCTTGGCCACAGGTAGGCATGCTCATGACGAGCCCTCAGGCACCCAACCCCGCATGCTCCATGGCGCGAGGTGGGCCCTAAATGCATCGCTGGGGTGGACTCAGGTTGGCATTTCACGTGTACGTGGTATAGTTGCGGCACACTCTTGTAAGGCGGACAGTGTTAGTTTCACTCATTGCCACGCAGAGCAAGCCTGAGGTGATGATCAAACGCATTGTGAAAGCTCTCTCTGGTGCCACTTTTCCTCGAGGCCAAACCCATTTGTGCCCAGTGGCGGGGGGTCAATGGTCTCAATAGCCATGTGGTGGGAATGCATGCATTCTTGGTTTAGCTTGGGCACGCTATCGCAACGCGGACGGTGTTAGTCTCACCCATTGCTGCGCAAAGCAAGTTCCATGCAACTATCGGGCTTGTGTGTGTCTTTCTTACTACGCGGTTGCATGGTAGCAGCGACGATGACGACAATAGCAGTAGTGTCCCTCGATGTCCCTTGTAGTTCTTGTGTGTTGTTGTTGAGCCATGCAAGCTTGGTATAGCTTGGGCACACTCTCGCAAAGCGGATGGTGTTTGTTTCACCCATTGCTGCGCGAAGCAAGTCCCATGGCGACCATCGGGCCTTTGCATGATGACGACCCATCCTTGCAAGCATGTGGTTTAGTAGTGTTGTCCTTCATGCCCAATGGTACAGACTCGGCGCCACTCGTTGCTTCCTCATGCATGGCAGGCCTTGCAACGTGTCGTTGCGGAGTACGTTTGGTGGTGTTGCAGTCTACTGTACGTGATAGCGTGTGAGTGGTCGTAGGATTGCATGGCTTGGCAGGCTCCATGCTCGCGCATCGAACTATCCAACGTGCTCCCAATCAGCGTTGTTTCGAGCGTCGCTCAAACGCAATTCGGGTCCCTGTGCTGCATCCTGCCTCAAAGGCACTTGTCCCTCTATTTGATTGTTCCTAGTCAACGCTCCTCGCAGGGCATCAGCAGGACCTCGAAGCCATCCTCATGTCCCACGTGTGCCTCACGGCCTCCGCATTGTTGATGTGGACCATGTGGGTGTGCTCGTGGCCTTGGATGCTGAACATCATGTGGGTTTAAGGCCTCCGACCCCCTTTGCCAACGTACCAAGCAAGCATCATCGCTCTACCCCACACGATCGCTGTGCTCATCTACGCCCTTTCTTGCCCTCGGGAGAGCCAGGGCCTCTGGGCGGTGCCAGCATCGACGAGGAATGCTACCTGGTTGATCCTGCCAATAGTCATATGCTTGTCTTAAAGATTAAGTCATGCATGTGTAAGTATGAACTAATTCAGACTGTGAAACTGCGAATGGCTCATTAAATCAGTTATAGTCTGTTTAATGGTACCTACTACTCGGATAACCGTAGTAATTCTAAAGCTAATACGTGCAACAAACCCCGACTTCTAGAAGGGATGCATTTATTTAGTTCAACTACTTTATAAATGAATTAATGTTTGAAATGTGTTTTGGTGATTGGTGACACATCATTTTGTAAGCTCCATATGGTAAAATTTGCAATATCTCTAACATTACTCCTTTTTTTTAAGAAGTGGAGGGAGAAAAAATTGAAAATCATTTATTGCCCACACATTTTGGGGGCATTTCTCTCATAGGCAGAGCTAGAGGGGGGCGAGGGTCGGGGGGCCTACCCACTTGTCTCCTCCTAAAATTTAATTGTAATGTGCTGTGAGGGTCTAGCAACTCATGTTTTTATAAGTTGTGCTTTTATAACAATGCTTTAGATAAATATGCTTATGCTTATATTTCAAAGGAATTGCATATTTCATGTGAATTTCATCTCAAACACGAAAAAGAAAGGTAAAAAAAAAGTTCATCTCAAACACCAAACCACATCACTTTTTCACCCATTTCACTTTGTTATAAATAGCTTTTGTCTTGTCCCAGTTTTTCACCTTTTTCACTATTTTTATCTTTTTTTTCTCTTCTACTGTTATTTTCACTATTAATGATACTTTTCAGAGTATTTTATTGTTAAGTGATATTACAAATTTTACTACTTACGTCTTACAAATTAGCATGTCACTAATCATAAAAAATAATTTCAAACATTTATTCGTTATATTGTTTAATTAACACTAATCACATTTTTTACCACATTAGTTTGTAAATTTTTTGTTTTAAATTTTAGTAGTTATGAATTGGTTATTTTTGTATAGTTATTTTAATGATATGAAATATATTCTCATTTGCTTACAATTTTTTTTATTTAAGTTGTTATTATAATCGATTAATATTAATTTCATTTTTAATATTGACTTTTAATTTTGCCTCCTCTAGACTAAAATCTCGGTTTCGCCACTGAATTTCTCTAATAGGTGAGGTGATATTACACAGCCTAGGCCTATAGGCCACTTTATTTTGCATGTGGCAGTTGATTGTGTGCATTCTAAAGCTAAAATTAAAGAAGGGCTGTGGGGCTGAGCAATTGGCTTTATACAGTTGGAAAAGATTTTTGAACAAAAATTATTCGGTCAAAAACTTCGCATGCGTTTGCATGTGCATGGCGACCACTACTTGGCAGAACTTTACATCTAATTTTGTCATATCCTATCTATCTTTTTCACTTTAAGTAAAGTATATAAATAATTGCTTTGATGAGACTTGACTCTTGAGTAGTTTAATCTTTTATTGCATCTTTACCTAATTAATGAGCATTACAAGTTAACATTAAAATAAAGGGTGCATGATCTTTTAGTTCAAAATGCATATTACAAGTTGACTTTTTTTTTTTTTTAAATAAAAAATTTTAGGTGCCTAATCGTTTAGTTCAAAATACATTGGTTTGGTTAGTTCTAATTAACTCAATTACTAATTTCGGCACATCTATTTTTTCACTTTAAGAAAAGTAAATAAATAACTATTTTACTAAGTGATCTAATTTTTCATCACGCTTAATGAATGTTATAAATTAACTTCTTCTTTTTTTTTTTTTTTTTTTTTTTTGGTGCCTGATCTTCTAGTTCAAATTACATAAAATTTGGTTGGTTTATGTTAACTCAACTACTAAAGTATTTTGGCATCAAATAAAAGATACGTGTTTGAATATCGCCTATGCCAAAAAGAAAATAATTGATATCTTGATTTGATAGTAAAACACAATCATGGAGCAAAAAGTTATAGATTTCCAATTCTAGCTATAGCTACCTTATTTATCCCCCCCCCCCCCCCCCCTCCCCGCCCCCCCCAAAAAAAAAAAACAAAACAAAACAAAACAAATACAAATACAAACTTTCATTTCACTAGTTTATGTGACTGCAAATCATTTATGTTTAGGACTATGTTTGGGACTTAATTACTTAGAACATCAATTAGGAAACAATAATTAAAATGAATGTGATTTATAACATGGTTGAGATGTGATGAACCAGGAGGCATTGTTCGTCCAGACATGGCAATGGACGAGGAACAAGCCATAAATGAAACCTTTATTGACTGAGCTGTTACGATTGGACAAATTAAAGAGGATAATGGCTCAGAGGTCTCCATATCTACGCATTAAGTGTCAGAGGCGTTACCTAGACAAGGAATTAAACCACCATTAATGATGATCCCAACGGCTAGGAGAGCAGAAGCCTATATAAGGCACACCCAACCAAAGGTAAGGGACACAATCAGAATAATACTCCCATTAGCAAGAATTTTCCATCATTTCTCTCTCATTCTAACTTTACCATCGAAGGCTCGTCGGCTGGCACCACGCCAGTGACCTATTTGTTACGTTTCCTTATCATCTTGCAGGTTACGCTAGAATCATCTGGACGATCCTTATAGCTGACGATTTTGGCATCATCAAGATGCATTTTGAGATTCATTGTATTATTTTTTTTAATGTGAAAATATGGGCATGCTCATCTTATGAACAATTCACTGTTTATTAACTAAATTTTCAAAACTTTCAATGGTTTAACTTAAAAAAATACTAGGAGGTGTTACCCTCAAAACTTATGTATACAACTATGTTCTTCAATACTTAGCAAAAAAAATAAAAAGAAAAAAAAAGAGGCCAATGGGAAAAATTGATGCTGTCTAGGTCTTGTATTGAGTTTTGCCCACTGAACTAAGCCGTTGAATTTTGCCCACTGAACTAAAACCATTGAATACTTTGGTTGGACTACTCTTTTTGCTGGTTTGATGCATAGGCATTTGGATGAAAACGGTGGGAAGGACGAAGGGATTGTTGCTACTTTGCAATAAAAGAAATATTAGGTTATGTTTTGTAACAATTTTTGTTTTTTATTTTCAAAAACTTGTTTTTGGGAATTTAAAGAATTTTTTTTTTTTTTTTTTTTTTTGTATTTTTGAAATCAAAAACATGTTTGGTTAGTTGAAATTAAAAAAATAGTTTTTTGAAGAAAAAATAGAAAATATTAAAATATGTTGTTACTAAAATTTGAACTCTAATGCTAACTCATTAAATGAGATAGATTAATTAAATTAAATGTGTGTTTTTATTGACTTTTGAAAATTAGAAACTAAAAACAGCATTTTGCATGTTTTTAGTTTTCTTTACAAATTGAGTGTTGAAAATAGTTTTTGTTTTCTATCCATTTTGAGTTGCCAAACAAGTTTTTTAGTCTCAAAAATAAAAAAATTGTTTTGAAAGCAAAAAATAAAGAGAAAAAACAGTTACCAAACATACCCAATTGATTATTTATAGAATACTAATTTCAAATTTTAAAATCGAAAACGAAAATGCAAGAAATATTATTATTTTTAATAGCCAATTGATTATTTATAGAATAAAAATTTTTAATTTTTTTTTTTTTAAAATCCAAAACGAAAAAGAAAAAGAAATTACTACATCCAAAAGTGACAATTATAAATGGGAACGCCGTTTGTGGTGATCAAACCCAAGACCACGTGGTTAAAAGCCCCGCTCTCTACCAGTGAGCTAAGACGGCTTTGTTAGAGTTTAATAAATATATACTTTTTAGTTTGGACAAGTGATCCTAGATGAATTGCACTTAAAACCCACTTAAAACCCACTTCCCGTCTCTATGATGATTGATGACTCTCAGAATTAGATTTAGTAGAGTTTCATTCTTGTGTATTTTCGTTGCAGAAATACCACATTTTCAATTGCATCACTTTACCATAGTATTTAGCAGAGTATAACACTTTAAGAGCATCTGCATTAGAACAGATGCAGATGCTTACTAAATAGTATAATTTCAGATGCTTACTTCTCAAATGTACTCTCTAAAAGAGCATTAGTATTGGAATTGTTAAACTCTCAAAAAGCCATTTTTAACAACCCAAACACCAAAATGGGTCAACATTTTTATTATATTAATATGGTGAGGAATGCTCTACTAACAAGTTAGTGACAATAGAGTGACTGGGTGAGAACAAAGAATGAGAATACATGAGAAAAATAAAGGGTACCTCTTAAAAAACATGTGTGATCCCACGTGTTGTGAAAAAGATTTCCAATGAGATTGTCTCATAATATGATATTAATGGCATTGGACAAAGTTTGTCAAGTGCGATTTTCTTACGCCCAACACATGCCCAAGAACCCGTGGGATTTTCTTTTGTCTTTTTGTGTGTTTGGTAGTACTAAAAAAAAAAGTTTTGTTAACAAGTGCCTTTAAGAGAATGGTTAAGAATCTATTTTTAAAAAGTTTTAATACCACTTTTATGAGAAATGAAAAAAACTGTCAAAACATTAATTGCTTTTTTTTTTTGTTCTCTTTTCCAAAAAAAACTTTTTTTAAATGGATTGTTAACCATTACCTAAAGGACATTCGTTAACATTTGCCTTTAAAAAAAAGAGGGTAAAAAAAAAACTACTTTTGGTTCAAAATAAACTTATGACAAACACGTTTTTTTTTTTTGGTTAAAAAGTTTTTTAAAAAAACTCTATCTCACATCACATGAAACAGAGGAATAAAGATTCACGCTTTCAAACTCATTTTTAGCATTTCCCTTTTAAAAAAAAAGAGGGTAAAAAAGAAAATTACTTTTGGGTTAAAAGAAAACTTATGACAAACACTTTTTTTTGGTTAAAAAGTTTTTTAAAACAATTCTATCTCACATCATGTGAAACAGAGGAGTAAAGATTCGCACTTTCAAACTCATTTTTAGCATTTCCCTTTATATATATATATATAAAATAAAAAATAAAAACCTACTTTTGGTTAAAAGAAAACTTATGACAAATACGTTTTTTTTGTTAAAAAGTTTTTTAAAACAACTCTATCTCACATTACGTGAAACAAAGGAGTAAAGATTCACGCTTTCAAACTCATTTTCAAGATTGCTATCAATCACAAGAAAATTAAATAGTCTCTTACCTAATATTCCAAAAAGAAAAATGTTAATATCAAAACTCACAAAGCCTTAGTTGAAAACATTGTGTGACATTGCCAATCAAAGTGAGTCGGTTGGTCGAAAGAGTCAGATTGATCGCTTCATTGAGCATACCTAAAATTTACTAACTTTTTACAAAAAAGATATACAGCTTTAGACCATAACCCCACTTTTAAACGTGCATGGAATCTTACTTGCTTTGTTTTACCAAATTTATGTTTAATTTATTCATCTTGCAGATTGATAACAAAAGTTCATCATCAATTTATATTCGGAGTTCAAAACTTTTCCCTTCACAATGTTCCCACGAGCTGAACCCAAGAAATTTTCATATAAGGATAATTTTACCATTTTTTAAGGGCAAGTCAAAATTTCGAAGTCGTTATTCGTTAGGCTGAAAATATTTCAAAAGTACCTAAGAATTTTTCCCAATATCATAATCACCAAAAACTTGACTATGTAAACCAATTTTATTTTGATTATGAAAAAAGTGATTTTCTTGGATTTTTTTTTTCTATACGTTTACTTCCTCAAAATCTTCACTTTTTTTTTTTTTTTTTTTTTTTTTTTTTTTACAACCATATTTTCTTTAGAAAGAATAAAAGACATTTAGCCAACCTAAGTAGCCTATTAAGGATCAATAACCAATCTTAAAATTTTAGGTATAAATTTTTGGCTATTTTTCTCCCTGTGTTTGATGTCTAAGACTCTAAGCCACTACCTTTCCAGGAAAAAAAAAAATTGAAATAGAAGCAGCAAAGAAAGAAAGAAAGAAAGAATAATAAGAAGCTGATAGAGAGGACAGACCGAGAGAGAGCATTCCAATAGTTTAAAACTTAGAATCAAAACATTGAGATAAAAGGAGTTTGAAACTTTGAACTGAATAAAAAGAGTATGAAATTTTGAATTTGATTTGGGTTAGTTGGTGAAAGTTCAAAAACGTGTAAAAACACCTTTGAACGTTTAGACCCCCAACTTACAACTTAACCAATTCAAGCAATATGTCAAACAACAAGTGTGCGGAAACTTAACATATGCTATAATATGAAATTGGTTAAAAACTATCTAAGCCATAACAAAATAAAATCCACAGCAGATAATAAAAAGGCAAAGATAGAGAGGAAGGAAGATGCAAACACAAAGACAACACGCAATGTGTTATCGAAGAGGAAACCGAAGCCCTCGGCGTAAAACCTCTCCGCCGCCCTCCAAGCGGTCAATAATCCACTAGAAAATGTAGTTGGGATACAAGGACAGCAATAGACCCTCCAAGCCTAATCTACCCAGTGCACCTAAGCCCTCCAAGCTTCTTGCTCCAACGAGGTTGCGCCGAACCTTTTTCTTTTCTAGCTTCCCGGATTCCGCTACTAGACCATAGCATCAACCAATGAAGATTGGTTCCTTCCTAACTACTTCCCAGAAATCCAAACAACTGTCTCACAGTGATGATGATGGTGAGAACCAGGTCTGGTATAATGCCTCTCAAGGATTTGACAATGGAGAGGAAGAGAGTTGGGGAATTTGGAGAGACTCTAAGGTATAGATTGTGGGTGAATCAATCTTGTTTTTCTTTAGGGTTTCTCTCTCAAAATTCTCTCTGGAAGCTCTCACTCAATCGTGGGTAAAAGGGGTATTTATACTGGAGTGGGAGAGGAATGTGAAACGTCAGGTTTTACAAAACAGGGGTGGCTCGCGGCTTGACCTCGCGGCTTGACCAAGTCGCGAGATCCAGTCGCGAGATAACCGTATGGCCAGTTGTCCTGTTTTGTCCTGTAGTGCTCCAGCTGGCATGACTGTTCACCTTCCAGCTGGCATGACTGTTCACCTTCCAGCATGCTTGGCACGTGTGCTGCGTCTGGCGGCTTGCAGCCGCGAGTCACCCGCGAGTCCCAGCCGCGAGTCCCAGCCGCGAGTCTCTGTTTTCTTGCACACTCTTGAGCAAACTTCACTCTATCTCACTCACTACCCTTACATCAAACCCACCTAAATACAGGGTTACTAAATGCTGAATTACAAGCAAATTTGGCACGGAATAAAGCCAATTAGATGGTTGAATAAATTCAACCTTACAATCTCCCCCTTTGGCTATTCCGTGACAAAACCCTAAAACAGACTCTAGACTTAACATGTGAGTTGGGAACAGTTGAACAAAACTCACTCACACCTAACTCTGGAAACTGTGAAGCACTTGAATCATATGAACATAATACTCCTGAAACACAACAATACACCATGATCATTGTAAGCAGAAAATTATAAAATGCATATGAAACAGGCAAAATGTGATCAAGCGAAGATGGAGTTAAGAAACAAACCATGGCTTGATCAACCAAGTGAACACCACAAGATAGTGATCACAGTGCTCATTCACACTTGGAATGAACACAAGGACATACAAGTTAACAAGCACAAGGCAAGACACTTGTATGTTCAACACTCAACCAATGCATAACACACAAGGTATATGCATCTAGGAACAATCCTACAAGGGCACAAGAGTGACAGTACATAAACCAAAATGCAGAACATTTAGATCAAAGTACTGATTTCAACATAGCATAAAGGCTGCAATTAGCAAGGTACATACCATAAAGCCTACAAACTATGCATAAAACATAAATCCTAAAAGCTTACAAAAGCACATGGGTACAAACTACAAAACATCCTGAATAACTTCATCAAAATACAATATATCAACTTAAAGTGAAAACTTAAACTGAAGAAGAATGTAAAGACACTCCCCCTTAGGTAGACACTCCCCCTCTGATCATGCCTATCACTCCCCCTTTTTGTCATGGAATAGGCTATTCATCCTCTTCCAGCTTTCTCTGAATTTGATCCAATTGAGTTTGAAGAGAAGTAAACTTCATATCCCACCGAGTGCTTTGATGGTGTAGAGAAGCTGTGAGTCCAGACATCTTTGTATTCAGTTCGTGGACAGAGGATACAATGTGATCAAGTTTCTCATCTATGGAGAGAGTGCTGAAATGAGATCCACTGTGAGAGGCAGAAGTTTCTGGTTTGGCTCTCTTCCGACTATGTCCAATGCTTGCATTGAATGTACGCATGTTAATTGGACTTGGTTTTGAGATAGGAGATTCTTCTGCCGTTGGATAAATTCCCTTGAGCTTCAAGATCCGTGAAATGAGACTGCAGAAGGGAACGCATATCCGAGACTCAGTTCGAAGAACCGTTTTGCGCAGAACATGAAAGATATGCGCACAGATGTCTATTTCCACATCAGAGATTAGATCATGAAGAAACAAAGCACGTCCGAGGTTCATATACCCAGTGCTTGATAAGGGGTACAAATTGTGAAACATCAAAATTGTAAGCACTCTCAGTTTTGGAGACAGAGAGGAAACACTGATGGATTTCCTATTTGGTGAGAATTCCAAATCTTGACCAAGACTTTCTTTGAGAAGCTCCTCATCAGGACATACATCATCATAAACCAGTGAATGTCGGATAATTGGTCTGTTGATGTGAAGTATTTCTGCCAGATATGCAGGAGAGACAGAAAAGCTCTTTTTTCGAACCCAGCACTTAAGTTCATCTCCTTCCACAATTGCGTTGGCATAAAATTCTTTTACCAAATCTTTTTGATTTCCCTTTTCTCCCTTCCAGAACTTTGGAATTTTCCTTTATCACCAAATTTTCCATTATTCTTGAACTTCAAGAACTTTCGGAAATTTTTTACAAGGTATGCAACATCCTTATCAACCACATCGTCTTCCGATGAGTCATGAACTTCTACCTTCTCATTAATGGTCTTAAGAGCAATGGATTTACTCTTCCGTTGATTAGGCAGCGACATTTCATAAGTCTGAAGAGAACCGACCAGCTCTTGGACTTTGATGTCATCTAGGTCCTTGCTCTCTTCAATCGCTGTCACTTTAGCACGAAAACTTTCCGGCAATGATCGAAGGATCTTCCTTACAATTTTAGAATCCTCCGTTTTCTCCCCCAAGTTGAACTTACTGACAACCACCTCATTTAGCTTCCCATAGAAAGAGTCAAAAGACTCATCCTCACTTATTTTGAGCTCCTCAAACCGGGTGGTCAGCATTTGTAACTTGGTGTCCTTCACTTTCTTCGTGCCTTCATAGGTAGTTTCCAATATCTCCCATGCTTCTTTGGCAACGGTGATGTGAGAAATCCTGTGAAATTCATCTGGAGACACACCACAGAAAATAGCATTTAAAGCTTTACTGTTAGCATTAGATGCAGCGAGTGCTGCCTTATCCCATGCGGATTTGGCTGCCTCAGGTCTAGTCCAACCACTCTCAACTGCATCCCAAACAGATTCATCAATGGAGCACAGAAATGCTCTCATGCGAACCTTCCAAAAAGCATAATTACTACCATCAAAATATGGAGGTGCATTTAGGGATTGAGACCTATCCATCTCAAAAGGGAGTCAAGGATCACACAATGGTAATGAAACCAATAACAGTGTACCTGCTCTGATACCAAATGAAAGTTCAAAAACGTGTAAAAACACCTTTGAACGTTTAGACCCCCAATTTACAACTTAACCAATTCAAGCAATATGTCAAACAACAAGTGTGCGGAAACTTAACATATGCTATAATATGAAATTGGTTAAAAACTATCTAAGCCATAACAAAATAAAATCCACAGCAGATAATAAAAAGGCAAAGATAGAGAGGAAGGAAGATGCAAACACAAAGACAACACGCAATGTGTTATCGAAGAGGAAACCGAAGCCCTCGGTGTAAAACCTCTCCGCCGCCCTCCAAGCGGTCAATAATCCACTAGAAAATGTAGTTGGGATACAAGGACAGCAATAGACCCTCCAAGCCCAATCTACCCAGTGCACCTAAGCCCTCCAAGCTTCTTGCTCCAACGAGGTTGCGCCGAACCTTTTTCTTTTCTAGCTTCCCGGATTCCGCTACTAGACCATAGCATCAACCAATGAAGATTGGTTCCTTCCTAACTGCTTCCCAGAAATCCAAACAACTGTCTCACAGTGATGATGATGGTGAGAACCAGGTCTGGTATAATGCCTCTCAAGGATTTGACAATGGAGAGGAAGAGAGTTGGGGAATTTGGAGAGACTCTAAGGTATAGATTGTGGGTGAATCAATCTTGTTTTTCTTTAGGGTTTCTCTCTCAAAATTCTCTCTGGAAGCTCTCTCTCAATCGTGGGTAAAAGGGGTATTTATACTGGAGTGGGAGAGGAATGTGAAACGTCAGGTTTTACAAAACAGGGGTGGCTCGCGGCTTGACCTCACGGCTTGACCAAGTCGCGAGATCCAGTCGCGAGATAACCGTATGGCCAGTTGTCCTGTCTTGTCCTGTAGTGCTCCAGCTGGCATGACTGTTCACCTTCCAGCATGCTTGGCACGTGTGCTGCGTCTGGCGGCTTGCAGCCGCGAGTCACCCGCGAGTCCCAGCCGCGAGTCTCTGTTTTCTTGCACACTCTTGAACAAACTTCACTCTATCTCACTCACTACCCTTACATCAAACCCACCTAAATACAGGGTTACTAAATGCTGAATTACAAGCAAATTTGGCACGGAATAAAGCCAATTAGATGGTTGAATAAATTCAACCTTACAGTTGGCAATGTGTGACTATAGATTTAAGGGAAAAAAAAAAAAAAAAAACCCGCGTAAATGCGTGCAGTAGGAAAGTGGCCACACACGTTTACTCCTTTTTTTTTTCTTTTTTTTTGGACTTTTTGTGTGGCTATGAATGACTTTTCAAGTCATTCTTTTGAAATTTTGGACTTTGGTCCATCACTTTACTTTACATTTTTTTTTTTTTTTTTTTTTTTTTTTCAGTTTTGACCTATGGTAGCGTTTTTAAAACGCTGCTATAGGTCCCTAATTTTTTTTTTCCCTAAATTTGACTATAGCAGCAATTTACAAACGTCAATATAGCTATAAATATATGAGGGAACCTTTTAAAAAAAAATTAAATTGGTTTTTTTTTTAAAGGACCGATAATGGCATTTATGAAACGCTGCTATAAGTCCCTCAAAAAATTTTTTTTTTTTCCTCAGTTGGGCTGTAGCAACGTTTTACAAACACCTAAGGACCTATACTGGCATTTCCAAAATGCTGCTATAGGTCCATAAAATTTTTTTTTTTTGTTGGGCTATAGCAGCATTTCACAAACACCACTATAGGCCCTTTGTAGTGGCATTTATTAAACGCCGCTATAGGGTCCTTAATTTCTTTTTCTTTGGAGTTGGGCTATAGCAGCATTTCACAAACGCTACTAAGACAAAGGGCCTATAGTGTTGTTTATAAAATGTTGCTATAGGTCCCTCAATTTTTTTTTGGGATTCGGCTATAGCAGCATTTTACAAATGCCACAATGGGTCCCTAATATATATATATATAAAGTAAACTTTAAAAAAAAAAAATTGGTTGGTTTTTTAATTTTTAAAAAGCACCTACAGTGGCGTTTATGAAACGCTACTATAGGTCCCTTAATTTTTTGTTTTTTGGAGTTCTGCTATAGCAGCATTTTACGAATGCCGCTATTAGCCCCTGTAAAACCAAAACCTATAGTGGTGTTTTAAACACTGCTATAAGTCCTTTTTATTTATTTATTTTCCGGTTAGCTTTTCTTTTATATATAAAAGGACCTATATGGCGTTTATGAAACAATACTATAGGTCCTTTTTATTTTGTTTTTTTTAAAAAGACCTATAGCAGTGTTTTTAGAAAATGCCACTATAGGCTACTTTTTTTTTGGTAGTGCGTGGTGACTAGCAAAAACATGAATAAGCCAAGTGATTCTTCTTAGTCACGTAAGGAGTGATGAAATCCAAGGAAGAAGCAGAATACCCTCTAATATTGGTTGGAACAAGTGTTTGAATCCAAGTGGTAGCAATTCTCTTACCGACCACATTGGAATAGAACAGGTCAGAGATGGCTGGTACAAAAACATCACTCTAAGAACATATATAGGGGTTTGTTTGATTGGAGGGGTGGAAAGGTGGGAGGATAAAAAACAGTGGGAAGATAGAAAAGATTTTAATTTCCCTCATTTTTGTTTGGTTGAGAGTAAAAAAGGGGAGGAATGAAAAAAGTGAGTTTTTATAAATTTACTCATGTACTCTTGTTAAAAATGATGCCCAATTAAAACCAAAAAAGTGACAAACAACCAAAAAAAAAAAAAAAACACAAAAGAAAGCAAAAGAAAAAAAAAAAAAAAATGAGCAACATACACTTAAATCAAAAAAAAAAAAAAAAAGAAAAAAAAGAAAAAAAAGAAAAGGGAAAGAAGTGGCAACGAGGGAAGGAAAAAAGAAGAAGAAGAGGCAACGTCCTAGAGGAAGGAAAAAAAATTGGGGCAACGTCTAGGAGGAAGAAAAAAAAAATGAAGAAGAGCAATGTACGAACAAAATTGCCCTACAAAGCCCATGTGAAAGTGCATAAGGGCATTTTTGTCCATTAAACAGCCTCACTTTCTCCCTTCAGTTTTCTCTCCATTTTGGGGAGAAAACTTTTTGGTGGGCCTGGGGAGAAAACACCTGGGCCCCAACATTTATTTTCCTTCCTTTTCATCCAACCAAACACACTCCAAAAAAGTTTTCCTCCCATTTTCTCTCCAAAATTTTCCGTCCACTCTATTTCACCTCCAAACAAATACACCATAGAAGTCAATAACCATTTCATATTTAGAGCCTTCGGAATCCAAGAATGTTTCCTTTTTATCTATAAGCATTATGCTTTCCTGCAATATTCCATGCAAGAAAAAATGTCAGAACTAAGTCAAATTAAGGATTATGATGTTAATGATATTGGTGTCTACTTGGAAGCAGAAGAACATTTGAGTGTATTATACACAATAATTAGGTGTAAGAAGTTAAACAAAATTGAAGTGAATAAACAAGCAGAAGATTGAGTAAGAAAAAAAGAGATCCCTCTCCTTAGCCTCTTCTTGGGCTTGTGGGCTTGGCCGCTGTTATTTCTTGCCGAGCTGGCCCATTAGGTCTTATTTCTTTTTCTCCTTCCTTTTGGGCTTTTATGGCCATTTTATTTCTACTATTCCTTTCAAAAAAAAAAATAATAAAATGAAATGAAATAGAAGAATAACAAGAAACTTATAGAGTCGGTTGGGTAAGATTGACTGCCTCATTAAGCATATCTAATATTTACACCAGGACATGCAATCTACACTTTAAAAAAAAAAAAAAAAAAAGGAAATACACCTTTAGATCGTAACCCCACTTTTAAACGTGCATGGAATTTTGATTGTTTTGTTTTACCAAATTCGTGTTTAATATGTTCATCACGCACAATCATAACAAAAAAGTTCATCATCAATTTATATTTGGGGTACAGAACTTTTCCCTTCACAATGTTCACATGAGCTGGACCCAAGAAGTTTTCATAAAATGATAATTTTACCATTTTTTAAGCTACTACAAGATTTTTTTTTTTTTTTTTCTCTTGGTTGTCATTAAAAAACTTAAATTACATTAAATTTAATAAAAGTAAAAGTTGAATATATCTACATCACAAAAAAAAAAAAAAAAAAAACACACACAAATATATGAAATTTTAAAATTTCCTTCTTTGAGTTTTCATATTTTGAAATCGTTGTATGATAGTTTCATTAGAGAATTATCAGTCTCAATAAACTAGCTTGAGGTTAAAAATATAGCTAAAAACCCACAAAAAGTTTACGCATCAACCTTAACAAACTACCAAAAAATTTAACACTAAGTTTTACCTTGCTAGAAGGAATGAGTCACTGACTCTCGCTACTCCAATAAAATCATTTTTTTTCTCTTCTTCTTCTTCTTCTTCTTCTTCTTCTCCTCTCTCTCTCTCTCTCTCTCTCTCTCTCTCTCTCTCTCTCTCTCTCTCTCTCTCTCTCTCTCTCTCTCTCTCTCTCTCTCTCTCTCTCTCTCTCAATGCTCTTATTTTTTATGTTATGTTCTCTCATACAATTTTTGACACGCACTGTTAAAAATAGTTGCTCACCATCATGATGTGTGGTTTTGATATTTTGATAATAATTTTATGACAGATGAACAGTAGCATTTCTTGGAACCATAAAATTTGTTCACTTTTTGACAATTTGACTATGACTAATATGAATACACAACAAAATGGTACATTATTTTCACAACAATTGAGCTGTAACTAAAGTTGATTGAAATAAAATAATCAAATATTATGTTCAAATTCACCACTTAAAAATATTTATCCTTTTGTTGTATTTTTAGACTTTCTTTTCACTAATATTTAAATGTAGTAAAACATAGAGTATTGAGTTTGATGCGTGTGCATACAAAGCATCCTAGCTAAACTAGAAAAATTAGAATTTTTTGGGTTAGTTTACCTAAAAATCTGAGGAGACTGATGTGAATGCTCTTATCAATGCTATCAACTACATCTTTTTCAATGTACACAATCAAGCAATCATTATGCTTTTGATCTCCCATTCAATTACTAATATCTTGCCTTAATAAGATACAATATAAACAAAATGCATCATCCTTTTTTATAATCTGTTCCAACCAATTTTTGTATTCTTTAAACTAGTTAGGATTAAATCGACACAATGCTCCACTAATTTCTTTTTCAAGGAAATCATGACCAAGAGGATGACAAGAACCTCTTTGTAAATATGTTCTTCTTATTTCATCATGAAAAGATGAGACATTTTCTCCTAACCTAGGATTTGAAAGAAAATTATTCAAGTCAATATGAATTTGCTTAGAATAAGAATCTTGCAATACAAGTGATTTTCTTATAAGAAATTTGTTCATTGTGCTAGCAAAAGAATAAAGGGTAAACTATAAGTTCATTCAATATATTCAACTTAGGCATTCAACTGTTACATTAATTATGTTCAATAAAGTATTCAGGTATTACTTTAGTACGTATGCATGTGTACAAAATGTATCATATAAATTCAACAAATTCAGCTAAATACTAAAGCAAGCACTTAGAGCATTCACAACAAGGTTGCTAAAATGACTAAAAATTCATTTTAGCAACTAACATATTAAAAACATCTACTACATCAAAAGTGGCATACTTAAAATATTTTTTACACTCAACTATAGTAAACTGCCATCTCTAGCAGCGCACTATAGCTGAAAGTTATAACTAAATAATATTAATTTATTCATGTCTCTCTTTCTTTCCCTCTCACGTGTTCTCTCTTTCTCAACTAGTCTCTTCTCTCTCTTCTCTCTACTCTCTCACTTCTCCTCTGTCATCTCTCTCCTCTCACACCTTTTGTCATCTCTATTTTCTCCCACCTCGTAGGTGGAGAGCTCCTACACCATCAACAACATCAAGGCCAAGATCCAAGACAAGGAAGGCATTCCACCAATGGCTTGTGCGGTGATTTTCGGTGTGGTTGGGTGCCGTGAATGGGTCGATCGATGTAATAGGTGCTATGGATGGGTGTCATGGTTGGTTGGGTGTCGTGGGTGGCTCTCGTGGTGGGTTTCGGTGTGGCTAGGTCGATCGGTGTAATGGGTTGTTGGGTTTCGTAAGTGGCTCGAGTGGTGGCTTCGATGTGGCTAGGTTGACCATTGTCGTGGGCCGCTTGTCACCGTGGTTGTGTGGGGGATTTTCTAAGTGGATGGGTTTGTGCAGTGGTTTTGTCATGGGTCGCTTATGGAACTCGGTTGTGCAGCTTTGCCATAAGCATGGGGTTATTCATAGGGACTTGAAGCCTGAGAGTTTCTTGTTTTGTGGGTGTTCTGTTAAATGGGTGTTTGGCTGTGGTTGTGGGTTTGGGTGTTTGGCAGTAGCTACGACTATTTGTGAGCTTTTTTGTGGTTGTTGAATGGTGTTTGTGGGTGTGTGTGGGTAGAAATTGGTTATATTATTCTAATGTGTTGTGAGATTGTTTATATTATTTAAATGTGTTGTGTGCTAAAATAGAATCATTGATGTTGGATGTATTATAAAGTTAGGTGATAAAACAGATAAAGTAGTTTTTTGAGTTGCCAAAAGCTATATTGTTTAGCAACCTTACTATGAATGCTCAATAGACTAACTATTTGAAAATGTACTTTTTAAAAAAAAAAAAAAAAATACATAGCGTTTTTAAAATATGCCTTTTGAAAATACAATTTAAAAAGTCACAATTAAACATAGACATGGCAAAACGGGCAGGCGGGTCGTGTTCGGGTCGAGTCAAATGGGTTGCGGGTCAAACGGGTCATGGGTCAAAAACGGGTCATTTTTAGTAGGTTAAAAACAAGTTCGGGTCAATCGGGTTGCGGGTCGGGTCAGGTTGACCTGTATTTTTCACATGAATTTTTTTTTTTTTAAAGAAAATAACATGTATTTGCCATTTGGAAAGTTATGCAACAAATTACTTGATGTAAAATGCATTATTTTGAATTCACCACTTCTATCAAGAATGAACTTAGTTAAACTTATTAATACTTATTCAATAATTTTAATATTATACAAATCCTAACATTGCTATCTAAAACAAAATAACACAAAGATAAGTAAAACAAATACACAAGTTTTATTTCTACACAATATCAACATCCCAAAACATAAATAAATAAAAAATTACAAATGACTTATTGAATAACTCATTTGATAAAGAATAAAAACATATAAGAAATTTACAATCTTGAAAATTAATTTTAGAATCTATTATCAATTGTGGTTGACACTCTATTTCAATTTGAGATATACATTAAAGTTTGATTGCTTACTTATTTATGCATGGTCTTTTTTATGAATATCATACAATTGTTAAGCAACACATACTCTAGGAAATATCATAATTTATTTTGAAAAACTGTTTATTTTGGACATAAATTGTTAAAAAATAGGTCCAAGCATTCATAATTTATGCTAATTTGATACTTTGACTTCATTATTTTCACACTTGTGAATGTTTCTCACACATGTCTACAATTTTAAATCTATGTTTTTAACTTTACAGATTATCTTAGTATGTACTTTGCTATTTGATATCTAAAAATCTTTACTCATTACAGAATGCTCAACCACATGCATTTATCTTTCAATTAATTTGCATGTAGTTATGTAAATGTATCAATTGTTTCCTTAAAGCTCACAATAAACAATTAAACCAATATTGTCTTAATTTTACTTTTTTTTTTTTACCAAAAAAAAAAAAGTTTTAAAAAAATTATTCGGGTTCGGGTTCGGGTCGGGTCACGGGTCAACCCATTTTTGCTTCGGGTCAAAAAAATCAAGTTCGGGTCGAGTATTTTTCCGGTCGGGTCAGAAAATTCTGACCCGTTTTGTCATGTCTAATTAAACATTTGATTTGGCCTTTTAGGCTAATTTGTACTTTTTTGGGCAATTTTTGAGAAGTGCTATGTCCACAACACTTTCACAACAAATTTTAAATAGTAAGTAATTATTGGTTCTAATTTGAACCTACCACTAAAATTACATTTTGCTTCACTAATAACAGCCAGTAACAACCTATCACTTAGGATTTTTTTTTGAAAGTGTTACAAAAATGTTGAGAACATAGCATCTCTCAAAAGTTTTTGGTTCAATCTTCAATGGACCAAAATTTTGGATAGATCAAATTTTATTTTTATTGGACTCAAATTTTTAGGGGAAATTACACTCTACCACCCTAAACTATATCTCAAATTACACTTTGCACCATAAACTATTCGAATGCATTGTTTGAACCCTAAACTATGACACTTTGCACCCCGAAGTTAGTTTTACTGTTATCTTAGATGGTACTTTCATGCATGTGACATGCACATGTGTTTTGCTTAGGAGGAACAAAGTTAAAAGAAAAAAACACCCCTCTTCATAATCAATAATAAAAAAAAAAAAAAAAAAAAAAAAAAAACTTCTTTCCTTTTGTTTTCATCTCTCTCACACATACAGGTACAACTCTCCCTATCTCAGCTCTTCCCAAATCAAAACCCTGTAAATCCCCAAATCAAAAATATATTTGACTCCACCATCACCCACCACTGCACTATACTCGAATAAAAATGGCAGAATGTTGAGTGGAGTGCATACCTTAAAGTGAGTAGATTTGAAAGGAAAATTATTGAATACTCTAGGAGTACCATAAATACATATTCCCCTCTCTCACATGAATTGTGGGTCCTTCCATAAATTTATTTAGTGGGACCGACAGTTATATGAAAGGGGAGAGTACACATTTATGGTACTCCAGGAGTACTCAATAATTACCCGATTTGGAATATCACTAATTTATAGTTATTAATTAATTAATTGAGGGGGGAAAGTCCAATTATTTGTACAACAATCGACTTTTTCAAGTGGAAAATATATCAATATCATGAAAATCCTTTAGCAAAGGAAGGCAGGTTCTGTCTTTTAAGCCTTTGCGTGGTGCCCAAGAGAGAACTAATCTTTATCTCTATTCCTTTGTTGTCTTCATTTCTATTTAATTTTGCTATTATTTTATTTTGTTTCATTTACTTGCTTGGAAAAGGATGGTGTCACCACTTTTGTCTCTTTAGCTTAAAGAATTCCCACTTTCATAACGCACAAGGATTGAAAAGCCAATGAAGATATTTTTGATTTGGGGATTTAGGATTACAGGGTTTTGATTTGGGGAGAGGGTTATACCTGAACGTGTGAGAGACAGCTGGAAAAAAAAAATTGTTTTGATTGATTGTGAATAGAGGTGTTTTTGTCTTTTAACTTTGTTCCACCAAAGCAAAAACACGTGTGTGTCACGTGCATGAAAGTTCCGTCAAAGATAACAATAAAGCTAACATCGGGGTGCAAAGTATAATAGGTGTCTTAGTTTAGGGTGCAAATTGTGTATTTGAATAGTTTAGGAAGCAAAGTGTAATCTGGGATATAGTTTAGGGTGGGTAAAGTGTAATTTCCCAAAATTTTTATTTAGGGTGTTCAAGTTTTGTTTTTAGGGTGGTCAAGAATTATTACTAGGGTGGTCAATAGCTCATATTAATTTAAAATTTAATTTTTTTAAGGTATATAAAAAGAAAAAATTTCAAGTCAAGGTGGTCATGTGACCACCATGATTAACAAGTGGAGCCACCCCTGAAAATTGCCAAGTTATTAAACTGAAAGTCCAACCAACGAGTAATTCTTAAGTACTTCTGATGCATGGTGAATAACTCCTAGAGCACGGTGAATAGTGTTTCTTCCTCTCATATTCATGATAGAGTATACTCATCAAATTCATGGTGGGTCTAACATAAATATGAAAGAATGGAGCAACATTTCACTATACTACAGGAGTACTTATGAATTTTCCTCAACCTCATAATCACCAAAAAAACTGACCACATAATCCAATTTTATTTTGATGATGAATCAAGTGTTTTTCTTGGATTATTTTTTTCTATACATTTACTTCCTCAATAGGATTAAAGCTTGATTGCCGTTGTTGTATGTTCTTTAAAAAGGTTTCTAAACTAAAACGCCTTCTAGAATTAGCGCAAAAAGGGAGAATCTTGTTATGCATCCAGATGAGTTTCAACAATGGAGAACAAGACCCTCCCTAACAAAAGGTCAAAGTTAAGAGACTGGTAGCAATCTTTTGGTGAACCATTTTCCCCAGATTTCTTACAAATTATTGTCCATATGAGCAAATATATTGGTAAAACTTAGGTGTAGTTGGTGCAACATTTTAGATTGTCTAGTTAATTCAAACACATTTTTGCATTAAGCAATAAAGCACAATTATTTTATATTTTCCAAGAATAATTAACTTCAATGTAGTGATATGTTTGAACCAAATGTATTATACTAAGAAACTGTACTTATGTTTTATCCATGTTTTGATAACAAAACTACTACTTAAAGACAAGAGACATGCACCAATATAGCATCTCCAATGACTACAAACAATCCTTTCGTTCAAACAAATACAAAAGAAAGTTACACCAATTTTACAAAAACAGAAATAGGGTTAAGTCTTGTGAACATATCGTATCAAACAACATATCAACTATGCCAGATTGAATACTTCCTATCTATCAAAAAGAAAAATAAATGAAAACATTTTAAGAAATGACCTTAACAAGGAAAAAAAAAATCAGGGTACTTCAAACCCAAATCGCATATAAATAACATAATTGACCTGTCCAGTCTGCTTACTGGAAAAACTTGATTAAGGTAATGTTAAAGCAATGCCTTCTTTGAAGGATTAAATGCATTTGTCTTGCACTTTCTTCAGGTTTCTTAGCATGGTGACTAGCAAAAACATGAATAAGCCAAGTGATTCTTCTTAGTCACGTAAGGAGTGATGAAATCTGAGGCGGAAGCAGAAGGCCCTCTAATATTGGCTGGAACAAGTGTTTGAATCCTATTGGCAGCAATTCTCTTACCGATCACATTGGAATAGAACAGGCAAGAGATGGTTGGTACAAAAACATCACTCTGAGAACATACATAGAAGTCAATAACCTTTTCATATTCAGAGCCTTCGGAATCCAAAAATGTTGCCTTTTTATCTGCAAGCATTATGCTTTCCTACAATATTCCATACAAGAAAAAATGTCAGACCTCATGTCAAATTAAGGATTATGATGTTAACGATATCAGTGTCTACTTAGAAGCAGAAGGGCATTTGAGTGTATTATATACAAGATTTGGTGTAAGCAGTTAAACAAAATTGAAGTGAATAAACAAGCAGAAGATTGGGTAAGAAAAAAAGAGATCCCTCACCTTTGTATACGTTTTAGGGAAGAGATCCTTTAGAGCATCAAGGCTGCTTTGCCACCTTGATTAAGGCAAATAGACTGGGGTATCCTTGTCAAACCCGGTCTTCTTCAAAAATTCAGCAAGATCTTGTGTACTATAGCAAGTTTTTCTTCCAGTATCACCATTTTCATGGCAACCCTTTTTCTCTAACATATCAACTCTCAAATCCACAGCTATAAATTGGCCATCTGACTTTTGGCTCAAAGTTCTTAGACGCTCAACCATTAAGTTAACAACCTCTTGAATCTCTGGTTGCAACTGCAAACTTCCAAACATTGCCAAGCATGCAACAGAAGAAGTAGAACTTGTTTTTACTGATTTTCTCATGTTCACTGAAGGGAGGTATGTAACAAGCCATATGTTGCCCTTTTGCTTATAAATAGGTTCAACATGTTCTACGATGTAGTCTTCTATCACCCGATTAGGAACATTGACAACAGAAATATTTCTTGTTGATATTTCAGAAGGCCAATCTTTTGCCACTCTAACCACCCCATCCAAGCTTTTTACAAAATTCTCAACATCATAAATATCTCCAAAGTTCCTGGCAGATAAAACCCAGTAAGTTACCCGCAAAAACCTATTTTTGAAATGCATGCCAATAAAAAAGAAAAAGATGGCTAAGTACACAATATCCAGCCTAAGTAAATAACTTGATTTCAAAAAACAATAAATCCAAAATGATTTTCCTCAGGTCCCAATTCATAGGTAAGGTAACTAGGAACTATACCGACATAGATATTGCTTTGGAGAAACTTGGTGCCCGTTTGGAATGCACTTATAAGCCAACTTATTGTTAATTTTTCCTACTATTTGCGGATCTCACATGTGTCACTTACTTATTTTATTCAACATTCATCTTTTATTTACAGTACTTTCAGCAAAAAGCTAAATAAGTTATTCTCAAACGGACATCTGGGACTTAGTTGGAACAGTAAATTGGACAGACATTAATACAAAGTTCATCCATATATGATAGCTGAGGGCGATCCAAGCTTGCGCAAGTTCTAAGGATTGAACTTGAGTTTAGCTAAATTTGCCCTAAAGCCACCCATCCTAAGGAAGACTAGCCTAATGATATTCAATATGTTAGGTTTATACACAGTTCAGGCTCTCTCTCTCTCTCTCTCTCTCTCTCTCTCTCTCTCTCTCTCTCTCTCTCTCTCTCTCTCTCTCTCTCTCTCTCTCTCTCTCTCTCTCTCTCTCTCTCTCTCTCTCAAATAGGGGCAAGTCTGCTAAGCTTGAAAGTCTTTGTTCCTGACAGTCTTGTTCTCCTTGTTCCCTCTATGTAAGATTTCTGTTTGTCTTTAGTCAAGTTTGTTGGCCTTCTATGCCCTTTGAAAATCGTGTCAAAAAGGGGGAGAAATTTGAGATTTGAATGTCATTTCTCAGGGGGAGTAATGGATTTAGAGAGAGAACTTCATGTTAAAGGGTTATAAAAAAAATTTATGTAACTAACTTTGAGGTAGAGTTAGTTTGATAAACTTTGATATTGATATATTTTGAGATGTGTATCTTTGTGCTTTGGTTCACATGCTGTGATTGAGATATTCTTGTTGTCTATTTTGATAACATTGTGAATAAAAGTTTTCTTGAGCTTATTTGTTTAACTTGTCATTATTTTCCACATGGCACCTTGATGCATGTTGTGTAGTGCCTTTCAGGAAAGACAGGTTAAAACCAAGTCAAAATTCCAAGCCTTCTTCATGCAGCAACTTCCAAGGTTCAGATCTTTTAGACTAAGCTTATTTTTAATTTTTTTAGTAAACATGAGTAGAATGTATTCTAGGACGCTCAATATACTCTTGTGGTTTTGTCACGGATTGCCAAAAATGGAGATTGTTAGATTCATATTTTTATGTGATTGGCATATTCTATGACAAAATGGGTAAATCTAAGTAGGTTCAAGATGATCATTACAAGTGGTTACATTAAAGATGCGAAGAATACTCAAGAAAAGCTTAATCTTCAGGTCTCGATACCTTCTTGAACTTGTGGTAATTGTTATTTGTAAGAATGCCATTGACTGCCTTCACTTTATATAGGCTCAGCATCTCTTTCCTTTCGCATAAATCACCTATTACTAATGAGATTCCACTACTTATATTTTATGGCAGAATGACTCGGAAGTTCATATACATTGGAAGGGAGCAGTTGAGATGGTTCTATCTGCATGTACAGGGTATCTTGACTCAAACGGTTGCTTACAAGTCCATTGAAGAAGAGAAGCTAAGGACCAGTGGTTTGTTGCTGATAAAGAGGAAAAAAATAAGGGGACTCCAAGAGCATCTCCAGCAGAATCTCCAAATTTTTGTACTATTTGGAGAATGAACAGTGACTTTTACCTTTTAGCTACTCACTTTTTCAAATACACTTCCAACAGATTCTCTATCTCATTCTCTATCTCATTTAAATATTATTTCTTCATTCATTATTTATTCTTTTTTTAACAACTACACATCTTCCAACATTTTTTTATTCAACACCTAATTATTATAATAGGAAAAAAGCATTTGAAGAGTGAACAGTAGCTCATCAGACTTGATGAGCTACTTGATGAGCTACTGTTCATGAGACAAAAAAAAAATCTAGGAATAGAGAGTCTATTGGAGAGCTTTTTTAGGGTTTCACTCTCTATTATAGAAAGAATTTTGGGTTTACATAGACCATTGGAGATGCTCTAAGTGATATAAATTTAAGTTATATGTACATGAACCATGGTTTTTCATGTTGGTATGAGTCAAAGTATTGATGAGCCTCTATAATCTGGGCACAACTTGGACTTAATAGGCAGGTGTGATTTTCATAAACTGTATAGGTCATAAGATAATATAAGATATTGCTACGTACAGAAGATTGTCATGGTAATGTGAAATAATATTAAAATTTTGACTTCTATTCTAAATAAATCTTTTAACATCTTGTTGGGTAGAAATGCTTTAGGGTTTTGGTTTGAATTGGCTTATTATGCCCATGCATTAGGTATGTGACAATCGGCACAAATGTTGTTCTCCACGGGATGCTATAAGGTATTTTCTGATTATTGAGATAGCTCGTGTGAGACATTACCTTTACGTCATGTGTCTCTTGGACCATAAATCTGGGTAAGACCGTTGAATATGATGTGTTGCATGAAATGACTACTATTAGCCAATGTGTTGAACCATGGATTAACATTGTGTGCACAATTGTAAGTAAAATTTTGGTATATTATGCCTTCAATTTCTTTTTTGTAGGAATTTTTCAAGGCAGCTATTAATGAGATGGCTGTGAGAAGCTTGCGATGTGTTGCCACTGCATACCGATCATATGGATTAGATAAAGTTCCTACAAATGAGGAGGATTTAGCTCAATGGACTTTACCTGAAAATGACCTTGTCTTTGAATTAGTAGGCTGCAAATGTTAGTCTTTGAATACTTTGCATTTGCAGTTGAGCAATATGAAAATGAAAAACTACCTTTTTAAAACTTGCATATATCTCAATCAGTTCATTACACTTTTGGTACAGAAGTCAAAAGTCAAACCCAATTGTTGGTAAAGCTCACTATGCATGCATGATGGAGCATTATGAAATTCATTTGCTTCATTTTCCTTCCCCCTGTTCTGGCTTGCTAAAAGACACTTTTTAAGAATCTAACTTTTTGGTAATAACTATAAATTGTTGTTTTATTTGGAAGTAGGGTTCATCAATTATATTCTGTAGCTGAATAGTTTATTTGTATATACTTTTATATAACAGCACCTGATTTATGTGATGTTCTTTTTGACTGCATGTTGTAGTAATACCATATTCTTGGGGCTTTCTATTTTCATCGAATGGCAAACTCTGACCTTGTTAGACTCTTCGCTTTAACGAGTCCTTTTGACTACATGCAGGATCCCTGTCATCCCGGTGTCAAAGACGCAGTAAATGTGTGTCAGAAAGCTGGTGTAAAGGTAGCATGTGACATTTTTGGTCTAATATGCAGTCATTACATCATGATATATTTTTATAACGTAAGGGTAACTGGTATGGCTAGGTCATATTCTCAGGCAGATCATACGGTGTCTTAGTTTCGGGTAGTAATGACAGATTTGAATCCATATGGGATTATCGCCAGGTGTGTGTGAGAGAGAACACAGAGAGGTGGTTTGGTGGGAATGAACATAGCTTCTTGAGGTTTCTTGGATGTACAATATAGGTGAGGAAGAAAGAGAGACAGAGAGAGATCAGAAATAAGTGGCTGGGTTGGGTGAGAAGAATTGAAAGTGAGAAACCAAGTAAAATGAAATGAACCAAAAAGAATGGCTAAATAGAGAATTTGCCCCTTACTAGATCAGACTACCAGTATAAGATGAGATGAGAATAAATACGTACAATCCAAATGTGACTTCTTTAGAAAAATGTGTAGATCATTTTTGTTAAACCAAGAAATTATGTGACTTCTTTAGAAAAATGTGTTTCTTAGAGTTAAAGTTCTTTTCTTGCTTGATGAGACACAAGAATGGACAATTTTGATTTAATGGTAGGTCACGTAATGATATATAAGGTTGTGTTTGTTTCCTTTGGCCGAATTTCATTTTTTTCTTTTATAATGCTTGTTTCATGTTCAAAGTGTATTGATATATAATACTTGTTTGTTAAAAAAGAAAGTGACTAAGACATTTATTGAGCCAATTTTCACAGAAAAGCATTATTAAATATGTGCAATCAAATTCATTAATATAGCTATATTGAATTTAATTCAAAAAATGTTAAAGATAATATAAATTTTATTGAAATTCCTTTCTGAATAGATAATTTGATGTAAGTATTAAAAAGTGACTGTGAAAAATAAAAAGAGACATCACCAACACCATTGGACCTATGTGTTTCAATGCACAGATGGATGTTGCTTTTTTTGGGTTATTTGTTATCTGTATAAGAAGGGTGTATTGTGTTTGGTTACCAAGAAAGTTCAAAAAAAGGAAAGAAAATGAATTAAAGATTGATTTGTTTTGGATGTATTGTGTGATTGGTTAGCAAGAAAGTGAAAAAACCAAACAAACAAAAAATACCAGACTTTTTTTTTTTTAAATGAGGAACTTTTTTTTTTTTTTTGGTAATTTTTTGTTTTTATTTCTAATTTTTTTTTTTATTATTGAGTTAATGGTAAGAATAAAAAATGTAGAGATCAATAGTATTTTTGCGAATAAAAAAATAGATTCTTATATGATTATATAGATAAATGTTTTTGCACAAGGGTGACACGCAGCATCGAAAGAGATTGAGTGTCATTACTCATTAATATTGTACAAAATGTAATAAAGTCTAAATTTAATTCCTTTTTTCTTTTTCTTTTTTTGTTATTCTATCTAGCGTTCAATTGTCTTGATAATATATCTGATTTAGATTTTATTTAATCACAATCTTGGACTAATTTGTTGTCAACAAATTTTTGTAAAAGTGTTTTATATAATATTCACGTGGCTTACTAATCATTGTGCACATCTTTTTTTAGAAGAAATCATTGTGCACATGATATGTGATTTGAGATAAATATAGCCATATTTAATTATTTATATATATTTTTAACTATAAAAAAATCTAAACATGAGAACATAAAATATAAGAAGAATTCTTTAAATGATTCTAAATATAAAAAATAATGATTTTTTTTTTTTTTAGCTTACATAATATGTTTTTCTTCAAATTTCCTGATCTCAGCTTGGAAAGTATTGCAAGTCAATTGTTCCTCAACTCTCTTGTAGCTTATCTCATCATTAAGGTACTTAAGGTGTTGAGTCTTGGCATTGATAAGGTTAAGGGTCTTGGAGACAGAAACTTCCTGGAGACTATTTATATCTTTAGGCTCAGGACTCATAAGAAACTTAAACTTAACTGGTTGGCCAAAGAGATGGGTAGTGATTCCTTCACAAACAGTTCTGTAGTCTAGTTACTATTCACTACAGTACCCGCACCCAGCAGATTCCCAGACAGATCACTATTCCTCTACAGTACCAGTCGCTGCACAGGAACAGTATCTCAGAAAAGCAGAGGGACAAGTCACTATTCATGAACAGTGACCATTACTGTTCATCAAACAGTGCCTCGACAGAATCATGTAAATTACTGTTTGCTTTTGGTGGAAAAGAAATTCACCTTCAATAAAAGCAATTTACTCCCCGTGATTTCAGCAATCTCCTGAAGAATCCAAGGCTTCCTCCAGCTATATAAGGAACCCTTCAGTTCAGTCTTCAGCAGGTCTAATTTCGGAGAGAAATACCTCAGAGGTTAAAATTTTAGGACCAACCATTTAGGTCCAGAATACCTCCCTTCTCATTACAACCCAATACTTGTAATCAGATGGCAACCCAAGTTTATTTTCCAGTTTACACTTGTAACACCATAGTCATGGTCTTCACTTTTGTAACTTGTAATTGCTTCCGCACACAGACGATCTCAGTCGGCCCTCTCCCCCTATTTCTGTAACTTACCCCCTTTTGGAAATGCATGAAGGCGCTTTTTCTAGATCAGAACCCAGAAAAGCAACATCCCTTCAAGACTTTGTCCCAGCAAAAATAACGTTTTCTAGTGGCAGTGTGGCCATCACTCTACAGGAAGTTTTATCCAGGTCCTTACAATTTACTTATGGAGTGTATACAAATTTACCACCCTTCATTAAAATTATCCTTGATAACCTTCAGAGAGCCTTTACTCAAAGTAACCATCGCCAAAAGGGTGGTAAGTTACAGAAACAGGGGGAGAGGGCCAACTGGGGCCATCTGTGTGCGGAAGCAATTACAGGTTACAAAAGTGAAGACCATGACTATGGTGTTACAAGTGTAAACTGGAAAATAAACTTGGGTTGCCATCTGATTACAAGTATTGGGTTGTAATGAGAAGGGAGGTATTCTGGACCTAAGTGGTTGGACCTAAAATTTTAACCTCTGAGGTATTTCTCTCCGAAATTAGACCTGCTGAAGACTAAACTGAAGGGTTCCTTATATAGCTGGAGGAAGCCTTGGATTCTTCAGGAGATTGCTGAAATCACGGGGAGTAAATTGCTTTTACTGAAAGTGAATTTCTTTTCCACCGAAAGCAAACAGTAATTTACATGATTCTGTCGGGGCACTGTTTGATGAACAGTAAACGATCGCTGTTTATGAATAGTGACTTGTCCCTCTGCTTTTCTGAGATACTGTTCCTATGCAGCGACTGGTACTATAGAGGAATAGTGATCTGTCTGGGAATCTGCTGGGTGCGAGTACTGTAGTGAATAGTAACCGGACTGCAGAACTGTTTCGAATAGTGCTCTTTTAATCGCTGTCCAATTTGCATCCGTCATAAGGATCTTGGGAATCCTGGAAGGGATCAGATGGGTTGCGATTGACTAAAGCTTCTGAAGAGGCAAGAGAGTTCTCTTCTTTTGTCTTTAATTTCTCTGAATGAAGGAGTGAAGGCTTAAACTGATGAATGATGATCGGGTCATTCATAAGACTTGCAATCCTCATTGCTGTGTAAAAACTAATCAGTATCATAAGCATCGGAGGGATAACCATCAAAAGGATCCCAAGGAGGATGGTAATCACAATCATGCTCATGGTACTTGGCAAATCGATCACAGAAACCGCAGTATAGAAGAGACTCATAATCTGCAGTTTGTGTTACTAATTGTCTGGGATCAATATAATCAACCCTTTGAGTGTGGAGGGCTGTGGAGTATGGCCTGGTAGTGAATACTGAAATTCTGCCAGCATTTCCAGTGAAATGGTAATTTGTCCATAATTCACTAGTAACATCAAGAATCTCATTGTTGAAGTAGTTTCTCCAATCGTCCGCTAGAGCCTGTGGGTCTTCATAGGATAGATAGGAGTCTCCTGCTAGATTTTCTGGCGATTTGGACGGAGTCTAGGCTTGACTGAGATCATGTGTTGTGAGCAATGGCTCTCTGAACTGGAGGAGGAAAGTCCTTGTGTAACTGGGCAATAGTGTCATTAAACCTAAAAGTATCCCACCACTTTACAGAGAACTCTCTATCCAAAAGATTGTTATTAATTTGGTAATTCCACATGCTAATCCAATGAATTTTGTATCTGATTATCATATGCAAAATTGCTGGAAACTGGGAATCATGGCTGGAGACTTGGAATCTGGAGCTAAAGTACCTGAGAGCATCCTGAAGGGGGTCTGGAAAGATCGGAGGAATTGATCCAAACATTTCCCACCACTTAAGGAACCAAGAAGGCACTGGACTGGAGAATTTCCTGTCAAACATTAAGAACCATGAGTGGTCAAAGTTCTTATTCTGATAAAACAAAACCTTTTCAAAGGCATCCATGTAGTCATAATAATTATACTGGAGTTCTGAGCCTGTGAGAGGTTTGAGGTTTGTAAGGGTCCTGAGTGAGGAGGGATGTCCCCAATCTTTGCAACTCACAAATCCTGTAATGATGAATTTATGGTAAAGAACTTCTGAAGGGTTCTTTCTATCCATGACATTTTCTATTCGAGCAGACTTTTCTTGGAGGAGAATGCTCTTATAAAACTTGATATTTTTCCCTGGGTGCTTTAGGAGGAAATGCCATTCATGGGGCAATACTTCCATTGCAAGGGCCAAAGGATCTGTTATATGAACCAGGTGGGGTTCAATATAAGAGATGTGCTGAACAAAGGGCTTTCTATTGTAGAAAGACCTTCCTCTTCTGGATGGTTGGGAAGAAGGCTTTTGGGGAATTATCGGGCCAAAAGGTTCTTCAACTGAATAAGGGGTGATAGACTTGGGAGGAGGAGCAGCTAGGGCAGAGCTGTAACTGTGTTGACCATGGGGCCGCTCATAATTTGGTTTTGGGATGGTGGACACCAAATAACGGTTGGCAACAATGGATGGTGACACAGGTAAGGTTTTTGCTGGACTAGAGGAGAAAGGTACTAAAAGGCCAGGGTTCTTTGCCTGACTAGTACTGCTAGTGGTTTGCTGTTTAGGCAATTTTAGGGGTTGGGGTTGTACGGGCCTTTTCCCGGACATCTTGGTGAGGATTCTGCAAAAATTCACAGGTTAGGAAGTCAGGGATACTGTTTTGAGTTCCTTCTATGAATTCAATGTCAAAGTCAAAAATTGAAAGGATGGCTTGCCATCGTGCAAAAATCTGTTTTGATGCAATGTTTTGAACATCTTTTTCTAAAACATGTTTTGCAGATTTACAATCTATCCTTATTAAAAACTTTTGATTCAAGAGATCACTTTGAAATTTTGAAATGTATAATACTATAGACAAAATTTCTTTCTTAATAGTACTATAATTAATCTGAGTGGGAGTCTAAATTCCAGAATGGAAACAGACAATTTGTTCAGAGGAAGTGGGACTGACACATTGGAGAAGAATGCCACCATAACCAATGTTAGAGGCATCTATCTAGACAATTTTGAAGGAATTTTCTGAGGGAATTCCTAAACATGGGAGTGTCTTGACATATTTCTTGATGTCTTGGACAACTGTAGTATGGGTAGGGGTCCAAGGAGGAGGATTTGTTCGAAGTCTATCAAAAAGGGGTTTGCATTTCTGTCTGAGATTTTGATAGAAATCAGAAATGTAATTGAGGGATCCTAGAAATCTTTGAAGTTGGGTTTTTTCAAGGATTTCATCGGGAAACTTATCAGCAAACTGAATGGCACGATCTATGGGTTTGATGACACCATGTCTTATATCAAAGCCTAAGAATCGGACACTAGTTTGGAAGAGTTTGATTTTTGGGGCGGAAACAACAAGACCATTGAGCTTGATAGTATGAAGGAATGCTCGGAGGTGTTTCTTATGCTGTTCCAAAGATTCTGAGAAGATGAGAACATCATCAATGTACAAAATGGTATGACTGGAGAATGGATTAAAAATCTCATTCATGATATTTTGGAATTCAGAAGGTGCATTTTTGAGGCCAAAGGGCATTACATTCCATTCGTAATGGCCAAAGGGTGTGGTAAAGGCTGTCTTGTACCTATCAGATTCTCTGATTTGTATCTGCCAAAAACCACTCTTCATGTCAAACTTACTAAAAACTACTACTTTGCTAAGCCTATTGACTAAGTCTCTTTTGTTTGGAATTGGATACCTGATCCACTCTAAGACTTTGTTAAGGGGCTTATAATTGATGACAAGTCTAGGGACACCTCCCTCTATCTCAGCGTTTTTCTGAACATAAAAGGCTGGACAGGACCATGGTGACCTAGAGTTTCTAATAATTCCTTTTTTAAGAAGATCCTCTATTTCTGCTCTACAAGTTTCCATGAGTTCCTGACTCATTTGGATGGGTCGAGCTTTGGTAGGGATGTTCTTTTCATGGAAATCTTTGACATAAGGTAGAGCTACTTCATGCCTCTTTCTATGCCAAAAAGCTGTGGGAAGGTCGGAGCAAACTTCCTGTTTGAGTTTTTCTTCAAATTTCCTGATCTCAACTTGGAAAGTATTGCAAGTCAATTGTTCCTCAACTCTCTTGTAGCTTATCTCATCATTAAGGTACTTAAGGTGTTGAGTCTTGGCATTGATAAGGTTTAGGAGATTGGAACATACCCAAAGTACCCACAAACAAGATCTATAAGGCATCCTCATGGTCCTTGAGAAAAGTTTTCAAGACAGATTACCATGTTAGGACTATAGAACAGGTTTACAACATCAACAAAAAGTATGAGACATGCTACTTGTTATCCTCTGCAACATTGAAAGCTCACAAGAAAGAAGGACACAAATACCTGCACATAGGATTAGTCCAGATAGGAGTCAAACCTTTGATCAGAGAAGGGTTGAACAACTCAATCCTTATGGCCCTTAGAGATACCCGTCATGTTAGATTTAATGACAGCCTCTTAGGTACCATAGAATCCAGTCTTAGTTGTGGACCAGTTCATTTCGACTGCTTCCCCAACTTCACAATTGCACTTGACGACCCTCACATCATAAAGGTCCTCACCCTCAACATTAAGACCCATGGAACCCTTGTGTTACATGGAACCAAACAGTTAGCCTTGATATACAGAGTGTATTACAAGTGCATCAGAACGAACATGAATGTTCAAGCAATTGATAAGAGAAAGATGGGAGAAACCACTCTTATCCAAGCCAAGGACATTAGATCCAAAGTTCAGGTTCCAAAGACCCTGAAATGGTCTGAAGTCACCTTCCCTACAAACTGGACTCTAGAAAATGAGAATCATTATCTACAGATCCAGAACCTAGCTAGAAATCCAGATCTAGATTTTGTCCAGCAACTAGCCGATGGAACGGTTAGACTTAGCTTTGACCAATTTAGATTTAGGACACCCTTAGAATATGTTGAACCCCGGTCTAGATCCCCAATAGATCTACACCAACCATTTAGGCAGCCAACTATCCTTCTTCAAGATAGACCTGTATCCCAGTGTATCTCATCCAGACCCCTAGCTCCCCTTCCCAAATCTAGGAGAGACCAAGGACCAGAGCTTCAAGGTGTAAGAACCCAATCCCAAGTTAGTACCCCTTGTTACACAACTAAGCAAGACTCAGTTGCTGATCAAGAAGAAGACAGCACTAGTCAAGACAGTCAAAAACCTCCATCACCATCAGGAACTGATATGAGAAATCCTTATCAGCAAGAAACTGATATAGATCATCAACTCTTGGTGTTGAGTAAGGAGTTCACCCCAGATATGAATGCCTTAGGCAAAGAATTTGACTCAGAGATGAATAGAGTCAAAAGAGAAGCCTATAGAGCCAACCATACCCTGGAACAAAAGAAAGAAGTTTTGGAAAAATGGAAATTATTCATGAAGGAGATATCCAGCAATGTCCCTTTCTTTGAATACTTTGAGAACCATTTTAAATGGCATAAACAATCTTGTGTCATTACCAAAACCAATTGGACCAAACTTCCCATCAAGGATGCCGTAGGAAACTCTAGCAAACCAGAAATTGTTAAATCTAGCCATCCTCCCCAGGAAGCCATAACCTTCAACCACCGTGGTAGTGATATAGTTGCCTCCCCCTTCAAACACCCAACCAGTGAAGAAAAGGTTGTTAAGAAGGTAATCGAGCAAAACAACTATACCAACCAGTGTTTAGGAGTCATAGGAAAGCAACTTGATAGGATAGAAGATCGGATAGACAACAAGGTTATCCTCCAGCCAGGAAACCCTAGCAAACCTATCCAAACCATAGAAAAGCCTTTAGTCAAGCTCCCCACAACCAGACAAGCCAGTCTTAGATCTAAGGATGTTACAGCCTTAGCAGTAGTCTCCAAAAAGCTTGAGGAACTTGTGAAGAAGGAACCTGTCACCCCTTCACCAGACCACACCTCAACCAGCAGAGACCCCAGATTAGTAGTCTTAGAAGCCCACACAGCCTCTAGCAGTTTTAGCAGAACCTCCTCTGACAGCGATAAGGAGACAAGACAGCTAGACAACCAGTTTCAAGGTTTACCCTTAGCCATCCCCAAGAGAAAATCCAAATACAGAGGAAAAGAACCCTCTGAGAAATCCAGGAAGAAAACAGCCTCCAAGTATTATAGAAAGCAAAAGTTCAAGACTGATGATTTCTATAAGAAAGGAAAATCTAAATCCATAGGAAATTATCCCCAAGATAAAAGGAAAATGTTTTAATTGTGGGAAAAGAGGTCATTTCCAGAAAGAGTGTCAAGCTAAGGCCAAATCCCTTACCAACACTCTTATTAGTAATGAGATTTTCAAAATCTTAGAACTTGACCATCCAGAAAGAGAGTCTCCCAATAGTTCTATTGACCGAGAGATCCGTCAAATATACCAGATATCATCCTCCTCTAGAGTTTCCTCTAGTAGCCCAGATGAACCTATAGCTTGCAAAGATAGTTGTTGCAGAAACAAAACTATCGATGTTCTTTCTAAGCAAGAAGAGCTCCTCTTAGATCTCATAGAACAGATCGAAGACCCAGTCACCAAAGCTCAAAGGCTTAGTGAATTCCATAAAACCCTAGTCAAGGAAGCCAATGCATCCAAACCTAGGTTTCAAGAACCCAAAGTTGATTTGGAGAAAATCTAGAATAGGTTTACCAAATCAAAGAAGGAAGTTACTGTCCAAGATCTCCAGAAAGAGGTTAAGGATACCAAGTCAGAAGTGAGAACCCTTAGGCAAGAATTGACCATCCTTAAGGTAGATCACACCCTCCTTGACCAGAGAGTCAAACATTTGGAAAATACTTCTCATCAAGGCAATGAGGAAGGAACCTCATTTCAGAACCCTTCTGATGAAGAAGTTGATGAAACAGTTAACCCCACAGCCGAAATGGTCCAAAAACCTTCCAGTGAAACGTTCTTACAGACCATCAGTAGGATTAACTTCCAGAAATGGCATTCCAAAGTCAGGATTGTCATTAGCAAAGATTTTGAATTTGAGGTCGTAGCCTTAATAGACTCAGGTGCTGATCTCAACTGCATTCAAGAAGGAATCATTCCTTCTAAATACTTCAGGAAAACCAAAGAAAGGTTAACTTCTGCAAGTGGAGGAAAAATGCAGATTGAATTCAAAATCCCAAAAGCCCATGTTTGCCAAGACAATACGTGTTTCAAAACCACATTTGTCCTTGTCAAGAACATGACAGATAGGGTCATCTTAGGAAACCCTTTCATGTGTCTGTTGTACCCCTTCATCACGGATAGTGAAGGAATCACTACCCATCCCTTTGGCCAACCAGTTAAGTTTAAGTTTCTTAGGAGTCCTGAGCCTAAAGATATAAATAGTCTCCAGGAAGTTTCTGTCTCCAAGACCCTTAACCTTATCAATGCCAAGACTCAACACCTTAAGTACCTTAATGATGAGATAAGCTACAAGAGAGTTGAGGAACAATTGACTTGCAATACTTTCCAAGCTGAGATCAGGAAATTTGAAGAAAAACTCAAACAGGAAGTTTGCTCCGACCTTCCCACAGCTTTTTGGCATAGAAAGAGGCATGAAGTAGCTCTCCCTTATGTCAAAGATTTCCATGAAAAGAACATCCCTACCAAAGCTCGACCCATCCAAATGAGTCAGGAACTCATGGAAACTTGTAGAGCAGAAATAGAGGATCTTCTTAAAAAATGAATTATTAGAAACTCTAGGTCACCATGGTCCTGTCCAGCCTTTTATGTTCAGAAAAACGTTGAGATAGAGAGAGGTGTCCCTAGACTTGTCATCAATTATAAGCCCCTTAACAAAGTCTTAGAGTGGATCAGGTATCCAATTCCAAACAAAAGAGACTTAGTCAATAGGCTTAGCAAAGCAGTAGTTTTCAGTAAGTTTGACATGAAGTGTGGTTTTTGGCAGATACAAATCAGAGAATCTGATAGGTATTACCACACCCTTTGATTTCAGCAATCTCCTGAAGAATCCAAGGCTTCCTCCAGCTATATAAGGAACCCTTCAGTTCAGTCTTCAGCAGGTCTAATTTCGGAGAGAAATACCTCAGAGGTTAAAATTTTAGGTCCAACCACTTAGGTCCAGAATACCTCCCTTCTCATTACAACCCAATACTTGTAATCAGATGGCAACCCAAGTTTGTTTTCCAGTTTACACTTGTAACACCATAGTCATGGTCTTCACTTTTGTAACCTGTAATTGCTTCCGCACACAGATTGCCTCAGTCGGCCCTCTCCCCCTGTTTCATGGGAAATTCATTGGTTTATAAGTTCAGTGAATTTCAGTGATACACTGGGCAACTCAGCACTGCAATAGCATTGTTGCCAATACCATCTGAACCTTGGTTTGAGAAAATTGCTCCTTCAAAATTCGCTTGAAAGAGTGTACAAAGGAAAGAATTATGAAGACGATGAACTGTAAATACAAGAAGAAATTATACTTTACCACCCTAAATTATACCTAATATTATATTTTGCACCCTAAACTTTTTGAATGCACGTTTTACATCCTAAACTATGAATTTTGTTACACTTTGCATCTTGAAATTAAGTTTAGTGTTAACTTAGATGGAAAAATATGACACTATGTAAAAAGACTTAATTGTTAATCTTTTCAATCCATTAAAAACAAGTGAAAAATTACATTTTACCACCCTAAATTATATTCCTTATCACACTTTACACTCTAAATTTTGAGTTTCCATCCAAGTTAACACTAAATTTAACGTCGAGATGCAAAGTGTAACAAAGGTCATAATTTATGGTGCAAAATGTGCACTCGAAAAGTTTATAATGCAAAGTGTAATATGTGGTATAGTTTAGAGTAGTAAAGTGTAATTTCTCCTAAATATAATTAATAAAAAGGAAAGAAAAGATATTATCTAATTTAGAAAAGATAAATTATTAATACTATTAGTAGAGTGATTTCTAATTTTAAAAGAAAGTTTTATTCTAAAAATGTATCTAATTATTTGTAATAGTATTATACTATTCTTATGGAAATAAACTAATAAAATATTTTTTGCAAAAAGAGAAAGGGAGCCGAATTTTTTGTTGTTGTTGTTACTTGTTACTTACTATAAATGGAAAGGAGACCACTTTGCTCTAGCTAAGGGAACATAAAATAATTTTCTTATTCTATCAAAAGAATATAGATTTTGGAATCTTTCTAGAAACTTTCTTATGGAAAATATAAAAAGTTCAACTTGAACTTACTCTTTTTGTATTGTTAGTTTTGTGCACTTCATAATTACTGACATTATCCTAAGAAACATGTAGATTGATGTAAATATTCCCTTTTTTTGTTTTGTTAATATGCTATAAGACAGTTGGTAATTGAACGCAACTAGTTAAGTATTTTCAAATACCTCTAAAGCTAAGAAGAAAACAAATAATACAAAAGAGAGAGTTTAAGAGATTAATTACTACCGCCTCAATGACATAATATACGAATATCTAAAATTGTCTGTAATATCCTTAACATCACTCGTCAATAAACTAAATTTATAATTTGCTCAAAATTCAAAGCCACAAAAAGTATTTGAATAGTTGTAGTCTTCAAGTAGCTGTTGATTTACGTTGGGGAAAGGATCTTGTTGACTTGAACTGAGCCATGAGGGCTGATCTTCACCTTCTTGGGAAATAGCATGAATCATTTGCAGCTGCTGCATTTGTTGTTGTTGCAGTTGTTGTTGTGCATTATGAAAGGCTATTTCACCTTTTGTCTTCACTAGCTCAGACTGAGCCTCAATTATTTGTTCTTGGAGTTGAGAGATTATCCCAACACTTCCATAGACTGGGTCTTCCACACGTGAACTTGCTTCGAAGGACATGCAATCCGCTGCCACAGCTCGTAAATGCAGTGGAAGTTGCTGCAATGCCAAATGATGAAAAAAAAAAATTGAAACCGGCTTTCTTGTTTTGTTTTGTTTTTTTTTTTTTTTTTGGGTAAATAAACTAGAGAGATGAACAGCTATAAGGGACTAAATTTTGAAGTAATAAATATAAGTAGCTTAGTTAAAAATGTACTACTGATCAATTTCAAAGTAAAATAATTTTGGGATTTTTTTTTTTTTTTTTTGGTCAAATGAAAATCATTAATTACTCAGGCAATTTAATTTGACAAAGAATCTATTTCAAATGATGGTGCTCTCATGCTTCGTTGTGACAGGTATTAAAATTACAATTTTTAAAAGTTGACAAAGAGTATTTATATGGAAAATGTCAAACGGCTACAAGAATAATAAAAACAATTCCATTGGGAGTAGAGTTAAATATTAAAATAGTTGCTCAAATAACTTAATTCTAAAATAATAATGAAGATTTGGTTAAAAATGGAAATTGACATGAATTTAAATATATATTTTTGATCTAGTCCATTTCATTAGGTAGTAACATTCACTTACTCAAAAAATATATATATTCACTTACTCAAAACACTTATAAATTTTTTCTCAAGTGTTGTTTCAAGAAAATTTAGGAGGAAATGGTATTAAACAAATTTGATATTAACATAAAATGATGAACTCAAAGCTTACAATGATCGGAAAAAAGAGGAAAGTAAAACATGTTCAACATTCATATTGATTAGATAAGTGATTGTTTTATTTATGTGTCTGTGTTGAACCTTCTCTCCATTTCCTAGCACAAAGTAAGAACTGAAGAACAACACTACTAACAATAGTTGATAATAACACAAAACATATCATCTTTGCATTATCATTATAGTAAGGTTTTTGCTCTTAGTCATGAATGTCGATTCTGTAATGTACTTTGTATTTAGACAATGGGTAAAATTTGTTTACCTACTAATATACTGAAATAAAAGTAAAAAAAAACCAATGATTAAAAGAAAACCTAGAGTACGTAATTACTTAAATAAATAAAAACTAAATCAGTGTCATTTGTTATCTTCTTTGGCTATATTTACCCATCAAAGATGCATTAGAGAAAGAATCCATTAAGAAATATCTTAAAGATATCATTAACACCATCTATGTGATTATTTCATAAGATAGAAAGCTTTTCAGTGAACAACAAACAAGCTGAAATATTAATCCCTCCAATATATATGCATATGAAATAATATCTATATGTTTATAGTAACTACTTCATAAATGAAAAATATGTTTTTAGTAACATGTATGTATGTGTGTATATATATATATATATATATATGGTCATACCTCTAGCATTTTGGTAGTGTTGCTAGCACCAAAGATTTTGTGAACACAAGCAAATCTTTGTGGATTGATTGGTGGAAAATATGGTGCAAGAACACAATCATTAGAGCACCTCCTTCTCAAAGATTTGCAAGCTGCACATCTAGTTGAATTGGACATTGTCAGATTTTCGAGAATCTACTCAAAGATTTTCTTTCAAAACTTCTAATTATTTTCTGAAGAAGAGATTTGGTTTCTATATATTTATAAAATGGTGACAAGTTTATAGCTGAATTCATAGAGATATGCTTATGGTTTTATTCTTGGAAAGCCACCAACCGCTATTTTTTTTTTTCTTTCTAAAATGGCTTCCACAAATAAGGAAACTTTGTGAAGCTTAGAATTCTCCTTTATCAAAGAAAAAAGCAAAGGTGGTGAACAGTAGAAAAATTATAATAAATTACAGAACCTCTAATAGGTCAAACACTACTCAAAACGAAAATTCTATTCCATATAATTTCCTTATGAAACAAAAGGTAATAATTTCCTTATGGAAAAGAAGGTAAAAGGAGAATAAAATAGATTCTCTTAAAGTAGGGCTGGCCCAATACAATTTGAGGCCTTAGGTAAAAACGTTAAACAGGCATTTGTGTTTTTTTTTTTTTTTTTTTTTTTTTTTTTCTTCTTCTTCTTCTAGAAGAAGGCATTTGTGTATTTAAATATCACTTAAAATGATATTTATTTATCAACCATTAATTTAGTTAATTTTTTTTTATAAATTTTAAAAAAAAATTCATTATTCTTACTTTTCTCTATCGACTAAAGCATTAAATTGATGCTAGAGATACTACAAATTTTATTACATAGACCTTACAATTTGACATGTCATAAATTAGAATAAATTAATTTAACCATTCCTTTATTATGTTGTTAGTCTATTCTTGTCAATTAAGTTGCAAGTATTATGTTTTTCTCAACAACAAAAAAAAAAAAAAAAAAAAAAAAAGTTGCAAGTATTATGTAGTAAAATTTGTAGTAACTTTAGCATTTTTCATTTACTTATTGGTGATTTGGTTGGATTTCGATCATATTATTGTTATTATAGAGGTTGTGTTGTTCAAGTTACACCTGCTTTAAAAAGTGTTACATCATTCAATATTTTTAATTAAATGAGAATTTTAACAAATCTGTTGTTGGATTATATTATCTTCGTATATTCTCCATGCTTGTAAAATTTCAAGATGATTAAATATCAATAGTCATATTATGATTATTATCAATCAATTGTTTAAATTCATATTTTTGTAGTTTAAAATAATGAATAGAATATGAGTTTATGGATCGAATGGTAAATAACAACTTATTGACATGAATATTGTTATGTATGTTAAAAATATAAAGAACATATAATCCAATGATAGAAAAGAATGTGATTGTTGGCATTTCAACAAGATAATATTTTAATATTCGAATTACTTCTTATAATTGGTTACACAACAATTTGAAAGGCCTATGTAATAAAATTTGTAGTAATTCTAGCATTAATAAATTTTTTTGGTTCTTTTTAAAAGAAGATACTAAAAACACTACAAATTTTACTACATAAAATTTATAAATTAATGTGACAATATATGTGATTAGTTCAACTACTTAATAAGTGAATTAATGTTTGATATGTGTTTTAGTGATCCATATGGTAAAACTTGCAATATCCCTAGCATTACTATTCTAATTAAAAGTAGAGGGGAAAAATATTCACTTATTGGCCCCTATACATTTGGAGGCATTTCTTTAGTAGGCAAGGTGATATTACATATATACAATACATGTATTCAACCCTCACATGGAAATAGACTCCACATTTGTGGGACCTACCCCATGTGAGAGAGTGAGTATCCATTTGGATACACGTTTCTGCGTCCACATTTGCGCGTTTACGCGTTTTACTCCTTTTTTTTTTTTTGGCACGCATTTCAGGAGTAAATAACACTGTTACGGCTACTGCTCATGCATTGTTCATGAACAATAGCCGTAATATTTGACTTTTCAGCACATCAGTGGGTCCAGTGCATTGTTCACGGGACCCATAAATCTCACTTTTCAGCAACTTTTTCATTAAAAATGGGTCTCATGATACTATTCACACATATAAAAATTATTTTACTACAGTATTTTTAGTTTTCAGTTTCAGCAAAATAAGTCCTATGCATGAGAAATAGGATAGATTTTCTCCTCGTAAGGGGTCCTAAATCATGAGAAATTATAGAGTCCTCCGGTGGACCACGTCACTTGTTCACAATTCCACTAAAAAATTTTCACTTGTTTAAAATTGCTAAGTCAGTAATTAATTTCCGTTTAAAAAAATTTTCTAACTAACAATTTTAAACAAGTACAAGTTTTTTAGTGGAATGGTTGACCACATCACTTGTCCATCATGTGAATCTTATAATTTCTCCTATATCATAGCTAGCCTAGGCCTACGCAATTTTTGTTGCATGCGGCGGGTGATTGTGTACATGCTTAAGCTAAAACTAAAGAAGCGCTGCAAGGGCTGATCAATTGGCTTTATACAAGTGAAGAGATTTAATTTTTAACAAAAAATATATTCGGTCAAAAACTTTGCATGCATTTGCATGTGCATGGCGGCCACTTCTATCATATCTAACTTTTTCGCTTTAACTAAAGTAAATAAACAATTACTTTGTTGAGACTTGGTCAGGGTGGTCCTGGACCACCCTGACCTGAAAAAAAAATAAAAATAAAAAAATAAAAAAAATAAATAAAAAATTATATATATATATAATAACTTAAAATTTTATATTTATTTACTTTTAAAAAAACATTTGGAACCATCCTGAATTTTTTTTATGTCAATAAAATTAAATTTTAATCCATAATTTGAGCAACTTAATAATATATTGAGGTCTTTCAAGCAAAAAGGAAAAACTCAAAAAAAAAAAAAAAATTGAACTAAAATCTATAAAAAAAAAAAAAAAAATTATAATAAAACTACTTCAGGCTGGGCAGTGGCTTGATTCCTTCGACCTTTTATTATTTTTTATTACAGTATTATTTTTCCTCACCATACATATATTACTTCTCATTTTTAATTATTTTTTCTTGTTTATTCTTAATCACACACATCTTCTGTCTCCTCGATTTTTACACTTCATACTTTTAAATTTTATCACATCTTCATCTACATTTTTACATCTACATTTTGCCTTCTTCCTTGTTCATAACTTCTGTCTCTTTTACCAGTACCAGTGCGGCAGTGCCTCTTCTCAAGTTTTGAATCTCAAATTTCTTAATACGATTTTTTTTTTACCTGTACAGTTACCTTTGTTCATTTCTTTTCTTTTCATTTTTTTTCCTTTTGAGGTTTTTTGGTTTACAGAATGTAAATTTGTTTTGGTTTTAAGAACAATTTTTTTTTTTTTAAGCACAAACTTCATGCTAGCCGAATCTTGAATTTCGGCTGGTATTTACCGGAACACCTCGAAACGCCTAAAATAAACCAGAATGACCCGAAATTTTTTCCAAAATGGAATAGGGTGGGTTACTGTTCAAGTTTGTTTACTGGCATGGTATTTTTCGGCCAGAACGGAATGGAATTAATAACATTGAATCAAACCTAATTACCTAAAGGTTAAAAAGAAATAAGATTGTGTAATTTATGCTTGCTAAGGAACACCCTGAACAAAATTCTTGGAACCGCCACTAACTTGAGTAGTTTTTTTTTTTTTTTTTTTTTTTTTTTTTTTTTGCATCTTTACTTAATTAATGAGCATTACAAGTTAACTTTAAAAAAAAAAAAAAAAAAATTGTGTGTATATATATATAAAAGAAAATTTCGGTGTTTGATCTTTTAGTTCAAAACACATTTTACACATTAATTTTTTTTTTATTAAAAAAAATTGGGTGCCTGATCTTCTAATTAGTTCAAAATTCATTGGTTTGGTTGGTTCAAGTTAATTCAATTGCTAAAGTTTTCTTGGTATTGAATCAAAAATTTGTGTTCAAGTATTGCCCACACCAAAAAGAAACCAATTGATGTTTCAAAACAATACTAAGGAGTTAAGTACTTTACATTTATTTCGGCATATCTATCTTTATCATTTTATGAAAAGTAAATAAATAGTTACTTTGCTTTGCTTTGCTTTGTTGAGTGATCTAATCTCTTTCGTCACCGCTTACTTAATGAGTGTTATAAATTAACTTTTATTCTAATTTGGGTGCCTAATCTTCTAGTTCAAATTACATAAAGTTCGGTTGGTTCAAGTTAATAACACAACTGCTAAACTATTTTAGCATCAAATAAGAGGTATGTGTTTGAATATCGCCTACACCAAAAAGAAATAAATTAATATCTTGATCTGATGGTAAAACATGATCATGGAGCAAGATGTTATAGATTTCCAATCCTAACTTACCTTATTTATTATTAATTAAAAACAAAAAGCTTTCATTTCACTAATTAATGTGATTGTAAATCATTCATGTTCAAACTATGTTTGGGTCTTACTTAGAACATCAATTAGGAAACAATAATTAAAATGAATGTGTTTTATAACATGGTTGAGATGCATTTTGAGATTCGTTGTATTATTGTTTTATGTGAACATATAGGCGTGGTTCTCATCATCTTATGTACAATTCACTGTTTATTAACTTAATTTTCAAAAACTTTTAATGATTTACACTTAGAAACAATACTAGGAGATCAAGTGTTACCTTCAAAACTTATGTATATTATGTTCTTCAATACTTAGCCCAAAAAAAAAAAAAAAGAGAGAGAGAGACCAATAGGAAAAATTGCTGTGTGTCGACTGAACTGAACCGTATGTTGAAATGGAATAATACTGGAAAGGTTGTAAAGCTTTATTGTTGCCATCGAATACTTTTGAGTTTTGAGTTTGACTACTCTTTTTTTTTTTTTTTCTTTTTTCTTTTTTTTTATAACACAAACATACAACAACACGTCAATTCCAAAACTGCTAGCGGCAGTTAGAGTCGCGGAACTATTAATATACCCTAGCACACCAAGCAAACTAGGCAATGTAGGACAAAACCCACACACAAGTTTTTTTTTAATAACACACAAACATACAACACACCAACTCCAAAACTGCTAGCGGCAGTTAGAGTTGGGAGCTGTTGATTGACTACTCTTTTTGATGATTTGATGCATAGGCATTTGGATCAAAGCTGTGGGAAGGACGAAGGGATTGTTGCTACTTTGCAATGCAATAAATTTTTTTTTTTTTTTTCATTGCCAATTGATTATTATTATTATTATTATTATAGAATACCAATTTTAAATTTTAAATTTTTTTTAAATCTAAAACCAAAAAGAAAAAGAAATTACTACATCTAAAAATGATAATTATAAATAAATGAGAATGTAGGACACAGCCCACACACAGGTTTTTTTTATAACACAAACATACAACAACACACCAACTCCAGTTAGAGTTGGGAGCTGTTGATGGTTTGATGCATAGGCATTTGGAATAAAGGAGAACGCCGTCTACATCCAAAAATGATAATTATAAATAAAGAAGAACGCCGTCTGTGGGGATCGAACCCACGAATGATAATTATAAATAAAGGAGAACGCCGTCTGTGGGGATCGAACCCACGACCACGTGGTTAAAAGCCACGCGCTCTACCACTGAGCTAAGACGGCTTTGTTATAACTTTTGAGTTTTAATAAATATATACTTTTTAGTTTAGACAAGTGTTCCTAGATGAATTGCACTTACAAACCCAATTCCCGTTCTATGATCATTGATCACTCTCATAATTAGATTTAGGTGAGTTTCATCCTTGTGTATTTTCATTGCAGAAATACCCCATTTTCAATTGCATCACTTTACCATGGTATTTAGCAGAGAATGACACTTTATTAAGAGCATCTGCATTGGAATAGATGCAAATGCTTACTAAACAGTATAATTATTAATGCTTGCTTCTCAAATGCACTCTCTAAAAGAGCATTAGCATTGGAATTGTTAAAACTTAAAAATTTCAAAAAGCCATTTTTAACGACCCAAACACCAAAATGGGTCAACATTGTATTATACTAATATGGTGAGGAGTCCTCTACCAACGAGTTAGTGACAATATGGTGACTAGGTAAAAACAAAGAATGAGAATACATGAGAAAAAGAAAATGTATCCCTTAAAACATGTGTGATCCCACATGAGAAAGATGTTTGGTAAGATTGTCTCATAATATGTTATTCAATGCCATTGGCCAAGTTTGTCGAGTGGGATATGATTTTCTTTTGCCCAACATGTGCCAAAGAACCCAAATGTCACAAAAGATCAAACATTTCACTCGATCACCTACTCACACGCAATTTATTTCAATGAAAAATCTTATATAAAGATAGTTTTTTGTCTCTGTGTATTTGGTAGCATTAAAAAAAGGTAAAAAAAAAAACTATTTTTGATCAAAAGAAAACTTATGACAAATAGACCTTTTTTTTTTTTTTTTGTTACAAATTTTCAGAAAACAACTCTATCTCACATCACGTGAAACAAAAGAGTAACAATTCACACTTTCAAACTCATTTTCAAGATTTCTACTAAACACAAGAAAATTAAAGTGTTTTTTACAAAAAAGAAATTTCATCATTTCCAAAAGAAAAATGTTAATATCGAAACTGATAAAGCCTTAGTTAAAAACATGGTGTGACATTGCCAATCAAAGTGAGTTGGTTGGTCAGATGGGTCAGATTGATCGTCTCATTGAGCATACCATTCACACCAGGACCTAAGAATTGAGATCTACACTTTTTACAAAAAGGATATACACCTTTAGACCATAACCCCACTTTTAAACATGCATGAAATTTTAATTGGTTTTTGTTACCAAATTCGTGTTTAATTTATTCATCATGCAGAATGATAACAAAAGTCTATCATCAATTTATATTCGGGGTTCAAAACTTTTCCCTTCACAATGTTCACATGAGCTGAAGCCAAGTAATTTTCATTTAAGGGTAATTTTGCCATTTTTTAAGAGTAGGTCAAAATTGCCAAGTCGTTACTCATTAGGCTAAAAATACTTCGAAAGTACTTAAGAATTTTTCTAATATAATAATAAAAAAAAACTTGATCATGTAATCCAATTTTATTTTGACTATGAAAAAAGTGTTTTTCTTTGAATTTTTTTTTTTTTTTTGGGCAAATTACAACTTATCCACTTGTGGTTTGTCCAAAATTTAAATTGCCTACATTTGGTTTGAAATTTGACACTTTAACCACTTGAGATTTGACCGAAATTTAAATTGCCGGTTTGAAATCCCATAATAAAAGTGTTCTGCTAGATCCCTTTTTATCTTGTATTTTTGCATTTTTTGAGAAGAGAAATATAAAAATTGAGAAAAATTACATATTTAGCCATGTTTTAAATATAGGTATATTACGGAATTCTAACTAAGTTAACATTAGGTGAATAAAATATCAAATTTCAAATCACAGGTAGGTGACTTAAATTTCGGCCAAATTATAGATAGATAAGTTGTAATTGTAATTTGCCCTTTTTTTCTATACATTTACTTCCTCAAAGTCTTCACATTTTTTTTTATAACCATATTTTCTTTAGAAAATAATAAAATACATGTAGCCAACCTAAATAGCCTATTAAGGATCAATAACCAATCTTAAGGATTAAAGCCTGATTGTTGTTGTTGTACGTTCTTTAAAAAGCTTTCTAAACTAAAACGCCTTCTAGAAATCGCGCAAGGAGGAAGCATCTTGTTAGGCATCCGGATGAGTTTCAACAATGGAGAAAACCCAACAAGACCCTCCCTAACAAAAGGTCAAAGTTAAGAGACTCGTAGCATTCTTTTGGCAAACCATTTTTCCCAGATTTCTTACAAATTATTGTACATACGATCAAATATATTAGTAGAAGTTAGGCACAGTTCCTTGGTGCAACACATTAGATTGTCTACTTAATTCAAACGCATTTTTGCATTGACCAATAAAGCACAAACATTTTATATTTTCCAAGAATAATTAACTTCAATGTAGCTGTGTAATGTGTTTGAACCTAATGTATTATACTTAAGAAACTGTACTTACGTTTTATCCATGTTTTAATAACAGAACTACTACTTACAGACAAGATTGGTGCACCAATACAGCATCTCAAATGACTACAAACAATCCTTCCGTTCAACCAAGTACAAAAGAAACTTACACCAATTTTACAAAGAACATAAATAGTGTTAAGTCTTGTGAACATATCATATCAAACAACATATCTTGAAAACTTCTATCTATCAAAAAGAAAAATAAATGAAGACATTTTAAGAAATGACCTTAAAAGGAAAAAATAAATAAAAATTAGGGTACTTCAAACCCAAGTCACGTATAAATAACATGATTGATCTGTCCAGTCTGCTTACTTGAAAAACTTGATTAAGGTAATGGTAATACCTTCTTTGAAGGATTCAATGCACCTGTCCTGCACTTTCTTCGGGTTTCTTAGCGTGGTGACTAGCAAAAACATGAATAAGCCAAGTGATTCTTCTTAGTCACATAAGGAGTGATGAAATCTGAGGCGGAAGCAGAAGACCCTCTAATATTGGCTGGAACAAGTGTTTGAATCCTACCGGCAGCAATTCTCTTACCAACCACATTGGAATAGAACAGGCCAGAGATGGCTGGTACAAAAACATCACTCTGAGAACATACATGGAAGTCAATAACCTTTTCATATTCAGAGCCTTCGGAATCCAAGAATGTTGCCTTTTTATCTGCAGGCATTATGCTTTCCTGCATTATTCCATACAAGAAAAAATGTCAGACCTCATGTCAAATCAATGATTATGATGTTAATGATATTGGTATCTACTTGGAAGCAGAAGGGCATTTGAGTGTATTAAACACAATGATTAGGCGTAAGCAGTTGAACAAAATTGAAGTGAATAAACAAGCAGAAGATTGAGTAAGAAAACAAGAGATCCCTCACCTTTGTATACGTTTTAGGGAAGAGATCCTTTAGAGCATCAAGGCTGCTTTGCCACCTTGATTCAGTTAAATAGACTGGGGTATCCTTGTCAAACCCGGTCTTCTTCAAAAATTCAGCAAGCTCTTGTGCACTATAACAAGTTTTTCTTCCAGTATCACCATTTTCATGGCAACCCTTCTTCTCTAACATATCAACCCTCAAATCCACAGCTATAAATTGGCCATCTGACTTTCGGCTCAAAGTTCTTAGACGCTCAACCATTGAGTCAACAACCTCTTGAATCTCTGGTTGCAACTGCAAACTTCCAAACATTGCCAAGCATGCAACAGAAGAAGTAGAACTTGTTTTTACTGATTTTCTCATGTTCACTGAAGGGAAGTATGTAACAAGCCGTATGTTGCCCTTTTGCTTATAAACAGGTTCAACATGTTCTACAATGTAGTTTTCTGTCACCCGATTAGGAACTTTGACAACAGCAATATTTCTTGTTGATATTTCAGAAGGCTGATCTTTTGCCACTTTAACCACCCCATCCAAGCTTTTTACAAAATTCTCAACATCATAAATATCTCCAAAGTTCCTGGAAGATAAAACCTAGTAAGTTACCCACAGAAACTTATTTTTGAAATGCATACCAATAAAAAAGAGAAAGATGGTACAAGTACACAATATCCAGCCTAACTAAATAACCTGGTTTCAAAAAACAATAAAATCCAAAATAATTTTCCTCAGGTCCCAATTCATAGGTAAGGTAACTAGGAACTATACCGACAAAGATATTGCTTTGGAGAAACTTGGTGCCCGTTTGGGATGCACTTATAAGCCAGCTTATTGCTTATTTTTCCTACTATTTGTGGGTCTCACGTGAGTCACCTACTTATTTTATTCAATATTTATCTTTTATTTATAGTATTTTCAGCAAAAAACTAGATAAGCTATTCCCAAATGGACACTTGGGGCTTAGTTGGAACAGTAATTCTCAACATCATAAATATCTCCAAAGTTCCTGGAAGATAAAACCTAGTAAGTTACCCGCAGAAACTTATTTTTGAAATGCATACCAAGAAAAAAGAGAAAGATGGTACAAGTACACAATATCCAGCCTAACTAAATAACCTGGTTTCAAAAAACAATAAAATCCAAAATAATTTTCCTCAGGTCCCAATTCATAGGTAAGGTAACTAGGAACTATACCGACAAAGAAATTGCTTTGGAGAAACTTGGTGCCCGTTTGGGATGCACTTATAAGCCAGCTTATTGCTTATTTTTCCTACTATTTGTGGGTCTCACGTGAGTCACCTACTTATTGTATTCAATATTTATCTTTTATCTATAGTATTTTCAGCAAAAAACTAGATAAGCTATTCCCAAATGGACACTTGGGGCTTAGTTGGAACAGTAAATTGGACAGACATTAACACAAAGTTCATCCATATGTGAGAGCTGAGGGCAATCCAAGCTTGGGCAAGTTCTCAGCATCGAACTTGAGTTCAGCTAAATCTGCCCTGATGCCACCCGTCCTGAAATAAGACTAGCCTAATGATATTCAATATGTTAGGTTTATGCACAGTTCAGGCTCTCTCTCAGATGGGAGCAAGTCTGCTAAGCTTGAAAGTCTTTGTTCCTGACAGTCTTCTCATTTCACCATCATGCTCTAGCACTGTTGTTATCTGCCCTGAATCAACTTACAGACAACACCTCAAACCAAACAGGAATAAACCCCATAAAGAACTACAACATGAAACTGGAGAATAAAATCAAAATAGCAATCTATCACCACCTACAAAACATGGGCTGTTAAAGGGCTCAAACAGTTACATTGTATAATTTATTTACAGCATAAATCCATATGTCCCAGCCCTTTACCCCCACCCCTAACAAAGACAAAGATAATCAAAAGGAACTCAATATTGAAAAGCTTCTCTCAAAGTTCATAAATTTTTTTTAAGTATCTCATTTATATCATTGATTTAACAACAACAAGAACGAGGAAAACAAAATTGAAATCACGGAATTATACTCCATTTTTACATATGTATAAGAATCAATAGGAAAACAAGGTTTTTGAGGGTAATTGTCAGCACTAACCTCTCATCACCTGGATTGGTTCCTCTAATGTCAGGAAGTACAAGAGTTGCTCCAAGATATCTTGCCACAACAACCGCATCAGCAATCTAAGGAACGCAAATACCAGGGAACAGTTAAGAAGGAATTAGGGAATAAAGGAAAGGGTGAAAAGATTTTTAAACTGTGAGGATTTTCAGGAGTTTAACTCATCTCAAGATTAGAGAATGCAATATAGAGCATGAAAAATACGGATATAGAGGGAAAATTTTTCTATAGCAGAGATAATTGATTGGGATGATTATGCAAATAACTATGTTACTTCAGAAGATTAGAGGTGAGTCCTCATCAACTCTAAATATAATAACAGGATCCTCATCAATTTCCTGTTGGAAAGATGAGAGATTGATATGCAATATCTGTAAAAGTGATCATAGGGGCAAGTCTGAATTTTCAGCAGACCCTCATTGAGTGAAAAGGTGATAAAACAAGAGTAATAAAAGCATTTCTATATACTTGAAGATAGGAAGGACCCCGGATTAGTAGCATCCAAAGCATGCTTTAAATAGTGTGGAAGAGAATCGATTTTCTTACTAAACTATTTAGTACAAAGAAAAGAGAGAGAAGCACCAAAGACAGATTACAATCAATTACATACACATGTAAATGAGATAGTCAACATAGTAGCATCCATTCCAACTCAGAAGAACACAAAAAAAGGCAACACCTATGAAATGTAAGTCCACTACAGGAATCCCTAAAACGATTTGCAAAATGGGTCCTTTTCTTTGGACTTTGATCCACCAGTTTCTGTGGTTAAATTCAGAACTGCCATCACAATTACACCTTTATTCAATTGGGAAATTGAAAATGTTAAATATTTGACCCTTAAAAGAAATATTTTTTGAAGGGTTTGAATCTCATATTCAGACAAGTGATGTGAACACCAAACACCTAGAACTGCCATCACAATTAAACCTTTATCCACCAGTTTCTGTGGTTAAATTCAGAACTGCCATCATAATTAAAGCTTTATTCAATTGGGGACTTAGAAATTTTTAATAATTGACCCTCAAAGAAATATTTTTTTGGATGGTTTGAATCACATATTCAGATAAGTGAGGTGAACAGCAACCACCTAGAACTCAAACTAAGAAAGTATTTTGATATTATTGAAATTTGAGTTGACTTTCAGAAATCATGAAAACACATTTTAAGATCCCTACGAAAATGCTTTGGATTGAGAATTTGACTAGTTGAAAAATCATAGAACTATGACAGAAAAAGAATGGTGCAGGGAAAAATAAAGAATGGGTCTTTTGTCTTCCTGAATTTGTGTCAGCCCACAAGATAACCTCATTAAAACTCCTCTTTTCCCATGTTAGTAGGTACTTCACAAACATAGAGGTAATGGGGGTAGCACAAATACTGACATTTAAATAATTATACTATTAACTATTGCAAAAAATAACTTTGCCACTTATTAGATATGCTAAATGAATATTCCTATGTCTTCCATTGGTTTACAGTTTTCTAATAAAAATAAAAGGCGACATCTGTACAAACAGCATTATTATCTTTGGCTATTGGTCAGACAACCAACTCAGCCAAATGATACATCTAATGCTAAACCATAAGAACTAAGTCAACTTATTGGAATCGCTAACTGGTATACCTGCGAGACATGGTATTCAGGGCCATTAGTTAATGAGAAAGTCACAAACCCTTCTGTTGACTCTACATCGTCTGCAAACCAAGCAACAAATTAAAATATATTAGACACAGATTACACATATCTAAGTAGGTCTAAATTAAAGATGTGAAAATCTTGGTCATTTTCTAAGTACTAAAATTAAATTTACCCAAATTTGGCTTATCCCAACATGGTTTTAGATAGTGGCCATCCTCCATCGAAAGACCCCCACTCTTTTTTGAATGAGAAATAAGACCCTGCTCTTCAAGCTCAGAACCATCTAAATTAACATTGCCTCCTCCACCTGGAAGCTTTTCCTTCAAAAAATCAAGAAGGGTCATTCTTTGCAAGAAAAGGGAGAAAATTTAATCTCATTTTTTTAATAAATTCAACTAGAATCAGCATCTCATTGCAGCAGCAATTATGAATATTAATACAGTTAAAAAAAATTTAAAAAAAAAGGTAAAAGATCAAATTTACTTTAATTGCTTTTGTTGCTATAAGTAAATTTAACAAAAACGAGGAGAGATTAAACTTTAAATTTTAAGAAAACAACAATTTACTCAAGAATTGACTAAGTTGACCAGAGTCTATACATCTGAAAATCTAAAATGATTCTCTCTCTCTCTCTCTCTCGCTCTTTGAATTCTACTCTATTTTCTCATCAAACAAACAGAGGTTAAGCAAATAACTCTGTCAATTTCCACATAAAAAATGAACTGATTCCAAAGGAAACAACATAATAAAAATGGGTTTTGTTACTTTTGCACTTTTGTCGTGATCTCAATCTCAATTGCAAACAAATCCCATAAAAAAAATAAATAATAAATAAAGTAACAAACTTTGAAGTGCAATGAGAAACAGATCCAGATAAATTGAAAGCATATAATGAAAAAAAAAAACACAATAGGGGTTGTTCAGACAAGACTCACAGACACAGAATGAGAAAGAGTCAACAAAAGAAACAGTGTGTGTTTGTGAGTGAAAGAGAAAAGATTGGTGGTTGAAGAAGTAGCTTACTTCAACAGAATCAAAATGGTCACGCTTGATCATGTTCCCAAGCATCACAAACATGGTTATTGTCAGTATCCCTGCAACTACTTGCCTCAAGTCTACACCCATTTTCTCTGTCTCTCTCTCTCACTGTAGGAGTGGTTAAACTTGAAGTGAAGGTTAAGGGTCTTAGGATATTTGTTTGTTGGTACTAAAGTGGGAAAGAAAGAAGAGAGAGAGAGTGTGTGTGGGTGTGAGAATGAGTGATTTGTGTTTGTGTGTCTTTGAAGGCTACAAAATTTTGTTGGAAGTTACAAAAAGGCACAAGTTGCGCAGAGACAGAGAAGATACTGAATGTGATGATAACCAAATTTTCTTATTGTTATTTAACACCACCGACACTTTCCTCAGAAAATGACGGCCTGCCTAACCGGTAACTATATTCTTTTTTACATTTATAAAATAAAAAAATAAAAAATAAAACTATATTCTTTTTCTTTTTCTTTTCTTATTATGTATTTTTGTTGTTTTTGTTTTAATACTTTTGTTTCTTTTTTCTTTTTCTTTTTTATTTCTTCCTTTATTTTCTCTTTTTAAATTCAATCCCTACAACAAGAGACAAGCCATTCAAATACTATTATTCTACCATTGCTAGTGGCGGCGGTCCCAGGATTTTTTCTTTTTTGAAGCCAAGCTAAATATATAAAAGAATTCATAAGTAAAAAAATATATATATATTTATGACTAAAAATGTTTTATTTCATAATTTAAGTTTAGTTCAAAAAAGTTATATTTTGCGTACTTTTATTGTATTAAAATCATTTATAATTGGATCTAAACTATATATTTTAGAATAGAGTCAAACATTAAACTTTCTTTGGGTTTAATATCTACATTTTTAGCATTTGAAAAACAAGATTGAGCGATAGTTTTTGAAGCTAGAAAATTTTTTCATTTAAAATATGCATAAATTGTTAATGATTTTTATGTATATAGCTAATTTAAAAAGAAATAAAATATTTGGGTTCTATTTTAGTATTTAGAGGGTGATTGAGGGATGGACGTGGACTATCTAATGGGTTTTTTTTTTTGGGTAACAATTTAACGTTTCTAGACTAATTCAAAATTTGAGGAGCTATTATAAATTTATAAAAGTGTGGGTGAAGATTTTAGATTTTGAGAGGTTAAATTTCTAAAATTTCAGGGGGCCATTAAGGAAACTTTTACATGAAAATTAATTTTTTTACTATTATAATCAAGGGTATAACTAAAAATTTAAAAAGCCAAGGGTGGCCATGCTCCCCCCCCCCCCCCCCCCTCCCCCCAAGCCCCCCTGGCTTCGCCTATTACCATCACACCCTTTTGTACAAATTTTTGTAAGATGGAGACCAATGTTCAAATCACTAAGGAGTTTTACACTAATATACACTTAGATTATGATAAAGTAAAATTTCTATTTTTGATATAAAAAATATATTTATTATTTTTTTCATTCTTCCTTTTATTTATTTATTTTTTTTATTCTTACAATTGAGTCAATGAATAACCTCTTTTGGGTATGCTACATGCCCATGGCTGCCCAGCGTGGGCGTGCAACTAAAGTCATAGCTTGCCCATATGCATACTGTCTTATGATAAAGTAAAATTTCTATTTTTGATATAAAAAATATATTTATTATTTTTTTCATTCTACCTTTTATTTTATTTTTTTTATTCTTACAATTGAGTCGTTGAATAACCTCTTTTGGGCATGCTGCATGCCCATGGCAACCCAACCTGGATGCTACCAAGGCCATGGTTGCCCAGAGTGGACATGCAACTAAAGTCATAGCTTGCCCGTGTGCATACTGCCTTAGCCATGATAGCCCAGGGTGGGCACATGCAGCCAAGGCCAAATTGACCTAGAAGTCATTTTGCTGCTGTACTAAATTACAGCAATTTTTTTTAGATAAAAACAAGAAGTTACCAAATTACAACAATTTTTTAGAAGCTATGATTGTACCAAATGGTTGCACTAAATTACAATAATATTTTTTAGATAAAAGCAATATCTTCTTAATTGTTCATAAACTTTCCTTCTACTACTTTATTAAGTTTTTAGATAAACATAAAAGCTTAATTGTTAATATCAATTTTTTATTTTCCTTCAAGGTGTTACTTATTTGTTTTACGTTTTTTGCTATCCACTTTTATTTATTTATTTTACGATTTGTGATATCAACTTTTCTTTATGAGTAATACTAGAGATACAAACTTTTTACAAAAAAATTTAAAAATTGCTGACGTAGTGAGTGATTATTGATAAATGAAAAGAGTAATGATAGAGATACAAACTTTTTTACAAAAAATTTTACAAACTACTGATATGGTGATAGGTTATTGGTAAATGAAAAAAATGATGTTAATGGTGGGTTTAAGTAAAAACTAATTGGAAGTTGCCATATCAACAATTTGTAAAAATATTGTAAAATAGTTTGTGTCTATAGCATTACTTAAATGAAAAATGATGTTAATGGTGGGCTTATAACACATGTCCTAAAGTTACATTATCTCTTTCTTCTAATCAAAATTCAAATTTAACATCTTACTAAAATTTATCTCCTTGATAAATTTCATCATCTTAGTTCTCAAAAAAAAAAAAAAAAAAAAAAAAAAAAAAAAATTTCATCATCTTAGTACAAAGGAAGTTGCAAAATCAGCTATGATCATTGGCTATATTTAAGGTAAGTTATCATCTTGGCACAGAATTAAGTTGTAAATTTACCTAAAACAAATATGCTGCTCACAACGTATATGATGCGGACTATCATTACATGAGGAAAAACCTCACCTTTAATATTTTAAATTATGGGTGCCACTTTAAATTTATTTGTCTAATACTATATATTGATTATTCTAATTACTTTTCTCAGAAAAAAAAAAAAAAGAGATTATTCTAATTACTTGTATATCCTACTTAAATACTTACCTAGTTTGCTATAAGGTCAACTTCAAGTCTACTTTTCTTTGTAGTTAGACATGTTTCGTGTTTGACTTACTTGGTTTTGATTCTTAAGAAATAAAAGACTTACATGGATTTGAATCATTTTAATTTTTAAACTTACATTAACGTCATACAAAAAAATGTATTAATTTTTTTTTTTGTTAATTAGGTAATTAAGAATATGACTAGTAGATTAAAGGCAGTTCTCCTTGTTAATTAATTAGCATAAAAATGATAAATTTATTTCCCTAGTACAAATACATTTGGTGTTTGAATTCTTCTCAAAAAAAAAAAATTTGGTGTTTGAATTAAATGTATTTGACTTAATGGTGTATATTATTTTAAAATCTCATTACATTAATGTCAAAAAGAAATGAATCATTAATTATTTGAAAAAATCATAAATCTTTCATTAATGTAGGACAATGGTTGAATCCATTATAGCTCCACAATTAATATCCCAAATTTTAAAAGAAAAATAAAAAAGGAGCGAATTGGAGTTACAATTATAAAATTCATCGATTTTACAAATCAGTTAATTTTCATCATAAAATGCAATGTAAAATATTTTATGGCATTACATTTTTTTAATGTACAACTATATTTTTACATTAAGGCACAAAAATAATAGGGATAATCTGATGAAAACAAGCTCGTACTTAATGAGAAATTATATAATCCTCTGGTAGACCATGTTATTTGTCCACCATTCTACTAAAAGACTCACATTTGTTTAAAATTGCTGAATCAGTAATCAGATTCTATTTTAAAAAATTTTCTAACTCAGCAATTTTAAACAGGTGAGAGACTTTTAGTGGAATAGTGAACCACGTCACTTGTCCACCATGAGGACCTTATAATTTCTCGTACTTAGCATACATGAAATTCAAGATTTTTCAACAATTTTCAGGACTATTTTGACTATGTGCTGCATAATAAATTATTACCAACAAAAAAGAATTCAGGACTAATTTGAAAATCACAATATAAGCAAACAATATCGAACAAATTTAATTAATATTTATACCATGTGAGAGGGACTGAGATGGATGATATGTCTGAAACTATTCTTGTTGTTTTCCCACAGACACATGTTGGATTTTGGATCAAACAAAAATTATAAAGGAGAATGGGCCACCATTATCAATTGACTAATCAAGGCTGTTTACTGTTTACCCATTGGCGAATTGGCTTTAATTAATTATTCCTTTTTTTTTTTCAATCCATAAAAATCTTCCACCAATCTTGCACATGATTCCGATTTTAATTATAACTTTCTATTCCAACTAATCAAATAAATGGTATTTGTATAAGTAAAAGTCTTTTTTTATTATAATGACAGATGAGTAATGCTACAATCACAAACTATTTTACAACATTTTTACAAAATGTTGATGTGGTCAACCTTTTATTGGTTTTCATCTAAACTCACAATTAATATCACTTTTTCATTTACCAATAATCACTCATTACATCAACAGTTTGTAAAAAATTTTGTAAAATAGTTTATATCTCTAGCATTATTCAATGACAAATTAAGGGATTTTGAAATCTTGATTACCATTTACCAACTCATGATATGATGATGTCTAAGGGTACGTTTGATATACTGAATGAGGATTACGGCAAGAATTGTAATCTTTATTACTAGGAATAAAATGTATTGTAATGTAATAACTAAACATATTCATTATAGTTTGGTTGTGAATTATAACATTAGAATGAAACTTAACATTTATTTTAGGAAATTTCTTACTCATACAATTATATCTCCTTAAAAATTGTTATTTTTAAATTTAAGAGAGATATGTGTTATTTTTTATGATTTTTTATTTTTATTATTATTAGATGTATATGGAAAGTTTGTTTATTTGGAAATATATTAAGTTTTGAAATTGTTGCATTTACTAAGAAATAGCTAATAAAGAGGAATAATTATTCCTCATTTTGAAGAATAGCTGTTCATAAGGAATGATTATTTCTTTTAATAAAAACATAACCAAACTAAAGAATAATTAAACCTCCAGTGGGTCTATGCCATGATATTGAGATGTTGATAAGGAAATTTTGGTGGGGGTAGCGTGGAGAGCAAAGGAAAATTCATTGGAGAAGTTGGGAGGTCATGTGTCAGCCAAAGGAGCTTGGAGGTTTGGGTTTTAAAGACTTGGTCAAATTTAATGAGGCCATGCTTGCAAAACAAGTGTGGAGGTTATTACATGATCAAAATTCTCTGTTTTATCAGGTGTTTAAAGCCAAATACTTTCCTTTTGGAACAGTGTTTGATGCCAAAAAGTCTTCCGGATCATATGCATGGTAGAGTATATTGAAGGCCAGATTAGTCATAGCTGATGGTATGTTGTGGAGAGTGGGAGATGGCTCAACAATCCAGGTTTATTGGGACAAGTGGCTGCCTGGGAAATTCCCTTCCAAGATCGGTTCACCACAGCTTGCTACCCCAGGTGATGTGCGTGTATCTTCCTTGATAGACCAAGATACCAAGACTTGGGACTGTGCATGGATTGATCATCTTTTCCTACCTTTCGAAGCAGAGAAAATTAAGGCAATACCTCTGTGTGTCACTCACCAAGCTGACTGTTTGATTTGGCCAAGTAGGGACGGTGAATACTCTGTTAAAACTGGATATGAATTGCTGTGTGAAAGGGAGCAAATGGAGAAGGCTTCGGTATCAGATACGGCAAATAAAAAGCTCTTCTGGAAGCGGTTTTGGAAGATGAATGTACCAAATAAAATAAATATTTTTCTCTAGCGAGCGTGTTCCGAAGCACTACCAACACGGTCCAACTTAGCCAAGCGAAAGGTCCTAGACGATCCAACCTGCCAACTCTGTGGAAGTGAGCACGAAAATACGATGCATGCTCTATGGTATTGCAAAAACATTCTTACGGTCTGGGAATCGGGGTTTGGGAGGTTGAGGAAAGATTTCCCAACGGTGGTGTCATTCTTGGACCTGGTATCACTGGTTGGGGAGCACTCGAAGCAGGGGGAACAAAATGAGGTGCAACGAACCGTGTTTGCCTCTTAGGAAGATCATGGACTCTGCTGCCTCACTTCTGACCGAATTTCAGAAACACTACAATCAGGCCGTTTGTGCTTTAAGGCCACGAGATGTAAAATGGAAACCACCTATAGAAGCTATGATGTGGAAAACTAATTTTGACAGGGCGATGTTTCCATAATCTGATTAGGCCGGGATTGGGGTGGTGGTTAGAAATCAGGCAGGTCAGGTCATGGCAGTGTTATCGAAAAGAATACAAAAACCTGATTCAGCTGAAATACTGGATGCGTTGGCAGCACGAAGGGCAGTCCAATTTACCTTGGAGTTGGGATTTAAGCAGTCAGTGTTCGGAGGTGATTCGGAAGTTATCATTAAGGCTCTTGATAATGAAGTTTTTTCATCGCCTAGTGTTGATCATATTGTAAAAGACATTTGGTCTATGTCAGGTTTATTACAAACCAAGTCCTTCTCTTATGTAAGGAGGCAGGGCAATTCTATGGCTCATGCCTTAGCCCAAAAAGCAGGTTTTCTTTTCTTGTATTAGTTTGGATGGAGGATGTTCCATCAAATATTTTGCATTTTGTTTCTTCTGATTTCCCAAGCTTTTAATAAAATTTTGCCACGGTGTGTGGCTTCTCAAAAAAAAAAAAAAAAAACTATTACATTACAACGTCTATTATAGTCTACCAAATATGCCCTAAGTTTATACTTGTGGTTGGGTTGGAATTTACGATTTTACTTAAAATTGTAACTTTCAACTCATGATTTTAAGCTAAGTTGGCAAAACATGGCTTCAATTTAATTTAGAAAAATAGTATGTTTACAATATTTTCATAACATATCTTAAGTTTTAGATTGTTATTGGTGCAAAAAAGTAATTTAAGTTGTGAATTCATATTAAAACTAATAACAACTTACCACCTATGATTTGTTGTGAAAATGTTATAAACATAGAACTTCTCTTTAATTTATGGTGTCTTGTTAAAATCAAGTTTTAAGTTTTAACTTCTTCTAAAAAATTCTTCTCCAAAAAAGAAAAATTCTTCTAAAAAAAATCATAAATTAACTTCCTTTCAAGTTTTCTCTTAAAAAAAATATACTACTACTAATTTCTATTATTATTATTATTATTATTATTATTATTATTATTATTTCGTTAGTTTAGCGTAAAACTAAAATCATGAGTTTAACTGATGAGTTTTTGTTTTTGGTAGAAATATCAGAATTTATGAGTTCATCAATTTTTAATTCTTTTGGGATACATTGATAATTGAAAGTGGGAGGATTTGAACCTAAATATTTTCATTAGAAATATTAACCAATGAATTACAACAAGAAAGCTCTTGACTGTTTGGCAACCCAAGTGGTGAAGTATGCAAAAATTAGTTCAATATAAAAAAAGAAAAAGGGGGGGGGGGGGGGGGGGGGAACCTCATTCCCAAGTGTTGGAATTCGAGTTTCAGTACAATTTGTTTGTGAAGAACTTGAGATTGCTTGAATGGTTTTGTGGGAGCATTAATGGGGATGCTACGATGGTGATTGGTGCAGGTTTTAAATTCCTTGAAACTTCTAACCATATATAAAGTTTCAATCATATCAAAATTTTGAACGTGTTGAAACTTTAGCATTAAGTTTTACAAACAAATGGGTTTTTTGTGTTATTGATTTTAGGTTTAGTTTAATTCAAGAAAATTATATTTTCTATTTTTTTTAGATGGGTGATTACATTGTTGTCCTATTCTGATTTGGATAGGATTTGTACGTAGACCCTGCAACTCTGGGTTGATTTTTTTTTCTTTTTCTTTTTTGGGTAGTTTTCTAGCTAGTTGAATTTCACTCTCTTTATAGTCTCTTTTGAATCATTCACATGAAAAATGTTTTGTTTGCCCTCTACTTTATTGCATTAATTTAGATTTGAGTTTAGAATTACATGAGAATTTCAGTGATTAGTAGTAATAAGATGGCCAAGCATGCTCTAAATGGGGAGGAGAAGAAGATTTGGATTGAATTCTTACCAGCTTTAGAACTGACTAATCCTAAGTTAAAGGGTCGAGAAACTCAAAGCTACTATTCCACTATTCTTGAATAACTTGGCATTAGGAATAATTTGGAGACTCAAGTGGTGGATATGCAAGCATGATAACTTATATGCTGTTCTATATCGATCTCCATTAATCTAGGAACTTTTGCTTGCATTGTTATGTACCAGAACTAAGAACATTAGAGATTATGCATTGCATATATATAGTAGTTATTATATCAGCAATAATGTCTTTACCCATGATAAATTAAAATTATTGTTACCTCGATATTCTTAATCTAGCTTATGTACCACTTTAATAGGCGAACAGTCCAACCCTTGAAAGAAAAACTCACATTGGGTTTAGGGATAATCAGGCTCAAACTGATAACTTCTACCATGTCAAGATGACACTCTACTTCTGAGTTATATCCCTTGCCCTCCATCAAAAAATAGAACTAACTAATCCTAAGTCAAAGGGTTGAGAAACTCAAAGCTACTTTTCCACTATTTTTGAACAACTTGACGTGATAAACCAGCGTTTATATATAGATGTAGGAAGGTCTGTTTGGTAAGTAAGAAGCCCCTTTGACATCTTTTCATTTGCTAAGAATTCTTGATGTGAATTAAACACAAAGACAATACAAGAATTCATGGGTTGTGCTTGTTGAATTAATTTTTAGACCTTCTAACCCTAAACTTGATTGATTGTTCAAACATTTATTCATTTTAATTTAAAAACTTATCAAGACAAAAATCACAACTTTTCCCTTTTATATCGTAGAGATAATAATACTTTAACTTATTTGACCCTAGACAATATGATCTACTTTTTTATCATATAGCCTAATTTAGATTTAATCATATCATTGTGATTACTGAAACTAATATATATATATATATATATATATATATATATATTCAAAATAATAGTGAGAAATATCACAAATGGTATCCAGTGCATGTAGAGTTTTGCATTTCGTTTTATTGTTTTTCATATTTACATACAGTGTTTGTCTTACCATTTAAATGCAAACACTTTGAGGCGCTATATATATTTGAGGGTGGTCACAGGACCACCCTCAACTTGGAAAATAAATATATTTTATATCTTAAGAGAATGAAAATCTAAATTAATATAGTTTGTTGACCACCTAGAAAAAAAACTTAAACATCCTAAATAAAAATTTGCCCATTAAAAATAAAATTTTACCTCTCCAAAATTTTGGTCCATTGAAGATTGAACCAAAAAATTGCGAGAAATGCTATGTTCATAATATGTCCTTAATACTTTCACAACAAATCTTAAGTAGTAGGTTATTACTAGTAGACAAATTTTTTTTTTTTTAATGATATATAAATTAGAACTAGGAACTATTGCCAATTAAAATTTGTTGTGAAAATATTGCAGACGTAGCATTTTTAAAAAATTGTCCAAACAAACAAATTAGCTTAAATCAAATGTTTAATTGTAATATTTTAAATTGTGTATTCAAAAGGCATATTTTAAAATTTCTATTTAAAAAAAAAAATCATATTTTCCAATAGCTAGTCGATTAGTAAGCACTTTAGTCTTTAATTGAATTTATTGGATTTATGTGATACATCTTGTACATACACATATGCACTAAAATAATACCTCAATACTTTATTGAACATGATTAATATAACGATTTAATGCCTAAGTTGAAAATGTTGGATGAACTTGTAGTTTACCCTTTATTTTTTTTGTTAGCAATATGGAAAAAATTCTTATAAGGAAATCACTTTTATTGCAAAATTTATCTTCTAAGCAAATTCTTATTCACTTAAATAATCTTCTTTTAGATCCTAAACTAAGAGAAAATGTCTCATCTTTTCATCCTAATGATCAAGAGAAAATAAAAAGAGCATATTGACAAAGATGTTCTTGTCAATCTCTTAGCAATGATTTCCCTAAAAAAGAAATTAGTGGAGCATTGCATTGATTTAATCCTGATTAATTTAAAGAATACAAAATATTGGTTGGAACATATCATAAAATAAATAAATAAATAAAAAATGATGCATTTTGTTTATATTGTTACTTATTTAGGTAATATATTAGTAATTGAAAGGGAGATCAGTAGTTTAATGATTATTTGGTTGTGCATATTACAAAAAAATGTAGCTAATAACATTGATAATGAACCTATCATACAACAATTTCAAAATATGAAAAACTTGTAGAAGGAAATTTTAAAACTTTATGTATTTGCGACTGTTTTTTTTTTTTTTTTTAATGTCAATATATTAAGTCTTATTTTTATTAAATTTTGTCTAATTTAAATTTCTTAATGACCACCCTCAGCAAAATTTATAGAACCGCCACTATAAACAAGGACAAAACTTGTATCCAATGCTTGTGTGTAATTAAACTGTTGGGATTTAGACATGTGTCAAATACTTGCTATATATCCATATTTTCTAAACCATGGAGGAGACTTGTAAGAGTTCTAAATTAAATAAACTTGAAAATATTTGGATTTAATTGAACGTTTTAAGAGACGGTATTTATCATATTTTTAATAATTTTAGTAGAAACGACTTACCTAGTTACCAAATACTATTAGAGTTCTAATTAAAAAAAAATACTATTACAGTTCGTATACTGTTGGGATTATAATCCAAATCCTAGAAGGAAACGTTAAACCTTAATATATATTAAGCCCTACCGTGCGATTGTTTTGCTTATCAAAAATCTTAAGAAAGCTAAAGCATTCTCTTCCATATCATCGGAAACCTTGGTTAATTAAGAAAGCCAAAGCATACATTCTCTTCCATATCAACAAAAATGGCTGGTTATGATCCTTATTTGACTTCTTTCGGTTTTGATCCTCTGGATTACCATCCGGACTTTGGAATCAAGTCATTCAAATCTGAAGAACCAACCCCGGAAGCCGGAGTTTTCGAACTCCGACTGAGAAGAAGGCATCAAGTTGTAGTTGTTGGGACCCGTAGCAATGGCACAGTAGATTCATTGGGTTTGATGGAAGACACAGATAGTTTGGATATCGTTGAAGGGTTTGACATTCATTACCATATCTTGAAGTCACCCAAGTCGCTGGAAAAAGAAGTTGATCAGATTCTCGACTATTTGGAGCTTAACCCTTATCATTGTAAACTTATGAGGCCCTTGATTGTGTCCAATCTTATTGATGCCTCTAAATATTATGGGTTCAACAACTTTTTGGTGGCGGCTAAAGTGGACCTCATAAGGACTGAAGTGATTCATGACGAATCTCTTGCTCGTTTTTTTTGGGATATGGATGATGATTGTAACGAATCTCTTGCTCGTTTGCTTTTGGAGAATTCAGAAACAGAAGTTGATGCTGATTATAGCGAATCTCTTGCTCGTTTGTTTTTGGATACGGATTCAGAAACAGAAGTTTGATGATGATTGACTATCGACGTGGAAACACAGTTTGGGTGTTTAGGGGTTTTGGCTAGAGTTTTTTGTAGCGTTTAGGGTGCTGTATTTGTGTCATACCTATTTTGTACGGGCCGTTTTATGTTATAATTTTTTTGAAATTGTTTGTGTCTCGTGTCTCTCTTTATATAGTGTTCCTAGGGTTTTCATTTACTTTTTTTAATAATTTTTTTTTTTGGTATTCAAGAATCATATTCTGATCTGGATAGTTTTGGTTTTTTACTCGTTGCAACTATGGGTTTATTTATTTATTATGGGCTTATTTATTTATCTTTAGTTTTCTTGGTAAAATTTCAAAAAAAGAAGTAATTGAATTTTGAATCATGTATCAATTGGAAATAATTGTTCAAGTATCTTACACAAAATAGTGGTTACATGTTTGTTTATTTATAAACAATCCAAATTTGAGTCTTAGTTTTAAGATTGTTTAATAAATGAGCAGAGCAAGCAAAAAAAAATAAAATAAAATAAAATAAAAGTATATAATAAACAAATAAAGTGTTCACGAACATGCTCCAAAACATTAGGGCACGATTAAAAAACAATTTGAGCCTAAGCTCATTTATGAGCTTTGTAATAACCTTGATATGATCAGCTTGAGAAATAAACTTATATATTACTATTACTAAGATTTTAATTAATTATTTTGTGTGTCTTGATATGATCAGCTTGAGAAATAAACTCATATTTTACTATTACTAAGACTTTAATTAATTATTTTGTGTGTGTATTTTTATAATGTGAATTAGTTTTTAGATGCCTTCTTTGTGTTATTATGATTCATCTAATCAGTTTTCCTATTTTAGGTTTTACATTTGTAGATTTGATACGCATAATAACTTGATGTCCTATGCCTTTAATTACAATCAGTCCACACAATTAGAAGAGCCAATTCAACATGCGACATTTGACAGTATATATCATATTAGATTACCATCCTCCAATTTGATCAGACAGAAACAGTAGAATGCATGCAGGATATCATTTCACCGAAAACTCAAAACATCCCACACATTGCATTTTCCCACAACATGATTAAACAAATGGTAGAACTAGAAACAGCTTTTCTCTAGTTGGAAGCCTTAATCTTATGCACTTATTTTGCCATTTGTCATTCTTATTTGAATAATTTGGAATTTGCATTCTTTGGACTAATGGCATCATGCCTTGTTGTAGAATGGAAATTACCAATACAAAATAAGTGAATGAAGGAGTATCTATAGCGCTTGGCTTCTCTTTACAACAAAACTATCTTCACAAGCCTTTACATCAGAGGATCCTTGTCTAGAGGAACATGTTAAACTTAGCACATAACTACAAAATTTAGGCTGGAGAACCTACTCAGGCTCAAAAAATATATAGCAGTGCATGCTAGCATCACCATAAAAATTATTACATAGAACACACTAAACGATTTCCCAAAATTTCACTTTTAAATTGTAAGGTTTAAAAAATATAGGTAGTGCTTCTTGCTTAATTGATTGATAACACATGCTTGATTGATCAGATTGTGTCTTGTTGAGTTGAAATTGTCACATAAAATTAATTATGTCCATCTCTATTTCATCTAGAAATGTATTTAGGCTTAAATTTTATATATGGGGTAAGGAGTGATGTAGGCATAGGAATGTGGAGTTCAGTTGAAATGGGATAATAATTTCTCACAATTGTATGTTAAGTAAGCTCCAAACAATGCAGGCACACTCCCATTTGGTTGTATTAAACTGATAAATAAATTACTCATTTTGTTCAATCTTTAGCAATAATTAATTAATTTTTTTTTTTTAATTTTGAAAAGCAGATTATAGAAATAAATAAATAAATAATGGCACCAATTGCAAAAATAAAATAAAAATTGCTACTGTTAATGTATGGATCAAATATCAAAGGAAACAAGATCGAAATTCTCTTAGTGTTGTGAGATATTATTTGTTTGAAATAGTTGAACCTCATGTTATTATCATGGACATTTTACATTGATGATTGCGATAATATTAGATAACTTTATACTTGATTCGTGAATGTAGAAGTGCATAATTAAAGCAATGGTAACATAGCAGCCCATGCAGATAGCAACTTGAAGCTCTCATTAAGACATTAACCTTCCCTATATCTATATTAATTATACCAGCTAGTCTATATATATATATATATATATATAGCTAAAACTGAAAGAAAATCAAATTAAATTCTAAATTGAAGTTTAATTTTGTATCACGTGTCTCATCTAATTTTTAAATTTATGTGTCAATTGAATTATTAGATGCAAAAATCGAAAAGTTTAAATTCAATTAGATTCTAAGTTGAATTTTAATTTTTTTTAGGGGAAAAATTGAATTTTAATTGAAGTTCAATTTTATACCATGTGCCATCTAATTTTTTAATTTCTATGACAAGTGAATTATTGGGTGCAAAAACTGAAGAGTTTAGATCTAATTTGATTCTAAATTATATATATATATATATATATATATATGATTTATATGTACCTTGCGGAGTTACACACTAGTTTAATTAATTACAACTCTTTTTTTTTTTTAATAGTCACTATATATGTGGCAAAGAACTAGACAAAGGTTAATTAAAACTTTCCTTACGGTATTAGCATTACCATTCCACCGCAGACATAGGGTACTAACCAATTTAGTGATGAGGTTAAACTGTGAGGCCTGAATTTTATGACTTTTTTCAGGTCATAAGCATGTCTGCATAGTTTACTAGAATCTTGATTATCGGTTGATCCAACCAACTACGTAACTTAATAATTAATGTACTTTTTTTTTTCTTTTGAAAACGTAATGATTAATGTATTAGAGATTTTTTTTTTTTTTTTTTTGAAAGGGGAAAATTCATTCAATTAAATGGATAAAAGATCATGATACAAAGCGTCCATGATTGGTGGGGGAGAGACCTCCATCCAGTACAAATCCTCATCTAATGTATGTCTAGCATATTGAGCCAAAACATGGGCTACCCTATTCCCTCCCCTCCTAATACAGCAAACACTAGACCAATGCAATCCCCTTAACAAATTGTGAATATCATCCACAACATTGCCAAATAGAGAAGCATTTTCCACAGAAGAAGAGATGGCATGAATAACATTGTTGTTATCACCCTCAATAATTAACCTAGGAAAACCAGCATCCACAGCAAATTCTATAGCTCTTCGACAAGCAAGTAACTCTGCTTCTTCACTAGTGTGCACATTCGGTCCACTAACAGTCATAGCAGCCATAACCTCTCCCTTTTCATTTCGAACAATTGCTCCATAACCAATTTTGCCTAAGTTCGAAAATAGTGCTGCATCAAAGTTGAGTTTGTACGCCTCTAATGGTGGTGGTTGCCATACCTCTCCACTTGGTTGCTACCATGTCTAAACATTCAGCTGGGTTTGGGCACGTTTGAAATCTTCAATGCACTCCTCTGCTCTTTTGTTCAAGCTAGTCGGACTCTTCAGTTTTCCTCCATACAACAAAGTGTTTCGCTGATTCCAGATCAGCCACACTTGGGTCCAGAACAGTTCTAGCTCTTCTACGGTCGAGCGCTCCAAAAACTCCTCCATCAATTGCAACATATTGGGTTGTCCATGCTTATATTTCTGCAATTTACGAACACTTCCAGCCCATATGTCTTGAGCCGCTACACAATCCCACAGAGCATGGATGGTGGATTTTGGTTCTCTTGTACAAATCGAACATTTATCATCATGGATTACCCTTCTTCTGGTCAGATTCATTGCTATTGGTAAAATCTCATGGCAAGCTCGCCATGCAAAACTTTGATTTTATTTGGGATCTGAAACTTCCATATTGCAGCCCAAACTTTTTTTGCAACACAGCCCCTAGATGTTCCAACCCAAGCTGCATCAGTTAGGAGTCTCCTCGCCACATGATAAGCAGACTTGACAGTAAACACACCCCTCGGATTATGCAACCAAAATATAGTATTAGCTACATATCTCCGACTCAACGGAATTTGGCAAATTGCATCAGCTTCGTCCCTATGAAAGATAGTCATAATATCCTCATATCTCCATATATTTAGCTCCGGATTGATCAGCTCACACATTATTAGTTCACACCAATTTTCTTGGATCGGATTTAGGACTTTGTTTGTGGGAAAATTAGGGAGCCACTTATCCTTCAAAGCATTGATTGAAGCTCCATTACCAACCCTTCAATAGTGGCCGGATGGAAGAATAGGCAGTGCAGCCATCAAACTTCTCCACACATATGAGCAATTAGGTGATTCCTTAGCCTCTAGAAAATTTGATCTCGGAAAGTACCTTACTTTAAAACATTGATAGAGCAACGAATCATTGCCTTGAACCATCCTCCAACCTTGCTTGGCCAACATGGCTAGATTAAAAGCTCTCAAATCTTGAAATCCCATTCCTCATTCTTTCTTTGAAACAGTTAGCTTATCCCAACTCTTCCAATGAATTTTCCATTCATTGCCCACTTGACCCCACCAAAATTTTGCACATAATGCATCTAATTCATCACATAGTTTCAGAGGGATTTGAAATACACTCATAGTGTAGGTGGGTATGGACTGTGCCACAATCTTGATAAGGATTTCTTTGCCAACGCTAGACAATAACATGCCCTTCCATCCTTGGAGCTTCTTCCAAATTCTGTCTTTCAAGAATGAGAAGGTGTGATACTTGGCACTCTCAATCAAAGTTGGTAGACCAAGGTAAGTTTCAAACCGATCAACCTCCTTCACTCCCAAAACCTCCAAGATCTTACCCTTCTGCCTATCCAAAGTGTTGCTACTGAAATAAGCTGAAGACTTTTACAAATTAATACTTTGCCCAGAAGCTTTTTCATAGGTTTGGAGGATCTTTGCTATGGTTTCCCCTTCAACCCGAGTTGCTTGACAAAACAGCAATGAGTCATCTGCAAACATAAGGTTTGTGACCTTTGGTGCCCCTTTACAAATGGAAACTCCCTTAATCCGCCCTTCTGATTCTGCTTTTTTTAACAGTGCAGTAAAGCCTCCTGCACACAATAGGAACAAGTAGGGTGATAATGGATCTCCCTAGCAAATTCCTCTAGATGGATGGATCATGCCATAAGATTTCCCATTTATCAGAATGTATTAGAGATTTAAGATTTCATAAATTTATTTAATAACAAGATATATAATACTAGCAAGAACTCAAAAAAAAAAAAATATATATATATATATATATATATATTTATATATAAGAATAAGAAGATATAATAGTAACAATATTATATAAAATATAAAAGAGTAAATCACATCTTCCTCCCTTAAGATTTCACAAATAACACCCTCTCTAGCTCCTAAAATATATAAGCGAGATGATACTCTAAAAGCAACAGAGAAGTTTATATATACCTCCTCACCTCATAACATAATATATATTTTTTAAAGATGATTCCTAAAATATATTTTCTTTTAAAAACAAATAGAATATTTCGTATATATTTCAAGAAACATAGCAGTACTTACCATATTTTAAAAATTTTTAGTAGAACCGACTTACCTAGTTACCAAAATTCGTATCCTATTGGGTTTATAATCCGAATCCCAGAAGGAATAGTTAAAACTCTTACTATATATTAAGCAGTGCGTTTGTTTTGTCTATCAAAAATCTTAGTTAAGAAAGCCAAAGCATAGTCTTCCCTATCAACGCTAATGTCCGGTTTTGATCCTTATTTGACTGCTTTTGATTTTAATCCTTTGGATTACCATCTTCACTTTGGAATTGAGTCGTTCAAGTCTGAAGAACCAACCCCGGAAGCCGGAGTTTTGGAACTCCGACTGAGAAGAAGGCATCGAGTTGAAGTTGTTGGGACCCGTTGCAATGGCACAGTAGAGTCATTGGGTTTTACGGAAGACACAGTCAGTTTGGATGTCTTTGAAGGGTTTAACATTCATTACCATATCTTGAAGTCACCCAAGTCGCTGAAAATAGAAGTTGATCAGATTCTCGACTATTTGGAGCTTAACCCTTTTCATTGTGATTGCATCAGGCCCTTGATTGTGTCCCATCTTATTGATGCCTCTAAACAATATGGGTTCAACAACTTTGTGGTGGCAGCTAAACTGGACCTCATAAGGACTAGAGTGGTTCGTAACGAATCTTTTGCTCGTTTGCTTTTGGATGCGGATTCAAAAAAGAAGAAGAAAAAGCTGATGATGATTGCAATGAATCTCTTGCTGGTTTGGTTTTGGATACGAATTCAGAAACTGAAGCCGTGTCTCTACCCGTACAGTGTTCTTAGGGTTTTCGTTTGTCTTTTTTGCTCATTTGCTTTTGGATACGGATTCGGAAACTGAAGCAGCGTTCCTAGGGTTTTCGTTTTTTTTTTTTTTTTAAATTTAAAATTTTTTTATTCAAGATTCCTATTCTGATGTGGATAGTTCTGGTTTGTACTCCCTGCAACTATGGGTTTATTTATTTATTATGGCCGGGCTTATTATTTATTGATTTATTGTTAGTTTTCTTGGTAAATTTTCAAAAAGAAATAATTGAAATTGGAATCATGGATAAATTGGAAATAATTGTTCAAGCATCTTACACAAAATATTGGTTACTTGAACCAAGTTTTTTATAAAACGTTCGGGCTTGGTTTGATAAAAAGTATGTTTATGTCTGTTTATTTATAAACAATTCAAATTGAGCCTTAGTTTTAAGATTTTTTAGTAAAGAAGCCGAACCCAAACAAAAAATTACAAATAAAAAATAAAAGTACATAGCAAATAAAAAATTCTTCATGAGCATGCTCGAAAATATTAGGGCACAATTAAAAAACAAGTTGAGCCTAAGCTCATTAATTTATAGGCTTTGTAATAATAAGCTTGATTTGATCCGCTTGAGAAATAAACTCATATATTACTATTACTAAGATTTTAATTAATTATTTTATGCGTGTATTTTTATCACGTGACAGTTTTTAGATGCCTTCTTTGTGTTATTATGATTCATCTAATCAGTTTTCCTATTCATAACATGATATCCTATGTCTTTAATTACAATCAGTCCACGCATCTAGAAGAGTCAATTCAACATGCGACATTTGATAGTATATATCACGTTAGATTACCATCCTCCTTTTGATCAAGTAGAAACAATAGACCACCAAGAAGGGTGGTCTAATAGTCTTGGCACGAATGCAAGAGTACAGCACTGCTTGAGATCTCATGTTCGAACCTCAATGGCCGAAACATGGGAGTTCCCTCCTACAGCTAGCCCAAGGATATTAGCCTTCTCTCATGGGGTTAGAGTGAGGTTTGTTGTCACTCTGGATAGTAGTAGTCATGACTTAATCCAACATTCTCTAGTGGGTGAGTGCCCTAATAATCACGCCCATGGGAGTCCGCCACAATGGTCACCTCCGCTCACCCATTCAAGTTCATCAAAAAAAAAAAAAAAAGTAGAAACAGTAGAATGCATTTCACCGAAACCCCAAAATATCCCACACAACACATTGCATTAATTTCCCACAACATGATTAAACAAGTGGTAGACACAGCTTTTCTCTAGTTGGGAGCCTCAATCTTATGCACTTATAATTTTAAATTTTGGACAGCTGATTATAGAAATAAATAAATAATGGCACCGATCACGAAAATGAAAATATTGCTACTGTTAATGTGTGGCTCAAATATCAAAGGAAACAAGCCAAAATTCTCTTAATGTTGTGAATATTATTTGTTTGAAATAGTTGAACCTCGTTTTATTATCTTTGACATTTTACATTATACATTGATGATTAGGATGATATTATAGATAACTTTATATTTGATTTGTGGATGTGGAAGTACATAATAAATTAAAGCAATGGTAACATAGCATCCCATGCAGATAGCGACTTCAAGGTCTTATTAACCTTCCTTGTTCTTCTATATTTAACCAGCTAGTTTAATTACAAATCTTGATAGTCACAATGAGACAAAGAACTAGAAAAAGGTTGATTATAACTTTCCTTATGGTATTAGCATTACCAGTCTACCGCAGACATAGGGTACTAAGGATGTCTGCATGTCTGCATAGTTTATTAGAATCTTGATTATCGATCGGTTGATCCAACCAACTACCATAATAATTAATGTATTAGAGATTTAAGATTTCATAAATTTATTTTAATAACAAAAGATATAATACTAGCAAGATCTCAAAAAAACAAAAAACAAAAAACAAAAAACAAATGAAGAAGATATATATAATAGTAAAAATATTATATAAAATATAAAAGAGTAAATCACATCATCAAGATTTCACAAATAACACCCTCTCTCCAAATATGAGTGAAATGATAATCTCCTTTGAAATTTGTATAAAAGCAACAAAAAAAGTTCATACCTCCATGAGTTTATTTGTCACATTTATCTAAAACTCGAAAGAGCGTATTATTTTATCCATGATTAAGAGGGTGTCATCCCATGAAAACTCAAAGGAGAGGTTGGTGCAATTTATATATTATAAATCAAATAAAATTTGGTTACAAACTTGGTTGTGGCCATTGACAACAAATAATGACTATAACTCTTACTAAAAAAAATTAAAACAAATATCAAATTCCATGCTATTGAGTGTTATTTAGTACTATTCGATCTATAAATTTATTTATTATACATAATTTTAAATTAAAAAAAAACTTGAAATTTAAACATTCAATTAATAACATAATTATTGATTTTTGATTTTTTGGAAATTTTGCAAGCATAAAAAATATGAGAAATTTTTTTTATCTAATAGTGGGTTTGTCAAATTTTACATCCAATAAAAAGATATTGAGTAGAGTTGTAGCCACTAACTATAACTAAGTTTGTAATCAAACTTTGTCCATATAAATTTACTATGTGATTTCTAATTATATTTATAGACCCTATTTAGTTATTAATTTAAGTATTTTGTATGTTGTCAAGAGCATTGTAATTCAAGTTTATCCCACTCTTTGTAATAGGGGGAGGATGACTTATATTTTTTTTATTTAACTTTTCGAGCATATGGTGACTTCTTTTCTTATTTTTTGGAATTATTAAACTAGTAAACCATTAAAATTTCAAATCCATCCCCCCTAATATTATAACACAAAAAAGTAGTTTGTATGGTATTGTTGACTACGGCCTTTGTTAGAATTGGACCAAAATCAATTAAACAAAGAGAGCAAGACCCGTCTTTAGCTCCACATTTATGTCTTCGTCACGCCGGTAACTGCGCTCTACTGGTATATAATACAAATCAATTGATTAAGATGGTAGTGCATGTGACACTTCTGCTTTCTTCTGAAATAGTATATTAGATAAGTAACATGTGTGTCGTGTAGCGAAAAAATTGCAACTTTTACTTAATCAATTGCTTCTGTGATGGTTTTCATTGTTAGAGATTTAAACCAAAAAAAAAAAAAAAACAAACAAACAAACAAACAAAAGGTTTGTTGAGTCAACGATTGTTTTAAGTGCTTTGTCTGGTAAACGAATATTAATTAAGATCTTGGACATATTTGTGAATTTTCATTTTACAAATATTTAAAATAATAATAATAAAATAAGTTTAAGAATACAACATTTTTCACAATTATATCGAAGCAGCTAGGCTGAGATTGATTCCGACAACCTCTTCATTTGTTAGGAACTCATGGGTAGAACTCATCCTTGAAAACTCGCTTGCAAGAGAATAGTGTCCAAGAACTTATAAACACATGATTAAGCTTATAAACACATGATTAATCTTACAATTAATCCATGCGGGACATTAAGATTATAATATCATCGTGACAATGAATATGAGTCTTTTAGCAATATGTGGAGATTTATTTTTAGTTTAGAGATGCTTTGATAAACCATGATATTGAAATCTCTTTTTTAAGTAATGCTAGGAACATAGTATTTTTCACAACTGTTTATATGACCTACTGTGATTTGAGTAATATCACTTTTATCTTAATCCACCACTTTTATTATGCATCAATAGGACATATTGGCCATGTAAAAGATACTATGTCCTTATATTTATTGTTTCTTTTCATGTCAGGCATCCCTCTAAATAAAACTCAATGTACAGTCAGTTATATGCTGATTATTTCTGCATCTTAGAGCCAATTCTTGCTCTTTGAAGGGTAACTATCTGTAAACTTTAAAAACTTTAAAACAATTGTTTCTTTCGAATTTTATTTCCTACAGAGAGAATTCTCATAGTATCAGCTGCGAAGTAGATGTACATCTATCTCCACAATGAACATTCATTTTGGCCCAGTTCTTTTTAATGGTTCTCTGTTCCAAATTCCAAGTGAGATATTGATACCAAGACAAAATATCTAACTTTTGGAACTTCCTTCCAGATCTTCACATCTAAGCATATGTACCTAATCAAGGTCTTAAACTTTCATTGCAAGTACAATCCTAGTCATTCATGAAGAATAAATTCAAGGCATAAGCGAAGAGATCAAAGATCATTGACAGCACAGTGTAATTTTATCTTGGACAATACTACTATCAGTCTATCAGTATGCTACATTGGCATTATACCACATATGATCTTTGCCACATGACATTCAGTTCTTGCCATTCATGTAGATGTGCCCAGTTCATTACTAGAATTCCTAATCTAGCAAAATGTTCACTAGAAGACACTAATAATACTAAAATGCTAGCCTGCCTAATTCTGCAGGTAGATGATTATGGTTACAGATGCTTGAAATCTGTGTTGGAGTGGATGGGATTGCATTCTTTAAGCATCTATGTTCTGATAACTTCTAAGATGAGGGAGGAAGAAAGAGAGGGTTGGTGGGCCTGCTAGCAACTCTATGGGAAAGGAGAGAAAGAAACTGAAGAAAAAAAAAAATCTGTTTTATGAGGGTATTGGGCTAAGGATTTGGCCAACAAGCCCACTAAAAAATTGTCTGCTTCCATTTTTGTCTTCTTGATCCAAAATAGCTCATCATATTAAAATTTTCTTGGCCCAAGTATTACTCAAATAAATTGATAATGGACTCTTAAAAAAAGGGATTCACTTATCTTCTTCCATTTAGTCTTCTTGATCCAAATTAGCTCTTCAAATTAAAACTTTCTTAGCCCAAGTATTACTCAAATAAGTTGATAATGGACTCTTAAAAGGAAGGATTCACATATTAATTTTAACTGAACTGTACTTATGCTAGAATGAATTTATAAAATTATAAAATTCCCTTTTTATGATGTGCTAAGTCTGTAATTAAGAGAATAATGATCATTATGTTTGAATTTGGGGGTGTTAACATATATTGTTCATATATATATATATATATATATATATATGTATGTATGTATGTATGTATGTAAAATAAAGCACTTACAGGAAGAAATATTAGAAATAAGATTTTCCTAAGCAGGAATTGGGAAAAGATTACAAGTTTAGGACCTTCCAGAGATAGCCTAGAGACTAAAGGGGAATTTAAAGCTAGTAAGAAAATAAGTTTTGAATACAACTTGAAAGGGATAGCCCTTTTATAGCTAAAATAAGCACTATTTGCATAATGGGGAGCAACTAAAATTAACACTCATGCAGCAAGAATCATTTAGGAAGTAATAATAGCAAGAAACAGCTTTTACTATTCAATTGGAATCAACTCTCGTGGAGAGCAACATGAATCATTCAAAAAGTAATAGTAGCAAGAACCGGCTTTTACTATTCAATTGTCATCCAAAAAGTAGTTGAAAACACAAAAGCATTTTGGAATTATTTGCATTAGTGTGTGTGTGTATAGAGAGAGAGAGAGAGAGAGGGGGGGGGGGGGGGGGGGGGGGTTTAGGAACCATTTACAAAATTTAAAATTTGATAGAGCTTTTGAATTTTGCATAAAAATAGTGTCTCAGTACTTCTTGTTATTCCATCCATAACATCTTAATAAACAATTTGCATAAGGAATCAATTGTTTTTCAATCAGTTCTTCATTTCCTTTTACAATAAATTGTTCATTGCATTGATCTATGCACTGCAAAGAGATAAGATATACGCTGGGCCTTTTGGATGATGCTCCAGTTCGCTAGTGCAATATTCAAAACTCTTAATAACACATCTTGCATAAATTAAATGTTTATCTTCTTTTAGAAAATCTTCACAACTCTCAAGTTCTCTTGCAATGAACCACTTATGAAATGGTGTTTGATAATGTTTAAACGGACGAGCTTGCAAGATTGGAGGTGAATCCGAATGACAATAAATATTGGTAAGGTCATTAGCTAGCACTTTAACAAGGATAAGGATAACCAACTCCATCTTTACAACTAGCAATTTTTTCATAAATTTTTTAGCTATTGATTTTCCTCACTTTAGAAATTTTGCTATTTTAATGTTAATCTCAAATCAACAATCAAGGCTTAAACTAGCATTCCTTATATAAATATGAATGATTAAATACGTTTAATTAAAGAATTTTTTAATAAAAAGAATTGTTGATTATTTTTTAAGTTAAATCGTCTAAATCAAATAATATCATTTGGCCAGCGTCATGAAATACCCACTTGGCACGCAACATATTATGTCCAAACACCCATTTTAAAGTCATTAAATTAAAATATTGGTTATTTACCACAAAAGGTAAATTAAAATATAATATTGGTAAAAGTGTCATAACAAGTCATTTTAAAATATAAAGGGTTCAAATCATTCAATTATTTGTTTGTCAAAAGACAAGATATACTTTTTTGCAAAGTTGGTAATAAATAACTTGTGTTTGTGGAGAAGAAAACTTATTGAAAGGAAAAAAAAAATTACAAATTATGAAGAGACAATTAATTCAACTTGATCGTATTAAAATTTGTAGTAATACTTCAAATCAAAGTGAATGCCTTTAGATGTTTTAAGAAAGGCAATGTACTCTATGGTATAACATTTCCTTCTAAAGGTAAAATTTAATTGGAGAGTTATTTGATTCTCAAAAAAAGAAAAAAGAAAAGAAAAGAATGGAGAGTTATTTAAAATGGTGAATTTTGATAGAATAAAATTAATATACATTGCAAGTTGAGTGACCGTTTTATTTGGTAAAGCAAGTCTTATGTGTTTTTAATGTTTGAATTGGGATTTACACGAACAATGTGAAGAATTGTTACCCAAAAAACTCAAAAAAATGAAACACTAGTTTGAAAAGGTTGTATTAAAAAAAAAATTAAAATTAAAAGGAGTGATATATGTTGATATATATATTTTTTTCCACCCCCAATTTGCAACCAAATAAGTGAGCACTGGTAAAGTCTCTGATAGTTGAATAAGAAATCTAGAATTCAATCCCCGTCTATACCAAAAAACCAATTTGGTATCTTGATCTAACGATAAAAAGCTATTATCAGAAGCGGACGCCATAAATTGAATTCTCTCAATAAAAAAAATAAAATAAAATAAAAAATGAGAGAGCAGAAATTAGAGACATAATTTAGAATCAACACACAAATAAAAGCATTCTCAAAAAAAAAAAAAAAAAAAAAAAATGTAATTATTCTGAAGGACGCTTAAGGAAAGCCACTTTTGAAAGTCTACGAACTTAAATTGAAATGCACAATCCTAAATTTTCAAATCAAGCAAAAGAATTTAATTGTCAATGTTGCTATTGAATTTAATAATGGGTAATTAAATTTCCATGCAGTGTCTAGAAGACTAGAACACTAAACATTAAAATCTTTTTTTAGACAATTACATTATGCTACTAAATTTGCAGTTCGAATCTTATTTCTCTAGACCTCCAAGCATTTTGTATATGTGGAGGTGCCAATTAAATTACAAGGCAAATGAAAATCAAATTATGAGACGGCCAACTGAAAATGCAACACGACCAACCAAAAATATTATTTTATTTTTTTGAGAAGAAGAACATATATGATCTCTTGATCTACTAACTTAACATAAGTGTTATAAAAATTTGGATGCAATATATGCAAAATAAGAGGCTTAAAAGAAATTTACCTGCGTGATTTCCATGGTAGTTGAGTTAGAGAAATGCTGCTATATTTGTTGGATTGTAAGAGTGAAGCATATAAAATTTTCTCATTGTTCTTGTTTAGCCCACCTATACCCAAAAGTGAGCATTTTTAACTTCTACTTTGATTGCAAAATCAAACCAAAGGAGTATAAGAGAACAACATGAAATTCCAAGAGAAATCACAAGCAAAGATAAAATAATAAATAAAAAATCACAAACAAGCCATTGAGACATTTTGATTGAAATTTGATATGCATTCATGACTTGAATTTCTCCTTCTCCCTTGTCTCTCTCCTCTAACTTAATTTGAGAAGAGTTGAGAGCAGTGATGAGAGAAGAAAATACACACAAAAAAAAATTAAAAAAAAATAAACAAAGTTTCAACTTGAAAAAAAATGAGAAAAAAAAAAATAGAATTAAAATATAAAATACTAACTTCTACGCACGTGCTCAGAGACTTTTTTTATTTATTTTTGGATAAAAAGTGAATAATTTGTATCTATTATAATTTAGAAATATATATTTTTATTTTTCAAAAAAATAAAAAAGATAAACTTTAGATATAAGTAGTAACTGTAATTTCTTTTTGAGTAATACTATGGATACAAACTTTTTTACAAATTTTTTTTATAAATTGTTGATGTGGTGAGTGGTTATTGGTAAATAAAAAAAGTGATGTTAAGGTGGGATTAAGTGAAAACCAATAAAAAGTTGGACACATCAACAGTTTGTAAAATAATTTATAGTTGTAGCATTACTTTTTCTATTTTGAATATGTGTTTGAAAGTGGTATAGTGATATAGAGAAAAGTTTGAGCAGGAAAAATAAGATGAATGTGAGTGGAAAGAATGCTAAATTTTAGGAGTTTTCATAGTTTTTTTATTTTTTAAATTGGGGGTGTTTTACTTTTATTGGATGAAAAAGTACTAAAAATGCTAAATTTTAGGGAATAAAAAGATGAATGTGAAGGAAAAAAAAAATTCTAAATTTTAGGAGTTCGCATTTTGAATTCAAAATTTTATTTTTATTTGACATTTATGACCTTCTTTCAAAGAGAAGTTACCCTTCATTAATGAGGTTATTTTTGAATCACAATAAACCCGGCCAACCCGACCGACCCAACCCGACCCGAAGGGTCTTGGATGGGTTGAATGGATGCTTGGGTTGGTTAAGGTCCAATATTCGGGTCTGCCTTGGGTTCGGGTCGATTTTGGGTCCAACCTGACCCGACTGATCTTTAAAAAAACACAAACACACACACACATGTATCGGACAAGCACGAAACTATGGTTCAGAATCTTGTACTATTTTTAGTAAAAATATGATATAGACCCGAGAGAGAGAGAGAGAGAGAGAGAGAGATATGTAGTGTTTTTTATTTTTTATTTTTGGTTATGCTAGAGAAAATAGGACTGTATTTATGATGATAGAAACAAATAAGAAAATGATAAAGAAAATAATACAGATTCCACTATTCCTTACTTGTTTGTTAGACTTAGCATCTAATTGGGTAATGGAATTTAATATTCTTAATTTATTGTTTAAAGGGAGTTTTCAATAGTCTTTAATGAGTTTCCATATATTAACTCTACTATTTAATATTTTTAATAGATCTTTTCCGTAATTTTCAATGCCAAGTGTTGATTTTATATATTGTTTTTATTTAAATAGTAATGCTCTTTTCTTGCAATATTTCCAAATATAATTTTTAACATAATTACAAGGCTCTTAACGACTTTCAATATATACTAGTCACTAACCCGTGCGATGCACAGGATAATTAAATAAAAAATAAAAATATTTATTTTGCTACTATAACTTGGCTTTAAAAAAAAAAAATGCTATGGTGATGTCTTCATACAATGCTCAACTGCAATTAAAACTACTATTCACTACCAATATAATCTATGTTATCCTGCACATTTGTTTGCATAACAAACGGGTCATTTTCACTTCTATAATAAAACAATCTATGGTCGATGAGAGAGATAAAACTGTTCAGTGTTCAGCCCAAAGGATTGTGCAGAACTTCTCCTAATCACAGATGTTTTGGTTGTAAACCTATGCACATATCATAATGAGTAAATCCTACTTTGGATAAATATATTATACAATTATTCAAATGGTTAAATTAAAAAGGAAATAAAGAAGAAAAGTTGCACCAGCCACAAACTCAATTAGATTTCTTTTGAATAAAATGGTGTTATAAAGTGTTATAAAAAAATGGAAAAAAAAAAAAAAAAAAACAAAAAACAAAAAAACAAACAGATAAAGGGGATGGAATACTTACACTTGAAAATAGAAAAATTGAAAATCTACAAATTCAGTGCTTGATAATAGATCTACAAATTGCATTCTCATATCCTCCATCTTCTGCAAGTTAATTGGATATAATTAAAAAAATTTCCTAACAGAACGCTCTTTCCTTTCCATTACACTTTGCATATTTTCATCCTAATAAAGTTTAAGAAGTGCTCTGTGGTCACTGCATAAAGAATGTGTGCACAAGTTTAAAATCAGTAATAGAATTAACATTAATCAATTAATCATTAAAAAAAAACCTGCAAATTCCATAAAAAGGATCAGTATGGATTAGCTTAATAATCAACCTACAAGAATCACCAGTAAAGGATCTTCTTCATCAGCTTCCTCTTTCCAATTACTAGAAGCACAAATGGGTCACTACGTGCAAGAAAACCAGCAACTGTTAAGGCTGGATTGAGGCGTTTAAAGATAGACTCCATAAGAATAGAGAGAGTTGAGAACTATTATATCATTTAATTATGTGTGTCTCAAATAACTTCGTTTCTATAAGGTTTTGATCTTCACTACTTACATCAACAGTAGAATTGCTAAGCAAGAACAACCATTAAATTTTGGCATCAAAAAGATTTATATGCTTATATAATAGTGGCTGTGAACATTAGAGAGTGCTGACCATTATAATAGTGCATTCTTCTGCTTCTCTCTACTTCTTTAGTTCCATCAATAGACTCAATCCCTATTTCATGCAATTCAGCCTCAACATTGCAAAACATTACTGTGTCTGCATAGACTCAATTCATCTTTATTCTGCAATTAGCAGGGTCACCATTTCAAGTTCTTTTTTTCGTCAACAATATTAATACCACCACACCCAAAATAATTAGAAGTCTAGAACAAAGCTCTATTGAGTTTAATTCATAACATTTTCATCAATCATATAAGCAATTTACCAGAGTATGAGGAATAAAATCATTAAAAAGGTTTCCACGAAATTAAAGCCAAAAAAAAAAAAAATTATTAGTAAGGCAGTTATCCCTTTATTAACAGTGTGACTAAAAGTGAAATTCAAAGTGGAAAAGTCTTTCAAAAAAAACATATATATATCTATATATATATATATATATCAATGCTAGAAAATGAACATTATATATAAAACTGTCTATGTTGCAAGAAAATAGCCTTACCAACCAAACATGAGATGTTTATCTTCTTGTCCTCATTTCCTCCATGAAAGCAGGATTATAATTGAATGGAGTAACCTACTTTTTGTCTATTCTAAACCAAGCCTTTCATGCCTCTAGAAAATATCAGCAACCCTTCAATTAGAACAACAATCCCAATTATTTAAAGCAAATCACCAACACCCTTTTAAAATGACTGGAATGTGAAAACCGCTAGAATCTATATTTTCTTAAAAGATCAGACAACGGTGTTTTTTCTCCAAGAGTTTGTTATATATTTTCAAAGTCAAATTGGAGCTTTCCCAATGCCTATGATGTTGTCAAGAATAACCACATACGGTAAATTATTGAAGGCCTTAGGACTCAAGTGAAGAATACAAATGCTTGATTCTTGTTTATTCTTAGTGCATTTGTGGCCCAAAATTCTGAGGGATGATTGGTATGGTTTGTATTGGTCTTAGTCTGGGTTTCAGCTAGATTTAGTAAGTGTTTATACTTAGTGAGCACCAAATTTTCAATCTCGAAATCAAAAGCTAGTTTTGATATGACAGAAAAGTTTCCTTATCTGTGCAATTGAAACAGCAATTTTATATAAGTAAAAGCTCACCTCAGGGTAGCAATCTTGGTGGACAATTGTCTGGTTGTTCGTATTTACATACACCTCACAGGATACTCTTGCATGATGAAAATGTTGGAACGCAGTTTAAACACATGGAGAAAGAAGATGCATCATGTAACAGAATAAAGCTTGTAAGAGAATACTATGGAATTGTTAGAACAAAACTAAAATTTCCTTAACATACCATTTCTTAATGCAGTGAGTGTACTGCTGCTATTTTGCAACATACTTAGTTATTGCAAAAAGCCACGCAATCACATACAAATATTTCCAAATAATCGCTCTATAGATTCAGAGCTCAAGATTGTTTCTTTACTTTTTTTTTTTTTGATAAATAAGATTGTTTCTTTACTTATGTGAGCTGATGACTGGTTTATGTCAAGTAAAGCAAATAATGATAGTACATAAAAAGGTAAAAGGGTAAATTTGCCAACTTATTTGATGCACATATCTAAATCAATTGTTATTGTGACATTATTTGAGCTTTGCCTTAAAGATTTTGAAACTGCAGCATGGGCATATATAATTGAGACATATGAGCTTGTGAAAAATCACAAAATATGAAAGAGAAAGCAATGCGGCCAATAATTGAAATTAGCAAACTCCACTACTGGCTCCAAACTCATCAATCTAATCTAATCATTCAAAAGAAACACTCCCAATTGTAACCCTAAATCATACTTAACAGCCAAAAACAATAGAACAAATTAAAAACTTACTGATAATGTTTTCGGAGAAGTTTTGGTCTGATTATAAAGTCCCTCAGATTTTTCTCTCCCTGTCTGACTCTCTCTGTCCCTAATTGACGCTCTCAATGAACAATAACAAAGTAAGGCTCTTTTGGTTTTTTTTTTTTTTTTTTTTTAAAACCACAAATTTACTCCAAATTAAGAGAATAGGTAAGGGGGAAAACCTAAAATTAAAATAAAACATCATTAACCATTCTTTAAAACTCCAAGAGACGAAGCCCATGTAGAATTTGATCTTCTATAGGGTTTCCCCAGGTTCAACGAAACCAACATCGTTTAAATTCGTAGTTGAATAGCAAACCCTGATCTTAGACAATTTAAAAACAAATTAGAATCTTTACTTTGATGAAATTTGGAACTGAGGGTGAGAGAGGGGGAGAAACTGTTGTGAGTGAGAGATGGGTAGCGCTGACAGGAGAAGGGTGCTGCCGGAGAAGGTGGAGTCGTTGAGTTGTGGGAGAGAAGGGCTGATGGTGGCCTGCGTTTTGGACTGAAGGTGGAGCCGTTGAGTTGTGTTTTGCGTGTGGGGGAACGGCAGAGAGTGGGTTTGCGTTTTGGAGGAAGGAGAAGGCAGAGGAAGGAGAAGGTTGCGTGTGGGGGAACGGTAGAGCAGTTTATCGGGCTTTAGAAAAGTATTTTGCATTTATGTTTTTATTTTTGGTTTTAGAAATTTTTTTAAATGAGTTTTTTTTTTTAATATTGTGCTAACGTGGAAAATTGTGGGAGCTTCAAAAGTTTCGGTTTTATATATATATTAGTATATGCGTGAAATAAAAATAAATTGAATTTGACTAAGTTTATGTTTTAGATTAACTAAATTTGTAAAGCTAGAGAAAACAAGACATTAATTTGTAAAGCAAGTCATTATAACTTATTAATATTTCGTGTTTGCCACACGATGGCCACATTTTAATTAATTGCAGAGGGAATGTACTAATGTTGCATCAAACTAACCTTTTTGCTTCTATTCTTAGATAAGACTAGAATACATACAAAGTTAGTCAGTTCCCTTCATTTCACCAAATGACATTTTCTTGCCTAATCAAGAAATTGTAAAAGTTATATTTAAATACAAACTAACCTATTTGACATTTTCCTGAAACTTTCAAATGTTGTTTTTATATATTGCTTTTATTTAAATGGTAATGGTCTTTTCTTGCAATATTTCCAAATATAATTTATAGCATAATTTAGTTTATTGTAGCATAATTTTCTAATGACAATACTTTCCATCCAAATGAAGGTTAAAATGATAATAAAATAATTGGAATTTACAAAAAAGGAATAACTCTAATAATAATATTTTCCATAGTGAAAGTCAAATTGTTGTTTAAATTTTTTTTATTTCATTCCTAATTATATCAAGGATCTTGTTTCTTATTGGAAATTATATTTTTAAACTAAGCCTAGTGCTGATATAAACAAAAAAAGTAAATTTTATTTTCTCATTCAATGAAGGGCGGGTCAAGATCCACACAAGGAAAAAAATTGTAAAAGTTTGTTGCCTAATCAAGAAATCACGACCATTAAGCCTATATGAAAATAAATAAATTATTGAATTTAATTTTTCACATTAATGTAAATCACTAAATTAGTAAAATAATTTCAATAAAATATTGCCTAAACAGACATGCATTAACTTGATAAAGAAAAAGAAATTAACATTTATTATCATAAAAAGTGGAAATCCTTCAAACATTGAAGTTTAAAAATAAAAATAAAATCATGACAACTTTTAAATGGCAAGTTTGCGTAATGGGGTAAGTAGTTTTTTCACATTAATAACTCATTAAAGTGGTGGCTATTTCAATGTTTCTTTAGGCCTTTCACAGTTTCACCTTCACACAATTTGAAAGAAGAAAAAAAAGAAAGATAGAGCCGACCCAATATCAGTCCTATGAAGAAAAAAGAGAGCCCAACGCCAATTATGGGCTCTTTTCTCATTGTCTGTTTGATCTGGTCCAGTCCAGTCTAGTTTTTGGGACCGGGACCCAAACCCAAAATTTTCAACTACAGTCTGAGGTTCTATCAATTGTTAGCATGCCCGTTAGCCCGTCACATCACCCACCCACTCACCTTCCTTACCGATCCAACCCGACCCATTTCCCAATTCCCACCCGCTTTCTTTTCTTCCCAATTCGATTCACCAGAAAATCCAGATCTATTTTCCCCTTCCCCTCTCTCACACTATGTGATACTACTCTCTCTAGTCTCTCTCTCTACACAAAAACCATTTCCCACACAGATCCAATTCCCCAACAGATCGGAATTCCAATTCCCACCCAACAAAAAAAAATGGAAAAATCATGCACTCTCCTCGTCCACTTCGACAAAGCAACCCCAGCACTGGCCAACGAGATCAAAGAATCCCTGGAAGGAAACGACGTCGAGTCCAAAATCGAAGCCCTCAAGAAGGCGATCATGCTCTTGCTCAACGGCGAGACCATCCCTCAGCTCTTCATCACCATCATCCGCTACGTCCTCCCTTCGGAGGACCACACCATCCAGAAACTCCTCCTGCTCTACCTCGAGCTCATCGAGAAAACCGATTCCAAGGGAAAAGTTCTTCCCGAAATGATCCTCATTTGCCAGAACCTCCGCAACAACCTCCAGCACCCCAACGAGTTCATCCGCGGCGTCACACTCCGGTTCCTCTGCCGCCTCAACGAGTCCGAGATCGTCGAGCCGCTTCTGCCGTCGATCCTGTCGAATCTCGAGCACCGCCACCCGTTCGTGCGGCGGAATGCGGTGCTGGCGGTGATGTCGGTCTACAGGCTGCCGCAGGGGGAGCAGTTGCTGGATTCGGCGCCGGAGATCGTCGAGAAGTTCCTGACTTCCGAGCAGGATAGTTCGAGCAAGCGCAACGCGTTTCTGATGCTGTTCAATTGCGCGCAGGATCGGGCGGTGGACTATCTGTTCAGGAATGTGGATCGGATTGCCGATTGGGGCGAGCAGCTCCAGATGGTGGTGCTGGAGTTGATTCGGAAGGTTTGCCGAGCGAACAAGGCGGAGAAGGGGAAGTATATAAAGATTATCATCTCGTTGCTGAACGCGCAGTCGACGGCGGTGGTTTACGAGTGCGCGACGACGCTCGTGTCGCTTTCGTCGGCGCCGACGGCGATTCGTGCGGCGGCGAATACTTACTGTCAGTTGCTGCTGTCGCAGAGCGATAACAATGTGAAGCTGATCGTTTTGGATCGGTTGAATGAGCTGAGGATTTCGCATCGGGAGATTATGGTGGATTTGGTGATGGATGTGCTGCGAGCGCTCTCGACGCCGAATTTGGATATTAGGAAGAAGACGATTGATATTGCCTTGGATTTGATCACGCCGAGGAATGTGGATGAGGTGGTGATGATGTTGAAGAAGGAGGTTGTGAAGACGCAGAATTTGGAGCATGAGAAGAATGGAGAGTATAGGCAAATGCTGGTTCAAGCGATTCATTCTTGCGCGATCAAGTTCCCCGAGGTCGCGAGCACTGTGGTGCATTTGTTGATGGATTTCTTAGGCGATTCCAATGTGGCTTCGGCTATAGATGTGGTGGTTTTCGTTAGGGAGATCATTGAGACCAATCCGAAGCTTCGAGTTTCGATTATAACTAGGCTTTTGGATACGTTTTACCAGATCCGTGCCGCGAGGGTTTGCTCGTGTGCACTTTGGATCATTGGTGAGTATTGCTTGTCTCTCTCTGAAGTGGAGACTGGGATCGCGTCGATCAAGCAGTGTCTCGGGGAATTGCCGTTTTTTACAGTGACTGAAGAAGGTGAAGTGCAAGATCAAGGTACGAAGAAAGTTCAGCAAGTGAATTCCACCACTGTTTCTTCTCGAAGGCCCGCGATTCTCGCGGACGGGACTTATGCTACTCAAAGTGCTGCACTAGAAACTGCAATGTCCCCGCCCACATTCGTTCAAGGATCGTTGTCTTCGACAGGAAACTTGAGATCATTGATTCTATCGGGCGACTTTTTCCTCGGGGCAGTTGTGGCTTGTACATTGACAAAGCTCGTGTTGAGATTGGAAGAGGTGCAGCCATCGAAAGTTGAAGTGAATAAGGCATCTACGCAGGCTTTATTGTACATGGTGTCGATGCTCCAATTGGGTGAATCATCGGTTCTTCCACAGCCAATTGATAATGATTCTCGTGATAGGATTGTTCTTTGCATGAGATTGCTGTGCAATACTGGTGATGAAGTAAGGAAGATATGGCTGCAGTCTTGCAGAGAGAGCTTTGTGAAAATGCTTGCGGATAAGCAGCACAGGGAGACAGAGGAGCTCAAAGCTAAGGCCCAGATATCTAATGCACAACCAGATGATCTTATCGATTTCTACCATTTGAAGAGCAGGAAGGTAAGGCATCATTGCCTATCTTATCTCTTGTGCATGTTAAACTTACATTGCATCATGAAATGTTTTATCATTACTTTTAGATTTGATGCTTGATAGATTATGCTGATTGTAGTTCATGAAATTTATTTGGATAGTATGCCTAGGTGGAGCTTATTCATAGGATTTAGAATCTCAAGCTGTATATGATACTTACATAATCATGAATATAAAAAACTAGAGTTAAGAAATAAAAGAGGAGAGAGAAGGGCTGGAAACAAGAGCAAATAACGTCATAGTTGAACTTCATATTGAAGATATCTATTTAACAAATATTGTGTGCTATGAGACATTGCGTGTTATAAAATTTTGGATGTATTAAGAAGCACATGTTAAGTAACAATGTCAATTACAAGTGACAGTATTTACAATATGGTCTTATTGATCAGTGGATGAAATTGTGAAAAACTGCTATTATAGCCAATAATGGATTTAACATAGATGAACTCCATGTTTAGGAGAAAGAAATAATTATTACCAGTACTTATTGATACTTCCTGAATTTATGGATGATTCATGATTTAATAGTGAAAAAATTAAAATTCTATCAGTCTTTTTTTTTATTCTTTTTTATTTTTATTTTTTTGAGAAACATAGAGTCTTTCTTGAACCGAACTTAATAGCTAATTTTTGGGCTCTCTTTATAGATACTGATATGGGATACGCATATGAATTATAATGGACATGGTGATACATCAATTTGAAAATCTAGTATACAATATGGAAAGGTATACTTTAAATCATCTGTATTTAAATAAACATTTTGAATGACATAGTATGCTAATCTCTAGTTTGAAACGTAAATAACAAATTATATGTAAAGAGTAGAATTAATTAGAAAGTTCTTAGCTTTAGAGAGAGAAGAATTTCATGACTCTTTAACTTATCAAAAAAAAAGAAAAAGAATTTCATGACTCTTTAACCATGCCTGTAAATATAGCCAACTGATTGGAAAAACTTCAAAGGAGTTTCATTGGGGAGGCATGGATGAGCAGAAGAAATTCTATCTAGTAGATTGGAAAATTTAAGTATGCCATTTCGTATAGGTGGGTTGGGTATAAGGAAGTTGACTACTCTCAATTAGGCATTATTGGGAAAGGGCTTTGGAGCTCCGCTTGAGAGAGTGATCTTTTATGGAGAATATTGCTGGGGATTGCATATGGGGTTTGTTCCTTGGATCTTGGCCATCAATCTCATGGGTTTGGGGTCTTGAAGACAATCAGGGAGGGTTAGGAGTCTTTTAGTAGATTTAATAAACATACTGTTGGCAATGGTAAATTTGTAAGGTTCTGGCATAGAGCTAAACAATGGGGAGTGCACTGGAATCCAATTTTTATTGAGGTCAGCTCAATATTTTGGAGCTGGAAGTTCTTACAAAGTTTTTTGATCTTCTATATTCACCTTCTATTCAAGAGCTTATGGAGAACAAGATGAATTGGAGGCTGAGTAAAAATGGGCAATTTACTGTTAGGTCATTGTTCGGGGCACTAAGAGGTGGTGTTCACTCTGATTTCCCTTGGAAGGCAGTTTGGAAGACCAAAGTTCCTATGAAGGAAGCATTTTTTGCATGGATGACATTTTTTATGTTTGTGGGGCATTGGGGTACTTAACTAATTTTGTTGGAGAATCTTATTAGGAGAGGCGTATTGTGGGCCAGTGGGTGCATCATGAGTTAAGAGTAATGACAAAAAATTGGATAATTTGGTATTGCACTTCCCAGTTGCTATGTATTATGAAATTTTATCTCTGTTATCTTTGGAGTGAAGTGAGTGATGCCTAAGACAGTAAAAGGTAAAGAAGCTCAAAGTCCTTTGGAACTGGATTTCGGAATATTGCCCCATCTTGCTTAATGTGTCATTTATGGAGAGAGAGGAATAGGAGGATATTTGATGACCAAGAGTTGTCCATGGAGAGTTTAAATCTCAATTGTAGGTTTGTATTATTGCATGTCATTGGATGCCCATAGACCTTTGAATTCATCTGTTTTCATAGACTCTTTGTATTTGTGATTTGTACTAGGAACTTTTGGGTATAAATCCTGTATACGTATATGGTTCTTGTATTTAGTTCTTGTTTAATGTGTGTTAGGAACCTATGAGTAGAACTTATCCTTGAAAACTGGCTTGCAAAGAGAGGGTGATGTAGGACAAATTAGGGATATCCTTATTCTTGGACACTTATTCTTGGGCTTTGCCTTAGCATTAGCCTTCCAAAGAGAATATCTTTTCTTTAGCCAACGTTCACGACGGCTCACTCTAGCAACATTGACCCGATGGTAGCCTTTTCTCTTTTGGTAGCTCCACTCGCCTATCAGTTATTTTAATCTAGCCTCTAGGCCTCCTCCTCCAGGATCCAACCACAAAGCCGCAACTCATTTGATCTCATACTCAATGAGCTACACCTGATTACTGGGGGTGGTGGTTGGCTCTGATACCAAATGTTAGGAACCTATGGGTAGAACTCACCCTTGAAAAAGGGCTTGCAAGAGGAGGGTGCTCAAGAGCTTATAAACACATGGTTAAATTTATACTTAATCTATGTGGGACACTAGGATCATAACATGTGTATGTGAGAGAGAGAGAGAGAGAGAGAGAGAGGAAATATTAAAAATTAAATAATTAATCCTGTTATATCCGGGAGTATCTGTGCTTCCTTGGTCACATGGGACCCTTAAACATTTAAAGAAGAAAATCTTGTTGTGATGATGTATACAGAGCTTGTGAAATTTTTTATTATTATCTGTTGATCAGTTTTTACGGTCAGCTTCTTCTCTCTGCCCGTATTCCTCAGTTCTTGTTTCAAATATTTGAGTTTGATATGCTTTCTTATATGCACATATTGTCAGGGTATGAGCCAACTTGAGTTGGAAGATGAGGTCCAAGATGATCTAAAGCGTGCCACTGGAGAGTTCACAAAGGATGGAGATGATGCAAATAAGCTCAATCGGATTCTTCAGCTTACAGGTTTCAGTGATCCTGTCTATGCTGAAGCATATGTGACAGTTCATCATTATGACATAGTCCTTGATGTTACTGTCATCAACCGAACCAAGGAGACCCTTCAGAATTTATGCTTGGAGTTGGCAACCATGGGTGATCTCAAACTTGTTGAGCGACCACAAAACTACACCCTAGCTCCAGAGTCAAGCAAACAAATTAAGGCAAATATTAAGGTCTCTTCAACGGAAACAGGAGTCATTTTTGGTAATATTGTATATGAGACTTCCTCAAATGTTCTTGAGAGAAATGTTATTGTCCTGAATGACATCCATATTGATATAATGGACTACATCTCCCCCGCATCATGTGCTGATGTGGCATTTAGAACAATGTGGGCTGAATTTGAGTGGGAAAACAAGGTACATCTTTTTAATCGTTTCTCCTATTTTAAACTGTGTATTTATTTATTTTTTTTGAGAAACAAACCGTGTATTTATTGGTTATGCATTTGTTTCAATAATCTGAACCTTATTTATTTATTTATTTATTATAATAATAATAATCTGAACCCTATTGGGTAGGCTTTTTGTCCCCTTCATTGAAGTGATCATACATGCTTCCTTTAGAACATATTTAAAATGCCCCTGAAGGATTTTGTTTTCTTCAATGCCTGGTAATTGTTTGAAACCATTTCATTCAAACATGAAATGTTAAAGTTGAGACCAATTGTTTTTGGCCCAAATGACATCTTCAACCCCCCCCCAAACACACCATAACAATGGGGTGAGTGTGAGTTTCATTAAGATCAATCCTGTATCGTTGCATGAGTTGTATTTATGTATCAAAAACCTTAAATAAAACTTTTTAATTATGTTTGAAAGTGATGATCGTAGATGGTGAACAAAATGATTCTGCCGAAGGTGCATTTTAACAACACTGAATAGATGTTGGTTTTTATTATTAGTTGTTTGCATCCATGCATGATGTTGCTGCATGCTATATTATTCTAGGAAAATGATCCGCTTATTTGTCTTTGAAATGAAGGGGGCCCATTTCATCGTCAATATTTAGTTTTCATGAATCTAAGGTTGTACGTGGTGCCACATCATTTAAAATCAGTTATAATTCCTTATTGGATACAAAACTTGTACTCCATTTTATTTGTAGAAATTGAGGCTAATTTTGATGGTGCTGTACTTGAGCTTTCTTTTCACTAGCAAATTTACTGACTGGAAGCTGGTGCTTTTGTATGTTAGGCCAGGGGCTTAACTTTTTTTTTTGATAAATTGGCCAGGGGACATCTTCATTCATTGATTTTTCATATGTGATGCTTTTAGGATGCTTGTTATCTAATCAGTTACCTTTGCTAGTGATCTGTGACTTGGGTAGGATGTTAGTGACATTATTATTGCATTTGCCTTTGGGTAATTCCCCATCTATGTAGATCAGGTTTTAGTGTTTTAGGCCAAATTTCTCAATGTCTAAGTTCCTGTGGCATATGTTGTTTCATATCCAATAGACAATGTCTATATCTCTTTCGTCTTTAGTTTTAGTATCTCTTCCTCATTTTGTGCTTGCAGTATCTTAGCATTTTGGGATTATTGGTCAGCATTCTAATTTATATAAATATAATGTTTTTTCTCAGGTTGCTGTAAATACTGTCCTTCAAGATGAGAAGGAATTTCTTGACCATATTATCAAGTCTACCAACATGAAGTGCCTCACACCGCCGTAAGTTCTATAACTCTGCATTAAGCTTTCTTTACCTTATGCTAATTGACTAAGGATCTATATGTGTGTGTGAATCATTTGAATGTATTAGTAATCATTTTTGTCTTCTTTTTCTTTTTCTTTTTTTGGGGGGGGGGGGGGGGGGGGGGGTTGGGGGTTTATTTCTATTTTGATTGAACCATTGTGAATTATAACGTATAGTATAAGGAAATATGTTGTACTCTTGTTTGAAGTCTTGGATGTATGTCATGTTATACAGTGTTTGTTTCTCTTTTGGTTTAGGTGAGACTTGAGAGGGATACAGATTTCATTGTTAATTTTGGTTTATGGCATGCACAAAGATGATGTATAAATGCTGCAGTATAGTTTGGGAAAGAAATCTATGATGATTCCTATAAAAATCGCCGTATTTTACCAATTTTTTCATATAAAATGCTCATCACATGATTTTTCATTCATAATACCATGTGAGCCACCTGCTCCCATTCCTTTTGGGTTCCTCTTTTTCTACCGTACCATAAGTAATTGTAAATAGAAAGTAAATAATTGCCCAGTCAACATGATATAATTTTTAGGGTGTTGGAACTTAGTGTAGGCAACCTTGATGCCTTGTATTAAACAAAGGAAAAAAAAAAAAAAAATCAAATACAGTGGTTTTGACTTGATATATATTTTCTGATCCTAAATTAATTTAAATTTAGCTTGTCTGTCTTCATGTGTTAGTAGTAATATGATGAAGCAGTGATGGGGATTTTTTTTGGGTTACCAATCCCTACAAAAGTGTAGCGTAAATATGTATGAACTCACTTTTAACTTATTGTTTTTTGTTCAACACAAACTCTATTGGTCAATGCACGAGAACAGAGATTAAAAGAAAAATGGTTTTTATGTTAGTGTTGATTGGGATTATGATGATAGTTTGACAGTGACCTTTTTCTTATGATACTTTTTAAATGCTGTTATATTGCAATCTTATATAAGAATTATTTTTTTATTATTACTATTAACCTTTTGTATTATATTTCAAAAATTTCTAAAATGGAAAGTGAGATAGAATAACAGCATAATAAAAAAATTTCGGATTTTACTCTACACCTCCAAAATTCTACATTGGAAAATCTCAATCAGTGGCTATTTTATATCCTGGAATAGAGGTTCATAAGCTTTTGTGGATTTTGGAGGCTCAATTTGGTTTACTGTCCAATGTTTGCAGATTAGGTTTAGGCTGATGAATTAATGAAAAAAAGATAGGGGATTTGGGACTAAGGCTTTCTTGTTGTTTTGGGGGGAGATGCGATTAAATTATTTAAACCCTGCAGCCAAATGAAACTTTCATCCCACTTAAACACAGGCTGTGGATAAGAGGTTTCCGGTTCTAATCCTGTGAGGTACATGAGTCAAATTACCAAGCCCAAAAGAAGAAAAAAATATTTTATTTATCAAAATAGAAAAAAGAAAAAAAGGGATGAAACCCTACAGAATCATCTCTGTTTATAATTCCCAAGTTCAAGATCAGAATTGTTAGACATTGCCAATATGTGCACATATTATTCAGCAGCTATATATTGGGTGACAGTAGTTGAATCCATTGCTATAGATCTTTATTTTGCTAATATAAGGGATATCGTCTAACACAACAATTATTTTCCCCCAACTTATTATGCACGATGGAAATATAAAGCATGGATCCTCTGAATTTGTTACCTTCTCTGTCTGATGTATGAGGTGCTCAAAGCATAAATATTTTTTTTAAATTTATGATCGTAACTCATTTAATAAATGGAATCATAGCGTTTCATTTGAAAGAACCCCAAAACTGCCTAACCACCTGACATTGTAGAACTGCCTAACCACCTGACATTGTAGGCAGGATGGTACTTCTCCCATGTACTAAGTGTTTGGCGGTCCGCTTGGGGGGTTGTTGGGGGGGGGGGGGGGTGTGGGGGGAAGGGTTTGAGCTGTGGGGTTGCAATGTATAATTATTTCTAACTAATATAAAAAAAAGTTGCCTAATATACTTGCTTTTACTGTTATAGAAGTTAGTTTAACTAGTTACATTTTTCCTCCCATTACATCCTTTTGTATTAAACTTTTTGGGAAGAAATGATTGGTGACTGACTGATTTTCATTTGTGCTTGTTCTGATCATTCCTTGATTGGAAATCAGATCGGCTCTAGAAGGGGAGTGTGGGTTCCTTGCTGCTAACCTCTATGCAAAGAGTGTTTTTGGGGAGGATGCCCTGGTGAATGTTAGCATCGAGAAACAAACAGATGGTAAGCTGGGTGGATACATCAGAATAAGAAGTAAAACTCAAGGTATTGCCCTGAGTCTTGGGGACAAGATCACTTTAAAACAAAAGGGAGGCACTTAGACTGGACCGGATGCTTAATTTCTGCCCATTTTTTGAAGCTCTTAGCCTTGTTCAGTTCCAACCTTATTTGTGTCCCTTTGATGGCAGCATTACTTTTATCTGTGTCTTTGTGTCACTTATTATTTACATCTATATTAACTTGGAGATCCAAATTTGTTATTGTTTTGAATTTTGCATCAGTCGTTGCACTTTTACAATTAGTGATAGGCTTGTGATAATATTGGCATACATTGATGTGAGACAGTTTTGTGCTGTGGCCTTATATTGTTATGTCAAACTTTTAGTTGATTTTTATATGAATATCAGTACTCTCTCTCTCTCTCTCTCTCTTTGCGTGTGTGTGTGAGCGCATGAGTATATGTTGACTTGTTCTTATTGCTACCTAGAAAACAATTTTCATGAAAAAGTCTGCTAGAGTCATTGAGACGGACTTTTCTATTTTAGAGCACATTTGCGTGCAGAAGACAGAATGATGCATTCTAACAAAATCGCACACCAAAAAATTATTATTTTTAAATAAATTCAGAATGAATTTTGAGATGAATCGTGTTCATTTGAGAATTGCTTCTTTTCGGTAGCTTATTCGCATTGTCTTTATCAAAAGATATAATTTTTGACAATTTTATGTTAAATGCGTCACAAAAAACTAAAAGTTAGTTTATTAAAAAAAAAAAAAAATTTAAGCTAGGTTATTTGCCAAAAGAAAAAAAAAAAAAAAAAAAACTGAGACAAAACCCAAAGAGCAAAACTTTTTTCATCTATTCCCAAATGCACAAGAAAACTGTCCCACGGAAATCATTATTGATGGGTGCTTTGTGGAGTAGTTCTCACTACTCAACTTCTGATGATGATCCTACTCTCACAAGTCATAGAGTTTTAAAAACTTTTGATTGCATGGTTGTTGCAACAGACTGTAGTGTTCAATAGCCATTGATGCTAGGGCGGCTCTTATTGGATAATATGACATTAGTTTCTTCTATTTTGTGACGTGTTGTCCACCCAACTGTACCTAACTTCAGTGGGCCTTTTCTTTACTTTAGAGGACAAGGTTGAACTGAATGTGGAGTTGCACCAACGCAATCTAACAGTAGATCGCCTCATCAAGAGAGATAATAACTTTCTCAGCGTAAATGGTAGATGAGAGTTTCCCCACGACTCTAGGAAAATCACAAGGTGTATTAGTGGATAATGTTATTAAATGCAAAGCTAGTTCTTATATTGTCATTTTTTGTTTTCACAATCAAATTAAATTACTTTTGTGGTTTGTTAAACGATCCCAAGAATAATCACCTTTTAAAAGTTTAAACCTTTTTCTTTTTTGTTTAGGGAATGTTGAAGAATTTTAAACCTTGATCTTTTGTATAAATGGAGGGGATATGACCTGTTTAGAAGTACCAATGAATTTAGCCAATTCCAATTGATGAAAAATACTAAGAGTGTCATTCAAAAAATGGTTTGAGTGTGCAGTTCATGAAGTAAAACTCAAGCCATAAAATATAATGTTGTCTAGCACATGATCACGGTTTTCTTCCCTGTTCAAGGAATTCACTCATTTGATCATGTTGGTTGTGGTATCTGAGATATTTGTTTGCAAGTGAGGATTGGTTTGAATATGGTAGTCTTCTTCTTTTACTTTATTTGGTGATGGTTGGTGAGGAAAAGTAAAATAAGTGTTGGAAAAGAAACCACAAAGGATTTCTTTACTATACTCTCAGCTTGAGTTAAAAGCCTAACTACTAGTAGTTGGTTGGTGCATTCTAAGAATGGCCATGGCTGTGGTGGAGAGCATTGAGAATCTAGTATCTGCTAGGCAGTTGTTGCAGACTAGCTTGGAGAAATCAAGAACTCATGCTTCTGCACTAGACAAAATGGGGCCTAGATTGGAAGAGATTAACCAAAGATTGCCATCTTTGGAAGCAGCAGCAAGATCCATCTCAATACAACAATGTGCGTTTTCCAGAATTAGAGACCATGTTGATCGTGCTATAGGACCTGCTGTTGCAGTTCTGAAGGTCTTTGATACTGCTCGTGAGCTTGAGAATTCACTCTTGTCTGACCCTTGTTCTGATCTCTTTGATTACCTCTCAGTCATGAATCTTCTTGAAGAAGCATTGAAATTTCTTTCTGACAATTGTGAGCTAGCAATGAAGTGGTTGGAGGGCATCTTTGAATGCGTGGAGGACAATGCAGTCACCAATGATTGGTGCCTCTTGAATGTGAAGAAATCTTTGAGAATTCTACAGGAGCTGCAAGTCTATGAGGAGCGTGCCCATCTTGAAGGAGGGTCTCTCAGTGCTGCATTTAGAAAGATAGAAATTGAATTCAAGCGACTTCTGCTAGAAAACAGTGTTCCTCTTGTTTTGGATTCCCTAGCAACATCCGCTGCAGAGCAAGCCTCCGTTTTTGCTTCATCATCTTGGCCTGTGCCTGTCGTACAGAAGTTGCAGGCTATTGTTCAAAGATTAAATTCTGATAACCAGCTTGAGTCCTGTATGTCTGTATATGTTGATGTGCGAAGTTCAAATGCTAAACAAAGTTTACAAGCTCTTGGTTTGGATTACCTTGAGATGTCAATCACAAAATTTGATGATGTGCGGAGTATAGAGGGGTACATAGACCAATGGAGTAAGCATTTGGTGTTGGCAGTGAAGCACGTATTTGAGCTTGAGCATAGACTCTGCAATGATATCTTCAAGAAGATAGGATCAGAAGTTGCAATGGGATGCTTCTCAAAAATTGCTTCTCAATCTGGAATCATTGCTTTTCTCCAATTTGGGAAACATGTGGCTGAAAGTAAAAAGGATCCCATCAAGCTCTTGAAGCTGCTAGACATGTTTGCTTCTTTGAACAATCTGAGATTTGATTTCAATCGGCTTTTTGGTGGAGAAGGCTGCATCAAAATAAAGAATCAGACAAGAGATCTCATAAAAAAGATTGTTGATGGCGCCTGTGAGATTTTCTGGGAACTTCCTCTTCAAGTGGAATTGCAGAGGCGAAGTTCTCCTCCTTCAGATGGCAGTGTTCCAAAGCTGATAAGCTTTGTAACTTTCTACTGTAACCAGCTGCTTGGTGATGATTATAGGCCAATCTTGACACAGGTTCTTGTAATCCATCAGAGTTGGAAACAAGAGAAGTACCAGGAGGGTCTTATTCCCAACCAAGTTCATGATATAATGAAAGAAATTGGGCTAAATTTGGATGGATGGTCAAAGGCCTATGAGGATATCTCCTTGTCCTACCTCTTCATGATGAATAATCACTGCCATTTTTGCAATCTGAAAGGCACAAAGCTTGGGGATATGATGGGAGATTCTTGGTTAACAGCACATGAGCAGTACAGAGACTTTTATACAGTACTCTACTTGAAGAAGAGCTGGCAAAGGCTTCTGGCACCTTTAAGCCAAAAGGGTCTAACTTCATTGTCTGGTGAAGATTTGGTTGAGAGGCTAACTACATTCAATGAGGCTTTTGATGATTGTTATAAGAAGCAATCCAACTGGATTATCTGCAATGAAATCTTGAGGGAGAAAGTATGTAAACATCTAGTGCAAGCTATTATACCTGTTTATATGTGTTACCTGCAAAACTTCAGTCTTTTGGTCGAACAAGATGCTAATGCGGGCAAGTATGTGAAATACAGCGTGCAAAATTTAGAGAAAATGCTAAGCTCTCTGTTCCAGCCAAACCTAACGAGTCTTGGGGTTACTAAACAAGGACTCTTGCTTGGTAATGTGAAATCCACCGGACGGGGTATGGAGAATATGGTCAGCTCTCTGTTCCAGCAAAAGTTAAGGAGGTACGGCAGTATCAAACAAGCACATTGGATTGGTAAAATAAAAAATTTTGTGACCAACCAATTCCGCTTGACACTTACCGCAATTTGATAGTATGCCATTGTCAAGAGGCAAAAGAACAGCTTTCCCTAAGCATACTGCATGGGAACACTAATTAATTTCTTTTCATCTTGATGTTTATAAGATGTCTTCTGCAGTACCTAGTTTGCTTGTAGGTGTAGCCTTCTACAAATTGTCAAAGTAATACATTGCCTTATTTTTCAAAGTACCTAGTTTGCTTGTAGCCTTCTAAAAATTGTTTATATTTTTCAGAGTAACACATTGCCTGAACATGTTGCCCATATCTTTGCGACTAGATTATGCATGTTCATAAGCCGAAGGCACATGACTTTTTATTTTTATTTTTTAATAATGACAATGCCATAAATTGTCATGAGTATAAAGTTTTTGAAAGTCTGTTGAGCATAAAGATTTATGGCCGCACCGTTCATGAACCCCCCCCCCCCGCCCCCTCCCCACAACACATTATACACTGTTCCGAAAGTATAATAAATGTGTATTCATTCCTTTTACATAATGATGAGTCCCGTTAATTTAAATTCACTTTGAAAACCACTATTCATGTGAGATGAATAAGTCTACATTTAATGAACCTTGAGTATTCTACCCAATAATTTTCTATATCAAAGTAAATAAAAAATAATTCGATGAAGCAAGGTTGTGGCTTGTGGTGTTATCATGTTAGTATTTTAGAATTTCATAGACTATTTAAGGAAATTAAAAAATCAAATGTTGTTGTCTGTGGAGTTAGGCAAAATGATTTTTTTTTTTGTTTTTGTTTTTGTTTATATGTGTTTTTGATTATAATATATAGGAAATATATTATTAATGTATTTTTATAATTATATATTTTTGCTCAATTTTATTAATTATTTAAATGTAATTTGGATAAGTTTAATCAAATAAGCATGATATTTCTTCTAAAAAAAATAGGCATGATTCTCTCCTCATTTTTAATCAAAGTATCCTTTCAATCCAAACAAGTTTGAGTCATGAAATTGTTAATAAAAGGATTTCATTATTAAGGTTTGGTATAAAGAGATGCTGTTACGTTATTTCTTTTTTCTTTTTTCTTCCAAATAGACCAATTTAAAAATTACAAGTTTACAACATTAGAGTTTGATATGGGCCAAAATAATTGTTTTAGAAAAAAATATAAAATATTTCATAAAAAACACCATTTTGACAACCTACTTTAAAGAAATAATCCTAAAATCATCTCAAAGTATTTCTCGATTTCTTCGTCTCCTCTCTCTATAACCCCTGGCTCTAGCGGTCCAACTCTCTCTCAAACTCTCTCCTACTCTCACTTTATTTTCTATTAATACTCTTAAATTGGTATATATTTACAATTATATAAAAAAAAAATGCTTAGTAATATATTGATAATATATATAAAAAAATATTTATTAATAAATGTAACTGGCTACGGTTGTATCTTTTTTTTTCAAAAATTGTCATGTCACTTCACCACGCTTGCACTCTTCCTAGGTGCAAACATTCCATATGATTTTCACACCGTCCGAAATATGGAATTAACCTGAAATTTCTTGGCATTTGAATCCCAATCTAACCTCTATAACACTGTACTCTCTCTTGGCGCACGTTTGGTTTTCCTTGCTATTGTGCGCTCGAGCCATCTCCGGCCGCCTCGCGAGCTCTGCTCCGTCGTCGACCCTCCTTGCCCCCTCTGTGGGTCCTGCTAGCTCCTTAGTGAGTCCTTTGTCTGCCCATTTGGTGGGTTTTCTCAGTCCTTTGTGGGTCTCGCACCAACGAAACTCCGTCAATCTACTAATGGCCACTTCTTCTAGTCAGTAGTTCCTTTGTTGTGCTTTGATTTCTGTTGAGGTAGTTTAGCTGCTGGTTTGGGTTGCTGAAACTTTGCATGAGATTGTTTGATGTTTTATCTTGTTAGATTTGATTGTGATATGATGGGGTATATGCTATTGAGGTTTTGATTTCAAGACCAACAAACACCATGAGGATTCTTTCCTGGAACTGTTGAGGGAGTAGGTAAAGCCCCGACGGTAAGGGCATTAAGGGCCCTTGTTAGGGAAGAGAGTCCAGATATTGTGTTTTTGGCTGAAGCTAAAGTGAAAATTGCTCGTTTTGAAAGAATAAAGCGAAGTATTGATTTCTATAGCTGTGTTGTGGAAACAAGGGGTGAAATTGGAGATGGTGTGGATGTAGTGGCTTCCCCTCCTGACCAAGTGTGGATGTTGTTGAATATATATGGACCTCATTCTCAAGTGGGTAAAGAGCACTTTTGGGAAAATGGTAAGTAACATGGTAAACTCCTTTTCGGGGTCTTGGATGGCAATTGGGGATTTTAACAGTATTAGCAATAAAGGGGAGAAGAAGGGGGGATTGAAAGTTGGGGAAAAATCTGTAGGGAATTTAACCAAAAATTTCTAACCTGTGAGAAACAAAACAAATAGAGAAAACACACGTCAAAGAAAACAATCACACGTACAAGACAATATTTACGTGGTTCGGCAATTTGCCTACGTCCACGGAGTTGCAGGGATTTCACTATTATCAGGGAAAATACAATAGTGCACAAGAACACTCTCAAGAAACCCAAATCCCAATTACACCCTAGCACTCTCTCACAGAAAAAATAAGAATAGAAACTGGCTGCCTCTCTTTTCTCTATTTTCTCTCATGCGGCTTGCTCACTAGGTTAATTGGAATTTTTCTTTAATCAATTCTCTGCAATGTAGCCGCATATAATAAAGCACATATATATATATATATATATATATATATATATATATATATATATGTTACTTTATAAAAGTCAGCTGAGTGGGATTCCCTTTTCAACTTGTATTAGGTCACTTTTATGGCCGGATTGGGCTTGGTTGGGCCTTATGGGCTTGTGGCAAAAATTCAAGCCACACTAACAAATCTCCACCTTGGCTTGAATTGATCAAGCTACACTAGCAAACTCCTCCATCAGCTCCACCTTAACCCTTAAAGGCTCACAAGCTGCAAACATCAACCACAATCCTCCATAACACAATCCTTCATCCCTGCAACTCATCCTCATGTCCTCAAGCTAGAAGACTAATTGAAGCTGCGCATAGCTTCAACTTCTCAATAGTGACACCCTTAGTCAACATGTCTGCCGGGTTCTTAGATCCACAAATCTTCTCAAGCATTACCAGCTTATCTTCAACAAGGTAACGGATAAAGTGGTATTTTGTTTGTATGTGCTTCGACTTTGAATGAAAAGCTGAATTTTTGGCAAGAAAGATTGCACTCTGACTGTCACTGTGTAGAATGTCCATCTTCTGCTTCTTACCCAATTCATCTAAGAAATCATGTAGCCAAATCATCTCCTTTCCAGCTTCAGTTGCTGCAACATACTCAGCTTCTGTAGTAGACAAAGTAACAATCTTCTGTAAATTTGAAGCCCATGATATAGCTGTACCACCCAGAGTGAAAACAAACCCAGTAGTACTCTTTCTACTATCAATATCACCAGCAAAATCAGCATCTACATAACCCTGCAGTTTCAAACTTGCACCTGTGAAGCAAATACATGTATCTGATGAACCCTTCAGATATCTCAGAATCCACTTGACTGCCTCCCAATGCTGCTTTCCAGGCCTACTCATGAATCTGCTCACAACGCCCACTGCATGTGCAATGTCTAGCCTTGTATACACCATAGCATACATTAAGCTGTCAATAGCTGAGGCATAAGGCACCTTGCTCATGTGGTCCCTTTCTTTTTCTGTCTTTGGTGACTGTTCTTTGCTTAGTTTGAAATGACTACCCAAGGGTGTGCTCACTGGTTTAGCTTCATTCATGTTGAACCTGCTGAGAACTTTCTTCACATACTCTGACTGTGAAAGCTTCAATGTACCATTAGCCTTGTCTCTAATGATTCTCATACCAAGGATTTGCTTTACAGCTCCCAAATCCTTCATTGCAAACTGTTTGGACAATTGCTTCTTCAGATTATTAATCTCCTCAATGCTAGACCCTGCAATAAGCATATCATCCACATACAACAGTAATATGATGTAAGAATTGTCAAAAAACTTAACATAGCAACAGTGATCAGCTTCACATCTCTTGAACCCAATTCTGTGCATAAAACTGTCAAATTTCTTGTACCACTGTCTAGGAGCTTGTTTTAGGCCATACAAGCTCTTTCTTAGTTTGCAAACTAAATTCTCTTGTCCTTGAGCAATGAACCCTTCTGGCTGAATCATATAAAGGTCTTCCTCCAAGTCACCATGAAGGAATGCTGTCTTCACATCTAACTGCTCAAGATGTAAGTTTTCTGCAGCCACCATTCCCAGTACCAGTCTGATTGTTGACATCTTCACAACTAGAGAAAATATCTCTGTGTAGTCAATGCCTTCCTTCTGCTGGAACCCTTTAACAACTAATCTGGCCTTGTAACGTTTGCTACCATCATGCTCATTCTTTATTCTGTATACCCACTTGTTGTGCAAAGCCTTCTTTCCTACTGGCAATTCAGTCAGTTCCCATGTCTGATTCCCCAATAAGGAATCCATCTCATCCTTCATGGCTAACTCCCACTTGCTTGAATTCTCATCTTGTAAGGCTTCATCATAACACTCTGGCTCACCACCATCAGCCAACAGGAGATAATTTAAAGTGGGTGAATAACGCTGTGGAGGTCTAATGTTCCTGGAAGATCTGCGGACTTCAGCTACAGGTGTACTCAGATCTACCTGTGAATTTACATTCTCCTTATCTTCTTCACCCCTTTTCTGGACAGTACCTTCAGTCAATTCATCTAAGTTGACAAACTCAGATTTCTTTTGATCTATCTCTGTAACATCTGACACTACAGTTGACCTGTCCTTGTACATAACCTGTTCATTAAATATCACATTTCTACTTCTGATGATTTTCCTGTTTTGTTCATCCCAAAACCTATAGCCAAATTTCTCATCACCATAGCCAATGAAAAAACATATTTTAGACTTTGCATCAAGTTTACTACAAGCATCAGAATCAATATGAACATAGGAAACACAACCAAAAACTTTTAAGTGTGAAAATTTTACCTCTTTACCGCTCCAAACCTCCTCAGGAAGTCTGAATTCCATGGGAACTGAAGGTCCTCGGTTTATCAGGTAAGCTGCAGTGCTAACAGCATCAGCCCAAAAAGTTTTTGGTAGTCCAGCATGCAACCTCATACTCCTAGCACGCTCATTGAGAGTTCTATTCATGCGCTCAGCCACACCATTCTGCTGTGGTGTCCCAGGAATGGTCTTCTCCATCCTAATTCCCTGTGCAGCACAATACTCACTGAACCCTCCATCTATGTACTCTCCTCCATTATCTGACCTCAAACATTTTACTTTCAAACCTGTTTCTGTCTCAACCATGGCCTTCCACTTCTTAAAGGTTTCAAATACATCTGATTTATTTTTCAGAAAATAAACCCATACCTTTCTACTTGAGTCATCAATGAAAGTGATGTAGTACCTTGAACCTTCAAAGGATGCAACCGGAGAAGGCCCCCACAAATCAGTGTGTATTAATTCCAATTTTTCAGCTTTCGGTGTCCTGCCAGTTTTCAAAAAGCTCACATTTTTCTGCTTTCCTAAGATGCAACTTTCACACATGTCAAAATCAATGGACTTCAATTCTGGTAGTTTTCCTTTTGACAACAGCATCTTCATCCCTTTCTCACTCATATGACCAAGTCTGCGGTGCCATAGGCTTGTATCAGTACTTGCATCAGCAACTGCAATTGTGTCTCTTGGACATGAGGTCATGTACAGAGTACCAGTCTTCTTTCCACGAGCCAATACCCTAGCTCCCTTTGTAACCTTCCAAGTACCACCAACAAATAGTATTGCATGTCCTTCATCATCAAGTTGTCCAACAGAAATCAGATTCCTCCTCAGGTCAGGAATATGTCGAATCTTCTCCAGTAACCAAACAGACCCATTGGGCAACAATATTCGAACATCTCCCATACCCACAACATCCAAGGCTGAACCATCAGCCAAATACACCTTACCAAAATCACCTGCAACATAATTCTGTATGATTTCTCGGTGTGGAGTGGTATGAAACGAAGCTCCTGAATCCAAAACCCAATCATCAAGTGGACTGTCTACTGCAAGAAGTAATGCATCCTGTACCTCTTCTGTTACAGCATTAGCAGAGTCATCTTCATTCTTCTTCTTAGGACTTTTGCATTGATTCCTAAAGTGACCTGTTTTCCCACAATTCCAGCATTGTACTTGTTGGCCTGATCTAGATTTACTTCTGTTCCGATTAGAATTTCTGGATTTTGATCTGCCCCGATTTGAATTTCTGTTATTACCTCTGCCTCTTGTCTCAAGGTTTAGGGCAGAACCAGATCCTGAGGATTCACCTGCATCTCTTCTGCGAATCTCCTCAGCCAAAATTAAATCTCGTATATCATTGTACTTGAGTTTTTCCTTTCCTGTAGAATTGCTTACTGACATCCTCATTGCCTCCCAACTGTTTGGCAAAGAAGCCAAGACGATCAGAGCACGAATCTCATCATCAAAATCAATTTCTACAGACGACAATTGATTTGTGATAGTATTAAATTCATTCAAATGTTGTGCTACTGATGCATTCTCTGCCATCTTCAGATTGAACAGTTTCTTCATCAAGTGCACTTTATTGTTTGCTGACGGCTTTTCATACATACCAGACAAAGCCTTCATCAGATCGGCTGTGGTCTTCTCCTTTACAACATTGTGTGCAACAGACTTAGATAGAGTTAACCTGATAACTCCTAGTACCTGTCTGTCAAGAAGAGCCCATTCCGCTGCCTTCATAGCCTCAGGTTTTGTCCCTAAAAGAGGCAGATGCAATTTCCTCCCCATAGAGATAATCTTCAATCTGCATCCTCCAATACGCGAAGTCTGTGCCATCAAACTTTTCTATTCCAGACGCCTTTCCTGCTTCCTCTGCCATTGCTCCCACTCAAACCTAACCCTAGGCTCTGATACCAGTTGTAGGGAATTTAACCAAAAATTCCTAACCTGTGAGAAACAAAACAAATAGAGAAAACACACGCCAAAGAAAACAATCACACGCACAAGACAATATTTACGTGGTTCGGCAATTTGCCTACGTCCACGGAGTTGCAGGGATTTCACTATTATCAGGGAAAATACAATAGTGCACAAGAACACTCTCAAGAAACCCAAATCCCAATTACACCCTAGCACTCTCTCACAGAAAAAATAAGAATAGAAACTGGCTGCCTCTCTTTTCTCTATTTTCTCTCATGCGGCTTGCTCACTAGGTTAATTGGAATTTTTCTTTAATCAATTCTCTGCAATGTAGCCGCATATAATAAAGCACACATATATATATATATATATATATATATATATATATATATATATGTTACTTTATAAAAGTCAGCTGAGTGGGATTCCCTTTTCAACTTGTATTAGGTCACTTTTATGGCCGAATTGGGCTTGGTTGGGCCTTATGGGCTTGTGGCAAAAATTCAAGCCACACTAACAAAATCCACGTCCAGCTTTAGAAATTTTGTGTTTGATTCGGGCGCAATCGACTTGAGGTTCAATGGTAATATATTCACATGGTCAAATAGAAGAGAAGGTTTAGTGAATATCAAGGAAAGACTAGATTGTGCTGTCTGTAATCAAGAGTGGCAGTACATGTATCTTAAGGTAGGGCTCAAGCACTTAGTATCATCGTCATCTGATCACACCCCCATATTATTGGATACCCATCTGGAAATAGAAGCTAGAAGCAAGCCTTTTTCGCTTTGAGGCCATGTGGACTAAGGATGATACAAGTGCAGATGTGATAGAAAAGGCATGGGAGCTGAGGATTGAAGGTTTGCCTTGCTTTAAGCTAGCAAGGAAGATTCAAAACTCAAGAAAGGAGCTAATAAAGTGAAACAAAAATCACTTTGGGCATACAAAAACAAGAATCAAGGAATTTGAATCACTTCTTGCTGAGGTACAAAGGCTTGAGCCCACGAAAGAAAACCTTGAGATAGAAGCTGCTATATGTCTTGAATTAGAGGAGTGGATGGAAAGAGAGGAGCTAAAATGCAATTTTTTTATTATTATTTATCCACCATAACCAGGAGAAAAAGAAATCGAATAAATGAGATAATATTAGATAATGGAGATCGGCTTCTAAGCAGAAAGGAAATAGGAGAGTATTTTGAAAATAGTTTCAGATAGCTATATAAATCTGAAAACCCAAGGTTTCCCTTGATCTTGAAGAACTCATTGAGCCGTGCATAGAGGAGGCTGATAATGAAGAATTAGCAAGGGTCCCGTCAGAAGAAGAGATAAGGAAAGGAATGCCAGGGATTTTTTACAGACATTACTGGTCCATTGTTGGCAATCAGTTGATTGAAGTTGTGAAGAGTTTTTTCAGAGAAGGCTGGCTACTGAAGGAATTAAATCAAACGTTCATCACACTAATTCCTAAAACCCAAGGTGCGTCCAATTTCAATCCATCCAGGCCTATAAGCTTGTGCAATGTGAGTTATAAAGTAATATAAATTTTTGTCATTTTAAGGTCATTTTGGACCTATGTAGCATGGGTGCATTTCAGGACTCGGGTGCGGGTGCGGGACTCGGCAATTTTTGAAAAAGTAGGGTGCGGGTGCGGCGGGACTCGGCGATTAAAAAATTATTAAAAATATTTTTATTTATATTTTCTATATATTTTTACTATTAAAATATTTTTAAAAAACACATTACTATGCTTTGATTCACAAAACAAAGAAAGAAAAAGGCAAGAAATACATTACTATCCTCTGAGGTGAGAATTTCGGATTTCCTGGCTAGATTCAAGGCCGATTTCGGCCTGTTTCGACCGTTTTCAGCATGTTTCGGTCGTATCGGCCGCCGGCTGGTACGACCCGATATGGCCGATACGGCCTGGTTCGGCGCGAATCGAGCCGAGTCGGCGCGAATTTGAGAAAAAAAAAAAAAAAAAAAAAAAACTCAGACGCGGCACCGACGCACGGGCAACCGCGTCGGGCGCGGGTGCGGCACCCTCCTAGCCGCGTCCGTGCTTTCTAGTTTTGGACCAAATATCCAATTAAATAAAGTTTTTTTACAATTCTAAAAGCTGCCTAAAAGGATTGCAATAATCCACTGTTCTATATAGTGCATAACAAAGTTGTCATTTTTGGCGAAGGAAAAGCAACCAAGTTTGATGATAAGTAAACAGAATATAGAGAAAAAAAAAAGGATCTAATAGAAATAACGAAGTCCATAATGTTTCCAATGTACGCCGTGTCATTGACAATAACAATCAAAATTCAAACTTATTTCCCTTTCTTACACTTTCTTTAGAATTAATTAGAGGAAGATTTTTTTTTTTTTTTTTCCAAAAATCTATAAACTTTCCAATTCCTCATTTCTAAAATTTTTTCACATTTTCTCAATAACCAAACAAAGCATGACCCAAGAAATCCTTTTTCTAGTGAAAGAGACAACCCCCAATAATTCAATGGATGAAATACGAATTTGTAATTAAAATAGAACACAATTTTCTTTTCCTCACCTTTCTTGGCAATTAAACATATTCATTTTTTCTAAAATTTTTTAATATTTTTATGGAACTAAATGATGGAACTTGGTCTTGTCTTTGGAACATGGTGAGAACAGTAATGAAATCAGATTTAGTTTGTCTTTTTGGTTTTTTATTTACTATTTTTTCCTCAAAAAATAATTGAAATAATTTTTATGATTTAGTGTAAATAAAATCTCTAAAAAATGAAAATACATTGTGTTGAAGATCATTAATAGAAACAATACGTCATTAACAAGGAGCAACACATTTCTGATGAAGACTAACGAGAGGAGAGGAAAACAATGATGGGAGGGTGACATTTTAAAGGATTGAACGTTTCTTCTCCTCTGAGTAGGAGCTTTTCTTCTCCTGTTGGGTGAGCCATTTCTATCACCCTTCATTTAGAAAGGTGTGATTGTCTTTCTTCGCCTTACCTACCGTTCCAATAGTGGGCAGGGCAATGGATATCGATTTTCTAGAACGGATACAGAATCTAAAACTCACGATGGAGGAAGGAGAGGAGATAACAATCTGACCCATGCAGAGAGAGAAAATACTAGAAGAGTGGGCACTCAGTCTCATAGGTAAGTTTCTTTCCTCTCGTTCATTGAACAGAGGGTGGCGAAGAATGTGCTGCGTTCAGCTTGGAAGATGGGAAATGATCTGAAAATAGTGGATATTGGAGAGGGTTTATACCAGTTCAAATTCTCCATTGAGAGCCAAATTAAATGGATCCTGGACAACGGCCCATGGAGTTTCGAGAATCAGGAGTTCAAATCTTCTGTCCCACTTTTCATGTTCTACTCTATACTCCACCAATAAAAACTTGTTACATATTCACTTGATAAATTAAATACTATCATTAATTAATAATGGTAGTATTAATAAGTCAATAATGATAGTATTTAATTAATCAGATGAACATGTGGTAAGTTTTTATTAGTGGAATATAGAGTGGAACACGAAAAGTAGGACAGAAGATTTGGACTCGAGAATAGGTCTTAGTGTTGAGACGATGGGAGAAGGGGATGACGCCGCGATCAGTAACATTCACCACAGTCCCTATGTGGTTGCAAGTATGGGGTCTGCCATTCGATCTCATTAATGAGGAAGCAGGAAGAGATATTGGTAGCAGCTTAGGACGTGTGGTGGCTGTGGACTCGAAAGCTCTAATGGATGACCAAGCCAGATTTCTAAGGATTCGAATTGAGATTCCGTTAGACAAGCCTCTCCGCCGTGGTGGTCCGGTGATTAGTCCTGAGGGGGATAAAACAATGGTGGCCTTTAAATATGAGAGGCTGGTTGGCTTATGCTTCTGGTGCGGTATGTTCGGCCATGAAGAAAAAGTCTGTAAGCTTCCCTTGGTGACGGTGGGAGGAGAGAATCCATATGGAGAATGGATGAAAGCAGGATCTAGAGGCAGTCAAGGGAACATGAGGAGACATCCACAGGATTATCCACAGCACCGTGAGGATTCTGACAGGCTGGAACGTGGAGGAGGCCCACCACCGTCGGCGGCAGAACAAAATTCAAATGGTGGTGCATTGATCATTTATGAGGCATCCAGAAAATCTGGAAGTAATGATGGGGAGTATAATATCCCACTTGTGACGCTAGAAAAGCCAACTGAAACGGATGAGCAATTAATGTTGGTTGACTTTACAAGTGAGGAAACGGAAATTAAGGGTGTGAATGCAGATTCTTTTGAAACCGAAAATCAAGGTACCAGCCTTTATGGTGTCCTTATTAACTACGACACTAACTCTATTCCTTTTATAGCTGAAGTAAAAGCAAAAGGTAATCAGAGGGCTCAAGGGACACATGACTTTCCACATGATGGGGGTTACCCATGCAACCAACCAACTCCCAAAGGCAGGAAAAAATTATAACAACGAAGAAAGGGCTACGTAAAGGTGGGGTGGCCAAAATGGGTGGAAAGTATGGTGAAGAAAAACAGATTAGACAGAAAAGGGAAGGTAGAACTTGGGAAGATGATGCAGAACCTGAAAATCCAGATTGTAAGAGGGCTAGGTTTGATGTTCAGAGTACAACAACTAATCCAACGGTGTAGGCTGATATTCAACCTCGTCAGTCACAATGAATGTCATAAGTTGGAACTGCTGGGGGCTTGGAAACCAACGTGCAGTTAACATACTCTCTCATGTGATGAGAGAAAAGAGACCCAAAATTATCTTTCTCATGGAGACTGCTGATGTGGTCCTCCCAACCAATGAGATGATGTCATCTATGTAAATGTATGAGTGAGTTTTCTAATCAGCACAAGGACTAAAAAATAAAATATTACCAGATGAATGTCACATTTGCATAAATAACAACATTTTATTAGTTGAGAGGTCATTAGGTCATGGAGGACTATGTTAGCTATTCTCCTGATAGACCTAATAATTTCTTGGGAGATAGAGAGAGAGAGAGAGAGAGAGAGAGAGGAGAGAAAAGAAAAAAAATCAAAAGATCAATAACTAACTAACAGAAAATTATGCTTATTTACAGGAACCAATAGGAATTAGACACGTTGCTGCTGATGTGGAATTAATGAACCGTGACTGAAGGCACGTGACAGACGTGTGCTTGTTTTAATCTCAACGCTGTCGTTTTACACTTGCTGCTGGGTCTCTTTAGTTTGATACAAAACGTTGCCGTTTCTAATTTGGTTAAGTCCTCATACATGGAACAAAACGATGACGTTATTGTCTTCGTTCTTAACAGTCCCACTGAAGACCAGAGTTTCATCGTTTCATCTGAGTGACTGATCGTCTTGTATTGATGTAAGATCAAAGAGGTGAACACAAGAGGCATAGATATGGGTGAGTCCCAATCTATATAACGAATTTGAGAATGCTTGAAGACCAAGAGCTTAGGCGAAAATATCAGCTAGTTGAACATTACTTACCCTCTTGAATCTTCTCAAAGATCAAGTGACAATATATTCGATAGCCTTTAATAAAACAAAACAAAACAGAAATAAACCTTCATCAACGTTCAGATCTTACATCAATGAAATTGAAATGTGATAGAAAATTGTAAAGCAAATGCCATAGAAGCAAAACTCCTCAATCCTCATCACAATTATTTGACGAATTATTAATACTATCCAAAAGAAAATAACAATCCCATCTAAACTTTATTTAGATAATAACCAAGGAAGATGAGAGTTATACAGCAACCCACAACTCTGGCATAAAGGTGCATGTGCTTCAAGCGTCCACGTACAGGCTACGTAAACATTTCACACACTGCACTTGCAAACCAAACAATAGGCACTACTTGGCGATGGTGCATACGGTTTGTATGAAGGTGAGCAACAGAAGGATAATAGCAGCAATGGTAGAAGCAGCTCTCCAAGGACTACTAAAATATTGATGCCTTAATGTTGCCTTCCATCTGTTCTGACGTTTCTTACAGAATTCATTCAAATCTGTACAGATACAAGCAAAATGTGAGTGAAAACCTGGCGAAGAGATATATCTGTTAAGTCTGTTGAAAAAAGATGCTGCTGAATTTTTCTCGCCTAGATAATTAACCAAGATTCCGTTATCGCAAAGTAGTTTTATATCTTCAGCGGTATCAACAAGAAAATCCATGAAGGTACAGTAATCCATAAATTGTATGTCTTCTCGAGAATGAAATTCCTCAAATGCCATAATGTTTCGAAAAAGAGCTTCTGTTTCATCATATAATTTCAAGAGTGGGATTTTCAACACTCCTCTTTCGAATTTTATGTCAAGTAAGCATTTGCTTGAAGTATTCACCATAAGCTTTACTCCTGCGTCACGCAGCTGCGTTGCGGAGTACGAAAGAAAAACCAAATCATCCCTGCGGTTTCCTTGTAGGCTTGAGGGTGGAGGTAGCTGAAAAGTTCTCATCAGATGGGTGAAGTGTACTATTTCCATATTCATGGGTTCCTTATTTTGAAGGTTGCGGAAGCGAAAGCACTCAAAAGTAAGAGAAGTTAAACCAGTATTGGATGAATTGGGAAAGGCTACAATGAATAGTTTCTTAAGGACAAAGAATGGAATCTGGTTTTCAAGTAATACTAAGTCACTCAGGATAACCACCTCTTGTCTCTTTACCATGAGATCCTCACTTTCCCATCGATTAGTAAATCTCTTGATGAAAAACTCAAGAATGAAGGTTGCATCTAGCAAGATCATTTCCATCAATTCAGCATCATCGTTCACGCTACGCAAATTAATTTCTCCATAGAAGTAGCGAATCTCATCTTCCATTTCGCTTATAGCGTCTTCTAACAAGTCTAGTCTGCATGTCCGTGCAATGAAGCTCTCATGGTACCTTTGTTTATACTTTTCCATGGTTTGTAAATTTGGGTTGGCGTGGTGAACAGGGCCAATTGAAATAACCTGAGGAGTGTAGGCTTGTTCATTCACTTGGTAAAGGTAATGTGGAATCTTGTTGATACGATGCTCAATTGGAGGAGGCCCAGGCCCTTCATTTTCTACTCGAACAGCTAGTAGTCGTTGAAGTTCCAAGGCCATTAATGAGGCTTCCCTCTATAGAGTTGAGAGTTGCCTGTCTTAAATTATTTCCTGTTGATGAAGACGAGCCACTAGAATAAAAAACACGCAAGCGCACTATGATTTCACTTCAAAAAAAAAATCTATAAGAAGTTTTGAAATAAAATTATTAATCATGCTCCAATAAGCTAGGTCTTAGAAAACAAATTTCACAAAAGATTTCTATATGTTATAGCTAGATGACTTAAAATCATTTAATTTATAGACAATAATTTGATAGAGGATGTAAGTAATCAGTTAAACACATTATGTAATGCCTTTATAGCACGCATGCCTTGTTCTTGCAGGTGGGGCCGGAAGCTTTAATTAGGGTTTCAGCTCGGCCAGTACAGACGAATCAACAGCTGTGATGATTTCTTCCTCATCTTGCTCTTTTGGACGGTTGGATTGGAGTTGATGGGTGAGAACAAGATCTGAGAGTGTGGGAGTTGGAGATGGGAGGAGTTTATGGGTTTTGGTGAGAGCGTTTTAGGTTGAACTAGTTGGGGTAGCACGTGCAAGGCACGTGCTTGCTTTGAAAAAGAAAAAAGGTAGTGATTAACATCAATTCTAGATTTTATTTGTATTACAAAATAAAAATATAAATCATTTGATTTTAATGTACATAGAGATTTACATTAATAAAAAAAGACATTAATTTTAAGAATTTTGATAATTATGTCATAAAAAACTAATCTCATTCATATAAGAATTTTGATCAACCGCAAAGTTAATTAGGGTAGCTATTTAACATATAAATATCTATTTTGCTATAGTAGTTTTTTAGTTCCTATTTGCTAAAGGCAATATATTTACTCACTAAAAATATCTAAGAATGATAATGAATATTATCATCTTTTAACAATAAACAATTAAGTTTTGTTAAGAAAAAAAAAAGAAAAGGCATGTGCCATCAAATTTTCCATTAGATAAATTATAAATTTCGAAAATTTAAACCTAGAAAATCAATGTTCTTTAGATAACAAATAAAACTCCTTATATTATCATTTCAACTTTCCAAGAATTACTACCGTCTAAAACTTAAAATACGTGAAGGAAAGTTTTAGGATATTAAAATTTAATTGGAGTATTTTAAACATTACATAATAAAATATTTTAAAAATCATAAATTTTCATTAGGGCTTAACCATTTAACCAAAAGAATAATTGTATTGCCCCAGCCTATTAAAAATAAAATAAAATTGAGAGATATTTTTTTTTAAAAGAAATCCCCCAAGTGAGCCCCCCCTTACCCATCTATTCCCCACCACACAATCTCTTAAAATATCTCTCACTCTCTCTTGACCGGTCACCTAAGGCCTTCTCTCCTACTTTGCTTTCTTTTATTCACACAAAAACACACACACCTCCATCTCTCTCTCACCCACACCGAGCACCACTCCATCGGATCACCACCACCATCTTTTTACGAAAATCACTGGGTAACTTCATAAGAATCTCTAGGCTCCTTCATCTCAAACTATTAACATAAAAACTCTAAATATTTTGGTGGATTTTCATATTGTTGATCTAAGCTTTTGAAGTGATATTCACATGATCAAGCCTTAAGAGTTTTGAAAGTATGAAATTTGATTATGAAAGTATGAAATTGCACCATTGCATGAATTTCTTGTGTCTAACTTCAATTTGTGTTACAATTTAATGAAAAAGTCATTGCTTTGACGTACAATAACTTTAAAAAAAAAAAAAAAAAAATTGTTCATAGTTTCAGATATTGCAAAAAAAAAAAAAAATATTAAAACTTAAAAAATTCTTAAAAATACTAAACAAACCAATACACACACAAAATAGAGAAATATAAGAGAAAGATGTGTTACACTCAAAAGAATAATTTGTTAAAAAAATATATATGACAAATTTTAAAAAGAAATTGGGACCAACCTTATAATTGAATTTAATAAAAAAAATTAATAATTATTTCTATTAATTAGTTAGGTTAGTTAAATTGAAAAAACTCGAAAAAAAGTGCAATTAATTGAAATTAAAATAATCTTCAAATTGAAATGAGACTTGAAATTAATCTGTTAAAAATATATAATTTTTTTTTCGGAAAGTCATTTTACATTTTAATAGTTCCTTCAATCAATTCAAAAAAGCATTGCTTAATGATTCTAAATAAATAAACTAAAATACATAGCTCTTACTTTATATAGAGAAATTTAAGAGAAAAATAGGTTACCTTCAAAAGAATAATCGTTGAAATTTACTAAACATGTTCAGATATTGCAAAAACTAATACAAAAATTCCAATGTTAAAGCTTATAAAATGCCAAGAAATAAAAAAAAAATTAAATAATCAAAAGATTCAAATCCTATATTTATTGAAACAATTCAAAAAAAATATGACTACTCAAAAGAGAAATATAAGAAAAAAAAAAGTACATGAACTCATCAAACAATAAATTTTAATGGGTCTAAACTTTAAACAATAAAAAAATATCTTAAATAGTCATATGCATAAGGCTTGATGGTTCATAAATTTATAAAAGAACGCACCAAGATTACTTTTTAAAAAGTACATGAAAAACTATAAAATAAAACCTTTTTTTTTTTTTTTTTTCTCATGACTATATAGTCATTGAAATCTGCTCATAGTTTCAAATATTGCAAAAAAAAAAAAAAAAAAAAACTTATTAATCTTCAATTTGAACAAATTGGTGTAGGGCACAAATTTTGAGTTTGTCAGACTTGTGAGAATAATGTTAAATAATTATGTCTTTCATCATAGAGTGTGGCATGTGAGTCGTTGACTACTATTCCCTAATCTTGTTTACTTGTGTGATGAAGAATATCGCCGTCCCATGTGCACTTATGAACCAGCAAGGCACTTACCTCCTCCTCCTTTGTCCTATGTGAATTTTGATGTAGATGGCCTTTGGTGTTGGCTACCGTCTTTATAATGGAAGAGACTGCGTAAGTATAGATATTGGGAGAAGCTTAAAGATTTATGGTTCATTTGGATTGGGGGTGGAGGGGGAGTAGAGTAGAATTTACTCAAAATTAGCTTATTTTCAGCTAATTCTATTCTACTATACTCCCTTCCACTCTCCTTTCTTTCTCCCTCGATTCAAACGAGCACTTAAAGAGAGAAAGAGTGAGAGAGAGAGTTCATCTATATTAGATCTCTTTTTTCTGCATCAATTGTTCAGGTTAGATATTTAAAGAGAGAGAGAGAGAGTTTTCCTGTATTAGGTCTCTATTTCTTTCTTTCTTTCTTTTTTTTCTTCTTCTTTTTTTTTTTTTTTTTTTTTTTTTTTTTTGCGTGAGACTTCAGACTAAATAATAATTCAAATTAAATAATAATAATAATGACATAGAAAAATGTGAGAGCTGCAAAGCCTATGTGGCAGGCTCTATGAAAATCAATTAAAATTCAAAATTGGTCATAGACTTCGGTTTTATAGTATATATAGATAATTGATGGAGTTAAAAATAAAATACTAAAATTGAGACTAATGATTTTCATTTGTGATATTTGAATCAACATTCCAATGTACACCCAAGATAAGAATTAATTGAAAGAAAAAGGCAAACATGGGGAGAAAGAATATAATAGAAATTGCAAATCAAAAGACAGTCAAGGAATGTATGCTTTATATTAAATAAACAATAATTCTTCCTATATAAAAAATTAATACTTGAAAGTTGAAAGAATAATTTTAATATCACATATTTTCACACACGCTTTATCATATCCTATATGGGTAGATTGTGAATGGTGGAGAGAAAATGATTGATTCATATTATAATGATAGACAATCAAATACAATCCGTCACATAAAACTTTTTTTTTTTTTTTGAGAACCACGTAAAACATTTATTGTAAAGTATATGTGAAAGTGTGTTGTACTAAAATTATTATTTTAATTGACTAAAGCTAAAATTAATTCAAAGAATTGAAAAAGGACAGGCACTGGAAAAAAGGGTATTACAAATTAAAATACAGTTTTTTTTTTTTTTTTTTTTTGAGAAAGAATTAAAATACAGTTAATGAATGCAATGCTCAATAATATTAATTGAAAATCTCAGCATGAACTATTTAGTTTGTAAGAGGATGGGAAAGGAGGGAGTAAGAAGACAAGATTTACAACACTAGTATTTACAAAATGACCTAAAATTTATAAGTATTAGTGAGACTTATAAACCAAAGATCTACTCATTAATTGACCGATGTGGTACTTTAGACCACTTATCTTTCTGAAATATTAAAAATTTAGGATAAAAAGATTATTCAGTTGCTAATTATAACGAGATGAAGAAAGCGTACGTACCTCAGTTATCAATTGTGTAGGTACATAGCAGCTGAAATAGTATTGAGCCTTAACTGTGTCTCTAAGTGAAAACTATCTCAAGTATCAACTCAACTCTCTGCTGTGGTTCTCACAGTGATCAAATGAACTACTCGATAAGGACATATATATATAAAAAAAAAAATAAGAGTGCTGCAACTGCAACCATATATCTCATAATATATGACGTCAACATTTCTATAGTATCATTACGTCATCTCATTCCTATCATTGTACTATAAACTTTATCACTCTCTGCAATGAGATATTGTGTGTGTTGGGGGGGGTTGTTTGGTTAGAAATCTTATGTTGAAAAGTATTAGAGCAAGAGGATACAATTAATACTTTCTTATGAAAAAAAATCTAAGTACAAGATCTCTATCAAACGGTGCCCTATTAATAAGTGCAGTTAAACTTGCGTGAAAAATTAGTGTTTTTTTTTGGGTTTGCTTAGCTAAAATTTTGGAAAGATTGATGTGAATGCTCTTATAACATATTAAAACCAGTTCAATTTGAAACCTATTGTTTTGGAATCATAATTCATAACTAGGGTAGTGTATGAAAAATAAAAGAAGCCGACCCTATATTTGATGATAAACTAGTTGATGCCCCTTGGGATGTGAAGGCATGTTATAGTTCCATTACAAAAAAATATGTTAGAAGTTCTCTATATGGCACATCTATATTGCTCATTTTGTGGCACACCATAAGAATTACATTTTAGAAATTAATTTCAATTATATCATATGTTACTAACAAGAAAAAAGAGAGAGGAAAACTCAGGAAAAATCTAACTACTAATGTTAATTGCAATTACATCTTGTTGTAGCATTTTAATATTATTTAATTAGAATGAATAAATATTACAGAATAAATATAAAGATATGATATATATATATATATTTGTGGGGCACAAGAACTTAAATAAGGGACCTGTGCCACGTGTCGTATCCATGGCCGAGGAGTCCATTATCATGCCGAAGAGGCCACACGCTCGGACAGTAAGGCCGCATCAGTGACACGTTGCCAGAGGAGGACCTACTGTTGAGAAAAAACTTCGAGGAGGGGATTAGCCCTGACATGATTAAGGGGATGGTGACTGCCCCCACATTTAATGCATCCTACCAAACCTCCTAGCTGCATTTATGTGGAGAAGACCCCTGAATAGTGCTGTCTTGGCCGCCGTAACACACAAGGGGTTTGGGAAGGTGTTTGATGGAACAAGCACTCAAGTGGTGGATTGGACGATCAACAAATGGAGGGCCAAGATCTTCTGAAGGGAGATATATAATGTGAGAGACCCTCCAAGAAAGGGGGGTAGAAAATCTGTAGAGAAAACACTGTAGTATTAAGAGCAACAACTGTAATCAAATCTAAGAGAAATATATTCAAGAACTACTCTCTTCGGACATTGTCGAGGAAGAATTTCTGTGCACCATATTTGTCTATTCTTGTTTTTCCTTGCCCTGTTACCATCTTTAGCCCGTTGAGGGTGTTGTTCACTTCATTGAAGTTTAGCATTTTAGCCCACTCTCTACAAATTTATTATATTGGGCTCTTTGGGCCTTAATCCATTCATTTTTTGGACCTAAGTACCAAAGCCCGCCTTTACAATATTAATAGCTAAATCTTAGAGAAAATCCAATTAGATTTTAATTGGATTCTCAATTTTGTGCTACATGTCCCATTTAATTTTTAATTTTGTATCAAGTGAAGTATTGAGTGTAAAAAACGAAGAGTTCAAATATAATTATATTCTAAATTGGATTTCAATTGGAATCCAATTTTTCGCTACATGTCCATCTAAGTTTTAATTTTTGTGACAAGTGAATTATTGGGCGCAAAAACCAAAAAGTCTAAAACCAATTAAATTTTAAATCATATATATATATATATATATATATATATTTATATATAATGAGAAACCATTACATATTTTAGAGATGTATGGTTTAAAAAAAGTGTAAGTTAATACTATGCATAATTTGAACATTTTTTGAAAAAAAAATTAACTTGAACTATATAATTGTGATTATTTTTAATTTTGTCCGTACATATGCACGAGGCTATAGACTAGTATATATTAAAAATCAAAGTTCCGAATTCTCAATTTTGCACCACATATTCCATCTAAATTTTAATTTTTGTACAAAGTGAATTATTGAGAGAAAAAATCAAAAATTCCAAATCCAATTAAATTCTAAATTGGATTTTAATTAGAGTCCAATTTTGTGCCACATGTCTATCTAATTTTTAATTTTTGTGGCAAGTGAATTATTGTGTATAAAAATCGAAGTGCTTAAATCCAATTAAATTCTAAATCACACACACACACACACACACATAAAATGAAAAACCATTACATATTTTAGAAATTTATGATTTAAAAAAGGTATAATTTGAACCATGTTACTGTGATTATTTTTAATTGTACCTATGTATATTCATGAGGTTACACACTAGTTTAAATAACACACATGGATGATTTTATCAATCATCATGTAATTAATTATACATGATTTCATCATCTCTGTAGTTTGAGAGTCATTTTAGCAAGAGTGAAATTTCCTACATTAGGTTAAGTGATGAATTAAAGGAACAAATAAATGTCCATAATGCTGCATATAAGGTAAATTTCCTACAAGGAACATGGGAGTACCCCTAATTTTTAGCAAACTTTTAGCCAAGCATTGTTAGCCTCTTTTTGAGAAGATAGATAATTGCCTCTTAGACTTCCAAGCACCTATCTTTGTTGGCAAGTTACAAGACTAAAATCAATCATTTTTAGTCTTTAGCATTCAAAATTATTGGTGTAGTTTGTTCATCCTTCCATCAAGCTATTAAAACCATTTACAAAAATGTTTAACAACTTCTTATGAAAAGGATGTGACATTGGATAAACTTTATCAAGCAAATTGGGCAAAGGTGGTCCAGCTATGTATCTTTCCAATCAGACCATAGATATAGAGATTTTTTTTTTGGGGGTTAGTTTTGAAATCTTATCTTCAAAAATATTGAAGCAACAAGGTAATATAGCTTTCTTTTAAAGAATCTAGTATTTCATCCTCTACGTAGAGATAATGGCTTGGCCCAGTTATCTGAAACCTGCCAATAAGAGGATGGATTGTGGATAGAGCTTAATTTTATTTTGTTAGTTTTTAAAGAAAGAATCTCGTATTCTATGATATGAGTGAAACCAGTAGATCGCTGTATGAACGGCATATGATTGCATCTTTGAGGGGCCAATATTTAAAACAAAGAATTTTCACATTTAAAGAACAAGAAATGTAATTCAAAACTAAACTAATATATGAAATTTTAAACTATTATCTATTCAGTATTAATAAAATATAAAATAAATGAAAAGACGCAAAATAAAAGTTTTATAATACATTTTAAAACTTTAATATCTTATTAAAATGGAACTCAATGTTATTTTGAATTTAAAAATTATCCATGTTAAACACCAACAGTCAAATAGAATGCACCAAAAATACTTAATCCTCCAGACTCCGAATGAAGAAAGACAAACAGCCAGCTATTAAAGAAAGGCCCATTGAGCATAGCTGAGTTCTGCCTTTCAGCCCATTTCTCCAGGCCCAATTTGTTTTGCAAATTGCAGATTCTTCTGGGAAGGGGCTATTCGGCATATAGAGCCAGGCCTATCTTAATTTGTACTGGTCTTGCTCTTTCCCTCTCCTTTGGGTTTGGGAGCTACCTTGAATACGTTCTCCTCACTTATTTACAATTTTCTATCTTTTCCCTTAAAAAAAAAGTTTAGGTATTAATTTGGCTAAATTAAAAGCACAAGGCATTTAAGTGCAACTACCCTAGGAGTGAAAATAGAGAGAATAGAAAATATGAGAGATTTTGGATAAGAGGTGTGTTTGGTTAGAGAGATTTTGGCGGAGATAAAATGGTGGGATCCGAATGTTTTCTCCCCAAACCCACCATTTTTCAGCACTCAAATTGGAGAGAAAATTGAGAGGAGAGGGGTTAGATGGAAGTTACTCACCTACCCCTTCCCTCACCCCTAAATAAAATTAATGTGAATTTTCTTTTCAGCTTTTTTTTTTCTCCTTCATTTTGAATGTTTGGGTTGTTTTATTTATTTATTCTAACAATACTTAATTTCCTTGATAATTTTTTATTTATTTATAAAAAAGAAGTTATTTTGAGACTAAAACTTGACTATTGTTGTTCTAAAATTAAATATAACAAAGTTTAAGTATTAATTTTTGTTTGGTAATGTTTATGGCTGACCCTGATAAGTGTGTAGTTGTTAAAGTACAAAATATATCGATCCCAAATTCATAGTTGATTCCAAATTTTAGCTCTGTAGATACGTCTTTTTTAAGGCTAGCAAGTGCTTCTTTACTTTCTAAAGTCAGATGCTACGGCACAAAACGAAGGAGCTATACTACTTGGATGATAGTACATACGGTTTATATGAAAGTGAGCACCAAAAGGATAATAGCAACGATGGTAGAAGCACTTCTCTGAGGATTGCTAAAGTAGTCACGCTGTATTATGTTCCTCCATGTGTAGTTGGTGACGAGTAATGAACAAATGGTCGTCCATTATATGGACAACTGTAAGTGCATTCAAATCAAACATAACTCCCTTATTCAAGCCTGCAATAAGTAACGGTTATAAAACCATTAAAGGTGCTTTCATGAGCCGCATAATGTCCGTTACAGAACACCTTTATGAGCCACACCATTATCATTAATCACCCAACTCAGGCACAAGTTAGCTTTATATATATATATATATATATATATATATATCAAATGGTACAAGTTAGCTTTATAATTGTTTTTTATCACAAGTTAAAGACACTAATTGACTTTTCTGGTTTCATTCACTAAAATGAAAAAGTCATAAAATATCTTAACATTGAATAAAAGTCTAAAAGGCCTCTTCTTCTTCTTCTTCTTTTTCTTCTTCTTTTTTTTTTTTTTTTTGATGAATAAAAGTCCTCTATTCAGAAAAAAAGTCACAAGCTCGCTATCTCGGTTCATTAACTCTCCCGGGCCTGATCTTCTACTGGGCTCTGTCTTGCTAATTTCTTCTATTTTCTGGTCTTGGGCTTGGGTTCCTTGTTAAGTGAGTGGGGACCCACTATTTAGAAATAAAATATCAGGCCCATCCCCTTGCATAGTGTTATCAGGCTCATCTATACAAATTATATTCTGTGCCTTTTACCCATTAAACATTTGAAATCAATTCATCCTCTTCTACTCTTTGCAACAATATATCATGCTTGTTGAAGGACCAGGGTTTATTCACTAGCATCAGTTCTCAATTTGCAAATGAGGCAAAAGTGAAAACCATCTTATTGTCCCCCATATTGCGGATTTGAAAACCTGTTAATCACTTCCTCTACTTTGCTCGGCACACAATTGCTCGGCATCCCAAGCCAATAACCCCCCACTTTTCAAACTTGGGATTGGGGGATTTATAGGTGATAGGGAGCTCCTCTCCCAAAGGAAAGGGGCATTGAGCAGGGATAATTATAAGAAACAATATGTTTATATAATGAACATAATTGAAATGAGAATATTAAGATTGATGAATGAAAATACCAAAAAAGATAGGATATAAAATGAAGAAATTCAATTAAAAAAAGAGTGGCTCTCGTTGAGGAAAAGAAGATGGACAATTGATTGAGATGGTTTGGTAATGTGCAAAGGAGAATTATTAATGAACCAATGAGATATGGTAATTTGATTTAAGTCAAGGGAACAAAAAGAGTTAGAGAAAGACGTATAAAATAACACTAGTAATACTAATAGTACTTAAATAGGATAGAATGACAGGAAAAAAAAAAAAAAAAAAAGAACAAAACAAAACGTGAACAATATTGATTAGTATATATGTATCCATTGTCAACTCCAAATGTAAGGATTAAGGCTTGATTAATGTTATAATCATAAAAAAGACGATTTCAGCAAGATAATAAAAAGAAAATAAATAATTAAATACAAAATAGGAAATGTTATAAAAGCAGAAAGCCTACCTCAATTATTAATTGTGTAGAACTAGTAGCCGAAAGAGTGGGGCAGAGGTACAGAACTTCCACCTCCTAGCTAGACAGATGGTAGAGAAACTGACGGACAAGGAGCTGGAAACTTGGGCAATAGTGGCATGGTCCATAGGGAACGCCAGAAATCGTGTTTGTTTTGAATCTAAACAGAGCTAGCCAAGTCATATACTCAGGGGGGCCACTAACTTACTACAAGACTACCAGCGTTTAAATGGGCATAGGGCCCAACCATGAGTGCACCTGAGAGTGCCTTATACGTTTTTCTTCTTGTTTTACTCAAGTTGATTTTTCTTTTGTATTCACCGGTGGGCTGGGTTGACAGTCACCAAATGATTGTACTTTGTGATCTCCGAAGCCAAAAAAAAGTAGCCGAAAGAATGGCCCCGCAAGTGCAAATTATCAACAAACGATGCAATGTATGGTTCTAGCAGGGATAAAATTAAGCTCATATATATACTGAAAGTCTTAAGTACACAGAATTTGATAACAATTTTGACATTTTCTAAGGTGGCGCGGTCTATAATTGGTATACCATACAGTGATGATAGTGATAATTCTAGATGAAAATGATGTTGCTTTTAATTATATTTGGCTAACTTAACAAGTTATGAAATTTGTTGTGTATATAATATTACTCATATATAAAAGATCACTCCAACTATATGTCAAAATATTACGTAACCTATTCTCTTGTGACCTTAGGTCACATTTTCTACTGTTTTTGTATTTTTATTTTGTTGTTTGTATTAATTACTTCACCAGCAGGATAGGAATAGGTGGCCCAGTTCTAGATGTAGCCAATAAGACTATGATAGATGTGTGCGAAAGAGAACACAGCAGGTTTTATTTGGTGCTAACTTATTTGTTTAAATCTGAGATAAAAAGTGATTTTAAGGAAATAAATCTCTGGTTCAAAAGTACAGATACAAGTACTTTGTTTTTCAGCCCATTCAGATCTTGCTTCTTCATAATCGTCAGGTCGTATGTTGCAGTGATAAGGGCCAATTGAGAGATAGACAGGTCTGCACTCTTGTTCGTCCCATTTGCGAATGCTAGCTGGAACCTTGTGGATAGGAGGAATGCTTCTGAACTTTTTTTGCCCTTCAGTTGCTATCAATGCACTTTTTGATGAAGCACCTGCTGGTTGTTCAATTTCAACAATCGTTGATTCTGCCATCTACCAAGTTTGCTTTGGTTTAATTTCCTGAGCGACAAACACCACAACAGCCACTAGCATTAAAAATACTACAGGATGACGCTCGTGATCCACGGACATACTAACTTAATCGCATCCGCTCTTTCTTTTTCTTTTTTCTTTTTTTTTTTCACAAACTTATTTCATAATTTATTACAAGTACTCCTATAGTTACAAATTATTTTACAACATTTCTATAAAATGTTGATGTGACTAACCTTTTATTGGTTTTCATCTAGATCCACCATTAATATCACTTTTTTATATACCAATAATTACTCACCACATCAGCAATTTGTAATTTTTTTTGTAAAATAGTTTGTATCTCTAGCATTATTCATTTATTATTCTTAATAACTATTTAAGAAAATGGAATGGAAATTGTCAAGCATTATATCCTTGTTAAATTGATATATTTAATAAAATAATATTAATTAACATATACAAATATTATTTGCATTATATAGATATAGTATTAATCTTCTTCTTCTTTCTACTGTAGAAATTTAAAGCAAAACCCGTTTCATGATACTTTTTTTTTTTTTTTCCTTCTTCTTTTAAAAGTAATTCAATATTTGAGAGAGAGAGAATGGAAATTTAAACCCCAAATATCTTTATTGAAAATATTAATAAGTGTCAGTTAAGTTATAAAATTATTGATGTTCATCTTTTATTCTCAGAATTAGTGGTATTTGGCCAAAAGTCAAAATAAAATTATAACTTAGACCAATAAATCTTCGAAGTAGCCTTAATAAGTGCCCAATTTAATAAGGATCACATTTAAAATGACCTAATTTCCTTATTAGATGCAACTCATAACAATCCATCTCTCCATTTCAAAATTTATTCATTTTATGGTCAAAATTAAGTTTTACAAATCGAAAGGTATGTATTATGTAAAAAAATAAAATCTAAAGGTATCATTTAAAATTTAAGTGATGTGGTAGATGATATATTTTTAGATTCAAAAAAAAAAAAAAATCTAGAACATGAAATAAGCGAAATTGACAAATTTTTAAATGGAGAGGCAACGCTCCAATTTTGCACAGATTGGCAAAGGCAAGTCGATACCACCACCCAAAACCCATGAATTACAGTCTTCCGAAATGTAACACCCCAGACCCAAAAATGGGGGCGCGGGGGGGGGGGGGGGGGGGAGTCAGATTTTTGGCTTTTTGGGCCCGCACGTGCCCCACCTACCCCACTGATCACTATCCACCGCACATTTCACTCCCTCACTCTCTTGGCTGACCAACTAATGCTCCCTTCTCTTTTCTTTTTTCATTTCACACAAACACAACAAACACTACTCTCTATCTCTCTCTTTTCACTCTCTCACCAGTGCTCATCTCACAGCCACCTCCACCATATTTCTGACAAGGTTTACCAGAAAACTCCTTAGGAAAAATTTAAAGCTCACTCATCTCTATTATTTAAGGTAAAATTTTCTAATCTTTTTGGTGGGTTTTATACTTTTGCTTGAGTTTCTTTTAATCTAAGCTTTGATAATGAAATTCATGTGATTTATGAGCTTTGGAAGTGATATTCATATGTTTATATGTATGGGTTTGGTCTTGGTGGATTTATTTGATGAGTCAGTTTATGGTTCTTACAAATAGTGACTATCTAAGGTTTGTTATGGTGAAGATTTGGGGATTTTGGCTTTCTAATGTGAAATAATTGGTAAATATAATTTTTATTGTTTATTTGGAGCAAGTTAAAGATTTAAATTGTTTGTCTTGGAGGATATTGCGATTTTGGTTTCATAGGTCTCTTGATGATGTTGTGAAATTCTTGTGGGAAGTACTTATAAGGTGTTGAAGTGTTGATGTTAGAGAGAACACCTTGAATGACTTAAGTTTATAAATTGGAGTCCATGCCTTGTAAATTAAATTGTTGAGAAACTTTGAAAGTGGAATACATTATTTGTGAGGTTAAATACTAGACTTACCTAATTAATTTCTTATTTGGCAATTCCTAATTCATAGCTAGATGCAATGTCAAGCTTTATGCTTATTGTGATAGGTTGGTTTGGCATTGTCTAGGTTCTAGCTAATCTCCATTGGAGCTTGGAGAATTAGGTTTTTTGTGGGTTGCAAGGTAAGTGGCTTCTTAATGGGATTTTTATAAAAATACGCATATTGCATAAAATGTTATTTTTTGGGTTAAACACATTTTGGAAAAATTATTTATGGAACTATGTTTTCCTAAAAAGAGTAGTGTTGTGACCCAACTATATGTGATTATATATGAAAAACACATCATATTTAATATTGCATATGGGGAAATGCATGAATATTTGGCATGTAAAAGAAAAGTATCATTGAACTCTCTTGATAATGGATTTCATGGTTTGTGGTATTATTTTGAAATACTAAAGATGCTTTATCTTAACTTGTAATATTTGGAAAATTTATGCAAAATATTAATGACAAGAAATGGTTTTGAGGACTTTGAGAATATTGTGGATATTTGGTTATTTAAATATTTTATAAAACTACTTGGAAGTGAACTGTTCATTTCAAATACATTAACTTGTGAGCTTTTGATGCGTTTTTGCAATTGTGCCATGATATTGGTGATTACCCCCATCTTTGTGACGACGTTTGTGTGACGACCTTGTCTGTGTTACGACCACATTTGTGTGACAACCCCGTCTGTGTGATGACTTCATATGTGTGACGACCACGTATGTGTGATGACCATGTATGTGTGACAACCTGTCAGTGTGACGACCACATCTATGTAACAACCCCATCTGTGTGACGAACTTGTCATGTGGCCTTGGGTGAGGTTTCTGGTTTTGAAATGATATTGGGTAATTTTATGGCTCACATTGACTAATATGTAGTTTCAAAGTTATTTTGGGAAGCTTGGTTAATGAAATTGATTTTGCATAAATTAAATGGAAATTCCCAATTATGAATGTTTTGTAAGCTATTCTTTATTATAAAACTTGCATTTCCCCCACTTCCATTAATTATGTTACTTATTAGACTCTGTCTCATTCCATTCTTTTACAAACTTTTTCAGAGTAGACAACGATCATTTTGAGACGAGTTTTGTGGCTAGCAATAGTTAGACTAACTACTAATGGAGGTTGGACTTTTGTGATGGTGATATTTAGATAATGTACATCCTAGAGTAGACTTGACTCATTCTTTTGTATCTAATAGTGGTTTTGACTTTTATGGCCACTGATGGGACAAGTTAATGATGTGTAATTATATTTATTTAGACCTCTATTCTTTTTTTGTGGTCAATGGTCCTTGTAATTATTGCATAGAGCTCTAACTTACGTTGGAAGTATCTTTAATAGAATTATTATGATAATTTTTTATGTTGGTATTTGATATGAATTATTTAGATTGAATTGTCAAAAAGGAAAAATCTACAGGTACCTTTGAGATTTTTTTCTCATGCTTTGGATGTTTTTGGGTTCGGGGCTTGACACAAAACCTATAACCATTTCCATTGAAAACTGAGAGAGAGAGAGAGAGAGAGAGAGAGAGAGAGAGAGAGAGAGAGAGAGAGAGAGGCAAGAAAAAATTTTGAGAAAGAGAAGAGATAGAGTCATAAGAGAGAAGAGAGAAGAGAGAAGAGAGAGTTGAATAAAAGTAAAAAGGGTAAATTACATATTTGGTTAAATTACATAAATTAATTGATTAATTAGCCAAGTTTATTAATTAATCAAATTAACATGCAAAGGCATGGTAGCACAAAAAAATCACTAATTAAACTAAGTGCAGCGGAAATTAAAATGACACAGTGATTTGTTTACGAATGGGGAAAACCAACACGGCAAAAACCCCACCGGGTGATTTTAAGGTCACAATTCCCGAGAATTCACTATTATCAAAACAAGCGGTTACAAGTAAAGGAATCCCAATATCTTATACCAACCTACAATTGAACATTTACCCCAATATCCAATTGGACTTATTTTGTAGTGACAATCTCTTCTTGTAATGCATGGCTCCTAATACGTGACTAATTAATTGTGCGGATCCCAGTACGCGACTTCAATCACCAATTAGAGAAGGTTGTTGGCTGTAAAGTTCTTCAGTTCATCACACGATGAAGATCGAGAAGATGCTTGGTCACAAAATCCTACGGTGCACAAATACAACAACTTCTTCACAAGAACGATGAACTAAGGTAAATTCTGTCTTCGATCACAATTTGCTTGAACAAACCTTGCTCAACACTTGTGCAACTTGTGTCACCTTTGACGGCCCTTAAAATAATCCTTTTATATGTTTAGGGTTGTGAAAAAAGAAATCCCAAACATACAATCACGAATTAGAGTCAAAACAAAACAGAAATTCTGTTTTTCATAAACCTCGACAGGTGGTTATCTATCGAGCTGCTGTCTATCGAGCTACTGTCGAGCCACAGGGCTGGAACAGCTCTTCAAGCTTGATAGATGGATAGCTGTCGAGTTTTAATGACAACCACTTTTCAGACTTGAATTTTGGATAGACTTGCATAGTTTCAACACTTGATCTTGAAACAAAGTTTCTTAAAGTATTAAACACATCCTAGATCTACCCAAATACAAGTAAAGTGCGTTTTGTCAAAAGATTAGCCAATTACATAAAATAGTGACATATGTTCCTAACAAGTGAATCACATATGTCCTAACAATATTTTAATTTGTTCCTAATCTTTCAATTGTTTCAATTTGGTCTCTAACCATTTAGTACCGTGTCAATTTATTCCCTACCGTTTTTCTTTTGGATGAAAATTGATGACATGTCTAATAACCAAAATAAAAAATTAACTTCAGTCGATATGACAATAAACTAAAATTTTATTATGACCATTTGTCATGTCAGCAATTTTCATCCAAGATATAACAGTAGAGACTAAATTGACACGATACTGAATGTACATCCTAGAGTAGGCTTGACTCATTCTTTTGTATCTAATAATGGTTATGACTTTTATTTCCACTAATGGGACAAGTTAATGATGTGTAATTATATTTATTTAGACCTCCATTCTTTTTTTGTGGTCAATAGTCCTCGTAATTATTGCATAGAGCTCTAACTTACGCTGGAAGTATCTTTAATAGAATTATTATGATAATCTTTTATGTTGGTATTTGATATGAATTATTTAGATTGAATTGTCAAAAAGGAAAAATCTACAATTACCTTTTTGATTTTGTTTTCTCATGTTTTGGACCCTTTTGGGTTTGGAGCGTGACACAAAACCTATAACGATTTTCATTGAAAACCGAGAGAGAGAGAGAGAGAGAGAGAGAGAGAGAGAGAGAGAGAGAGAGAGAGAGAGAGAGAGAGAGAGAGAGAGAGAGAGAGAGGCAAGAAAAAATTTTGAGAAAAAGAAGAGATAGAGTTAGAAGAGAGAAGAGAGAGTTGAATAAAAGTAAAAAGGGTAAATTACGTATTTGGTCCCTATCTTATATATCATATTTCAATTTGATTCTTAATCTTTCAATTGTGTCAATTTGGTTTCTATCCTTTTAGTACCGTGTAAATTTATTCCCTGCCGTTTTCTTTTGGATGAAAATTGATGATATGTCTAATGACCAAAATAAAAAATTAGCTTCTGTCGATATGGCAATAAACTAAAATTTTATTTTGACCATTTCCCATGTTAGCAATTTTCATCCAAGATATAACAGTAAAGACTAAATTGATACGATACTGAAAGGTTAGGGATTAAATTGACACAATTGAAAGATTCGGGACCAAATTGAAATATGATGTAAAGGACAGGGACTAAATATGTAGTTTACCCAAGTAAATTTTTTTGTATTTGTGCCTCTATACTTCTAATACTAGATGCATTTATACGGATGCTAATGCTATTTTTTTTTTAGCATTTAGAACGTTTGATGTTGTGGTGTTTCTGAAGTTTAGTGTATTAAATGCTAAAAAATTAGCATTAAGAACACTTGATACTAGTGCTCTTTTTTTTTTTTTTTTTTTTTTTTGGGACAAACAAAGGTGTCCAGATCTCTGTGAATTTGACCATTCCTTTGGGTGTAGGTATTCCCCTCATCCCACATGCATGATACTTGGAACAGGGTCATGACAAATGGTATCAGAACCATGCTCCAGTTGGAAGTGCGATTGTCGACCTCTTCTCGAAAAAAATCCTTGCCGACTTAACAAAGTTCAAAAAGACAATATCCCTATAGTTGGGATGATCAATCTCTTCTCAAAACAAATTCTTGTGACCTTACGAAGTTCGAAAGACATATATCCCTATAATTGGGATGAGATCATGACAGATGGTATCAAAGTTGTGCCCCAATCAAAAGTGCACTTCTTCTTGAGTAGGTTGATCACATGATTGCCTCTTAGACTTCCATGCAAGCACGTATCATTGCGGGCAAGTTCCAACTCCCATGAGCCATATCTTATCGGCTTTTTGCTCTCTACCCCTTAAGTTATGGGGCATGTGACCTGGATTGTCCAATAAGGTTGACCATGGTGTTGTGGGGCTGAGTCATTGATGGTAAAATCTCACCTGTCTAGTGCCCGTTAAAGCTTACTGACTACCATATTACTACATTCAATTTTAAAGGAGGTGAAAGAGAGTGCTGCACGAAATAGAACATGTTAGGCGAAGAAATTCTTTGATATATATCATTAGAATTAAAATCAATTATTAAGGGAAGGGAAGTGTTCATGTCATTGTTGGGCATAGTGTCCATATTTTATGAAACCACCACATTTGGTGCTCAAGAATATGGAATTTTTAAGGGTAAAATACAAAACTGACCCTCAAAGTTTTTTCAAATTTTATTTCAGTTCTCTAACTTTGCGTTTGTTCATTTCAATCCTCTAACTTTCAAGTTTATTCAATTAAGGTTTTTCTATCAACTTTTGTTATATGTTGTGGTTAATTTTTCAATTTTATAAATTTTCATTTAAAATTTTTAAATTAAAAAAATTCAATTAATGATTGAAAAATATTTTCCAGATTTGTTTTTCATAAAAATTTTAACAAAAGTTAACGGAAAGACCTTAATTGAATAAATCTGAAATTTAGAGGACTGAAATAAATGAACGCAAAGTTAGATGATTGAAATGAAATCTGAAGAAAGTTAGAGGGTCAGTTTTACATTTTAGCCTATCTTTAATTTATGCGATTTGTCTTTTTTTACTGAATTTATGCGATTTGTCTGTGTTTGTCACTGCGCATGTTCTGTCCATATATAATTACATAAATGAATAAAGAAAACGTAATAAGATAGTACTGGAAAATTAATAACAACAAATATAGAGTATGGACAGTATAAACACTCACCAAGTATGTGAGAGGTGAAAGAAGATGATTAAAGTAACCATTGAATCGATGTCGAACATAAGGTTTATTGGCTTACAGGACAAAACTATGTTGTTCTGAGTTTAATTTTCTTTCTAGTATTAGATTTTTTTTCAAGAAAAAACCCTTGAATTACATCTTTTTTTTTTTTTTTGCATTTTTTTTATAAATGAATCACAATTATATATATATATATATATATATATATATATATATATGCTTCTGTGTGTTAATTTATAATATATATATAAATTAACACATTGCCTACAATGGAGCCTTTACTTGCTAGTTCGGTTTAGCATTGGCTAGTTTCATCAGATCAAATCTTAAACAGGCCTATGGCAAACTTAGGTTTTGTTTGGTAGGAGAAGTGAAAAAGTAGGAGGATAGAAAATAAAAAAAGAATAGAAATGTGGGAAGATAGAAAAATTTTTACTTTCTCTCATTTATGTTTGGTTGGAGGTGGAAAAATGGAGAGATAAAAAAAAAAAAAAAAACAAAGAGTTTTTATAAATTTAGTCATATGCCCTTGTTAAAAAATGATGCCCAATAAAAAAAAAAAAATCACCTAAATTTATTAAAAAAGAAAAATCATGCCTAGAAAAAAAAAAAAAAAAAAAATTCAAGTCTAGTACTAAACCCAAAAAATAAAATAAAATAAGAATAGCAAAACTTGTATCACGCCAAGATTTTTTTTAAAAAAATGGTCAGTAGGTCCAAGCCAAAAAAAAAAAAAAAAAGCGCATCCACGCCCAGGAAAGTTAAAAAAAATAAATAAGGGATCATTGTCCGATCTTGATAACTTTGTGATTTTACTTCACACCACCATCAACTTCGATCTTCAAAGGCGAGCGCCCGGACTGAAGCCCATGAAAAAATAATAACTAACACGTTATGTAAAAATTGTTAGGGAAACATGCGTGTGAGTGAAAATTTTAAATGAAAAAAATCAAATAGATAAATTAATATAAATTAGATACAAAATTAACTCATAAATTTAAGTTTTCGGTATAAATGATTTTCCAATATGTCCTAATATATAACATCATTAATTAGGTCCAAACTCTTGTAGACTACTCACCCAACTTGTAATATCCCCGACTCAATTTTCAACTTAATTTCTAATTAAAAGAAGTTTTTGCTAATTCAAAGTTGATACAGGGTGGTGATCCATGGTGTCCATGGATGGAGAACCGAAGTGTGTTTTAGGTAAATAATTGGCTGATCGAAGTGTTTTTTAATTAATGATGATCCAGAAGTCCCGTACGTAAGAAAGCCATGAAGATTGCAGTTGGCCTTTAAGGTAAAAAGATCACGTTGTAATAGGAAATTGGAACACCACTCGAATATATAGTTGCATGCAATGGACAAGAGAGAAGCGACTAAAAAAGAGAAGGGAAGTGAGGGTACAGTACATATATATATATTGAACAGTTCCATCATGTAATTTTGAACAGTTAAACTATACATCTTCACCTGGACTCGATGATGAATTTCTCTAATAAAATAAATTTCCATTTAGATAAGATTAAATTTCTTTTGAGTATCCAAAAAAATAAATTAAGTCCGCAATGTTTCTTGAGGTGATGGAGATGTATTCTGGTATGAAATTAGAGCATGGTTTCAGAATAAATCGTTGGTGCTATTTCTCTCCTCATAGAGAAATTCAATAGAACGTGAGGTATGCAGATATATTGAGCATTGAATGACAAGAAATACAAAAGTTGCAGGCTATGTTGAAAGATTAAATTCTGATAACCAACACGAGGTGTGCATGTCTGTATATGTTGATGTTCGAAGTTCAAATGCAAAACAAAGTACAAAAGCTCTTGGTTTGAATTACCTTGAGATGTCAATCACAAAATTTGATGGTGTGCTGAGTATAAAGGGATACATCGGCCAATGGATTAGGCATTTGGTGTTGGCAGTGAAGCACGTATTTGAGCTTGAGCATAGACTCTGCAATTATGTCTTCAAGAAGATAGGATCCGAATTTGCAATGGGAAGCTTCTCAAAGAATTCTTCTCAATCTCTTATCCTTGCTTTTCTCCAGTTTGGGAAACATGTGGCTGAAAGTTTAAAAACTAAAACTAATACAATTTTCCAAAATCCAAAAAATGATTCGACTTTATCAACATCCAATCAGAACCCATCAATCTCAATCTCTGGCAAGAAATCGTAGAATTGCTATAACAATCTCAATCTCCGATGAAAACCATAAACATAAATAGTAAAAAACCAACAAAAAACGAGTTTTCCCCTCTCAGCTCACCCTTAGCAGTGCACTAGACACAATGGGGCATAGACTGGAGGAGACTAACCACAGATGTCAATCTTTGGATGCTGCAGTAAGATCTATCTCAATGCAACAATGTTCATTTGCCAGAATTAGAGACCTGTTGATAGTGCAATAGGACCTGCTGCCGCAGTTATAAAGGTCTTTGATACTGCTCATGAGCTTCAGATGTTACTCATGGCTGACCCATGTTCTGATCTCTTCGATTACCTCTCAGTTATGAAATACAAAAGTTGCAGGCTATGTTGAAAGATTAAATTCTGATAACCCACTCGAGGTGTGCATGTCTGTATATGTTGATGTTCGAAGTTCAAATACAAAACAAAGTTCAAAATCTCTTGGTTTAGATTACCTTGAGATGTCAATCACAAAATTTGATGGTGTGCTGAGTATAGAGGGATACATAGACAAATAAGTAAGCATTTGGTGTTGGCAGTGAAGCAAGTATTGAGATTGAGCATAGACTCTCAAATGATTTCTTCAAGAAGATTGGATCATTAGTTGCAATGGGAAGCTTCTCAAAGTATTCTTCTCAATCTGGAAGCGATTGAAGCTGTTAGACATGTTTGCTTCTTTGAACAATCAGAGATTTGATTTCAATTGTCTTTTTGGTGGAGAAGTCTGCATTGAAATATAGAATCAGACAAGATATCTCATAAAAAAAAGATTGTCGATGGTGCCTACCTCTTCAAGTGGGGTAGCAGAGGCGAAGTTCTCCTTCAGATGGCAATGTTCCTAAGCTGATAGGCTTTGTAACTTGCTAGTGTAATCCGCTGTTTGTTGATGGTTATAGGCCAATCTTGACAATGGTTCTTGTAATCCATCAGAGTCGGAAACAAGAGAAGTACCAAGAGGGTCTCATTCCCAACCAACCAAGTTCCGTGAAATAATGAAAGAAATTGGCTAAATTTGGATGGATGGTCAAAGGTCTCCGAGGATATCTCCTTGTCCTACCTCTTCATGATTAATAATCACTGCCATTTTTGCAATCTTAATAGGCACAAAGCTTGGGGATATGATGGGAGATACTTGGTTAACAGCACATGAGCAGTACAGAGACTTTTATGCAGCACTCTACAGCTGGGAAAGGCTTCTGGCACCTTTAAGCCAAAGGGTCTAACTTCATTGTCTGGCGAAGATTTGGTTGAAAGGCCAACTACATTCAATGAGGCTTTCGATGACTGTTATAAGAAGCAATCCAACTGGATTATCTGCAATGAAATCTTGAGGGAGAAAATATGCAAAAAATCTAGTGCAAGCTATTACACCTGTTTAAATGTGTTACCTGCAATAGTTCAGAATACAAGCTCATGGTTAACAATATATGTTTACGTTTATGTTTAATACTCGTTGAACCACTATTCCTTGAAGTCAAAACCCACGAAAAACATCGAACCTTTTTCATTATTCATTATTGTTGTGAAATTTTAAAGTATACGTGCAAGTGCACAAACCGTACTAAAGTATAATTTAACAAGAATGAGGTCGAACTCATAAAAACTTGTATGAACTTAGAAAAATTAATCAAATTTTAACCAAATTAATCATAATCTAGTTTAATAAAAATTGGTTGTTTTGAAATTATATGACCTAAGCAAATAATTAATCCAAACAAAGATATTATTAAAGCAGTAAAAAGATATAAATAATCAGGAGAAAGGAATTATGGTTTGGAATCCGCATTTTCAATTCATATTTGCATATATTCATGATTATTAATATTTCCCAACCACTACATAATAATCTAGAATTCAATTTTGCTATCATGGAAGATATTCTCTTTAAAATCTCTATTTTAAAAATCAAAAGCATGTTTTCTAGGTATAAAATCAAATCATCAATTATACTTGTTGTCTGTTGACAAACAAATCACAAGAGATATCAAATTTTAAAATAAAAAAATTATAAACCAAGCATTCAATTAATTAAGATAAATCCAAATTATAAGAAAAATATAATTGAACTCATATTAAGAATCCTATCCTAGTCAATTAATGTGAAACAAGAATAATTTAAATCATTAAAGAACAACTATAGTGAAAAAAATTAAGTCATATAATTATTACTGATAATCTTTAATAAAGTTTCATCGTTAAGCTAAATTATAAATTTAGCTATTCATAGTAATTGAAATAAAAAACAAATATAAAATACCGAACACTAGACTAAGCAAATAAAACTACAGTGCTAGCACAGAGAAGAGCTGCAAAAAAAGCCACATTCGGCCCTACGCCCCATTATTTTCTGTTTCTCCTATTTATACTTACATGCACGTATGCGGCTAACCTAAAGGCTTATTATTAAAATCAAAGCCCATCTACACATCTCCACGAAAACAAACTCTTATTTTCTTCTTTTTCTACTTTTCTTCACCACGTCGGATTAACATCAGTCTCACTCTTCTTATTTTTCCTTTTTCTTTTCTTCACAGCTTGTTTTACTTGCCCAGCCTGTGCTTGTGTAAGTTATTTTCACTTGGACTCTGCTTTTATTCTTTTCTTTTATTTTTGCTTACTTCACTTCACTCTTGGGCTCGATCTAGGGGTGTCAAATGGGTGGGTTTAGGGTGGACATAATTGGGTTGGGTATATAAAATTCATTTATCCATTAAAACTCATTTAACTAATTTCTTCTAACCCAAATCTAACTCAAACCAATTATTATGGGTAAACTCCAACCCACCCAATTACCCAATTACCAAAATTACCAAAATGCCACTAAAGTGAAAACGACCAAAGTACTCTAAAAATATTAAACAAATTTCTTGTACTTTCCCACACTTTCTCACTTACCAAACAGTTGAAATCTACCAAAAATAAGAAAAATACAGAAAAGCCCTAAAAAATCTTACCTCAAATCAAAGAAATACAGAGAAGCCTAACAAATCTAATGCCCACAGAAGCCATACTAAATTTCACAAAAAACAAAACAATTTGCACCAATTTTTTTTTAATTATTATTACTGTTGAATTTCACAATTATATTTTCAAATTAAACAAATAAAGTGGAAAAATTAGAAATTAAAACTGCAAAAAAAAAAAAGCAAAAATTGACGAAGAAATAGTAAAAGAGATTTTTTTTTTTAATTTTTAATTTTTAATTTTTAATTTTTAATTTTTAATTTATTTATTTATTTATTTATTTATTTATTTATTTATTTTTTTTATTTTATTTTATTATTTTTTTTTTTTTTACGGTGTTCTTCCATCGATCCTGAGCATTGACATCGGCGCCATAGTTGATCAAGCACTTCGCGACTTCGATCTAGCGGTGGAGCGACGCCACGTGGAGCGGCATGCGATTGTTGTAGTCCCTAGCGTGCACCAATGTTGGATCTTCCTCCAGAAGCTTCTGGACGGCTCCGACGTCGTTTTGGTGCGCGTGCCAGAGAATTGAAGAGGTCCGGCTAACTCTCGCTCTCCTTCGACTGCAACGGCGCTGACGCAAAGCCTCTGCCTCCGCCTCTGCCTCCATTGAAGAGCTTCGTGCTCAAAGAGAAGCACAGAGAGTGAGGGAAAAAGAGAGTCTAGGGTTTAAGTAGAGAGAAGAAGATGGTGGCTAGGTTTGAAAATTTTCAGTTTATGATGAAGATCTGAGAGAAATGCCGAAAATCTAAGGAATCTCCGAAGCTTTGAAGCTGCTGAAGCTGTTGGGTTTCCGATTAAAACGTGATTGGAGGCTGAGAAAATGAGGGAAAATGAAAACCCTCGTGAAACACTGAAACGTCTGAGGGCTATTTTATATATATATATATTAAGGGAAGGGCTGGGTTGAATTTGAGTATATTATTTTTGGGTTAAATGGGTCTCAATGGGGTTTTAGTTAAAACTCAATAATCACTGGGTCTAATTGGGTTGATGCCCATTTAACCCAATTAATAATTGGGTGGGTTTGGATTTAATTAAAGTGGGTGAGTTTGGCCTTACTTTGCCACCTCGCCTAGATCTCTCAAATTCACTTAACTTAATTGAGCATTATTTTGCCTCAAATATAGCCTATTAGCATGTAAATCCTAATCAACTATAAGACAAAAATAATATATAATCAATCACAAAATAACATAAAAGGAATGCTAAATATGTAGATATAAAAGTACTTTATTGTCTCTATTTCAAGCACATTAATTATACTCTTTAGAATGAGGAATGATTTGAAAGTTAGTCACCTAAGCATTGGTATTTTTTTAAGGGAAAATTTTAGCTTCAAGGCACTTTGAAGCTATCTTCCCCCAAGGCTCCAACCTACTAAATGACAATTGAAGAGACCATATATGTGTCATAACATTTTTTAAATGTCATGTGACTTATTTATATTGTTAGGACATATGTGTTTCACTTGTTAGAAATATATGTCACTATTTTATGTAATTGGCTTATCCTTTGACAAAACGCACTTTACTTGTATTTGGGTAGATTTAGGATGTGTTTAAATATTTCAAGAAACCATGTTTCAAGATCAAGTGTTGAAGCCTTGAAGTCTGTCCAAGAAAACAAGCTGATAGTACAAATTCATTAAAGCTCAATAGCTGCATCTATCGAGCTTAAGAAAGCTGTTCAAAGTCCAGTGTGCTCGACAGCTTCTCGGCACCTCCTATCTGTCGAGGTTTAAGAATTTCAGAATTCTGATATGATTTTCTTGGGATCCGTGAATATGTCTTTGGGCTTTCTTTTCTCCTAACCCTAGACATATAAAATGATTGTTTTAAGGGCCGTCAAACAGTTCACAAGTTGCACAAGTATTGAGCAAACTCTGTTCAAGCAAATTGTGACCGGAGATGAAGTTATTGCCCTAGTTCATCTCTTTCTCTTGAAGAAGTTGCTGTGTATGTGCACCGTAGGGTTTTGTGACCAAGCATCTTCTTGATCTTCATCGTGTGGATGAACTGAAGAACTTTGCAACCAACAATCTTCTTAGTTGGTGATTGAAGTCGCGTACTGGGATCCACGCAATTGGTTAATCACGTACTTGGGAGTCGTGCATCAGAAAGGGGAACTGTCACTACAGAACAAGTCCAATTAGGTATTGGGGTAAGGGTTCAACTGTAGGTTGGTAAGGTACTTGGGATGTCTTTACTTGTAACCGCTTGTTGTGATAATAGTGGAGTTTCGGGAGTAGTGACCTGAAAATCACCCGGTGGGGTTTTTGCCGTTAGGTTTTCCCCATTCGTAAACAAATCACCGTGTTATTTATTTTCCGCTGCATAATTAGTTTATTGGTGATTTGTTTGTGCTACCACGCATTTGCATGATAAATTGATTAATTAATAATTTGACTAATTAATTAATTAATTTCTATCACAAGGAGTCATTCAGTTTGTGGCCTATCATATATTATATTTAAAAGTTGAAGAGACCATGTATGTGTCATAACGCTTCTATTGAGGCACATCAGTGGTCAATTCATCATTTTCTTTCAGCATTAATGTATACAATAATACATTATGCTTTTACACATTCTTACAACTAATTGTAACTTACCTATTAGGATAGGACAATCACTTTTTAGTACCATGACTTTACACATTATTGAACATAAATGTAATTTATAATATAAAATACATGAAATACAAATAGCTTGGGTGGAGACACTATTTATTTATTTTTAATTTATACTCACTAAAAAAAATAAAAAATAAAATAAAAAACATTTAACAAAGGTTTGGAGAGAGACCCTTCAAACTCTTCCTAGATTTTTTTTAATATTTAATATGAGTTTTGAAAATATAATCGTTGGATTGCATGTTCTTTATGTTTTTAAAACACATGTCAAATTTCATTCAAATCGAATGTTATTTACTATTCGATCACTAAACTTATTTTTTATGCATACTTTTTTTATCACAAAATTTTGAAATTTAAACATGGCTTTGGTGACAAAGCTATTGATATTTGATGAAAATGAAAAATGACACATGGTTCTTTAAGTGGGAGCGAAATTAGACCCTTTAACTTTGCCTTGAATACTTCATTAGCATACACATATATATACAACGGTGGAATATGATTTTTTTTTTTTTTTCGAGTGAGTATAAACTATAAATAAATAAAGTTATTATTTTTTATATTTTTTTTCTTTTGATTGTCAAATATGATCCTATTTTATTATATAGTATATAATAATATAATTTTATTCTATTACATACCATGACTTGAATAATTTGGTGTTTACAATTATACCATTTATTTTGAATATTCTTTTCATTATATTTTATTCTATAAATTTTCTATTATCTCTTATATTCTCTTCGGAAAAAAGGTGATTATTCTATATCTCTCTCTCTCTCTAGATTTTTAATTCTTTCTTGCTTCTCTACTTTAGGTTGATGAATTTATATGTTTTTTAATATCTCTACTTTGGGTTGATATGTTTTGGTGTTTTGTTTTGTGAGTTCCCATCATAATTCCTCTTTCTCCCTCTTTTAGATTTTGTATGATCATTTTTTACCTTGTTAGTTAGGAAGTGCAAAGTTGAGTTTATATCAAAAAAAAAAAATAATAATAATAATAATTTACACGTCTCCTTAAGAGAATGAGAAATTTGAATAATAAATTTGTTAAGAAAATATAATGTATAATAATAATAGTTAGAAAAATATAGTTCACTTCAAAAAAATAATATTAATAAAAAATACAAAAAATGATAAAAATAAATATTTGTAAATATAGAGAGATAGAAATTAATTTTATAAATTGTTTAATTTTTAGGAAGAACAAATTATCTACAATAAAACTTAGAGAATAAATTATACATTATACCATATCTCAAAATAATTATATCTTCTCATGCATCATGTGGGTCTGTGACTAATTTAAATAATACACAGTAGACTCAAAGCATGCGCTCCGTGTGTGCATGAGGCTTTTTTTTTTTTTTTTTTTTTTTGTTTTTTTTTAGTCTAGTGTCATAATTTTCTAGGGATCACAATTTGGTTTAAGTGTATGCTCAATCATATTATACTTTTGAGAACTATTAATACTGCCAGGAGCATCATTTGGATAGCTCCAAAAAATGAAAACAATAACACAACGTTCAATAAAAAAAATGTGTTCATTTTTTAGAGCTAGCCCAATGGCACTCTTGTTTGTATCAGTAATTCTCAAAATTGAACATACACTTAAACCAAATTGTGATCCATAGAAAATTATATGACACTAAACCCCAAAAAAAAGAGCCTCACGCACGCTTGGAGCATGTGCGATAAAGCTAGTTTCCAAAACTCATATCAAGGTAATACGAATTTGATTAAAAATTAAAATCAATGTTTTCCATTAGTGAATTAAGACACATCAAAAGTGTCATATTTTGTAATAGTTTATAAATATCTGATGGGGATAAAAATATTAGAACTCATATCTAAGTAATACAAATTTGATTTAAAAATTAAAATCAATGGTTTCCATTAGTGAAAGGAGACACATCAAAAGTGACATATTTTGTAATAGTTTGTAAATATCTAATGATAGAGCGCAAAATATTATTCTGATTTGCAACAGTTAAAAAAATAGATGGACTTTAAATATTCTATGAATAAATAGCAAACGATAATTTTATATATTAAATATGGAAGTTAGTTTGCTTTTTATTTTGCACATAGGATAGACATATATTTAAAGATATAATATGTGAAGATAACATAAAAACCAAAAGAGAACTGATAATATAGAATATGCTAATTAAAGAATGTAAGTGTTACACATATCAATAACTTAGGCATTTTCAAAAAAATAAAAATAAACTCAGGCACAACGAGGCAATTATTTATTTTACAAAACAAATAATCACTAAGGAGTTATGCATGATTGCAAGCAAGTCTTAACCTCTTCTCTCACCATAACTCAACTAACACCAAATTGTGATGCTTTGGCCTTTATACAATCCACTAAAAAAAGTCACCTAACAGTTAGTTAGTTAGTTTATTTATTTATTTTGCACATAGGAAAGACATCGATCGATTAGAAGATATAATATGTGAAGATAGAATAACAACCAAAAGAAAACTAAAAATATAGAATAACCTAATTAAAGAATGCGAGTCTTAACTTCTTCCTCACTAGAACTTAAGTAACACCAAATTGTGATGCTTTGTCCTTTATACAACCCACTAAAAAAGTCGCCATGCATTTATAAAAAAACAAAAATTACATGAATTAAATTGTTGTGTTTTTATTTTAACTTTTTTGGCCACGTTAGAATTTTGTGCATATATTATGAAATTAATTTCAATTTGGTGCCAAGTATATAATGACCAACAATATTATATACATACATATATATATATATATATATATATATATATATATATATATATAATAAACCAAACTGTGGGGTGACGTTTGGTATGGAAAATTCACATTACTCTTGGCATCCAGGTTACTGAGAATGTAATGCCTTGCAATCTGAATGCCTAAGAATGTAACTATTTTTATGTTTGATTTAATTGTGAACTAATAAAATTCTTAGAAATGCGAGATTATATTGTTTGGTTTATTTATAAGAATCTTAAATGAATTATTTATTTTTCCTACCATCCTTAGCTAGATTTGTAAATAATGACAAACAAAATGTAAACTATAAATTATGAAAAATTCATTAAAACTATGGTCTAACATTTCAAAATGACAAGTACAATACAAAAATAACTATTTAAATTCTTATTCTTTATGAAAATCTTGTTAATAAAAATAAATAATTTATTTTACTTTAGCATCTAACCAGTCCCAAATAGGGGAAAAATTAATTCTTAACCACAATTTTAAAAAGAGCTTAATCCATAACAAAACAATCTGACAGCTTTTAAGTCTATAAGATATTGATGATTTATTTTATGTTTTATCTCTATTGCTTAAATGATAAGAAAAAATGTTTAAAATTGTCAATTTATAAAAAATACAACTTCCTTTAAGTTTAGGAATCTGGATAGTGGATACACACTTGTTTTAAAGGGGATCCACATTCTTACAAAAAGGGGGTTGGGGGGGAATTCAGATACCCCTGACATCTGATTCCCTGGTGTGATTTACAACCAAACATGAAATTTTTTAAATATTCTTGTAAATCCTCAAATATTACCCCATACCAATCGTCACATGGAGGTTAGTATTTTGCAGAGGAAAAGGAAACAAACTGGGGAAGTAAGGTTTCTTTTTTCTTTTTCTTTTTTTTTTTTTGGCATAGAAGGAAGACTTTCATTAAAGAAAAAAATATATATAATACATGGAATGAAAACCATTCTCCAAAAAAAAACAAAACTATAATACATGGATCAGAAAACGTACATACATTTTTGAAAGAATATATCCAAGCGTTACACAGGTTTTTAGGAGACACTCCAAAATTCCAAAAATGAACTTCATCTATTGGCAAGTTTTTGTTTGTAGTGGGTGGGAAGGTATTTCAATGTGGGGAGTGTTTTAATTACATGTAACTTCCCATTGTAACTATCATATGGGCATTACATTTTGTTGAAGTAGTGTTTCAACTTGGGGTTAAAGTTACAGTGTTTGGACGTGGTGTAGGTGGTTAGAAGAGTGGGGTAGTTTTGGTCGTGTACATAGGTGGTGGGAAGTTTTTTTTTTTTTTTTTTTTTTTTTTTTTTTTTTTTTTTGTATCTATCTAGTGGAAAGTTTTTATTTTGTAGCTTTTTTTATAATAATATAAACATAAACATGTATACATAACTTTACATTTTGGAAAGTAAAATAAATTAAATAACATTCTACGATAATTATATATGTGCACGTTTTTGGACTGCCCTATACTCATAAAAGAGAAAGTATTAAGAACTTTTATGTTAAAACCAAAATTTGAGTTAGAAATTATTTTTTAAAATCAACCATGCAAAGGAAAAAGTTCTATTAAGAGAAAATACAAAATAGAAGGGGCATATCATTTTTAAATCCATGTAAATAAAAAATAATTCAATGAAGGTTGTGGATTGTGGTGTTAGTATTTTAGAGTTGATAGACTATTTGAGCAAATTAAAAACCAATGTTGTATGTGGAGTTAGGGTTAATGATTTTTTTAATGGTTAATATCTGTTTTTCATTATAATATTTACTATTAATGTATTTTTATAATGTTATATTATATTCAAAATCTATTATTAATATTTTTGCTTAGTGTTATTAATTATTTTAATTGGGATAAGTTGAATTAATTAAGTTCAAATTTTCTATCTTTATTTATTTATTTAATTAGTGTATAACCCATGCATATATACGGTACAATTAAAACAATCATAATTTCACACATATATGGGTTCAAACATAGTGTAAGAGTTACACATTTTTTTTTTTTTTAAAGTCATAGATGAGATTTACTCTATCCCCCTTTTTTTATAGTTTCCTTTATATATACATGAGTTTATTCTTTATTTTTCTTTTTTGTTTATTTGGGTTTTGATAGTTTATTTATATTAGATTATTTGTCTTTTGCACAACATTCACTACCTAAAACAAAAATTAAATTAAAAGGAAATTTAGATAGAACACGTGACGTAAAATTAGACAAAAATTGGAATCCAATTTAGAATCTAATTGGATTTTCTGCTGCAATAATATAGTTGTTACCTAGATTCTCAATTATGTATCACCAAAGATTGCTACAAGTATGACATATCGCAACACAACACTTGAGGTTTGGAATAATCTCAGAGAAAGATTTTCTCAAGGGAGTACCTAGAGTGTTTCAATTGCAAAAAGATCTTGCAAGCATTTCACAAGATGATGTTTCTGTCAGTAATTATTTCACTCAATTGATGATTCTCTGGAATGAAATTCAAAATTTAAGTCCTTTTCCTTGTTGTTCTTGTGGTAAATGCACATGCAATGTGAATGCAATGTGAATGGAAAGATAGTAGATCTTAAACAAAAAAGATTCAGTCATGCAATTGCTAATGGGACTCTAAGCAATGTTTCACCACCTAATAACTTATTATAGAATTCATATTTTGAAAATCCCACTGTCAAATTACATGTTCTATATGTTCTTAACATTCATGTCAATTTTTATGTCAATTGGATATTATTTATCGTTCGATCCGTAAACTTATTTTTTATGCATTATTTTAAACTACAAAAACTTGAATTTAAACAATTTATTGCTGACATGACTATTTATCTTTGAACACCTTGAAATTTTGCAAGCATGGAGAATATACAAAGATAATGTAATCTAACGGTGGATTTGTCAAAATTTACATCCACTTAAAAAATATTGAGTGGTGTAATATTACTTAGAGTTACACCAGGTGTAACTTGAACCCAACCCATATATATATATAAAAGAGGGAGGCCCATGTTTTTGGTCTTATAATTTCTTGCAACATTGCTCCTCTTTCTCTCTCGTCACTCTTCACATGTATTTTATACTTTTTTTTTTAATATATATATATAAGAGAAGTGCCACGTCTACAAAATTTTAATAATATTTTCACAACAAATCATAGGTGGTTAGTTATTATTGGTTCTAATTTGAACCTACCACTAAAATTACTTTTCTACCCCACCAATAACAATCCATAACAACCTACTACATAAAATTTGTTATGAAAATGTTATGAACATATCATTTCTCTTTTATAATAATAAAAAAAAATAGTTTTTGTAAATCTGTTCCTTTATTCTCAATCCCAAATTCCTAACAGTCTTAACTTGATTGTTCCCTCTTTATAACACATACAATTTTTTTTCTCTAAAGTCTAAACCACCTACTAGCATATCCAGGATCCATGAAAAAGTAGTCTCTAAAAAAACAAAGAGATTATTTATATTTACCCTCTTAAATCATATTCAAGCCAACTTGTACTAAAATTAAGGGGAAAAAAAATACCAAACAAAGAAAGAAGATTCGGTGCAAGATAAAAAGTAATACTGTATGTCTATTTTATGTAAATTGTATTTTTTTTTTCATCCAAAATTATTAAGTCACATGTATTTTCTTCCCTAAACTTTAACTTGAAACAATCAATTGCCTAAATTATTGGTTTAATTGTAATGTGAATGTCTCTTTACCACGAAAATTTCTTCAATCTTCGTTGTACTTGAACTTATATTTCATGGGCTTATATATATAATTGCATTTTCACATGCTTACTTTCTATTATTATTTAATAATCATACAATAAAGATGTCAAAATTAGGGTGAAATATGTTGGAATTGGAAAGTTTTAACAATGGGAGATATTGCAACTGATTACAGTGTAGGGTTTGATTGGTTAAGAGAGAGAGAGAGAGAGAGAGAGAGAGAGAGAGAGAGAGAGAGAGAGAGAGAGAGATTACAAATGATCCTATAATGTAGGGTGAGAAAGTGCAATCCATCCCTTTAAAAAAACAGTCATTAATTTCATTTTTTTTTTCTACTAATATATGTTTGCGTATTTAAATAATTGATAGGTCACATGTTAACACAATGAATACAAAAATCAGTGAAAGAGAAACTAATCCCATAATTTATTCTAATACAACTTCTAGTAAGATATGCAGAAGAATGAATCATTAAAAAAAAAAAAAAAAAAAAAAAGGCTAAGTGGCGTGAGATAGAAAGATAGATTTGCCAGAAGTTGACAAAAGTAAAAAAAAAGAAATTAAAAGAAGGAAGAAGAAAGAGAGAAAACCGGCTTGAGTAATTGATTGTGAGTCTGTGACGGTCTTAATTTAACAAGGATAATACATCATAATATTTCTTTACCTTTAAAAATAATAGTATATGGAATAAATAAAGTTTGAAATAGCGTAATTTTGAGATAGTGGATAATTTTTTTTTTTTGTTGAGAAGATTGAGATGGTGGATTAGATATTATGAAAATGACATTAACCGTAAAAAATGGAATTTTGGTCAATAGTATGCTATTAATAAATTCATTTGTTTCCCTCTTATGAGAGTAACATGGATTGTCATCAACCCTTGAGAGATGGCCTAAGAAGTAACCAGCAGGATATATTAATGACTTATCATGTGAAAGGATTGGCTATTTGAGCCTTCAAATCTTGAAAATTTTTTGAATCAATGGAGTGCTGTGCTCCAATTCTACTATTTGAACAAAAAAACGTATCACTCTGGCCACAGAAAGAGCAATTATAATATTATATTTATCTTATAAAAAAAAAATATTATAGAAAATAATGTAATATTATAGAAATCAATAAAAGATCTTTGGTAGGGCAAGATGTAAAATTAGAAGTTCTATGCTCAATTTACCACAAATTTTCGGCTCCCAAAAAAAAAAAAAAATTTACCACACATTTTTTCTTAATTTTAAAAAGTTTTCTTTTCAATCCTTCGGAATCGTTTAAACAAAATTTCGAAAATAAAAGATCTTTATAATCTTGATATTTTAAAAGAGATCTACAGAGAACTCAATAATGCCTAGAAATCCCTTCATTTCCCCCCCTAAACTATGAAAGAACTCATTTTTTATTCTTGAACTTTCGAAAAATATAGCATACCATACGTACGTGAAGTGTAACCAAATAATTTTAAGGAAATGTCACCGCTAATTAGAAAATACATGACTAACAAGGTTTTCTTTGAGCTAAAAAGTCACTATCATTCAATTTAACACATGAAAATCATTCCTACGTCATACCACTTGTGGTCAACGTTTTTGCCCATTGATTAGGTTGTGGACGAGTCTTCTCTTTAAAACTATATATAACTCATGCCTTAAGGTGGTGCCATATTTAGAAATTATGACAAGTTCTCTCTTTAAAATTATTTATTACTATTCCTTGTTTGGGATAGTCTCCACTCACTAAAACCCCACTCATGTATGGTATGGGACCATTTGAGTTATAGTGGAACTTATTACTACCCAAACTCATAATTCTAGGACTGGCAAATATGATCGATTACAAGTATTTTTTACCACTACGTACGCCATACCTCGGATGGTATTTTTCCTATAAGAACTTGTGTAGCTTGTGTTGGTTAAAAATTCAATTAGCCTGAGCTACATTGGGCATTGTAGTTGACAGGGATGGAACTACCTTGGGGCTGAGGGGGGCCGTGCCCCCCTCCCCCACTCCCCCAAGCCTTTGAAAAAAAATTCCCTAGTATATATATTAGCATAAAAAATATATTTTTGGCTCTAAAATTAATATACTTGGCCCCCCTCTCCAAAACAATTTACAAGTTGACCCATGAAATCAAAAATGAAAAATATTATCAAATCTTCCCTTGTCTAGTTGTCCCAAGAATATCAAGAAAAACATTTAGCTAAGAATTTGGACAATTTACAAATCCAGACAATAAGGAAAATCTTCAAAACAATTCACATATTCAGATAAAAAAAAAAAAAAACAAAAAAAAATCTTTGGACATGGTCTAAGTAAAAACAAATTATAACAAATCAATTATAAATCTTTACCCAATTTCTACCTCTCATTTGAGAGCTCTTTGTCCCTCTCAAATAACTCCACCCCATAGTCATAGAGACAACTCCTATGCTGCTAATCACTCCATCCACACACTAATTAGTGTCACCAGCAACTTGGATCAGTTGGTGTCTTTAACTCAATCCATGAAAAAAATTTATTTTTTTAAAGAGCTGCCGCTCTTTAACACAACCCGTGGAAAATTTTTATTTTTTTTGAATGATAGAATTTTATTAATTTTTAATGTTTTATTAACTTTGAAACACACTTGGCATGCATGCAAATATGTAATACACATGAGAAACAACAACAATCTACTGTTTTGTGCCTTACCTAAACTGTCACCCGAGCATGTGTGTGATTAGACTATTGGTAATAAACTTTGTGCCTTAGCTAAATTAATGTAGTGATGGGAAAAGTTTTATGATTTACATAGTTGAAGACTCAAAGTTACCATTCATTATTATGCGATTGTTTAACAAATCTCTTTCTCTTTTATTTTTTTACTACTTTCTCAACATGGTTATTTTTTAAAGGAAAAGATCTCACATCTTTATGCTACCTCAGCCTTAACCAAGTAATTATATATATATATATATAAATCCTTAACCAAGACACCAATAATTGTCTCAACCTTTTTTTTCGCCAAATATTAGTGCATGATGTTGATTAACCATTATTTTGGTTGTTTTATTAATGTAATACTAGACATGGAATTGAACTTTTAACTATAGCTTTTGTATTTTTTTTTTTTTTAGAATCTTTTATATATAGCATTATGAAGTTATTAGGTATAGAATTATGTGAAAAGAATAAATAGATTTAAAAAAAAATTTATAATGTGGATAGATTAAAGAATTGGTCTAACCTCAATCAGACCTTGAAAATATCAAGACATGTCAATTGACTTACAAAACTCTTAATTATAAATATCTATTATTGATTTTAAAAGAAATAATAAATACAAAAAAAATAATAATAATGCTAATAATGCATCGTTGTCAACCTCTAGTATTAATATTCCAACTCTTTAAAATTCTTGAACAAAGAACTTTCCCCCCTAAATTTGAATCTTGGTTCCATCCCTGGTAATTGAGTTGTCAAGTCATGCATGTCTTATAAATAAACTGAACAAAGTCATATATTTAGATATTTTATAAATTTATCTGAAGCCTAAAATAATCCTTATTGATGAGAAGTGATCAATCACATGTTCAACATGTTCATGCTCACCGGAGTCCTATTCTTGATATTATTTTGTGCTGATCTATCAACTATATTTTTTTACAATAATTGATAGATCTACATGTTCACAAAATGAATCCAAAAATCTGTGAAAGAGAAACTAATCCCATAATTTATACTAATACAAGTTATACAACTATCCAGTAAGATATGCAGAAAAATGAATTTAAAAAAAAAAAAAAAAAAAAAAAAAAAAAAAAAAAAAAGGGCTAAGTCACTTTTTTTTTTTTTTTTTTGAGATAGGGCTAAGTCACATGAGATAGAAAGATAGATTCGCTATATTTATTCTAGGCGTTGACAAAAGTAAAAAAAGAAATTAAAAGAAAGGACAAGAAGAGAGAAAGCCGGCTTGAGTAATTGACTATTATGACGGTCTTAATTTAACAAGGATAATACATTATAATATTTCTTTACCTTTAAAATAATAGTATATGTAATAAATAAAGCACGAAAACGAAATAGCGTAATTTTGAGATGATGGATAATTTTTTTTTTTTGAGAAGATTGAGATGGTGGATTAGATATTATGAAAATGACATTAACCGTAAATAATGGAATTTTGGTCATTAGTATGCTACTAATAAATTCATTTGTTTCCCTCTTATGAGAGTAATATGGATTGTCATCAACCCTTGAGAGATGGCCTAAGAAGTAACCATGGGATATATTGACTTATTATCATGTGCAAGGATTGGCTATTTGAGCCTTCAAATCTTGAAAATTTCTTTAAGTCGCTGAGCTCCAATTCTACTATTTGAACCAAAAACGTATCACTCTGGCCACAGAAAGAGCAAGTATAACAATATATTATATCTTATCAAAAAAAAATTATATTATAGAAAATAATGTAATATTATAGATGTAAGGACTGAAATTGGATTAGACCCAATATAGAGTTGGGTTTTGGCCCAAGAAGCCCAAACAATAAATTTATAGAGCGTGGATAAAAGAACCAGATCTGCTCCAAAAGAAAGACGATGAAATTTGCTAATTTAAGACTATCAAACACAGGTAAGATGAGAAAATCTGTCATCGGAGTGGTTTAAGGATCTTATATTATACTGTCTTGTTTGACCACCAAATTACAAGAGTTCATAGTCTTCTCATAAAAAATAGCCCGATCCCCCTTTTTGGCGCATCTTCCCATGTTATATACTACAATCTTGGTATCATCCCTACCACACACGTGTAGATTAGATTCGGGGCACTCCCTCCTGTCCCATCCAGCATCTCCCAAAACCATCAACTAATAGCTGAAGGCTGTTTGATCACTGTTCAGGCATCACTTTCACATTAATACGGTCAGGGAGTTGGTTGGGAGCCATTTAATGCGGAGGTAGCAGCTTTTTGAAGATATTTGTTGCCCTTCTCTTTTCTTATCCCTTGTCCAACGTCTAACTCTTAGCATTGATGTGGCTTCGAAGAGAGTCCATGATGATATGGCACTCTTACTAACCTCGGCCGCTCGTTGCTGAGATGGATTTTATCCTTGGACATTTGTTGGATTTATCTCATATTATCTCTACCCTTCTCTTTACTCTGTTCTCCTTATAATCTTATCTGGTTCTCCTCGGATGGTCTAATGTCCTCGGATCGGGCCTTAGGCCTAGTTAGCATGGCCTCAATAGTACCTCCTGATTAATTGGCCCCCACAATAGAAATCAATAAAAGATCTTTGATAGGGCGAAATGTAAAACCAGAAGTTCTATATTTAATTTACTACACATTTTCGGCTCAAAAAAAAAAAAAAAAAAAATTACCACACATTTTTTCTAAATTTCAAAAAGTTCTATTTTCAATCCTTCAAAATGGTTTAAATAAGACTTTTCGAAAATAAAAGGTCTTTATGATCCTGAAATTTTAGAAGAGATCTACAGAGAACTCAATAATGCCTAAAAATCTCTTCATTTCTGCCCTAAACTATTGAAAGAACTCATTTTTGATTCTTGAACTTTTGGAAAATATTTCATAGCATACGTACGTGCAGTGAAACCAAATAATTTTATGCAAATGTCACAGCTAATAAGAAAATACATGGTTAACAAGGTTTAATTTGAGCTAAAAAGTCACTATCATTCAATCTAACACATGAAAATCATTCCTACGTCATACCACTTGTGGTCAAAGTTTTGGCCCATTTATTAGGTTGTGGACGAGTCTTCTCTTTACAACTATAACTCATGCCTTAAGGTGGTGCCATGTTTAGAAATTATGACAAGTTCCCTCTTTAAAATTTTTTTATTACTGTTTCCTTGTTTGGGATAGTCTCCACTCACTTAAACTCTACTCGTGTGTGGTATGAGACCGTCTGAGTTATAGTGGGACTTACTAGTTACTACTACCCAAACTCATAACTTTAGGATTGGGAAATATCATCGCTTACAATTACATTTTACCACTACGTCATACCTAGGACGGTATCCTCTCTATAAAAACTTGTGTAACTTGTGTTTGTTAAAAATTCAATTAGCCTGAGCTACACTTGGCGTTGTAGTCTAGCTGTCGAGTCATGCATCTCTTATAAATAAACTGAACAAAGTCATATATTTAGATATTTTATAAATTTATCTAAAGCCTAAAATAATCCTTATTGACGAGAAGTGATCAATCATAGGTTCAACATGTTCATGCCCGCTAGAGTCCTATTCTTGCAAGTTACAAGTTTGTTTATGAACAATATAATTTGCTTTAACTTTACTCAATTACTAAACAAACCTTAAGATTAGGTTTAAGTTTTTTTGGTCCTAGAGAAATGGAAGTCTTGTGAGGGTGACAATCACATGCAAAGTGTTTCTCTAGAATTGAGAGGACATAGAGATGAAATGGCCTGAAGACTTGGGATCTATTATAGAATATAGACACTCTTATACCATTTTACGAAGAGTTATGATTTTAGGATCAAACACAACCCTATGTATAGAATTGTGTGATCGTATCTATTTGCTAGAGAAACTAATTGCGTTGGAAGACTTTTTTTTTCTTCATCGATAATTGAAAGTTGGAGGACAATTCCGAATATTTTATTTGAAAATACAAAAAGATACCAATTGAGTTACAAAGCATTTGATAAGTGCATGGGATGTTATAAATACTTATCTAGGAGACAATAGAAAATTGAATAGTGCGATACTAGAAATATTACAAATTATATTATGTAAAACTTATTAATTGATATGTCAATAAATATTAGAAAATAATTTTCATATTTATTTATTATTAATTATGTGATTAAAGTTATGCCAGTTAAGCCAAATTACAACTCCACTAGCCACTACTCGGAGCTGCCATAAAATGCTGATACTCTGCCAGAAAACCATTTAGAGCGCCATCGAGGATTGTTCTTGGGTGAAGTTGGCCTTGCTCAAAATAAATTAAATTTGTTTCGAGCATTCCATATGACGTTAAAATTACGAAAAAGCTACTATATAATGGAAATGGAATAAAAATATGACTGTAATATAAATACTCCAAAATTTAAGGGTGTTGTTTACATTTTAGCTTCTAATAAAAATAAATAAATAAATAAAAAAACTTAGTATATTTTCAGCCTTCTATGGAATATTGCCGTCAATGAATAATTGGATAAACAAGATTATAATAAAATTTTATTAATAATTATTAAATTATATATTTATTTTTTTTAAAATAGATAGACGGTGGAATTTTTTATTTTTATTTATTCGAATGGTATTTTATTGAACTTAATTACCTGTTATATTAATACCAAACGACAGTGTAGGCAAATTTGCTGAGACTACGTATAATGATAATATTTCTGAATTCACTGTTCAAAGCCTGACCCATTATATACCCAGCAAGCATACAAGGAACTATATGCTTCAAGTTTCACAATCCACAAAGCTTAGATTTCAGTCATGGCCACTGCTCAATCACCAGTACACCATGTAGTGATTTTTCCTCACATGGCTCAAGGACACACCATCCCCTTACTAGACATATCAAAAGCCCTCTCAAACCGTGGCCTAAAAGTCACAATCATCACCACCCCATCAAATGCTCCATTCATCTCTTCCAGAACCAACAAGCACCCAAATATCACTTTGTCAATAATCCCATTTCCAAAAGTTCCAGACTTGCCACAAGGCTGTGAGAATACAGCTGACCTTCCTTCAATGGCTCTATTTACTACCTTTATAGAAGCCACAAAAAAAATGAAACAACCTTTTGAGGATGTTCTTAGAAACATGATTGACGATGGGTGTCCTCCAATTTGTGTTATCTCTGACTTTTTTCTCGGTTGGACACTTGAGTCATGTCATTTATTTGATATTCCACGAATTGTCTCTCATGGAATGGGCGTGTTTCCTATGGTTATTTGCAAATCTCCTTCTTTGCATGTCCCAAGTTTTAAGGATTTGTCACCTTTGGATCCTATAGATTTTTCTGAGCTGAAATTTCCATTCACTTTGAACAAAGGTGACATCCCTGAGGTATTTTTAAATGGTGATCCAAATGACCCTTATGTGCGTCTTGTAATGGAGTTGGGAGAAGCGGATGTGAATAGTTGGGGTGTCATTGTTAATAGCTTTGAAGAGGTTGAAGGTGAGTATATTGGAGCATTTGAATCCAACTATTGCAATGAGGCCAAAGCTTATTGTGTGGGCCCATTTCCCCTTTATGATCAACTTGATCAAGAAGTGGATGCTTCATACATCAAGTGGCTAGATAAGTATGTTGAATCTAATCAATTAGGCAGTGTGATTTATATTTCATATGGTACACAAACACATTTGTCGAATGATCAAATGGATGAGATTGCTTTTGGGTTGGAGATGGCAGGCCATCCTTTCATTTGGGTTGTGAGATCAAAGACTTGGGCTCCACCAGATGGATGGACTAAGAGAGTGAAAGAAGGGTTGGTTGTATATGATTGGGTGGAGCAACGAAGCATACTAGCACACCCTTCAATAGGTGGATTTTTGAGTCATTGTGGTTGGAACTCAGTGTTGGAGAGCTTGGCAAATGGGGTTCCACTTTTGACTTGGCCTATGCTTGATATTAGTGAGCAAGCCTTGAATGCTAAACTTGTAACAATGGGATTGGAAGCAGGGCTAGTGATTCCACAAAGAGATGTTGGAGGTGAGAAAATCATGACGGTTGATAGGGTTGTAATTTGTGAGAGAGTAAAGGAGTTGATGGGAGGTGCAAAGGGGAGGAAGGTTAAGGAGAGGGCACAAGAATTGGGGCAATTGGCATGGCATGCTGTGGAGAAAGGTGGTTCCCGTAAGAAATTGGACGAGCTGATTGAGCGGCTCACCAATAAAAATATGTGATCAAAACCCTCTTTATCTCTTTAATTTGAAAATGTATCTACTAATTCTGTTTCGCAAATGCTTCCATGTGTAATATATTTACATGTTTTTTCAATTTTCTATCTTATTCCTAATACTTGTTAAATAAAAAGTTATTTAGATAAATAAAAGGCTTAATAGTTATATGGTTATATATGGGCTATGTGTTTATTTTTATATAATAAATTAACTACGTGAATATCATCAAGTGGTTAATATAATTAAATAGTTAGTAGAATACAGTATGCATTTGATACGATAAGTAATGGACGGGTAATTTTTGACATCTTTTTTAAAAGTATAACTCAAAAATCCGGCATAAAAATGCGGAAACGGTGAAAAAAAGATACGGGTATAATACATTTATTATTAAACAATACGAAATAATAATACGGAAATATTTATCATATATATTTTGAGATAAATATAGTAGTCTTTGCATCATAATAGTTTAACTTTTGCCAGGTGTGATATAATCATTGGAACATCTTAATATAATCATGGTCACAAACTAACCATGATTATTATGAGTTGTGTGAATGTCTCTTTACCATGAAAATTTCTTCAATTTTCGTTGTACTTGAACTTATATTTCATGGGCTTATATAATTGCATATTCACATGCTTACTTTTATTATTATTATTTAATAATTATACAATTAACATGCCAAAATTAGGGATAAATATGTTGGAATTGGAAAGTTTTAACAATGGGAGATATTGCAACTGATTACAGTGTAGGGGTTGATTGGTTAAGGGATATAAATTACAAATGATCCTATAATGTAGGGTGAGAAAGTGCAATCCATCCCTTTTATAAAAAAATCATTTCATTTTCTTTTTAATTTTTTTTACTAATATACTTTTGCGTATTTAAATAATTGATAGATCTACATATTCACAAAATGTATACAAAAATCTGTGAAAAAGAAACTAATCCCATAATTTATACTAATACAACTATCTAGTAAGATATGCAGAAGAATGAATTTTTAAAAAAAAGGGTAAGTGACACGAGATCGAAAGCTAGATTTGCCATATTTATTCTAGGCGTTGACAAAAGTAAAAAAGGAAATTAAAAGAAGGGACAAGAAAGAGAGAAAGCCGGCTTGAGTAATTGATTATGACGGTCTTAATTTAACAAGGATAATACATGATAATATTTCTTTACCTTTAAAAATAATAGTATATGTAATAAATAAAGTACAAAATAGCGTTTTCTCCACACAAAAAAATGTACAAAATAGCGTAATTTTAAGATGGTGGATAAGATATTATGAAAATGACATAAACAGAAAATAATGGAATTTTGGTCAATAGTATGCTACTAATAAATTCATTTGTTTCCGTCTTATGAGGGTAACATGGATTGTCATTGCGAGCAAAGCTAACCCTAGAGAGATGTGCTCAGAACTAACCAGCTGGATATATTGACTTATCATGTGCAAGGACTGGCTATTTGAGCCTTCAAATCTTGAAAATTTCTTTAAGTGAATGGAGTGCTGAGCTCCAATTCTACTATTTGAACCAAAAACGTATCACTCGATCTGACCACAGAAAGAGCAACTATAATATTATATTATAGAAAATAAAATAATATTTATATTATATTATATAAAATAATATAATATTATAGAAATCAACCCTTCATGGGCTATGGGGTGACGGGTTTTTTGGTTGGGAAAGATGTAAAATCAGGAGTTCCATGTTCAATTTACTACATTTTTTTTTCTTCTAAATTTTAAAAAGTCATGCATGTCTTATATATATAAACAACTGAATAAATTCATATATTTAGGTATTTTATAAATTTATCTGAAGCCTAAAATAACCCTTATTGACAAGAAGTGATCAATCACAAGTTCAACATGTTCATGCCTGCTGGAGTCCTACTCTTGCAAGTTACGAGTTTGTTTATGAACAAGATACTTTGCTTTAACTTTACTCAATTACTAAACAAACCTTAAGATTAGGTTTAAAATCTTTTGGTCCGAGAGAAATGGAAGTCTTGTGAGGGTGACAATCACATGCAAACTATTTCTTTAGAATTGAGAGGAAATAAGGATGAAATGGCCTGAAGTCCTAGGATCTATTATATACTTATATCTTTATTAACAAAGACAACCCTATGTAGAATCGTGTGATCGTATTTATTTGCTAGAGAAACTAAGCGCGTTGGAAGAATTTTTTATTTTCTTCATCGACAATTGGGAGTAAGGGGATTTAAATCATGAATATCTCATTTGAAAAAAATAAAAAAAAGTGCTAATTGAGTTGCAATACATTTGAAGTGTGTGGGATGCTATAACCACTTATGTAGGAGATAATAAAAAATTGAATAGTCCGACACTAGAAATACTACAAATTATATTATATAAAACTTATTAATTAATATGTCACCAATTATTAGAAAATAATTTTTATATTTATTTATTATTATGCAATTAAAGTTATGCCAATCACGTGCATTCATTGAGGCATATAAGACTTTTATAATAAAAATTGATAATAATGTTTTTAATCTAGTATGTAACCAAACGTACTCAAAGTTTTTTATTTTTTATTTTAGAATCTTTACAAAATGGCTAAATGTAAACAACACCCTTAAATTTTGGAGTACTTAAATTTTACATCGAGAACTTATATTCCATTTGTATTAGTAGCATTTTTGTAATTTTAATGTCATACTCACTCCATTTTAACTATGCCACTTGGCATTATTTTATGAGAATAGATTACAAAGAATTTCTTTCATCCCAACATGTGGTGATTCATAAAATCATTCATATATATATTAATGCATATGAGTAATTAAATTATATAAATAAATCACATAATTTATTAAATATATTATATGACTAGAAATATAGTGAATATTTAGTTAATTTGTCACATATTGAGTTAAAAAAAAATTCTTTTAAATCGATTTTGGGAAAACTCAAAGTCTGTCCCTTAGGTAGCATAAGGACTTATTCAGATTTCACCTTTATTTAAAAGATTTCTTTCATTAAAAACGAAATTGGAAGTAGATTTTTTTTTACCAAGTTCTGGAAAACAAGAAGAAAAAACAAAAGAAAAACGGACTTCTTTCAATTAAATTTTAAGCAACAAGCCAAGTGGAGGCACGTTAGGCATGTGTCACTACAAATGAAGGGTACCGTGGGAGATAGGACTATACACAATTATTAACAATTCCGTCACGAGTTGATGAAAAATTTATTTGCTTTTAAATAAGTCAAATTTTATTATTACTATAGGACCAACTTACCAGGTCAATGACACATCTACTCATACTTTGGTAAACTGTAATAAGCACTATAATATAATAGTTATTCCTATGGTTTAGTTATTCAGTAGTTTGATTATATTTTTATTAAAGGGAATAGTCATTCTTTATGAATAGCTATTATTTAAAATGAGGAATAGCTACTCATCTCTAAAGGGGTCGTAATAACTATTCCTTAGTAGGTATATTAATTTCTAAAATTAATATATTTTCAAATAAATAAACTTTCTATATGCATTTAACAATTATGAAAATAAAAAATCATAAAAAATTAACTAATCTCTCTTTCAAATTTAAAAAAAAAAAAAAAATTATTTTTTAGGATATATAATTATATGAGTAAAATATTTCCTAAAATATATCTTAGGTTTGATTTAAAATGTTTTCATTTCATTTTTTTCAAGGTTCTATTATTGCGTTGTCACCAAACAAATGAATAATATTAAATATTACATTACAACATCTTGTATTTCTTGTAATACAAATTCTTATTTCTATATAATTACCGTTACAGTCTACCAATCGTGTTATTTGTATTTTTTCACCCATCTATAGAATATTGCCATGAATGAATAATTGGATATAAACAAGATCAAAATAATTTTTTTTAATAACTATTATAATAGTTATTAAAAAAATTATATATTTATTTAAAACTATTAAATTATATATTTATTTAAAAAAAAAATAGAAAGACGGTGGAATTTTTTTTATTTTATTTATTCTAATTGTATTTAATTGAACTTAATTATTTGTTATATTAATACTAAACGACAGTGTAGGCAAATCTGCTGAGAGCTGCATCCAATGGTTGATTAAAATCCAAGACTCCGTATAATAATAATATTTCTGAATTCACTGTTCAAAGCCAGATCCATTATATACCCAGCAAGCATATAAGGAACCATATGCTTCAAGTCTCACAATCCACAAAGCTTAGATTTCAGTCATGGCCACTGCTCTATCACCAGTACACCATGTAGTGATTTTTCCTCACATGGCTCAAGGCCACACCATCCCCTTGCTAGACATATCAAAAGCCTTCTCAAACCGTGGCCTAAAAGTCACAATCATCACCACCCCATCAAATGCTCCATTCATCTCTTCCAGAACCAACAAGCACCCAAATATCGCTTTGTCAATAATCCCATTTCCAAAAGTTCCAGACTTGCCACAAGGCTGTGAGAATACAGCTGACCTTCCTTCAATGGCTCTATTTACTACCTTTATAGAAGCCACAAAAAAAATGAAGCAACCTTTTGAGGATGTTCTTAGAAACATGATTGATGATGGGTGCCCCCCAATTTGTGTTATCTCTGACTTTTTCCTCGGTTGGACACTTGAGTCATGTCATTTATTTGATATTCCACTTATTGTCTCTCATGGAATGGGCGTGTTTGCTATGGTTATTTGCAAATCTCCTTCTTTGGATGTCCCAAGTGTTAAGGATTTGTCACTTTTGGATCCTATATAGATTTTTCTAAGCTGAAATTTTCATTCACTTTGAACAAAGGTGACATCCCTGAGGTATTTTTAAACGGTGATCCAAATGACCCTTATCTGCGTCTTGTAATGGATTTGGGAGAAGCGGATGTGAATAGTTGGGGTGTCATTGTTAATAGCTTTGAAGAGATTGAAGGTGAGTATGTTGGAGCATTTGAATCCAACTATTGCAATGAGGCCAAAGCTTATTGTGTGGGGCCACTTCCCCTTTATGATCAACTTGATCAAGAAGTGGATGCTTCATACATCAAGTGGCTAGATAAGTATGTTGAATCTAATCAATTAGGCAGTGTGATTTATGTTTCATCCGGTACACAAACACATTTGTCAAATGATCAAATGGATGAGATTGCTTTTGGGTTGGAGATGGCAGGCCATCCTTTCATTTGGGTTGTGAGATCAAAGACTTGGGCTCCACCAGATGGATGGAATGAGAGAGTGAAAGAAGAAGGGTTGGTTGTATATGATAGTGTGGAGCAGCGAAGCATACTAGCACACCCTTCAATAGGTGGGTTTTTGAGTCATTGTGGTTGGAACTCAGTGTTGGAGAGCTTGGCAAATGGGGTTCCACTTTTGACTTGGCCTATGCTTGGTATTAGTGAGCAATCCTTGAATACTAAACTTGTAACAATGGGATTGGGAGCAGGGCTAATGATCCCACAAAGAGATGTTGGAGGAGAGAAAATCATGACCGTTGATAGGGGTGTGATTTGTGATAGAGTGAAGGAGTTGATGGGAGGTGCAAAGGAGAGGGCACAAGAATTGGGGCAATTGGCATGGCATGCTGTGGAGAAAGGTGGTTCCTGTAAGAAATTGGACGAGCTGATTGAGCAGCTCACCAATAAAAATATGTGATCAAAACCTCTTTATCTCTTTAATTTGAAAATGTATCTCCTAATTCTGTTTCGCAAATGCTTCCATGTGTAATATATATACGTGTTTTTTCAATTTTCTATCTTATTCTTAATACTTGTTAAATAAAAAGTTATTTAGATAAATAAAAGGCTTAATAATTATATGGTTATAAATGGGCTATGTGTTTATTTTTCTATAATAAATTAACTATACTATGTGACTATCATCAAGTGGTTAATATAATTAAATTGTTAGTAAAATTGTTTCTCAAAAAAAAAAAAAAAAGTTAGTAAAATACGGTATGCATTTGATATGATAAGTAACGGACGGGTAATTTTTGGCATCTTTTTTAAATGTACAACTCAAAAATTTGGCATAAAAATACAGAAACGGTGAAAAAAAGATACAGGTATAATACATTTATTATTAAAAAATACGTAACAATAATGTGGAAATATTTATCATATATATTTTGAGATAAATATAGTAATCTTTGCATCATAATAGTTTAACTTTTGCCAAGTGTGATATAATCATTGGAACATCTTAATATAATCATGGTCACAAAACTAACCATGATTATTATGAGTTGTGTAATTTACTAGTATATTCTCCTTTGCTTTATCAGGAGAATCAGTGCTAAAATCTTCATTCTCTTTATTATTGAATCATTGAAAAATGAGAAAATCTGTGAATATATATATATATATATATATATATATATATATATATATATATATAAAATATAATAAATAAAAAAGAGAGTCAAAATATTTGTGCAACACCCTTATTTTAGTTGTTGTGAGTTAATATTTTATTTTATTTTGACTAATGATGAGTTGACACCTCAACTATTGTGATATTTTATTGTGTTCGTAGTACAACTTAAAAAAAAAAGAAAAAAAAAAAGAAAAAAAAAGCAATTATATATATATATATATATATATATATTCACACACAATTTTGTTTGTTTGTTTGTTTGTTTGTGTTAGGAAACCATTAGGCATAATTACAGGAATATTGAGTGTGTATGTTTTGTCAGCTTTTGTGTTTATTTGAGATATATTAAAATCAAACTATGATTTTGTGTTGACCAAATAGATAGGTTGCATTGAGATTTTTTTTAATGATGCATATCTTTATTTCAGTGTTTGACGCCAATGGGATTCATAATTCAATGAGTACTTCTAATCATGATTTTTAAACCTAGGCCGTTCATTGAACTGTAAAATAAAGAGGTTCAAGGTTTTTGAGGTTGAACCGAGGTTGGACCAAGATCGAACCTAATGATGTCATAATTAATTTAATAATTATTTTAAATATAAATAAAAACATTAAATTAATAAAAATAGAAGAATTAACTAAAATAGTCTAATTTAATATAGAGATCTATCTTTCAAATATTTTTTATATCATAACTTTTACAAGACAAATAAGAAATGTCAAATCCTAAGCAAATATAAATAGAGTATATCTTTATTTATTTACATGTTAATTAGTAAAACTTGTGATAATAGTAATAATAATGATAATAATAATAATAATATAATAATTATTATAATATAAGAATGAGAAGGACACTTACCTCAAATAAAATAAAATATTTAAATTATCTAATAATTTAAAAATTAAAATAATTATTTAATAATTTATACTTATAAGTATAAGTATATCTATTTTTTTTTTTTTTTAACTTTAAATGTTATAGCAATACTAGTATTATAATATTTCACACAACTTTTGCTATAACTCATTATATAATAAGTTGTGAGCAATGAAAAAAACTGTGAATGTATATGAGTTTTTATTTTTATCACTCACAACTTATGACAAAAATTGTTAAAAATGTTGTAATATTAGCATTATTCTAAATATAAATTTGTTGCAATACCATGGCAATCTGGCAATACACGTACATTATGTCACATCCTGTTGGGCTCAAAGGCCAAAGCTGAAAAGAAGAAATGGAGAGCTTTCACGTGGAGAGCTCATCTTTTATTCAAAAATTAAAAGTTTTCAATATTTCCAATGCTAGTGTCAGTGTAGTCACGTGGAGAGCTTAGGAAACTTAAAAAAAATATACAAAACAAAGAAAGAGAAAGTGAGAAACCAGACCACATACATAACAAAGTTTAGCAAAAAAAAAAAAAAGAGAGGGAGACAAATAGAGTAGATGAAGAAGAAAAAAGAAGAAGAAGAAGAAGCAAAAGAAGAAGAAGTAGTTGCTTCATGGCCCCACCCCTGCTTCGTCGTCGTCTTGTTCCTTTTCTCCTTCTTCTCTGTTTTTTTTCCTTACAAATGAGTTTTAGATCTAAAAAAATGATACCATGCGAACCGCAAAAACCAGCCACGGTTTATAGAATCGTACGGTCCAGCCGCGGTTCGAGCGGTTTCATGCTTTTTTCGCATTGAAAGGTTCTTAGTTCTAATAGAACCGCAATAGTGAGAGGTTCACGTTTAACCGAGTCGAACCGTACGGTCCGGTCTGGGTCTAAGAACCATGCTTCTAATTAGACTTTTTTTATTTGGCAAAACTACAATATTGGTTCCTCAAGTTTACCTTGTGTGCACAATTGGTCCCTCAAATTTAAAGGGAGCACAATTAGTCCTCAAGTTTTAAAATTGAGTTGCATTAGTTCTTTTATTAACTGTCATTAGTAGTGTTACTTACGTGGCGAATGGAACAATGACTTGGCCTTTTTTTTTTTTTTTTTTTTAATGATATGGCATTTTTTATTAAAAAATTAAAAAATAAATTTATTCTTAAGAAATTCACAAACCAAAACCAAATTAAAATCAACATTGCCACTAGGGCTGTCCACAGGTCGGGTCAGATCAAGTTTGGGTCTGACTCACAACCGACCCGATTAAGTCAGGTGAATGGAAAATGGACTTGTGGCCGACCGAATGTTCGGGTCGAGCTTGACGGCATGGGTCATCAGTTGAGCGGGTCGGATCTGATTGGGTGATTTCGGGTCTCAAGCACAACATAGATTTCAGAACCCAGAACAAAGAAATCAAAATCCAAACCAAAAACCCCAAATCTATGAGACCAAAACAAAATCAAAACCCAGAACAATCTTTAAAAAAAAAAAAAAAAAAAAAAAATCAAAATCCAAACCAAAAACCCATATCTATGAGACTAAAATGAAAAATAGAGAGAAGATTAAACCAGCACCAACACCGCCACTCCCTCCCCCACCACCAACACATCCATTATAAGATTAGTACAATTTTTTTTTTTTTTTTTTTTTAAAGAAAACATTTTTAACTAACCCACCATCAAACTGCACAGATTAAAGTCCCAAGAGGATATTTCAAGTAGATCAGAGGAGGCTTATGGAGTTTGAGACTCAACCAAGAACGATGAGTGCAATGAAAACTTAGAATCAGCAACGGCGTAGTAGGGCAAACTGGACGACATCGGCAAGGAGGCTAGGATTAAGGGCGGTGATGAGGCTCACCTTGGCGATGGTGGTAGCAAGGATGCTAGGGTTATGGATTTAGGAGAGAGATCCGATAAAGGGAGAGTGAGAGATTAAAGAAAGTGAGAGAGAATTTTCTAGAACCAGTGAAAATTTTTGAAACAAGCATGTAACCTATGTTTTTTTCCTTTTAAAAATTTTGGGTCAAATGGGTCGGTTTACACTGGTTAGAAGTCAAGGGACTCGAAACCAACTCGTAAAACCAAAATTTAAAATTAATTGACCTGCATCTGACCCGTATGGACAATCGGATCCGCCTGTTAGCCTTCGGGTCAGACTGGGTCGAGCGGGTGGGTCGGGCCTGACAGGTTGATGGACAGCCCTAATTGCCACTGACCAGTTGCCAATGGAGACCTAAGTCCTAGCCATTGTCAGAAACAGCCTAAGCCTTAACCACCGCCAATGACAAGATTGACTTACGGTTTGATGTTTCTAGACTGTTGCTACAGTGGCTGGTCATCTAGATTAATGTTTGAGGTTTCTGTATGGGACATAAGAAAGCTATCATCACCGATTGCAATTCTCAAGGGTAACTTGGGTGCCACCCAATCAAAGAAAAAAATTTATGGGTTTTTATTTATTTATTTCTATATTAATAAAAACATGCATAATTTTGCTTGCATTTGTTTGGCTGAGTATTTTTCAAGAAAACCTACGAGCATGGTAGTTATTTCGAATTCAACGTTGTGAATTAGGAATTTTGGTTTATTATAAATGAATTTATTCATTGCCTAGCTATTTTGTTGCTTTGTCAATTATTTGAATTTTCAATAACTAGTTTATCCATGTTTTGATAACGGGCTGCACTTAGCCCGTGTGTATTCCATAAGCAAGTCCGCCGTGCCACTTACATGAGGACAAGCCATTGAAGTACCAGAGAGTATATTGAACTCAGTCCTTCGGTATCGGACTCTAATCTAGTCGGGCCAATTGTGTCAGTCCATGTAGCTAGTATGTTAACACCAGGCATAATCAAGTCAGGTTTGAGAATATTCGGGTCCAAACCGTTTAATCCTCTGCCTGAAAACGAAGCTATGGTTGGAGCCAGTTTGGTTCCAAGCAAGGTGCCTTGGAAATCAATGAAAATTAATGAAGAAGAACTAGGAATCAAGATAAGACTCCCAATTTTTTTATTTTTTTTATTTTAGAACCGTGGATCAGTAGTAATGTTGGTTTTAATTTGGTATTGGTTTGTGAATTTCTTATGTGTAAATTTATTTTGTAATTTTTTAATAAAAAAATACCATATCATTAAAAAAATTCCAAGTCATTGCTCACCATTTGTTGAATTTCTTTACAAACTTCTCTTTGGTCACATTTGCTCGTCTCAAGATTGTCAGCTTTGATACCAAATGTTAGGCACCTAGTGGTTCCTAATGGGGATGGATAAGAATTGTAAGGAAATTGACTTAATTTGAGGAAGTCACCCTCTATAGAGAAATATTATGAGAGAGCGAGGAAATGCACTAAGCAATCAATTAATTTATTCTTCAATGATATGACCTTGAAATACATCATGTATTTATAGGAAACTAGCTTTAAAGTCGTTGGCCCACATGGTCTAACACAATTGGTTAGTTAATTGAACTTGTGCTCTAAGAATTAAATCATGTTTTAAATGAGCTACATGTACTCAATTCCTAACTAACACATGCTTATTTCAACTATCTAACTAACTAATTAACTAAAGGGAATACAACACTCCTAGGAGATTACAAGGCATTGTAGACACCGCATTTTATATCCCTTACAAATCGGGCCCCCGTTCCCTAATGATGCTCGAACTCTAAGGCCTAAGGCCAGTTTAGAGCCTAATCAGATATCAACTTGACTTGAGGAATGTTAAAATGGAAAATTTAACTTTTTAAATGAGCAAAAATCTATTTTTAGAAATAAAATGACCAAAGTGGCCCTCGATCCATGTACGTGGGCAGTAACCTACATACACAAGCACATTCTTGCGTACATAGCTAGGGTTTTAAGAGCATGAAAAAGGAAAGTTTTCTGTGATAATGGTTGAGGTTTGGAAGGAATCCCACATCGTCTGGGAGTCGTTTCAAATCCCTTTCTTTCAACTATAAAAAGCCTTACATGGTACATTTTCAAAACACGCAGAATTTCCTAAGGGAAAACCTAAGATTCACTAGAAATAGTGAATCAAAGAGGGAGTTTTCTACCTTCTTGTTATATTTTAATTTGTTTCTTTGCTTAGCTTATATTTATATATGTTTGTTTAGGTTAGTTTTATACTTTCTTTATTTTTTTAAGCATGTTAGGCTATTAGATTTAAGCTTTCAAGTCTCAATATGTTTTTCTACTTGTCTATTTTCAGGCTTACGGTTTAGGCATGTCTGCGTACACATACTTTTGTATACGCACGTAATTTTGAAGTATGCATACACATACAACTAGCTTGCGTACGCAGGCCTATGTATGCACACGCATACTCGTGCCCAAAAACCCTAATTTTGATTTTTCTGTTTCTTTTGCTTTGTTTGTTTTATCTAATATGCCTCTGTTTTAACCTTCTTATATGCTTTTGAGTTTCTTTTTCTTTGTTCACATGTTTGTTTGTCATTGTATGCTAGATTAGGGTTTATCTTTTTGTTCCTTAGTGCAATTCATTGACATGTCCATTCATTGATGTCATAGGTTCTGTGGTGTAATGAGGTAAGTCATGCATTCACATGTACATGCATATTGTTTGATAATATGGTTTGATGATGAGCATGAATGTGTTTGGTCGAACAATGTGTTCTTAATGATCTTTATGTTCCCAATGTGATCCTTTGATGTTTACATGTTGCTGCCTTGGATGAGATATATGATATGATGCTAGATGAATATTAGATGGATGGTATGTATGATGATAACATGTTAGGTTTTATGATATGATGATATGCTTGATTAGGTGAATGCTATGGTTTATGCTTCGATATGAGATGTCATGATAAATATATGCTAGTTTGATGAGATGTCATGATAGATGTTTGCTAGGGATTGTATATATGTGTGGTTGGGTTTCTTATTGCTTTATAGATAGGTACGTGTTTTGGGATAATGATGCCATGTTGGATGCTTAGATATATGCTAGTGTGTGTGTGAGTTAGAATACAAGTATTGAACATGCTTTTAGTAGGGTTAAGATATAAGACACAATGAGAGGAAGCCAACCTTAGGGTTGGACGGTTTTGGATGCCTAACACCTTCCTAAAACTGTACCTAAACTCTGAATCCATACTCTGATAGTAAGATCAGTGGTCATTCCTTGAAAGGACGCTATATTCATGGTTTCTATAATATATAACTAGGTGGCAACTCTGACACTTTCTGTTGTCTTCACAGTGGCGACTCTGCTAGGGACGATGTGTTTAATTTCTATGTGTCTTGTTTCTTAACCTTAATAAAAACTATTTCAATATTTGTTTCCACACACATCACTTGGTTTCTCTTGTCCCTTAACCTTGGTTGGTGATGAGTGGGAAGATGGAAGGCTTCATTCGAACCTAAATTTTCCAAAGTTCATCTCACCAACTCATAATTGGTGTTATTGCCTATAATGGGCTTTGAGTACATTAATCGTTTGCTACCAATCCACTATGGGGTCCACTTAGGCCCTCGGTTGGAATCATAGCCCACCAAGTTGTGAGTAACCTACTTATCTATCCCTTTACCTTTGGGGAGCCTACCCACACTAGAGAGATCTTAAACCCTATCACAAAGTATACCCTTTTATATCTCTTGTTTGTTCAACCATATACCATGTGTTCACCTAATCTTAAAGGACAAATAAAAGATATTAAAAATGGAAGGGATGACCCTAGAGTTATGGTATACCCTAAGATGTTATGGGATAAAAGAAAAGAAAGTTCTCACATATAAGAGGCTCGTTCCTAAATCCAAAGGCATATCTTAACTTGAAAGGTTTATAAGACCATAGCTTAATTGCTATCATAGGCCCAAGTGGAAAAAGCCCTTTTGAAAAAGAGGATTTTGGGCCTAAGGTAACAAATACGCTATGGACTTAGCATCCAATATCCTTCAAAGCCAAAAATGAAACTCCCTAATCTTGGGTCTCTTTGTTGCATGCCTAGGTCCAAAACGATGAGAATATTATAGACTTTGAGAGGAAGGCTACAATGTATTCTAGTTAGAGGGCTATTTTGAGAAAGAAACTCATGATGAAATAATGAATCAAATGAACAGCCCAAAAGTGACGAATAGATTGTAAGCCCATGTTTAAGACAAAGGGTTGAAAATTCTTAAGTGCATTCTAATGCAAGCCCATCATGAGAGTAAGATGAGAGCTTTATTGTAAATGGATCAAAAGCCCAATGAACCAAGGGATAAAATTCCAAACCCATACTCTAGTAGTAAGATCAATGGTCCTTCCTTGAAAGGACGCTATATTCATGGTTTCTAGACCATATAACTAGGTGGCAACTCCAACACTTTCCGTTATGTCCACAGGCACGCATATGGTATAATTTAGGGTTCCTAACAATTTGAGATCACTAGACATTGTAACACAAAAACACCCTGCATACATGAATTTTATTATTGATACCCATACTTAGAGCACTCACATCGGTGCTTTTATAATAGAAAATTTTTCATATTTTAGCCAACCAAGCTCAAAATCCACATCAAGCTATGTAAAGTTGTAAAAAAATACATGGTTACAACACTAACCATGTAAATTTAGACTAGAACTATTTGTTTTGCAGTTAGTTTTTTATTTTTATTTTTTATGTATTCTGATGATGAAGGAAGAGAGTAGATGGTGGTTATTGTGTGTGAAGAAAATGAAACAATAAAAAAAATCAAGAAAATTGATATTTTAATAAATGTAGTGTAAAATAAAAAATGTTGTGGAAGCCTCGGCCATAGAGGATCTTCATTTGGAGGATGTACTTGTGAAGGATTATCTATTTTTGGACCATATTGGGAATTTAGGATCATATGTTAGGGTCTTCATATTGGGAATTTAGGATCTTCATCTGAACTCAAAATATATTTTTAAAAAAAACTTTACACATATTTTTAAATCAAATATGAATTTAAAATACCATCATTAATTCATTCTAAACAATGAAATTTATGATTACTGAGATTTTAAAGTATAGGACTTTAAATCTGTTTATTTGTCAATTTCTATGTAAATAGCAAATCTTTCACTCAAACATACTGTTAATAATTTATCAATTAAAAGCGGTCGATATTGGAATGAAGGGAAAAAAAAGTATTTAATATTTTTAAAATAAAAGCTTATGGTTAAGCACATATTTATGTTTAAAGTTATTTCAAAAGACAATAAAAAGTAAAAATCTTATTTAATTTGCTAAATTACAAATTTCGCTAATTAATTTTGCCTAAAATTCAATTTATTCATCTAATTCACTTTCATTTACTTCAATCCTTTAAATTTTAACTTTATTTAATTCAGTCCCCAAGTTAGTCTTAGTAAAAAAATATATCCTTAGTGATCCCTAAAACGATATGTAATTATACAGGAACTCGGGATGTATTAATCTCGAAGGAGAACAAGTCCCATTCTTTCTCGGTGAAATCTGCCTATCAGGTAGCTATTAGGATGAAGGAGCCTATTTTAATGTGCCTCCAAAAGTCCGGATGTTCCTTCGGCGTGCTTACTCCAACATTCTGCCAACCAGGGAAAATCTACATAGGCGGAGAGTACAAGTGGATCCACATTGCGAACTTTGCTGCCAACCCGAGACAGTAGGACACTTGCTGTGGGCACAATGCAGTGGTGGAATCCAAAAGTGCCAAAATAACTTGTGCGATTTTTTTCCAGCTCTTTCGAATTTTGGTGGACAAACTATCGAGAGCGGACTTGGAAAGGTGGGTAGTGACATCCTAGGCAATCTGGAATGCCAGAAATCAGTATTACTTTGAAAGGATCCAATCTCATTCCAACTCCATTTTGAAGGGGGCTATCGGTTGCCTACAGGAATACCAGAAGCTTTTGACAGCACAGAGGAATTCTTGAGTTCTTTTCGGAATAACGAAGTGTGCCCAACTCTTGGATTGGTTGGGCTTTAGTGCAAAGGCTTGGGTCGGCCTCCTTTCAACACAGGATGCATAGTATAAGTCTTGAGTCATTGTAATAACTGCATTTTTTCTTCCCTTGTTCTACCTATGTTTGAACAGGGAAATACTTGGTGTATATTGTTGGTTATATCAATAAAATCCTATCTTTTATCTCAAAAAAAGAATAAGGGTGTATTTCAAGGCAGTTAATACCGTACTGAAGTCGTTTCGTTTTGACTAGATAAATGAAATATTTCAGTACTAGTTAATACCGGTGTACCGTTTCGGGATTATCTCTAATTATATATATACACTTATTTTTTATATATATTTAAATGTTTAGTAGTTAAAGTTCACATAATAATAATTTATTAAGAGTACTTAAATTTAAATTTATAAACATATAATATTTCACTTATTGTTTATCTCTAGCTCACATATCAGCCTATTAATAAAAATATAAAACTAGTGAGTGACGGTAGTTGAAAATTTGAAATAAAAGATGTAATTGAAATTTCAAACTTGTTTCAAATATCAATGTCTACACATGTGGTGTCAGTACACACAAAATACGATTACAGGAACCACACAAAACAAAAGGACCAAGGGGGTGCAACTGTAGTTGAAGGGTGTGTTTGATTGGAGGTGAAATAAGGTGGATGAAAAACTTTGAAGAGAAATTGGAAAAGGAAAATAAATGGTGGGGCCCATGTGTTTTCTCCCTAGGTCCCACCAAAAAGTTCTCTCTAAAATAAGAAGAAAACTGAGAGGGGGAAACTCATAAAATGAACTTCCAAAAATACCCCTCACATTGGACTTCACTCCAACGTGTTGGCTTTTTTTTTCCTTTGATTTTTTCTTTCTTTGTTTACTAACATGCTTGGCTTCTTGCCAAAGGCTTTGTAGTTGAATTGGCATTTCCTCATGCACAAAGAGCTTGAGGGTCTAGGAGGGAAAGGGTTTGAGCTGCGAGGTTAGCAGTATGTTGTAATTATTTTTCAAAGAAAAAAAAATGCTTGGCTTCTTTTTTCTTTGATTTTTTTTTTCTTTCCTTACTAACGTGCTTGGCTTTTTTTTATTTTTTTTTTCTCTGTTTACTAATGTGCTTGGCTTTTTTTTTGGTGCTCATATGTTTATTTTCTCATAAATTTTGGTTGGTTTTTGTTTTTGTTCCTTTTTTTTTTAGAAAATAGTTTTGGGTTAATTTTTTATGCTTTTATTTTTTTATTTTTTACTTTAATGAAGTGTCCATCTATACAATTTTTTTTTTTTTTTAAGTATAATGTATTACTTTTTGTTTTATTTAATAGGGACATAATGGTAAATTTATACAAAATTTATTTTCAGTCAAACAAAAATTTTTTCCATCCCTCCACTTTTCCACCCTCCCAACCAAACACAAATGAGGGAAATTAAAATCCTTTTTATCCTCCCACTTTTCTAGCCTCTCTCCATTTTCTATTTTCCCACTTTTTCATCATTCCAACCAAACGGGCCCTAAAGACTCTAAACAACAGATAAGAAGAAGAAGAAAAAAAAAGAAAAAGAACAAAAAAAAGGAAGGGAAGCGAATAGACGAAACTAAAGGAGGAAGACGAAGAGATAACTAGCTAAATGTTAACAATAACCAACAAAGTGGTATTGGGCTTGAAGGCGATGTGAGCTATCTGGTACTTTTATGTTTTGTTTTGTTTTTTTTATAAACAAGCTTTTTGTACCAGCCGGTTTTTTCTTTCTGCCCGAAATGGCCGATATTCGCCGGTACGCCCGGCATAGTCCAATATAGACTGGTGTTTTGAGCGGGACAATTTGAGGGTGTTTCTGTACTGTTTTATCCACCAAAAGGAGAAATATTGGCCATACCAGCCAGTACAGTACGGTATTAATTTCCTTGGTGTATTCCCTTTTTTCATGTAACAGTAGGTTCCATTAATTAAATTCACAATGAAACCTACTATTTAACCTGAAATTAACCTGGAATAAGAATATGAAATTAACCTGAAATTTCTTGGCATTTGAATCCCAATCTAACCTATGCAACATTATTAAATCAAACTTCAAACTACTACTTACTGTGTTTCCCCTTCAGAATTAGCAATTAACACTGTTGTCATAATGTCTTGAGCAATTACAAAAATTCAAGGTCATTTTGGACCAAAACTCAAAGAAAACCTTTTTACAATTCTAAAAGCTGCCTAAAAGGATTTCAAGTTGACGACCCAGTATAGGAACACACTGATCTATTTTGTGCAAAAGAAAGTTGTCTTTTTGGGCGTACGGAAAGCAAACCAGTTTAACATTGACAATCGAAATAATCCAAACACAACTTTATGAAAGTGACAAATTGACAATCAAAGTTCAAACTTATTTCCCATTCTTATACTTTCTATGGAACTAAGCAGAGGAAAATCAATTCTTCAAAAATCTAAAATTTCCATTCCCTCATATCCAAACTTTAACATTTTCTCAGTAACAAAACAAAACATGACCCTAAAAATCTCTTTTATAGTGAAACAAAAACGCCAATAATTTAATGGACTAAATACGAATTTAAAATTAAAATAGCACACAAAAGTTTATTTTCCTCAACTTTCTTGACAACCAAAGAGATTCATAGTTAAATTTTTCTAATTTTTTAAAATAATTTTTATGAACTAAATAATGAAATAAACAAATGAATAAACTTCATATAGAGGAAGACTTGGTCTTGTCTTTGGAGCACATGAGAACGGCAAAGAGATCAAATGTAGTTTGAGTTTTTGATATTTTACTTACCTAATCCCTTTTTATTTTTTCCACAAATAATAATTGAAAAATAGTTTTTGATGATTTAGCGTAAATAAAATCACTAAAAAAAACCTATTTTGTTTTGGAGGTCACTGACAAATAACAAAGATAAAGCCTAGCTGGCGGGAGGGCTTAATTAAATAACGTCAAAACATAAAGGATTTAATTTGTAATTTGACCTATTTAACATTTTTGAATAAAAATTTTATGGTTAACCATACATGTTTATGTTTATGGTTAAGACTTACTGAACCTTTCTTCCTTTAAGTGAAAACCTACAATAAAAATTGAAACGCTCTCATCTTTCACTATACTCTTTAGAATGAGGAATACTATGAAAGAAACCAACAAAATGTGCAATTTTTTTTATATTTATTTTATGTTATAATATATTTTTATTTTTTTTTGTTTTGTTTTATCTCAGTACTATCATCAACAGCTATGAGTCCATGGTTGTTTTTAGTGGGGGATATTGCAAAAAATTGGTAGGCTTGATCAATTGGAACTCAAGTTCATTAGAAAAAAAAATTATTTAAAAAAATATGGCATTAATTTTTCCCTCATTGTTAGATGAGGGAAAAATTTAAAAATAAATTAAGATAATATTTACAAGTAACATACCAGGGACTAGTTGTAGCCTAAATTTCATTTTTAGGATTTTGGTGGAAGAACCTATCTTCATGAATCCTAAATCAAACAATTGGTTGGGCCTCGGAATGGGGTTTATAATTAGAATTTATTTGTGATAAAATGAAGGAAAAAAAAAAAAAAAAAAAAACCGCTAAGCCAAAATATTAGACAAAGTTTGTGTTTTTGGGTTTTTATTTATTTATTTTTTTCCTCAAATAATAATTGAAAATATTTTTTGGTGATTTATTGTAACTCAAAATATTTTGAAGATCTCTAACAATGCATTTTTTACGAGGACCACTAAGAGGACTAAATTAAACAAAGTTAAAACTCAAAGGATTGAATTAAACATAAGTGAAATTAAAGAATTATATCAGGAAGAGCCAACCATTGAAATATTTAGTATATAGCAATTTTTTTGGTAGTTAGAGAGTTTAATTTGTAGTTTAGCCTATTTAATATTTTTAAAATACAATTTTATGGTTAACCATACATGTTTATGTTTATGGTTAAGACTCACAAAACCATAACACAAAGGGGTGAAAGTTTTCTTGATCTTAGTACTATCATTTATAGCTACAAATCCATGGTTATTGTTAGGTAGGCGATCACATAAAATATATATATAAAAAATCAGTTTTTTTTTTTTTTTTCTTTTCTCTTGAAAAGTTTTTAAAAATGCTTCATAAACTAATGTCATTAGGGCATCCGTTAACTTTTTTGAGTATGTGTGTAGGTCTATTTGTTATTCTCTTATAAAATAGCCAAACTCAAAAATGAAAAAAAGAACAAACACATGAAATATTACAATTAATGGAGTATAAACTATAAACTAGAACCTTAAAAGTGGGACATAAGATTTTATTCATATAGGAGAATGCTGAAGAAAAGATCAAGAATTTTGAAAACAATATAAAATTTGAGGAATTTACACTCCAAATTTTGGCTGAATCCCTAATTAAGTCATTTTATTTGATAAAATTTTAAATTTTGTCAAGTGTACAAATTCTCTATCCAAACACATTGTGCACAATGACTAGGCTAAATTCAAGGGGTTGGCTTACCTCTAATACTTTTTCAACTTGATAGCACCTTTTGTTTTAAGTATACAATGACAAGTGGTAATGGGTTTTAATATCCACATTTTACTTAGTGGGTGATTCGACAGTTTCTCATTAAAATAAAAGGAGATTCCAATTAAAAAAGTATTGGAGGTAAGCTAAACCCAAATTCAGTTGAAACTAAGGGTGTGCAGCCAACTCACAAAAATCGACTCGGTCAGTTTTCAAGGGTTAGTGGGTTGGGTTGGGTTATGAATTTTTTTTTTAATAGTGGGTCAGGTTGGGTTCGAGTCATAAGATTCACAAATTCACTTAACCCAAATCGACCCACTTGTATTTAATATATATATTTAAAATTAAAAAAATATATTTTATATATATTTAAAAATTATTATATAGTTTTTTTATTTACTTTTTTGTCCCCCTTCCTAAATAAAACTTAAACTCTAAGTTCTCCTCATATAGTTTGTGTTGGTTTGGTATTATGCTCATGATTATTTGGTTATAAATTTACTCTTACTAGTGGTAGTGTTTTTTTAATGCTAAATTTAATAACAATAATATTAATTAAAAAAAATTGTCTAACTCATGGGTTCAACCCAACCAAATCCAACCTATGCACACCCCTAATTGAAACACCAATCACTTTAATAAAAGGTCTTGTGTGATTGGTTGGGAAGCCCATACATACATACATACATACATACATACATACATATATATACATACATATATATATATATATATATATATATATATATAATTTTTTTTAAGAGGGAGGCCCATGTTTTTGGTCTTATAATTTTTTGCAATGCTGCTCCGCCTCTTTCTCTCTCCTCACTCTTCACATGTATTTTATACCATTTTTTATAAAAAAAATATAAAATAGTTTTTGTAAATCCGTTCCTTTTATTCTCAATCCCAAATTCAGCCTTAACTTGATTGTTCCCTCTTTATCACACACATTTTTTTCTTCTCTAAAGTCTAAAGCACCTTCTAGCATATCCAGGATCCATGAAAAGTAGTCTCTAAAAAAACAAAGAGATTATTTATATTTACCCTCTTAAACCATATTCAAGCCAACTTGTACTAAAAGGGAAAAAAAATACCACACAAAGAAAGAAGATTTGAAGCAAGATAAAAACTAATAGTGTATGTCTTATTTTAAGTAAATTGTATTTTTCACAGTAGCGGCTTCAAGAATTTTTTTTAGGGTAATCATTAACAAACTCCAATTCTACTATTTGAACAAAAAACATATCACTCTGACCACAGAAAGAGCAACTATAATATTATATTATAAAAAATAAATAATATTAACATTATATTATAGAAAATAATATAATATTATAGAAATCAACCCTTCATGGGCTATGGGGTGATGGGTTTTTTGGTTGGGTAAGATGTAAAATCAGAAGTTCCATGTTCAATTTACTACACATTTTTTTCTAAATTTTAAAAAGTTCCCTTTTCTCTCCTTTGGAATCATCTAAACAAGACTTCTCAAAAATAAAATATCTTTACAATCTTGAAATTTTAAAAGAGATCTACAGAGAACTCAATAATGCCTGGAATCTGTTCATTTCTCCCCCAAAACTAGTGAAAGAATTAATTTTTTATTCTTGAACTTTTGAAAAAAATAAATAAATAAATTCATAGCATACTTATACGTGCAGTGTAACCAAATAATTTATGCAAATGTCACATCTAACAAGAAAATAAATGACTAACAAGGTTTACTTTGAGCTAATAAGTCACTATAATTCCTACGTCATACCACTTGTGGTCAACGTTTTTGCCCATGATTGCGTTGTGGGCGAGTCAGCACTTTAAAAATGTGACTCATGCCTTAGGGTGGTGCTACGTTTAGAACTTATGACAACTTCCCTCTTTAAAATTAGTATTTATTACTATTTAGGATAGGCTACACTCATTTAAATTCTACGTGTAGTATGGGATGGTTTGAGTTATAGTGGGACTTAATACTACTCAAATTCATAACTCATGGATTGATAGATATAATGGATTATAAGTATTTTCTACCACTAAGTCATACTTTCGGGTGGTATTCTCTTTTAAGATTAAGTTATGGTATCGAGCTACTAGGCATTATTGCTTTAGGGAGTTAAAAACTTAAGAATGTGCTCACAATTATATGACTTGCAGTTTGAAGGCCCTAGAGAGAAATTTGAATACCTTCATACAATACCCGAAATAAATAAAAGTTACTAAAATAATAATCATTAAGTGAAAATTTCTCCCCCACTCAACCAACGAAAGGAGCAATTTAGTCACCCTAACCCTTGGGGACTGAAAAATTCAAATTAGAATATCAAATGGGTCATTTTGATTTTGACCCAAAAGTTTTAAAGGTTGTTTTTTTTTATTTTCGTTTTGTGCTTGTAAGTGCAAATTTTAGCATACACTTGGTGTGGGATTATGATTAATTCAAGCAAAGTATTGAATGATCAACCTCGATATAAAAAGATGCAGAAGCTAGGTTCGAGTTTGTATCAAGCTCACTTAATTTTTGAACTTGTGTTTGTTAAAAATTCAATTAGCCTAAGCTACACTTGGCATCGTAGTCGAGCTGTCAACTGTCAAGTCATGCATGTCTTATATATATAAACAAACTGAATAAAGTCATATATTTAGGTATTTTATAAATTTATCTGAAGCCTAAAATAACCCTTATTGACGAGAAGTGATCAATCACAGGCTCAACATGTTCATGCCCGCCAGAGTCCTATTCTTGCAAGTTACAAGTGTTTTTTATGAACAAGATAATTTGCTTTAACTTTACTCAATTACTAAACAAACCTTAAGATTAGGTTTTTAAGTTTTTTTGGTCCTAGAGAAATTGAAGTCTTGTGAGGGTGGCGATCACATGCAAAAGTTTCTCTAGAATTGAGAGGAAATAGGGATGAAATGGGTTGAAGTCCTGGGATCTATTATAGACACTCTTGTACCATTTTGTGGAGAGTTATATCTTTAGAAACAAACACAACCCTGTTTAGAATCGTGTGATCGTATTTATTTGCTAGAGAAACTAGGTGTGTTGGAAGAATTTTTTATTTTCCTCATCGACAATTGGGAGTAAGGTGATTTAAATCTTGAATATCTCATTTGAAAAAATAAAAAGGTGTCAATTGAGCTGCAAAACATTTGATAGGTGCGTGGAATATTATAACCACTTATCTAAGAGATAATAAAAATCGAATAGTCCAATACTATACTTACTATAAATTATATTATATAAAACCTATTAATTAATGACACAAATTACTAGAAAAATAATTTTTATATTTATTTATTATTATGCGATTAAAGTTATGCCAATCACGTGCATTCATTGAGGCATATAAGACTTTTATAATAAAAATTGATAATAATGTTTTTAGTCTAAGAGAGAGTATCTTATGCACCCGGCACATGAGACATCTCTTTCATTGACAAGTGGAACCCACAGGTATGGGGTCCACCTGTCAGTGAGAGAAATGCCTTGTGCACCGGACGCATAAAAGATTAAGAAATGTGTAGATGTGCCATTGACCTGCTATGATGGTCCTATAATAATAAAAATTTTAACTTATTTAAAAGCAAATAAATTTTTCATCAACTCCAAGGGTACCCTTCATTTATAGTGACACATGCCTAACGTGCCTCCACCTTGCTTCTTGCTTAAATTTAATTGAGAGAAGACCCTTTTTCTTTTGTTTTTTCTTCTTGTTTTCCAGAACTTGGTAAAACAAATCTACTTTCAATTTCGTTTTTAATAAAAGAAATCTTTTAAATAAAGGTGAAATCTGAATAAGTCTTTATGCTACCTAATGGACAAAGTTTGAGTTTTCCCAAAATCGGTTTAAAAGAAAATTCTTTTAACTCAAAATGTTCAAATTGACTAAATATTCACTAGGATTTCAAGTCATACTTATATAACTTACGGCAAATTACAATATGTGAAATCTGAATGAGTACTTTTTTGATCTTGTATTTTTATGTTTTTTATGTTTTTGGAGGAGATAGACACACAAATAGAGAAAAATTACATATTTAATCATGTTTTTAACAAATTTATGTTACGGAATTCTAACTAAACTAATCACAGGTGAGTAACGTGTTAAATTTCAAATCATATGTGGACAACTTAAATTTCGATCAAATCCACGAGCGGATAAGTTGTAATTTGCCCAATAACTTATTTAATGAATTATGTAATTTATTTATATAATTTAATTACTCATATGCTTTAATATATGTGAATGATTTTATGAATCACCACATGTTGGTATGAAAGAAATTCCTGGTAAACTATTCTCATAAAATAATGCCAATTGACTTGGTTAAAATGGAGTGATCCAAAATTTAAATATAAGTTCTTGGTGTAAAATTTAAATACTCCAAAATTTAAGAGTGTTGTTTACATTTAGCCATTTTGTAAAGATTCTTTTAAAAAAAAAAAAAAAAAAAAAAAAAAAAAAAAAACTTAGTATATTTTCAGCCTTCTATAGAATATTGCCGTGAATGAATAATTGGATAAACAAGATCAATATAAATTTTTATTAATAACTATTAAATTATATTTTTATTAAAAAAATAGAGAGTCGGTGGAATTTTTTATTTTTATTTATTCGAATGTTATTTTATTGAAGTAAATTATTAATACTAAACGACAGTGTAGGCAAATCTGCTGAGAGCTGCATCTAACGGTTAATTAAAATCCTAGGGTCCGCATAATAATAATATTTCTGAATTCACTGTTCAAAGCCTGACCCATTATATACCCAGCAAGCATACAAGGAACTGCATGCTTCAATCTCACAATCCACAAAGTCTGATCCATTAGATTTCAGTCATGGCCGCTGCTCTATCTCCAGTACACCATGTAGTGATTTTTCCTCACATGGCTCAAGGCCACACCATTCCCTTACTAGACATATCAAAAGCCCTCTCAAACCGTGGCCTAAAAGTCACAATCATCACCACCCCATCAAATGCTCCATTCATCTCTTCCAGAACCAACAAGCACCCAAATATCACTGTGTCAATAATCCCATTTCCAAAAGTTCCAGACTTGCCAGAAGGCTGTGAGAATACAGCTGACCTTCCTTCAATGGCTCTATTTGCTACCTTTATAGAAGCCACAAAAAAAATGAAACAACCTTTTGAGGATGTTCTTAGAAACATGATTGATGATGGGTGTCCTCCAATTTGTGTTATCTCTGACTTTTTCCTCGGTTGGACACTTGAGTCATGTCATTTATTTGATATTCCACGTATTGTCTCTCATGGAATGGGCGTGTTTGCTATGGTTATTTGCAAATCTCCTTCTTTGCATGTCCCAAGTGTTAAGGATTTGTCACTTTTGGATCCTATGGATTTTTCTGAGCTGAAATTTTCATTCACTTTGAACAAAGGTGACATCCCTGAGGTACTTTTAAATGGTGATCATGTGCGTCTTATAATGGAGCTTGCAGAAGCGGACGTGAATAGTTGGGGTGTAATTGTTAATAGCTTTGAAGAGATTGAAGGTGAATATGTTGGAGCACTTGAATCCAACTATTTCAATGAAGCCAAATCTTATTGTGTGGGACCACTTCTCCTCTATGATCAACTTGATCAAGAATTGGATGCTTCATACATCAAGTGGCTAGATAAGTATGTTGAATCTAATGAATCAGGCAGTGTGATTTATGTTTCATTTGGTACACAAACACATTTGTCAAATGATCAGATGGATGAGATTGCTTTTGGGTTGGAGATGGCAGGCCATCCTTTCATTTGGGTTGTGAGATCAAAGACTTGGGCTCCACCAGATGGATGGACTAAGAGAGTGAAAGAAGAAGGGTTGGTTGTATATGATTGGGTGGAGCAACGAAGCATACTAGCACACCCTTCAATAGGTGGGTTTTTGAGTCATTGTGGTTGGAACTCAGTGTTGGAGAGCTTGGCAAATGGGGTTCCACTTTTGACTTGGCCTATGCTTGATATTAGTGAGCAAGCCTTGAATGCTAAACTTGTAACAATGGGATTTGGTGCTGGGTTAGTGGTCCCACAAAGAGATGTTGGAGGTGAGAAAATCACGACCATTGATAGGGGTGTGATTTGTGAGAGAGTGAAGGAGTTGATGGGTGGTGCAAAGGGGAGGAAGGTTAAGGAGAGGGCACAAGAATTGGGGCGACTGGCATGGCATGCTGTGGAGAAAGGTGGTTCTCGTAAGAAATTGGACGAGCTGATTGAGCGGCTCACCAATAAAAATATGTGATCAAAACCTCTTTATCTCTTTAATTTGAAAATGTATCTCCTATTTCTGTTTCGCAAATGCTTCTATGTGTAATTTTTTTTTTATGAGTAATTTATGTGTAATTTATTTATGTGTTTTTGCAATTTTCAATCTTATCTTGATCCTTGTTAAATAAAAAGTTATTTAGATAAATAAAAGGCTTAATAATTATATGGTTATAAATGGGTTATGTGTTTATTTTTATATAATAAATTAATTATGCGACTATCATCAAGTGGTTCATATGATTAATTAGTTAGTATATAACACTACTAAAAATCTGGGTTTCGGCGGCTTTTTTTAGCGACGTTTTTAAATTCGCCGCTATAAGTAGTATATTGTGATGTTTTTAAAAAACGCCGCTAAAAAGTGAGCCTAGCGCGACGTTTTATTAAAAACATCGTTGTAACCCAAAACAATAACAGTGTTTCTTAAAACGCCGCAAACACTACAGTTTTAGTGGTGTATTTTTTGTTTATAGCGATGTTTTAAACGACGCTATAGTTAGTAAAAAACAACCCAGCATATAGTCTAAAAATTTTTCTGAAAACATATAGTGACGTTTTTGGAACATACAGCGACGTTTTTAAAACGTCGCTATATGTTTCCAAATAATTTTTGTCCTTTTCCCACTCAAAATTTCGCTGATCGGGAAAGTTCCCACCTTTTTTTTTTTTTTGTGGACTCCTTTTTGTCCTTTTCCCACTCAAATTTTGGCTGAGTGGGAAAGTTCCCACCTCTTTTCTTTTTCTTTCTTTTGTCTCCTTTTCCTACACGTTTTTACATTCCTTTTTTCTTTCTTATCTTTTTTTTTTTTTTTTCTCAAACAAACTTCCCTTCCCACTTCTATATTCCCCCCCCCCCCCCCTACACCCTTATCACTTCTTTACACTAGCCACTGCCCACCCACCAATTTACAAGCTCTTCCCTCTCTAGTAACCACCCACTGCCAGCACCATATCTTTTCCCTCTTTTTTGGTGTTTAAGTTTCTTTAAAGTGTAAGTTTTTATGTTTTAACTTATGGGTTTGCTTTGATTTGATTTTTTTTAATGGGTCATGGAGTTTTTGTGTTTTGGCTTATAGATTTGCCTTGATTTAGTTTTTCTTTAATGGGATATGGAACTTTTGTGCTAATTTTTGTTGTTTGCTTGTTTTGGTTGGATTTTTGTACAGAAACCTCTAATTCAAATTTGGATTTTTGAGCCAAAAGACCTGAGCATTAAAGGCTAAATCATTGTAAGTTTATGTACAAGTTTGTAAATCTTGTATTTTTTTTTTTCTACAATTTTTCTATAGTGTAGATTTTGAATTTTTCTATTGTACTTTTTTTTAATATTGTCATAGTTTGGGTGGGTTTTTTTTTTTTTTTTTGGTATAGGTAGACAAGTGTTTTGTTACGACCACATTTATTTTGAAAGTATTGTACTTTGTTTAATATTGTCATAGTTTAGGTGGTTTTTTTTTTTTGGTAGATAGACAAGTGTTTTGTTCAATTCAAGATGATACATGTATTGAATCTATGGTTAATGTATTAGTGTGGATATTTGATATTGTGGAATATTGATGAGAGATATATTTGATCTATTACAAGTTTATTGCAGCCTGATGTTAGTTATTGTTGAATTCTAAGTAGGTTTACACAGCATTTTTAATATTATAAAAGATAAATAATGAGCAAGTTTTGCGACGTTTTAAAAACGTCACTAAAAAGTAAAAGGACAAATGTTTTTGCGACGTTTTTGAAACGTCGCTATTGGTGTGATTATTTGCAGCATTTTCTAAACGACATAAAACACCGCTAAATGTATTTTCCTACATTAAATACGAAAATTTTATATTATTTAAAACGTCACTAAAAGTTTTTGAACGCTACTAAAGAGTCACATATAGTGACGTTTTTCAAAACGTCACAATAGACCTATAGTGACGATTTTGAACATCATAAAGAAAAAGTCGATGTACTGACTCAAAAATTAGGCATAAAAATATGAAAACAGTGAAAAAATGATACCGTATAATACATTTATTTTTAAAAAAATACATAACAAAAATATGAAAATTTTTATCATATATATTTTGAGATAAATACAGTAATCTTTGCATCATAATAGTTTAACTTTTGCCAAGTGTGATATAATCATTGGAACATCCTAATATATATAATCATGGTCACAAAACTAACCATGATTATTGTTTATTTTTTTTATTTTTGAGAAGAAAATAACCATTATTATTATGAGTTGTGTAAGTTATTGGTATATTCTCCTTTGCTTTATTAGGAGAATCAATGCTGAAATCTTCATTCTCCTTATTATTAAATCATTAAAAAATGAGAAAATTTGTGAACATAAAAAAGAGTCAAATTAAATATTTGCGCAACACCCTTATTTTAGTTGTTGTGAGTTAATATTTTATTTTATTTTGACCTATGGTGAGCCAACACCTCAATTATTGTGACATTTTTGTTGTGTTTATGGCACAACTTAAATATATATATATATATATATATATATATCAATTATATATATACACACTTTTTTTGTGTTAGGAAACCATTAGGCATAATTACAGCAAAATTGAGAGTTTATGTTTGTCAGCTTTTGTTTTTATTTGAGATATATTAAAATAAAACTATGATTGTGTGTTTGACCAAATAGATAGGTTGCATTGAGATTTTTTTAATGCGTTATATCTTTGTTTCAGTGTTTGACGTCAATGGGATTCATAATTCAATGAGAACTTCTAATTAGACTTTTTTTTTTTTTTTTTTTGAGAAACCAATGTTTTACCTATTCCGTAACAAATGTTATCTATAATCTTATCATATACTATACTATACTATATAATAAAAGTTAGGCTTAAAAGTCATGGTTACGCCAAATGGTTGCCCCAAATTGCAGAAAAGTTATTAAATTTCTTTTTAAAAAATTAGATTTAGTTAGTTGGTAGCATACAACTACTATACCTAAGAAAGACTAATTCAGTTTGAATAGCAAAAACTAAAATTGTTCATCTATATCTTGTCTAATTTAAGTCTCATGGACTCTTTTTTGTTTTTAAACTATTTTTTTCCTTCGCTTTTTTATACTATATAATAAAAGTTGAGCTAGAAGCAGTGGTTGCACCAAGTGGTTTTACCAAATTGTAGATTTTTTTCTTTAAAAAGATTTTAAGAAAAAAATAGATATAATTTTTCTTATCCTATAATTTCTAAGTTGATGTAAATCTTACTTTGATTACAATCCAAATTCTAACTTAATTTGATTACAATCTAAATTCTACATCTAATCTTTTATTAAAAAATCTTAATTAAAAAAAAAAAAAGCAATGTACAACACGTCTAGAAATTTATAGATATAATTTTGTTATTATCAACTTCTCTTCTATGACTTTATCACTTTTTCCGATAAAATTATGTTGAGTTTAATTTCTTCTTCTTTAGATAATTTTAAACTTCTAAAATGATTATAACTTTAAAAAAAATATTTCTATCCTATTTCCTTATTGCCGTTCACATTTACATTTTTTTTTTAACATTACATTCAATGACTATATGACATTTCTTTTTCATGCATAAACATACATCCTAAGTTAATTCTTTTTCTCTTATAATCTCTAAAACAATTAAAAATCTAACTTCCTCACAATTGAAAATTATCTATATATATATATATATATATATATATATTCTATAGTAGATAAATTATGGGATTGGGAGCAGGGCTAGTGGTTCCACAAAGAGATGTTGGAGGTGAGAAAATCATGACCGTTGATACGGGTGTAATTTGTGAGAGAGTGAAGGAGTTGATGGGAGGTGCAAAGGGGAGGAAGGTTAAGGAGAGGGCACCATTACTGGGGCAATTGGCATGGCATGCTGTGGAAGAAGGTGGGTCTCGTAAGAAATTGAACGAGCTGATTGAGCGACTCACCAATAAAAATATGTGATCAACACTGTACGACCCCTAACATCCAAGTCTATTTGGGTCTTGGGCCATGGATCAATAGTATGGCCCAGGGGTCCAACCTCCATACCGCTCGGGATCCTGGCCCGAGCCCACAATAACTATGAGCCTAAGCTGGGTGTAGTTCAAATACTTGAAAAGCAGACCGCGAATTCCAACTCACATATTGCTCGGAAAGTCATCCTTGGACAATATGCAAATGTTCGGTCACATCGCCCTGTGAGTGCTCGGCAGTGCCTTAGGAAACTTCCCCGCCGAGCACACTTGCTGTAGTGGGAACCATTTCCAAAGCCACTTATACCTAAACATCCACTTAAAATTAACGACATTGGACCTCTCATTGCACTAGTTAAAAGGTAATGATAATCCCCCCAACTAACAATTGGCTATAAATAGGAGAAACTAAAGAATGGAAAAGGGATGCAATTTTGTGGAGAGAAAAGAGAAAGAGAAAGAGAGTCTGAGAGGAAGAAACACAGAGAAAGAGAGAAAAGTGATCTCATTGAGTCTCTAAATCTAGAACGACCCAAAGTAGGATACCCAAACCCACTATACAAATAAGTTGTGAGCCCAAGTAGGGGTTTGGCCCAGTAACCCTGTCTTTGGTGCGCACAAAAACCATAAGCACGTTACATAGAATAGATGCATAAAATAATTTTTGTTTCAATTTCAATCTGATTTGGATGAGACATTGAATGATAATTCAATGAATCATTTACGTGTGTTTCTCGTGATTTGGAATTGTATGACTTATTGAATAATCATATGACAACGTTAATTGGGTAATTTTACTTTTGATGTTAATCATATATAATTATCATTGGGTTATGTGGTTATCTTTTAATTATAAATAAATTATGTCCAAGTGGTTCATGCCTTCATGGGATTTGAAGCATACATATGTACATATAATCCTTTGAAATGGTGTAATCTTCTTTAATTTTCTTTTTAATTCAATTGTTATAGTAAATGAGGAAATGGGATTTGGATCATGGTCCTCTTAATAGAAGAAATTAGTCAATGCCATTAAACAAAAATCTTATCCTCGATAGAACTTCCATTTCGCTGCAACCAAAAAAAATTAATGGCTCTCCACTTCCCCAGCTACAAACTATCACTTTCTTAAGATAATGAGGAAATATGAATTTAATTACAGCCCTTTTTGATCCCATACAATACACTCATAAAAAAAAATAAGGGCACTTGGACTACTCAATAACTCGTTTGGTTTGATCTTTGCCCTTCTTTACCTAAAGATCTGCACGTGTTTGCCTCACGGTGAATGTGATGTGGAAGCATCATTCATGGTTGGTGAAGTAATTTCCTACAATCCATCAGCGGCAGAGTTAGAATTAATATGAAAACAAAAGTAAAAGCAAAACTGTTTCGTATAGAGACATCTATATAATCATTAAATATTTAATAGATGGACTTTAGGTCAAGTCGCATTTGTTAGTATTTCTGACAAAGATATTTATATAAATTTCGAATAGTGGGTTCTGGTTAGCTCAACTGATAAAGTTTCTGATGATTATATAAGAGATTTAGGGTTCAATCACTTCCTACACCAAAATTGATTGGTGTCTTGGTCTTATAATAAAGAGTTATTATTAGGAGTGGAAACTATAAGTTGAAACTCTCTCAAAAAAAAAATTTCGAATAGTCCATTCACTTAAAAAAAAAAAAAAAAGATATAAACTTTTTAACATTAAATGTAATCTATATATATAATAATAAGTAAAGTTGAGAGAAAATCCAATTAGATTTCAAATTGGAATTCAATTAGAGTCTAATTTTACGCCACATATTCTATCTAATCTATGTTTTTAAATTTTTGTGCCAAGTGAATTAATTCAATGTAAAAATTGGATTTTAATTAGAGTTTAATTTTGCGATATGTGTCCCATTTAATCTAAGTTTTTAAATTTTTGTACCAAATGAGTTAATTTAGTGTAAAAAAACGAAGAGTCCAATATAAGTAAACCATAAAAAAACATAATTTTTGAATGATTTTATATTTATGAGCCTTTTTTTTATAGAACTAAAAACAATTTAAGTTAAGTCATCTATATATATGTCCCATCTAATCAAATTTTTTAAATTTTTGCGCCAAATAAGTTAATTTAATGTAGAAAACGAGGAGTCAAATATAAATAAATCATAAAAAAGCATAATTATATATCTAACACTATATATAAAATTAGAGGAAGAGAGAGTTTGAATTATTTTATATTTATGAGCCTTTTTTTGTATAACTAAAAACAATTCAAATTTATAAGTCATCTATCTATCTATCTATTTATATATATATATATATATATATATATATATATATATATATATATATATATATTAATAGGTAAAGTTTAGAGAAAATCCAATTAGATTCTACAATTGAAGTCCAATTTTGCATCATATGTCCTAAATTATTTATTTTTAAAAAGGGTTTTATTTTTTAATTTTGAAATCAAATGTGGGACCATATCATAAATATCTATTCAAGTGAGTTATTGTGTATAAAAACCAAAGAGTTTAGAATTAATGAACATAAAAATATTTTTAAAATGGACAATTTACATTTTTTAAAGAGTTAAAAAAAATATATAAGAATGACTATTAATAATATTTAAATTATATAAGTAAGAATTATAATATGCATCTTAATGTGTATCTTTTAAATATATCTATGCATACACATGAAGTTACAAGATAGTTAAGTTAAACTGGAGACATATTTCAAACTTAAGATCACTTACTGATACCATGACAAACAACCATTTATTATAAATACATAAACTAATAATAAATTATAAATTAATTTTTTTTTTTTTTTTTTTGGGCTGACGTAGGTTATGCATCTTTTTATTTATGGCTAACATGGGTTATGCTTTATCTTTATATTATAGCTGGGGATAGAATTAAAGAAACTATTTATTTTAATTTTTATGGACCTGTCATGGTGTAGTCTAGTAGTTAAAGGCTTGAGATGAACTGTTAACCCAAATATCTTAAGTTCAATTCCCACTAAGAGTTCCCCTTGATTACTTGATATAAAGTTGTTCCCATGTTCAAGACCAGTGGAGCACGGTACCATTGGAACTAAGACACCTCTCAACTCTGAATTCCTTATAAATAGAAAAAGGGTTATGTGCAAGCATGATTCCATACCGCCATAAGCATGCAAATTCCAAATTAAGCGTATGGATTGGCAAAATAATTTGTCTTCTTGCCACTGACTTCTTTTATATAAATGTATTTATGCCCTAGGCCCTAGTTTTTATACCCTTCATATCTTAATTATCGTTAAAAATATATATATAATAAAATGGTGTGTGAGTCTTATGTAATAGATTATGGGGTTTTTACGATGTGAAAGAGAATAATGATGCAAAAGTAGTATTATCCTCTCGTGTTCTGTTCTTAGTAAAATGTAAAAATATTCAGTATAGTTTTGTTTCTGTGATTAGAGTTATGGGTTTTTTATTCAACATGCTAGTAGATTCTAAGCACAAACTTCCATTTCCATTAATTTGTCAAGATGCAGGTTTATATACTTGGGAGTTGGGACATGAGAAGTCAAGATATGTCGTGGTTACTTCTTTGGACATATCTCTTTCTCCCTCTGCATTTATGGTAGGTATTCCAAGCTTTGCCCAAATGCCTAGGCTAGGCATGCCACTTTTGTAGAATACATATGTCAACTGACTCAACTTCAAAATAAGACAAGGGAAAAAGTTAATGGATGCATCTGGTATTTTATTTTTAAAGGTCTCATATATGAGTGCTTTTAAAGCAACAGTTAATAAACTATATTAAGAAAATTTTGATATCATTTTTATGAAAAATATAAAAAGTTGTAAAAACAAAAAAATTGCTATATCATTTTTTCACAAAATATTTCTGAAAATAGCTTCCAAATTAATGCCCTTTGTGCATCTGTTAACATTTCTCAATATGAAAATATATCAGGTTCTATTTCTGAGGTCAGAGTTAAGGGTTTTTTATTCAATATGCTAGCAGATTTTAAGCACAAACCTCCATTGAATTCCATAAATTTCTCAAGATGCATGCACGTTGATATTCATATACTTGGGACCTGAGAAATCAAGATATTCCGTCGTTACTTCTTTTATAGCTAGATTCCAAGCTTTGCTTGAATGCCTAGGCATACCACTTTCACAAGAGGAAGACAGAATCTGTCAAGCACATTTGTAGGAGCTGGTCTTATGCAATTGACTACGTTATTAAATTAGTACCGGCCATGTTTAATTATGTAACTCTCTTTTCAATGCGCCCCGGTCATCACCTAGAAAAGAATAAGGCAATAATCTCTGTTTCTCTCTCATGTCACTTAGCCAAATTTTTAATGAGTAATTTTTATTATCATCTTAATCAAGAATTATTCATAATTGGATATATAAAAATGGGATTGATTTGGTTTTGTAAATTTTGATAGAGCATTCAGTGTATAAATACGTAGATCTATCAATTATTTAGACTTGCGCAAATTTGTCAATTAAAAATAATATAAGAAAGAGAATGAAATAAAAAAGAAAAAGGTGGATTTTATATTCTTTTCTTGAACTATCTATATAAATTTTAAATTTCAATTTTCAATCCTTAAACTATGTGATTGATTGCTATATCCCCGTGTTAAAAACTTCCTAAAATTTTTATCATTTTTTAACATTAATTTGGACATTTTGTAATCAAGTGCTTAAAATATATCCTTGTAATGATGTTTAAAGTATCCCCAAAACATGTAAAGATGTTTAAACTATATTTATATAGGGTTTAGATAGGACAGTGTAAGTTTGTAATAAGTTCATAAAATATTAAATTATTATTTATAATTTATTAATATATAAATAATATATTTTACACTAAAATTATGAACTAGATAGTTTCCCAAGTGATGTACGGATACTTTGAAAATTAATTTGAAATTTTTTTTATGTTTTTTTTTAAGAGTTATTGATAATACTCATTTTGTTGTATGATATTTATATTTTGTCCAAATGTTGAAAAATTCTTTAAGACTCAATTTTATTAATTCATATTTTATATATAAAAATAATTGTCATAGAATTGGTTTCCAAATATTGAGATGAATTGCTCTACTAATCTAAATTTTTGAGGTTAGAACAGTCAATTTTTTCGACATTTGTAAGAGATTAATATATTATATTATTTGTAAACTTTAATTTTTAAATTGATTAGATGATTTTGAAATTTGAAATTTATAAATTTATATTCAAAGCATAAAATACTTTCATATCCTAAAATTACAAAAAAATTCAAGCAACCTCCCAAATACTTCCTCAACTACTCCATTTTCACAATCAAATACCAGAGAAATTATAAGGTCCACATGATGGATAAGTGATGTGGTCCACCATTCTACTAAAAAACTTCCGTCTGTTTAAAATTGTTGGTTAGAAATTTTTTTAAAATAGAAATTAATTAATAACTCAACAATTTTAAACAAGTGGAAGTTTTTTAGTGGAATGGTGAACAAGTGATGTGGTCCACCAGAGGATTTTATAATTTCTCCAAATACTGAGCCCCATATCTCAAACAGTAAACTCTCATTTCATTATCTCAATAAAAGGAAATCATTTGTAAGTACAGGCGCACATAAAGAAAATGTGATAAATTAAAGAAAAAATTGCTAAAAACACTTCCATTTTTCAAGATTTGATTTCCTTTGCTAAAAACGTGGTCATAGAACCTTTTTTTTGTAGTGTTAGCAAGACTTCCACATTAAAAATAGAAATAAAAATAAAGCACAAAATATCACTCTAAAATCATCATTGACTTTTACTTTTATCGTCGTGACTCATATCAATATTCCTTTAAATAGCAACAAAAAAAACTACAAAAGAACCTATAAATTATTAGTTCTAAAACATAATAAAAAAGTAACCGCCATATCTTACTTGGCAATTTCCACATGCACAACCCTCATGACTTTGGCCGTGGCATATGTGGGTGCTCTCTATGAAATAGCTTCAGACCATGTGTTTTCGGGTGGGTACGCTAACATCATCAAACCTATTCACACATTAGTTTGGATTATATGTTTGGTTGTTTTCTATCACTTAATTAGATCCACGATATGGATGTTATGCTACTATTATCAAACCTTAAGAACAAGGTATTTAGGGAAAAAAACACAAAACTAAAGTCTTCAGTACTGCTTGTATTTCAAAGATGCTTCCTCTTGAGCCGCAGCCATGAACATGTCAAACTGAATAATAAAGTGTAGTTTGGTGAGGTTTAACTGTTTTGTAATTTTTTTTGTTCAAAGTTTGTAATAAAAGGTTGTTTGGTGTCCTCCAATTTTTGTTATCTTTTACTTTTTCCTAGGTTGGACACATGAATATTTTGTTTATTTGGTATTCCACGTGTTGTTTCTCATGGGGATGGGAGTGTTTTCTAGTACTGTTTCTAAATCTCCTTCTTTGAATGTTCCAAGTGTTACGGATTTGTCACCTTTGGATCCTATAGATTTCTTGTAGCTAAATATTCCATTCACTTTGAACATAGGTGACATCTATGATGTTCTTTTAAAGGGTGATCCAAATTCTAACGGAGCTTATGGGTATTGCTTAAAAAAAAACAATTACAATCACGAAGTATATTATCATCATTAGTTTAATTTTTTATAACTCAAAATAAGATTTTTCTTTCGATAATCAAAGATACATCCCAGCAATTGGAAGTTTAGGGTGATCATTAGTTTTTATCCTATGTTGATTGTTATTGTTATGTTATTTATGTTTATGTGTATTGTTATTGGTATTATGTTGCCCCCCTAAAAAGCACTCATTGGTGATATATATCATTGAAAACAAAAGATATTTAATGGTGTACTAGAGTTCGTCCAAGTACAAGTAGGAGAAAAGAATTCAATTTGATTCATAGAAAGGTAATAAAAAAAATAAAAATTGCAAGGGTGGGGGTTTATGAGGGGGTGGGGGGCATCTATGGAGATGCATCGGCTGCACAACCTTGTCAACTTATAATAATTGGTAAAAAATAATAATAATAATGAAGGCTTAAGGTTAAGGGTATTTTTTTTTTAAACCAAAATCACAATCAAGAATTATCATCATCATCATCATTACCATCATTATTAGTTTTAATACTATGTTGATGTTTATTGTTTTTTTGTTTATGAGTATGTGTATTGTTTGATACAAAGATGGTAAAACAATTTCTGTAGTACCAAAATTAAAAAAAAAAAAAAAAACAATATTTCTCAAGAATGCAAAGGTAAGTTAGGAAAAATATTCACTTCTTAATTAAAATTATTTATAACATTTTGTACATCATTAAAAAGCATGTTAGAAATTGAAAATTATTCTTTTAGTTTAAACTAAGTGTCTGTTTAGGAACAACTTATTTAACTAAAACTAAAAACTTTTTGTTAAAAGTACTGCATGTAAATAAAGATAAAAATTAGTTGAATAACATAGTAGGACCCATAAATAGTACCAGAAATAAGCTGAAAGCGTAGATAAGCTAAAAAATTCAGCTCATCCCAAATGCACACTAACTTTCTCAAATCCAATTTTTTTTTTTTTCCCTCCTACTATCCAAATCTCCAGAAACCTACCTCAAAAAATAATAAAACACTACAAAATTACAATTCAAAACCAAAATACAAAAATATTTACTTCAACGCCACTTATATGACTTTAAATCAAAGTTGGAATAAGTAATGAGAAGAAAAAATTGTGGGGAAAAAATTTTAGTATATTATGGGATCCTTGTTCTTTTTCTCATTAAGAATATATCATTAGGAAATATAAATTATATAATTTGTGTTTTGTGCAAAATTGCAAGAATGCATAATTAAATTCACAATTTTCAATAATGCCTTTAAAGTCACGCAATAGAAATAGGTGGCTAATCCCAAGCAGAAGTGTTGATTGTAGCCTTATACATGACAATTGTAACACTTTTTCATTAAATTAAAAAAAAAAATTAAAAATCCTAAAGTACAAGTCAAAAGGGGAAAAAAAAGGTAAAGGAAAATTAAAAAAAAAAAAAAAAAATTGTGTAAATACTATCATAAACTAATCCAACATGTGAATAATTGTGCTTAGAGATATAGGAACATCATATAATAAAGACATAATAATTTGGTGTAAAGGATAAGGACTAATTTTGTAATATTCCTTTTTTTTTTTTTTTTTTTTGCTATCATGGGTTACGCATTATCTTTTTATTTTTCACTAACATGGGTTATTTTTATCTATATATTGTACCTAGGGAGAGAAGTAATGAAACTATTTGTTTAAACTTTCATAGATCGTTAGGGTGTGCTGCAGTCTAATAGTTGGAAACTTGCGATAAACCTAGATCCAAACGTCACAGGTTTGATCCCCTTAAGCGTTCCCTTAGATATACACAATTTTGATGGGTTAGAGCTGAATATCCATGATTTATTTCCTAGGATTGGGTCCAAATGATCCTTCCTTGGTGAAGTTTCCCATGTCAATCACAAAAAAAATAAATAAATAAATAAGTAGTGGGAAGGCAAATTTTCACATGACAAGTTCCTGACCAGTGGAGCATGGTACCATAGGAACTTAGAAGTTTAGTTACATTTGAGGACCAAATAAAATAATATTACTAGACACCTCTGAATTTGTATTAAAAATAAGTTATGTGCAAGCTTGATAAATTGATACCATATCATAAGTATGCAAATTGCAAATTCTAAATTAAGCATCTGGATTGGCAAACAAATTTGACTTCTTGTTACTGACTTCTTTTAAATAAGTTTTGTTACCCTTAGTTTTTATACACTATATAATATATAAATATACTTTGTTCCTGTAATATCCCATGTACTGTAATTTGTTAGTTATGTCCTGCAATATCTAATATGTGTTTTATTGGTTTGCTTATTCACATCTTACTTGTGTAGTATTGGTTAGGATTATATAGAGCATCTATAGGGATCGAATATATATATATATATATATCCTCTATATTATATGATGAATGTCTCCAGAGTTGTTCAACAAATGCAGAAATTACAGAAAATAAAACTTCCTATATCAAAGTCAGAATCGGCAAGCCATAATAGTAGTTGACACAAAAAAGCGCTTGAGCGAAGCTCAATGAAATTGAGGTGTCATTGTGATTAAAAATCGCTTGTGTCAATCAATTCGAAAAGGTTGTTATTCATGGTACTCTTGCAATGATGAGACAACCAACTATTCACAATCAGAGAAAAAAAAAAGAGAGAGAAGCACTCTATGAGGCATGGAAATAAGGTTTCAGAGAGATCATCCTTTTTTTCTAAAATCAAATCAAGGGGTGAACCAAATTCAGACACATTGCCAAACTAATTTGGAGAATGTTCCCATTATGGACTCTATTACAACATTTAAAAAGATGGTTAAGCACATCCATATTCAGGTCGCACCTCAATAGGTATTCCAAGAAGTTCAGGGACTAGCAAACATGGCGACAAGTAGTTTTATAAGGCTCTCCTGGATGTGATTATTTGGTGGTAACTAAAAAAAAATTATGGGATTTTTATGATGTGAAGGAGAATACATATGTCCACTTAATAATAAGATAAGGGAAAAGTTAACCGATGCAAGGGTAGTATTATCATCTTGTGCTCTGTTCTTAATAAAATATTAAAATATATTAGTTCTATTTCTGTGGTTAGAGTTATGGGTTTTTTATTCAACATACTAGTAGATTTTAAGCAGAAACCTCCATTGAATTCCATAAATTTCTCAAGATGCACGCTGATATACATTTTTTTTTTTTTTTTTGAGAATGGCACGCTGATATACTTGAGACCTAAGAAGTCAAGATATTGCATTGTTACTTCTTTGGTAGCTGGGTTCTAAGCTTTGCTTCAATACCTAACTACCAAATATAAGTATAATGTCTATATTATTGAAACTTTAATTTTAAGATAATCTTTTGAATATTTATCATTTTTATTTCTTTCTTAGGGCTCATTTCTAATTTATAATACCTATTTTATTTGTATTTATAGCCCAAAATTAAAATTTTTGATCCAAATATAAGTATAATGTCTATATTATTGAAACTTTAATTTGAAGATAATTTTTTGAATATTTATCATTTTTATTTCTTTCTTAGGGCTCATCTCTAATTTCTAATGCCTATTTTATTTGTATTTTAGCCCAAAATTAAAAAGTTTGATCCAAATAGAATAAAATTCCATACTTTTCAAAAAAGAAATTAAGAAAAAAAATGAATTTTTAAGCCCAAAACTAAAAAGACAATCTACAAAAAAAAAAAAAAAATCAATTTAAGGCTCAATTAGTCAAAAATGGATCAAAGTGGACCAAATTGGACCTAAGAGACTGAAGTGGACCAAAATAAACCAAAGGGACCGAATAAACTAAACTGGACTCAAATGGACTGAAGCGGACTGAATTAGACTAAATGGGACCGAATGGACCGAAGTTGCCCAAATGGACCGAAGTGGACCTTTTTCTTTTTAGGGCCGAAGTGGACCTAACTGGACTGAAGTGGGCCTAATTGGACTGAAATGAACCAAAATGCTATGCTAATGTTGCTTAAAAATTACAATAATAAATGTTACACTTCAACTTTTAAATGTTATATAAATATAGATTTAAAAGACTTATATGTAGTAGAATTTGTACTAACTACCATATCACTGAAATAATAATTAGGAAGTTATTTATAATGTTGTTGATATGAAATTAATCAATCATGTACTTTGTAAATTTTTAGTAAACGGTATCATTTAAATGTTCTTTTTACTATCAAAAATTTAAATGAAGACATTCTATGAAGCATTATTTGAAAGATCTTTTTGACTAATATTAATTTTAAAAATGCTTAAATTACTTCATGTACTAATAGATTTTGACAAAATAATTCAATTAACTCATTTATTAATAGATCTTACAATTAAAATGGGCCGTCGACGTGTACTGAACGGACCAAAATATTACACTGAAGCGACTCAATAGGAATATAGCGATAATAAATACTATGCTTCAAATTTTAAATATTATATATATTTTTAATCATTATTTTTTTTTTTATTATTATATTAAATATTCTATATTATTATTTATCTTATATTATCAAGTTATGTTTATCTATAAAAATAAATTTATGACAAAAATATGATTGTTAACTTATACTATAAATATTTGTTGACATAAAGCCACATGCAATTCTAGTAGGATTAGTTATGGGGTAGTTATGGGTTGGAAATAAAAACCAAGTACATCAAAGAGAACAAAGAGAACTTCTTCAAGGCAACATGCATTCTTAGACATAGGGTAGTTCTTCTAGTAGGATTAGTCTAAGAGAAATCTTCTTGTATGCAATTTAATGACCTTCAACATTTGTATTCAAGTGATTTTCAATTAGTTGTAACTAATAAGGTTTTATAAAGATTGTGTTCTTTGATTCAGTTTAAGTAGATTTAATCAAGCCTTGGTTATTAGCTGCGCAACTTAGGCCATGGCCTAAGGCCTCCTACTAGAGAAAGGCCACCAAATGTAGGGGTAACAATGAGCAATACAACGCACACAATATTTTACAACAGTTATGTTGGCAAGTTTTTACTCGTTTTTATCTAGATCCACCACTAATTTCACTTTTTTTAAAATTTGTCATTTTTTTTGTCAATTTTTTTGTGCCTATAGACTTTCTCAGATAATAAGTGATTTTTTTTAATTAAAAAAATGTAAGCTGTATATATATTTTTTTTATTTCACTCTTAAAAATGCCCAAAAATTTTGAGTAATACTAGAAACGGTAAAAATTTTATTATATAGATTTTACAAATTGATATATCACCAATCACAAAAAATAATCCAAATATCCATTATTATCTTGTTGAAGTGCCACCAATTACATTCGTTGTCAAGAGCCAACAATCACATTCATTATCATATTAATTTATAAATTTTTTGCAGTAAACTTTGTGGTAGCTTTTGCAATTTTTTTGGTTATGTTTTCTCATTCTTTTTCTCATCTCTGTTTCTTGATCTCAAATTGGTAGAATATGCACACTTCATCAACACAGGTATGCTGAGTTTACTTAATTATAGAGGATGCATAATAAAATATAGTTTATTGTGTTCTTTATAAAATGCATGCTTTTTTTTGCAAATTATAACTCAGATTCTTTTATGCACAACACTTTAGGAGAGTAGGTATATTTTTATAAAATACTAGTTTCATAGCATTTCAACTTTTTAATTCCTAAATATTTCTTGCGAGCTTTATCTAGGAGCCTGAATAGTGAATATCCATTCATTTTCCATGCCTCTTTCATTTGTAGTACCCGTTCTTATATTTAGAGGAAATCGAGACATTCTATTCAGCTGGCCTAGTATACTTGGTTGGATGTTTAATGGATTTATAACCTCCATAATTATCTTCTTCTTCACAATTAACTAAGTCAATAAATATTAACCAGGCCTTCGAAGAGATGGGCTAGTACAGAAGTACTTGACTTTGATGTCTGGGGCCACAACGTATACTTGTGTTTTGTGGGCTGTAAATTGCCAAATTGCGATCCCCATCAACTGCTTTACTGCTCAAGCACCATTGCCTTCCGGTGTATATTTTTGGCCATTAATGACTCTCCCTAATACTGTGTCAACAACAGCATATAGGGACCTTGTGGAAGCATGTGCTCCAAGTGTTCTCTATTGGTTTGTCACCCTTTCGGTTGTCATTTGCACTCTGCTACCTTATTTTTACTAGACACAATTTAAACCAACGTAACATGAGATAATACAGAGAAAACAGTTCGAACTTCGAAGGTTTTAAGACGAAAAAGTAAAAACTCTAGTGAATTACCTTAGCAATTCAAGTACAAACTACATCTCAAGGAGAGATTGATGCAGAGGAAATCATGAAAAGAGAATTTAATTAATTCGCATCTTCGATTCAAATCTCATCTATATGTTGGAGCAGGCATGAGCAACTTTATTTGGTGGGACACATCATAGGATTTGTGACTATGTGACGTGTCAAAATTTGACATTTGCCAAAGGATCATTAGGATTTAGAGTAACTCCATCATATAGCTCTTAAAATCCAATTGATCAATTTTGAAAGGGATATTATCACATCATTAACAATTTAATTAAAATACCATAAAATGACCATAGGTAAATAGTCAAAGTTTGACATGAGTCACAAATCCAAAGATGCGCCCCACCAAATAAAGTTGTTCAAGCCCACTCCAACATTTACTTTCTATTTTCATTTATTTAATTATCATTCTTAACTTTCATAGACATGAAACCTCCGAAAAGAGACTTACCTATCAAAAAAGAGAAAAGTAAATATCTTTCACCAAAAATATTGTTCTACTTTATTTAGGCTTTTAATTTAATTAAATGCTCTCCAAAAAGTAAAAACTTTTAAAGGGTATAGAGTAATATCAGGATTACCTAAGCATTTACCTCCTTCAATGACTTATTTCTTTCCAAATTGGACGGAAAGCATAGAACAAAGACAAAGTTTTCCTAAATTTTTTATGGTTAGCTATTGACTCTTAGCAAAATTGGTAAGGGATAACTACATGTACTCTAGTAAACACTGCCAACATGTATTTGTATTATATCCATTCATAATAAAGTGACTAAATTTTACATTGACCATCAACCAACCACAACGCTCCTCCTTTTCTTGGGCTCAAGACTAATTGTGAACAAAATATATGATACTAAGAGTCCATTTAGGAGTAACTTATTTAGCTGAAATTGAAAACATTTTACTGAAAGTACATAGATAAAAGTAAAAGTTGACTAAATAGTACAGTGGGACCTATGAATAGTATCAAAAAGTACAGTTGAATCCATAAATGGTAACAAAAATAAGCTGAAATTGCAAATAAGCTGAAATTTTCTACTTGTCCCAAACGCATAGTAAACACAAACAAGCAAAATTAAATTGGACGAAAAGCACGAAGTAGAAAAATGGTGAGCCTCGTGAAAATACTTTCTCAATTTCTCGCCAATCTTTCCTTCTCTACTCTTTTTCATTCTCTAAAAAAAGGAAAAGACATCACTCTAGAATAATGATGCCACATTAGATATTAAAGCAATAATAAGTAGTTGAGATGTGAGATTTTTGAGTTTTTTAATTTATTTTAGTTTTCATTTTTCAAACAAGAATTGAAACCAAGGCCCCGAGAATATCTCTAGAGCATCTTTTAATTGTTTCTTAATGAAAGAAATCTATCAAATAAAGCTGAAATCATTACATGAAAATAATAATATAAGGTGAAATCTGAACTGCATAAGAACGTGAGCTAACTCCATTTCAAGTCTCACAATTCACATAGCTTAGGTTTCTAAACTGTTATGAAAAAACAGGATTCCAGTACCAGTCATGGTCACAGCTGCATCACGAGTACTCCATGTAGTGATTTTTCCTCTCATGGCTCAAGGCCACACCATCCCCTTACTAGACATATCAACAGCCTTCTCAAGCCGTGGCCTAAAAGTCACATTTATCACCACCCATCAAATGCACCATTCATTTCTTCCAAAACCAATAAGCACCCAAACATCTCTTTGTCAATAATCCCATTTCCAAAGGTTCAAGACTTGCCACAAGGTTGTAAGAAGTGAGAACACTGCTGACCTTCCTTCAATGGCCCTATTGGTTCTTTTTATAGAAGCCACCAAAAAAATGAAACAACCTTTTGAGGATGTTCTTAGAGACATGATTGATGATGGGTGTCCAATTTGTGTTATCTCTGACTTTTTCCTAGGTTGGACACTTGAGTCATGTCGTTTATTTGGTATTCCACGTGTTGTTTCTCATGGAATGGGAGTGTTTTCTATGGCTGTTTCAAAATCTACTTCTTTGAATGTTCCAAGTGTTAAGAAAGTGTCACCTTTGGATCCTATAGAGTTGTCGGAGCTGAAAATTCCATTCACTTTGAACATAGGTGACATCCCTGATGTGCTTTTAAATGGTGACCCAAATGAGCCTTCTGTGCGCCTTCTAATGGAGCTTGAAGAAGCAGATGTGAATAGTTGGGGTGTTATTGTTAATAGCTTTGAAGAGATTGAAGGTGACTATATTGGAGCATTTGAATCCAACTATTGCAATGAGGCCAAAGCTTATTGTGTGGGACCACTTCTCCTCTATGATGAACTTGATCAAGAACTGGATGCTGCATACATCAAGTGGCTAGATAAGTATGTTGAATCTAATCAATCAGGCAGTATGATTTATGTCTCATATGGTACACAAACACATTTGTCAAATGATCAAATGGATGATATTGCTTTTGGGTTGGAGATGGCAGGCCATCCTTTCAGTTGGGTTGTGAGATAAAAGACTTGGGCTCCACCAGATGGATGGAATAAGAGAGTGAAGGAAGAAGGGTTGGTTGTATATATGATTGGGTGGAGCAGCGAAGCATACTAGCACACCCTTCAATAGGTGGGTTTTTCAGTCATTGTGGTTGGAACTCAGTCTTGGAGAGCTTAGCAAATGGGGTTCCACTTTTGACTTGGCCTGTGCTTGGTACTGAGCAAGCATTGAATGCTAAACTTGTAACAATGGGATTGGGTGCAGGGCTAGTGGTTCCACAAAGAGATGTTGGAGGAGAGAAAATCATGACCATTGATCGTGGTGTGATTTGTGAGAGAGTGAAGGAGTTGATGGAAGGTGAAAAGGGGAGGAAGGTTAAGGAGTGGGCACAAGAATTGGGGCAATTGGCAAGGCATGCAGTGGAAAAAGGTGGGTCCCGTAAGAAATTGGACGGGCTGATTGCTCAACTCACCAATAATATGTGATCAAAACCCTCATAATTTGATAGAGTATCTCCCGAGCCAATTATGGGGGAAGGCAATTTTCACGATGACAAGTTCATGACCAGTGGAGCATGGTGCCATAGGAACTTTGAAGTTCAGTTACATTTGAGGACCAAATAAAATACTGGACACCAGAATTTCTATAAAAAGTAGGTTATGTGCAGGCATGATACCATACCATAACCATAAGTATGCAAATTCTAAATTAAGCATATGGATTGGAAAATAAATTTGTCTTCTTATTACCGACTTCTTTTAAATAAGTGTATTTAGGCCCGAGTTTATATACACTTCTCATATATATATGTTCACATTACATCCCATGAACTGTAATTTTTATGTTATGTCTTGCAATACTTAACCTATGTTTTTTTGAGTTTGTTTATTCAAATCTGATCTGTGTGGTATTGTTTAGGATTATATAGAGCATCTATAGGGATTTATTTGAGGAGAAAATATCTTATTTATCAAATATATAAATATATATATATATATATATCCTCTATCTTATCAAAAAAACAAAGAGTCCTATTAACGGGTGCCCTTAGGGAATTTGCTAATAGACCATTTAAAGAGTTATAACACTTTAATGGGAAATATAAAATACTGTCAAAAAAATCAATTGTTTTTTTCTTTTCCTATAAAAATTTTCTAAAAATATTTTTCCTAAACCAATGCCCTGTTAGCTTTTTCCCTTTTTACAATACGAATGAGAAAACATATATCCAATTCATGAGATAATTATTATGATGCAGAGATAGTATTATCATCTCAAGTTCTGTTCTTCATAAAATATTATAATATATCAGTTCTGTTTCTGTGGTCAGAGTGATGAAAATGAAAATAGAAGATCCCACACTTTTGTTTCTGTACCTCGTTTTTTATTTTCATAAGATATATTTCAAAATTAAGATGGACTAACATAAATATTCTCAAACATCTACCGCATATGAACTTTGATCTCCAGAGACAGGGAGTGCAAAAACTAAAAGATTTCAATTATATAATATAAAGCAGTCAGATCAATGGAATGTACCTCGGTGTAAAAACGAAAAAACTGAAGCTTTTGATGCTCTAGTAATTAGTGGAGACCAACTGATTTCAAATTCTGAAGGAATAAGTGAATGACACCTTCTATTTGAACCCAACAGTGCATTCTGAAAATCCTCTTCTAAAGAACATTGTTATGAAGTCATTGGTGTTCAGTTCTTGCTTGCCAAATTATTTCCCCAATGCAACAATATTTCTTCAAGGGGCACTCCAAATTTCCCATGTAATATTCTAATATGAACAAAAAAATTGACACTCCATTAGGTAGTGCTAGAACATCCAAAGTAGCAGTTGCCTAAAACTGAAGCTATCCTCAAAAAGGTATCCGTAGAAGATGAAACTAACATTCGTAGCATACAGATTCACTTTTTGTCTCGCCTTTAAGCAAATAAGCTGGCCAGATGCACATACAGATACATTTTGAAGGGTAAAGTCATGAGCCTTGAATTTCCACTTAACATTTTCAAACCATCTGCGTAACAAAAATTCATATTTCAAGCAACAAGATCAACTTCATCACGCTCAGGAGGAACCACATCTAATCTCATCATACTCCTATACTGATCTGGAACAGGTGCACCTGCTTGCACACATAGCTCTACCACAGCTGGAGCTTTACCATAATACCTCTTCAGGTTGTTATTTAAAGCAGGCCCATTCAGATCTCTAACATGCCAAACATAATTAGGACCTACAAGATCATCTATTGTCGCTTCTTGCCATGCATGTAAACCATTACGAGATTGGTGCTTCGATGCCTTGCACATCCTCACCTTGTGCCCCTTAGGACCCACTTGAACCTCAGGGCAGTACCCACAGGTAAGCACATTGTACTTCTCCATCATCTTCTTCGCTCCTGACATCATCTCAAACCATGAGTCCATTGTTCTGATGCTTAAATCCCTCAAATTCTTCCCTTCATCATCATTTGATTGATCCAGAAGATTACAAGGATTCTCAAAAAATGATTTTTTCGTCATTTCCTCAATGTTGGTCCCAAAATTGGAATCTACTACAGAATCAACATTCTGAGAATACAAGTTCCCCTCCAGCCCATCCTTGTCTGTTACTAACTCGAAATCTACAATTCTTCCTTCAATACTGTATACAGGTTTTGTTCTTCTCCTTGTAGGGTACTTTTCAAGGTCAAGACCAGCTTGAATACATAGCTCTACAAGTGCAGGGATTCGCGGTACACTATACTTCTCGTCATGCCCAACCCTTGGTTTCCCAACACGATCATAAAGATGAAAGCATTTGGGGAAAAATATCACATCCTGAACTCCACCCTTTCTCCAAACATGAGTAGCACTCCGGAAACCACTCTTTGGACCAGTGCAGGTTCTTATTTCATGACCAACATGGCCAATGTGAACCTCAAAGCAGCACCTAAATAAAACCAAAACATATAAAACTCAAAAAAAAAAGTTTAGACAAAAACTCAACTGGCAAGAAGATATCAGATATTTAATTGAGAAATCCAACAGAGAACAACAACAAAAACATACATTCATGCATACATACATGAGTAGTGCAAAGAAAGTGGAATGTTATTGATGAATAATAACTAATGATGTTTCAGTGAATCCACCTTGTTTCTAATACATTCCAATTCTCTTCCAAAAATAGCTCCCCATTTCACCCCACCATCCTGCCTTATATTCATAGGTACTACATCATACAGGCACAAAGTAGTAACAATCAGGTAAAGTTTTAACAACAAACTATCTTTGTTTCCTTGCTAAGACAACATGGAGTATCATCTTTGACTTAGCAGCAAAGAAACGCTTACTGCTATACTTGTACACAAAAATTACAAATATATCTTGGTACTTATTCTAAACCCCACCCCCCTTAAAAATAAGTTATTATTATTAGTTTTCATCAGATTCAGACGCACTTCTTCCAATAGGAAACTGTGCATAAATATTTGATAATTGTAATTAGAAGTCACAAAAACTAACTGGGTTTACTCAAAGCAGCTCATATTATAAACAGAAGATTGAAAAAAAAAAACAAAAACAAAAACAAATTGAAAAGGAGTATATAGAAGTAAATGGAACCTGCAACGTTGAACAGGAACGGCTTGGACAAGCTTAGAAAGACCAGAGAGGAGAGACTGACGGGACCAGTAGACTTGGTGGGCCACATGGACAAGCTCAGGAACCAATAAGCCATTGTCAGGTGGATCTTGGAGCAATCTACAAGGTTCAGCCTTTCTGGCTTCTCTATCCTTCTTTGCCCTTTGAATCAAAAGCTTCATTGGTGTTGGATATGGCTTCCTCTCTGACTTTGTTCGAGGGAGCCTTGGTACATCCAAGTACAGTGGATCATCCCCTTCATCTCCAAGGGCTGGGATTCTCTCCAAACCAAAATACAGATTTTGATTATATCGGCAATGCTGTCTCTTCAATAGACATATTTCTGATGCTATCCTCCTTTGCATTTCTTCTTTGGTTGCTCATAAAATAAGGAACATCTTCATTCTACTTTTTGAATCTATTTCAAAATGCAGTAAATGAAAATGCGATTTTTAAGTGAGCATTAGGTAAAATCTATGAAAAATGTGTTTTTTCCTGTTAATTGAGAGTTTGGCTAACATTATTATAAAAGTTCTGTTTCAGGTTCAATTTGCAAAATGACATGACTCTGCTTTTAAGGTTCTTTTGTCATTTTTTTAACTATGATGATAACAATGAATTCTTTTTCTTTTATCTTTCCTCTAAACTCTCATCACTTTGTTTATGACTTGTTAATATGTGAAATAAAGCCTATTTTAGAAGAAAAAAAAAATCATTCTTTAACATTATTTAAGTATCCAATAAAGAAGCAAACATTATTTAAGTAATGAACATATGAAACAAATAACATATAAAACTTGAAAAATAACTAAAATATCAAATTTTAATTTTATTATACAATTGTAGTATTAGAATATATGGAACCTGGAATTTTCTCAGCATTACGTTTCACAGTGGAATGAATAATATAACTTAATGGTCAACAATGGGGATTAAAAATCATTGTAGATTCAAAATTTCCCACAGCCAAGCCAATGACCAATAGCTCAACTGGCACTTTCTCCTCCCATAATAATAGGATGTAGAGTGACATCATGAGTTCAAAACCCACCGGGTGCATGTGAAACTTACTAATAAAAAAAAATTCCCACAACCAAAAGAAAAAAGACAATATTCAATATGCCCTTGGTATCCAATATTGATTGCACTCCTTGTATTTTAATGTAACTTGCTTCGCTTTCGGCCCATTTATCTCTCTCATCCCTGTTTAAACCCTAGAGCATAATTACTATTCAACATAACAACCTAATATCCACCCAGAAAGAATGATCCCCAGATATGCTCTTTTATGAACTAAAAACAACCATATATTGAATCCCAAATCTTTTTTTCCCCCATTAAGAGGGAAAGAATTTCAGTTATTCAAAAATATCAACGATTTACTTCACGAATACTCAGAAAATCAAAGTTTTGACTAGAGCACCATTGATTTCCTGCATTACACCTTAGTCTAGTGCAAAATTGAAGAACATATCCTTATCCACACTTCAGGCCCCAAAACATAATTACTGCATCTAGATGATTCCTAGTACAAATAAATTCAAATGATTTTCAAGTCTTTCCACTTGACTTTTAACCCATGAGCGATTTTAGTCCCTAAAGTTTAAAGTGATCGCTTTTAGTCCCTTACATAATGTGATCAAACTAAAAATTGGCACGTCATCATTATATAGGGACGAAAAGCAATCACTTTAAACTTCAAACTTCAAGGACTAAAATCGATTAATGGGTTAAAATTTTAGGTACCAATAATGTATTTTTGCCAAATTTTAGATCTTTATTTTCTAAACACCAGTAAATATCAATTACAAATGCACACACATATGCTAAACAAATAGAGTATGAAAAGAATTTCAAATAAATACAAACGGTTTTAGCTTCTATTAAGTTAAAACGTAAAAGGGTTTTTTTTTTTTTTTTTTTGGTAACAAAAAAACAATTAAAGATGCCATTAACTGTGTGAACAAACTAAGAGGATAAGAAGAAAAATGAATTGAAAGGGCACCTTTCAGACTTTGGAGCAACCTCAATCGGCGACCAAGGAGCACACACAACCACCTAGGCAAAAAAACCTTGTGGTTTGCTATGCTTGTCTTTGCTCTCGCGTGAGAGAGAGAGAGAGAGACTTGGGTGAGCTACAGTGGCTCGCTTGGTGAGAACTGAGAAGATACTGAAGCGTTGGGAAATTTTGTTTAGCCACAAATTTGGGTTGGGCCGATTGTATTTTGGACTAAAAACAAACCCAACACAACTTTGGGTTGGAATAATTTTTTTAGGTTTATTTTTTATAATTCAAAAATTATAAATTATGTCATGAATAAAGAATTTAAATTTGAATGTCTCCGTTAAAATTTGAAGAAGTACCAACTAAACGAGCTAAAAATATTTTGGCAGATTATAGTTTATTTTAATTTTAAAAAATTTTAACTATCTCCAAGCTGGAGAGCTCCCAAATCCCTTGACCTCTCTTTCCAATTTTGGCAAAACCTTAGTGATTAGTATGGTTCCAATTAAATTCATCCATTTGATTGCATAAATGTATTGAACATGTGAAATTTTTCTTGAAAAAAAATAATATTGGTCAATACAACTATAATTATGTTGATTTCAATTCGAAAACCTAAAGTACAGTATATGAAGAGCTATACTTAATCTACTAATTCATATAAAAAAATTCCCGAATTAACAAAACTAGTCAAAATATGTGAGGATAAATAATTATTTTGTATTGTAATATAACGTATAATTTTTTCTCTTAAATTTTTCGAAGATAATTTTTTCTCCATAAAAATTAATCAATTTCTATTCGGTCTAATTAGGTCTACTTTGGTCCCATTCATTCCACTCGGTCCACTTGATTAATTTTTTGTCCCCTTCAATCCACTTTAGACTAATTGGTCCTTAAATTGATTCTTTTTGTAGGTTTTCTTTTCAAATTTAGCTCAAAAATTCTTTTTTTCTTAATTTTTGGGTTGAAAAGTATGAAATTTTATTATATTTAGGCTAAACTCTTTAGTTTTGAGTTTAAAAAAAAAAAAAAAAACAAAACAAAAAACAAAATAGATATTAGAAATTAGAAATTAGAAATATGAGCCCTAAAAATGTAATAAAAATTATAAATATTCAAAAGTCTTATTTGGTCCACATTGGTTTTATTCGGTTCATTCGGTCCTATTTAGTCCATTCTGCTCACTAAAGTTCTATTTGGTCCATTCGATCTTACTCAGTCCAATTCGGTCCATTCAGTCCACATTGGCTCTATTTGGTCCACAAATGTCTTATTCTGTCCATTTCGGTCCTATTTTGGTTATATTATGTCCATTCTGTCTACTTTGGTTCTATTTGGTCCTATTTCAATCCAAATTAGACCTATTCGGTCCATTCTATCCAGTTTGATTCACTTTAGTCCTATTCGGATAATTCGGTCTATTTTGTTCCTATTCTGTTCATATTGTCCACTTTGGTTCTATTCAGTCCTATTCATTCCACATTGCTCCTATTCCATCCACTTCAGTCCAGTTTGTATACATCAGTCTTATTCAGTCCACTTCAGCCCAGTGTGTCTACTTCGGTCCTATTCAGTCTAATGTAGTCCAGTTTGGTCCATTGTATTCACTTCGGTCCATTCATTCTTATTCGGTCTACATTGTTCCTATTCAATCCTAACTAAAGTGAATGAACCAAAATGGACCTAAGTAGACCGAATAGATTAACCTGGACCAAAATGGACCAAAGCAAATCAAAATAAATCGAAGTGTACCAAATGGAATCGAAATGCTACATTGATGTAGCTCAATAAAAGTGTAACAATAATAAATATTATTCTTAACCTTTTTTTTTATAATAATAGATTTTTCATTGAGGTATAAAAAATGATAAATTTGATTCCTTCATTTCACTTTCATCAATTGTGGGTGATCACTTTATTTATATTAATTCATTTTTTAAAATTTTTAATGTATAGTCATTTTAAAATTGAATTAAATAAAAAATTCTTAAAATCGAAATTGAAAAATATAGAGGATAAACTTGTTTGGTTAAGAAGAAATCAAGGGAATCTGTTTGATCATAAATATTTCTTCCAAAAAAAACAAATGTAAGGTGACTTTGCACAAAAACAGCGGTGGGCAGTGGCCAGTCATTGACATATCCACTCTCCAACACCGTTTGGCCATTACTAGCCAAAAACTCATAAAAATCATATAAAATTAAATAACAAAAAAACCTATAAATTTGCTACTTGAATTACCAAATCAATCAATCATGCGATCTATGGGTTCCATAGATTGAAACTATATATATAAATAAAAAATAAAAATCAATTATGTGACATCCTTTACTGGTTGAGCTTATTGCAAACTACTACTAGCATTGGTAGTTAATATGAAGTTTCGAAGTATTATTTTAAAGAATGCGAAAATATAATGTTGGTCTCTGATGTTTGTCTATTGTGCACTTTTGGTCCCTTAAGTTTCGGGTGAACATTATTAGTCCCTGAAATTTAAATTTTTAAAAATAAGCGTCGTTGGTCCTTCCATTAACTTTCATTAAATTTTTGCTTATGTATCTAATGGAACAATGACATTACACTTATATTTTTCATGTGGGAACTTATTTTGTTTAAAGAAAAAATAAAAATGAAAATAAAAAAACAAAATTACACTCATAAATCTGACCCATTCCAATTTGCATCCGAATTATTCACCAATCTCAAGAAGCTTGGCAACATTTTGGTGCATTGTTTTATCTAAATCTCTCTTATGTTCCTTAGAAAATTTATTTATGTCGTCAATTTCATAATAGTATGACCTTTGGTCTGATCTTGTAGCATACAATGGAAACTCTTAATTAATAACTATATTATGATTTATGCCCAATACTTGTAAACAGGAACATAAAAATAAAATAAAATAAAGGTTTTGAAATTAATCAAAGAGAGAAAAACCATTTGGCAGTTTTATAGCCCTTGGTGAAAAACGAATACCAATTGAATACCTCGTCAATTTCATAATGGTTTTACCTTTGGTCAGATCTTGTAGCATACAATTGAAACTCTTAATTAATAACTATATTATGATTTATGCCCAATACTTGTAAACATGAACATAACAAAACAAAAAAAAAAAAGGTTTTGAAATCAATCTAAGAGAGAAAAACCATTTGGCAGTTTTATAGCCCTTGTCAAAAAACAAATACCAATTGAATACCTCGTCAATTTTATAATGGTTTTTTACCCTTGGTCTGATCTTGTAGCATACAATGGAAACTCTTAATTAATAACTGTATTATGATTTATGCCCGATACTTGTAAACAGGAACATCAAAAAAAAAAAAAAAAAAAAAGGTTTTGAAATCAATCTAAGAGAGAAAAAACCATTTGGCAGTTTTATAACCCTTGTTGAAAAACGAATACCAATTGAATACCAAATGAAATTTACAGCTTGGAAGTGAAAAACAGTAAGGCAAATACCAAATAAATTCAAAGAAAGCAAATCCACTGAGACCTCTGTGGACGTGACAACACGTTGCCACTCTGGTGTGCTTCCATCTCAATGAGTATGATTTCATTTTGAGAAAGTAGTCAACCACCAAGGTCTTCCAGATTTGGATTTAAATTGGGGAAAAGAAGCCAGTTTTGATTTTAATCATGTGTGATTTTTTTAATAAAAAATAAGTTGCCACAGGAAAAAAAAGTGTCATGTCAATGTTCCGTTAGACATATAAGTAAGGATTTAATGAAAGTTAATGGAAGAACTAACAACACTCATTTTTTAAACTTTAGGGACTAATAGTGCTCACTTGAAACTTAAGAGACCAAAAGCACACAATAGACAAACTTCAGAGATCAACATTGTATTTTCACCTTAAAAGAACATAAATACAGTAGCTAGGGCATGAGAGTATTCTGTATTGGTATACGTGGTTCCATAATACAAACTTACGCCTCATTAATTTTATGGACTATTATCCATAATACATATATGGCAACTTATAGTTAGAAAGGTTGAGCAAATATATCCACAGGAAAATCCAATAGGCAATAGCTCTTGTTGCAATTGTTGTAGCAAGTTTCTTCGTAGTCTTTTGCTTTATTCAATGTCATTTAAAAAATATATATATATTAATTTCATACATTTTAACTTACTACTCAAACTAAAAAATAATGGTTTTTTTTTTTTTTTTTTCCTAAAACTCATTAGCAATTAGTAATAATAATATAAAAGGGAAATGTTTGATTTTTTATTGACCTCACCTTATTGCGCCACGTGGTTATATAAATTTGTTAACCCACAAATTTCAATGGCCCAAACTATTGGGAAATTAGAGGAGTAATATAATGAAATAACAAAATGATCCAGTAGACAAACAAAAAATTTGATTGGTTAAGAGGTACAATTGAATGTTTTCCTTAGATAATATTTGCCCCCACACAAGAGTTTCTAAAGAGTTATTACAAATTTGTGCTTAAGATACAACCAAGTTTATTGGGTTCTACAAATAACAATTTTAGAGAAGATCCACAAATTTCTTGTATTTCTAAGAAAGATGAAGAAGTTGAGAAAAAGTTACCAAATGAATATGAACCACTATTTATACCCAAAAGATTATGACCATTCAATACTTAAATGAAAAAACTTCTGAAAAAAAAAAAACCAATATCGGCTCCAACCCTTTTGCTCATATCCATGAACCGATTAACCTGCAGCTTTTATATCTCACGGCCCACCATTTTTAGGCATGAACACCACCAATCTAAACCACTCTCCAAAACGAAGAATTTAAACGAATTTGTTTGTTTTAACTTTTAACCATTAGTGTGGGTTTGACTTGGAGGGTAAAATCAACACTTCATACTAATATTCAAATAATGGGTCTAAACACGTAATATGAAAAAAATAGAATTTTGCATTACTTTTTCGATTTAGACGAAAGTTAATACTGGTAAGGTACAACTTGCTTGCTACCAATCAATCATGGAAAACATTGATAAAACTAGGGTATAAGCCAATGTAGAAGCCTTAACATGATTAGAAGTTCAATTTTGATTGGCCACCATATCCATGCAAGATAACACATTCAACCAATCCAATATGTCTTCTCTGTGCAGAGAGAGAACAGAGGGAAGTAAAGCAGTTGTTACTCTCTTCTATGTTTAGTTTTTTTCTTGGAAGAGTGGGGGGAATCTCCTCTATGCTATTTGCTTCAATTGTTTCACTTTCTGAAAATCAGGGGCACGGAAATTTTTTTCCACCTCCCAAGCTTGTTGTGACATACAATTAAATGTTGACTTTGCACCTTTCTCATCCGTCACTTCTCTTGGAAAAGGTATGCGGACCTCAAATACACCTTTCTGAGGAGAGAAGAGACGCATATCAAAGCCTAACCGATCAACCCAGATCAGCTTTGCCTCTGATACCTGCACAATTAAAATGTACTTTGAGAAAGAAGGATAATCTAAGGCAAACTCTAGTTTGGTCACACTGTATCACTCCATTAACTAAGTGACATTTATTTATTTGTCGTTAGATAACTTAGTGGTACATATGAACTCAGGATCCTCCACTTTGTTCTTACAAGGGGAGAAAGAACCATTTGAGCATTGAGCTAGAGCTTATTGGCAATACTTATGGCATATAATTATCATGGCCTTGTCATGCAAAACTCAAGAAGAGAATTGAAGATCAACAAAAGTCAGTCCACTTTAAACCATAGAAAGCCTGGGAGTTCACCAGTTACTATACCATAGTAATCCAGAGACTTTCTGTGAATGAGAGAAGTGTAGAACCTGATGGGAAAATCAGGCACATAAATAATTTAGTAATTTTCTGGAAAAGGGTATTTTGTGTTCTGCTCTGGGTCAAGTTGTGCTTTGTATGATGGGTTGAGTCATTGGTCTTGGTCAAATTCAATCTTCACGGGCTCAAGTCTTGTCTTGCTTGGCAAGTAGGCCACCAAGTCTGCTTCTTTTCAAAACATAGGTAGTTATAAATTACAAATAGAGCGAACGGATCAGAATGAAGAGCTGAAGTGTTTTCTGACATTTGTGATGTACAGTGTACTTTGAATCTTTGAGGCCCACACTTTGGAGGCATTGCATGATGCTTCTTTTTTTCCATTTTTTTGGTGAGGCATGATGCATTATCTCTTAGATGTAACGCCTAAGACCCCTGGGTATCATATCCGAGATAGCATTCTTTATCTTTTTCTTACAATCTTTAAATACTGCATTTTTCAGTTGCAGAACTCCTTTTCCTTCTCCCCACCAATAAGTCTTTTAACTCCCAAACATTTACAAAGTTGCTATTAGAAATGCTTGCAACATTTCTTAATTTCCAGAAAATTTCAGCCATTAAATAGAGCAGATTTTGGTCTTTGTTCTACTACTCTTAAGTTCGGTTGGATATGCTTTAAGTCAGAATCTAGATATAGATTCTTGCATTTTCTGATACATCAAATCTCTAAACCATCCTGCATAACTTTGTTTTATCAATGAAATGTGCATGCATGAAAACGACTAACACATCACAATCCAAAATGTGAAGTGCCAAAATGCAACATAGAGAGTGACAACCGTCTACTCAAATCATTATTCAGGCATCAAAGTGTTGGAATGACCCATTTGATTTGGAAGATTCATTTCATCAAAACAGCAGGAGACCCATAAAACAATAGTTGAATCCTAGGTTATTCTTTCTGAACTACTTTCTACAAAGTAGAACCTAACATTTCCTATTTCATAAGCAATATTTATTCTCTCAAACAAATTATGTAACATTCGGGTTTGAGTTTCTGACAAACTTAAGGTAAAAGTAAAGGCAAAAGACATTTAGTTGGGTGCAAACCTGGAAGTCCAAATCAACGTATATGTTGCAAAAGCGATTAACATCTTCCATGTTGTTGGTGTTTATCTCATTCACTAGCTTTTCTGCAAAGTCGCGAAGAGGATCAGGGTAGGCATTTTTATAGTCTAATGAAGTGACCCATACACCATCCTGGAATAGTTTCAGACATCAAAATCACATTTTAATTAACACATTCAGTATGTTTCAAATGATGGTAATTTTCAGATACACTGATAAAGTTAGCAGGCTACAGAAGAAAGATGAGTACAAACGATCTTATGAGTCAAAACAAGACAACATATATCACCAACTTACCTCCTTGAAGTCTTCTAACTGAAGTACCCGTTCCACAGCAACAACATATATGAGGTCTTCATCAACTTCTTCTCCAAATCTCTTTTTCCATAATGAATGCAGTTGCTGAAAAGAGGGTGGGGGGGAAAAGACGGTGAACCTCCAAATCAAAAAAAAAAAAATCCAGCAAACAATTAAAGACGCACATCTTTGGATAGCTTTTTATGAGTTTTATATGGATCAATAAGACATTGGAACTTAGTACTAGATTATATTTTGTAAATAAGCCAGTGTATGCTTATGTTTTGTATCATATCTAAGGAGTTCCTAGGTTCAGGCCAAAGAAGCAATATCACTCGATCAGGATCAAACCAACTACAATCTTTTCCTGTCTGTGAAATCCCACCAGGGCACCTTCAAAGGTCTATGTACAGCAAATTAACCTGACCACATGACACTGGAACAGAAAATCCTGTGACCTCACATTGCATTAGAGGTTTGTGTCTCTACAATTCAAGATGAGCAAGGAACAGCCAATAAAGTGAAAGCCTTAAAAAGCCCTTCTGCCAACCCATCATTCTACAATGGTATGTAAACAATAACATCTTATCCTCAAATTCCATGCCATGATCATGCGATACAGGGCTTGTTATACAAGCCACTGGTTGCAATGACTTAAAAATCAAGAAAATGAACAATGAAATAAACTTAAACAGAAGAATAAGGCAGTGAGCATGCAGTGCAGGATGGACTACACAAAAGACTCCTGGTTGCAGGCTTAGGAAAATGATCAATGAAATCAACTTACAAAGAAGAAAGTTATACAAATACTAAGACAAGAAAAGCACACAATCACATCAGCCAAATCACCATCTCCCCCTTAACATTAACAACCAAACCCTTAGGAATATTTTACTAATTCTAAAAATAAATAAATAAACACAATGTAGTGATGTACTAACTAGAAAAAGTTAACCAAAGTTTTCCATAGTAAACAGACTTGGCATCATGCAAAACCCACACAATCCGTCAATCCCTTCAAAAGCTCATTTGTTCTTAACCTGCCATAAGGTCCACATTGAACAATGTACAGCAGCTTTCCAAGCCAATCTTCTTCTTTTATCACCTATTCTGATGCCAACATCCTAACACCTCCAAAATTGATTAAAGTGGTACCCAATACATTCAAAATAAGGAAACAATTAGAGACCAAACTCCTCTAATGATTAAACAATGCAAAAAAAAGAAAAAAAAAAAAGAGAAGAAGATGATCCTCTGAACCCATAGCCCTTGCACATATAATACCAACTAACAATGATCTTTCCCTTTTAATAAAATTATATAATGTGTAATTCTAAAGAGCGACTGTTGAAATGTTAAGAGTGACCTAAGTAGGAAGTATAGCGCACCAGATCTCCTTCCATTAGGAAAAAAATTCACAATCCAAGAAACCAAGAAACTACTATTTACTCCTCTTTAGAGAAGTTCTGTACAAAAGATAACTCCACTTGTATAAAACACTAAGGTTTTCATTAATTTCCCAACTAATTATGGAAATTGTGAACAAAAATTGTAATAAAACTTTCTTGATGTTCTTCTTTGTAAACTCCCAATTAAGAATCCCCAACTAACTAAATTGTAACAAGCACCACATTAGAAAAATCCCCAAGTCCTGAAGCATCCAACCACATTTACTCTGATTTTGAACAAGACAACAAACAAAAAAAAATCTTCATAACACTAGACATCCATACAAATATATATATATATATATATATATGAATAAATCAGAATATAAGGAAGAATATGAACAACTAAGAATCTCTAAGGAGAAAACATGTTGAATACCCTAATATTCCTAGTAAATTACATAACCAGAGCTTATAAGGCTAGCTGAAATAGTACAAGATATAACAATGCTAAACTCCTGCCAAAACACCACACATCCTCCCAAAACCTAATTCTTTTGCCATCCCCTAGACCAAAGCCCACAAGTCTAGCCTACGAATCTCATCCTGCTCTAATGGCCTTCCAAAGACCACAACCATAAGAAAAGACAAACTGGCTGCGAAGTCCAATCCCCATACCTCCCCAGAGAAAATCACGTTGAAGCTTCTTCAATCTATTTGTTGCATTAGCTGGCATAGTGAATAGAGACATAATATACATGGACAAACTAAACAAGATATAATCTTTTTCATCCTACCAATCTTCTCTCCATTCTCTCAATGATACCATTCCACAGAGACCATGCCTTTAGCTCCCAATGGAAGGCCCAAATAAGTCAAAGGTAACAAACCAACCTCACCACCCAACATCAACGCTAATCCCTCCACAACAGCCACTGATCCCACTAGCACAATCTCACTCTTCCTTAGATTTACTTTAAGACCCATGACCACCTCAAAATATTAGTTCATATACAAGACCCAACTCTTTGTAAAAGCACCATTCTGTGGATCAATTATGTGAAAGGAAATAGAATAATTACATAACTGAAGCATCAACCAAATTTCCCTAGAATTATGTCGTAGGCTCGTAGCAGAACTAGAAGCAACAATATATTCCTTATTTTGAACAAAAAGAAATTCAGAATCTAATCGCATTTTAGCAAATGACAAAGAACCAATAAGGCACTTCACTTTGAATTTCAGTCCCTAAACTGCCCTATGAAGTAGATATAGCCGCCACAAAGATTCTGCAAAACCCTTCTAATAAATCCAGATTAATCACAAACTTGCATATATTATGTGTCACAGCTTTGTCAAAATTTTACTTACATAAAAAAAAAAATTAAGCTACAACTATTTCCAAATTGAGGCAAGATTATACCTTCAAAACCATCCTGTCTTCTGGTTTGTCAAGGTTGCCTTGAATTGTACACTGAGGAGTCCTCAATCCACATTGCTCTAACTGATTCAAAGAAATTCACAACAACAAACTATTGAGTTTAGTTTACATACACATACATAAACGGGCATTTCATTCAAATAAATTACCAATTGTTCCAAAAGCTTAAGCTTTATGAGACAGTAAATTTAATCATTTAACCACCATCTGACACCATAGTAAATTACCGACAGTCCCAAAAACTTAATAGAATGAAAGAAGTACCTGAACATGGAGACTAGACCTCCTATCAAAAGAGAACTGTCTATTGGAGGCATTCAAGCACAAAACTGGAGTCCCTTCTGGGTCAACAGCGAAGCGAACCCCGATGCCCAAAGGCCAACCTTCTTGGTTCAAGGTGGAAAGTGTGCCCAGAGAGGCCAACTCCATGATTGTCCTTGAAACTTCAGCTGGGAATGGCTTATTGGGGCTGAGTTCCAAATGGGTCGGCTCTGATACAAGAGAAAGAGAGCATTTTGGAGTGCGGGAAGGAGATTGGCGAAACGGAAATGGGAATCGAATTGGAGGAGTGAATTGGGTTTTGGATATGGGTTTTGAGGGAGAGAGTGATGGAGCAAAGCGGGTAGCTAGAGATTGAGCTTGGAGAAGCATTTCAAATCAAATTGAGAATGGTTTGATTGAGAGAGCCAAAGACTGTCAGAGTGACTAACAGTTTGGACAAGGTGAGATTGGAGAAGACGATGATGACGTTGAGTTGTTGATGATAACTCTAGTTGGACCCGGACAGGAGGAGAGAGTGTTGAGTTGGGTTTTTGCTTTCTGTTTTTGTATTTTTTGTTTTATTTTTTAGCATTATATATTTTGTTCACACAAGTCCACTGGAGACAAGATTAAAATTTATTCACTCTATAATTAATGAATCCACAATAGATATTCATTGGAATCTATCTTGAAAGGGAAGTATACATATGATCGACTCTAATTAATATGTTGAAAATTCATAGCTTTTTTTTTTTTTTTTTTTTTTTGGTGTGTGTGTGTGTGTGGTATCAATGGTTGCAAGAGTAGAGGGGAGTTTTCCTTTCTTGATGCCATAAATTTGAAATTATAGGTCAACTTTGGTTAATTTTAAATAAATTATATTACCAGTTTAAAGGGTCAAGTTCATACGTAAAAAAGATAAAATTGATCATATTCTCATATTTGTGGGTCAAGTTTATACGGAACATTTGTATTCTCAATTTAGTATTATTGGTCATTAACTTTTGCAACGTACAAAAATTTTGCAATAATCTAATAATACATATACATTATAATTAAGTAACATTTTTTCATTATCCAAAAGATTAGAAATCCAAAAAATGTTATGAATGAATACAAAAGAGATCTATGATTACAAGATAAAAATCCATTTATATCATGGAACCCAATTTGTTCTAGAGCAAATTCAAAGTGGACAAAAGATGGACCCAATTGGACTGACTTGGACAAAAATAAACAGAATAGACCGAAGTGGATTGAAATGGGCTAATGTGAACCAAATGGCCAAAAGGATCTAAATGGACCGAATAGGACTGATTCCGACCGATATAGACTGAACTAAACCGAATTGACTGAACTGGATTGAATGGACCAAAATGGACCTAGTAGACGGACTTGAACCAAAATGGACCAAATCAAATCAAAATAGACTGAAGTGTACCAAAAGGAACCAAAATACTACATTGATGCATTTCAATGGGAGCGTAACAATAATAAATGCTACACTTAACCTTTTTGATATTAATAGAATAATCATTGAGGTATAAAAAATGATAAATTTGATTCCATCATCTCACTTCCATCAATTGTGGGTGATCACTTTATTATAATAATTCTTTTTTTAAAAAAAAAATTCAATATATAGTCATTTTAAAATTTAATTCAATAAAAAATTCTTAAAATTGAAATTGAAAAATATAAAGAATGAACTTGTTTGGTTAAGAAGGAATTATGTTTGATCATAAATATTTCTCCCATCTTAAACAAAAGTAAGACGGCTACGCACAAAAACAGCAGTGGGCCAATGGCCACTCATTGACATCACCACTCTCCAACACCATTTGGCCAATACCAGCCAAAAACTCAAAAAATCATATATATATATATATATATATATATATATATATATATATATATATATATATATATATATATTTTAAACCCCATAAATTTGCAGCTTTAATTACCAAATCATTTAATCATGCGACTGGTGAGTTCCAATTAGCTTAATTGATAAAGTTTCTTATAGTTAAAAATTCAATTATGTGACCCTTTTACTGGTTGAGCTTATTGCAACCTACTACAAGTATTCAGGGACGGAGTTAGAACTTAGAGTTAAGGGAGAGCGGCTTTGTTGCTGGTTGTGTGTAGTGATTTTGGCCTTTGACTTTGCTATTGTTTAGTCACTTAATTGCTAGTTGTTTAAAATTTTTTAAAGGATCAGATTGTTTGTTTTAGGTAAAATTGGTTGATTAGGCTAAATTTTTTTAAGTTTTACTATTGGTAATTTTGTTGTTGGACTAATTTTTTTGGGCTTGTATATTTTGTTTTAGATTTGGTTTTTAAAATGAGGAAAATATCAGAGCTACAAACTATTTTACAAATTGTTGATGTGATGAGTAGTTATTGATAAGTAAAAAAATAATGTAAATGGTAAGCCCAAATGTGAATCAATAAGAATTTGCTACCTTAACGATTTATAAAAATGTTGTAAAAAAATTTGTGACTATAACAATACTCTTAAAAGAATCAATGATATTGTTAAAGAGGTAAAAATGTAATTTTATAAAAATAAATTGCTAAATTAGTACCTATATATATAATAATATATTTATATAAAATAAATAAATAAATAAAATTGGGGGGAGGGGGGCATTGCCCCCAAGTCCAACCATGGCTCCATCCATGCAAGCATTGGTAGTTAATATGAAGTTTTGAAGTATTATTTAAAAGAAAATAAATATAACAGCTAGGCCATGAGAGTATTCTGTATTGGTATACGTAGTTCCATAATACAAACTTCCACACCTCATTAATTTTATGGACTATTATTCATTCTACAAATATAGCACCTTATAGCTAGAAAGGGTGAGCAAATATATCCATGGGAAAATCCAATAGCTCTTGTTGCAATTGTTGTAGCAAGTTTCTTCTTAGTCTTTTGCTTTATTCAAATCTATTAAAAATACCTAAAAGTAAAAAATTGTAATAATAAAATTTATCATTAGACATCATATATAAGCAGTTGTTTCCCCAAAAAAAAAAAAAAAAATTGATGGGAAAAAAAAATTCAAAGTATGACTCGAGGAAGGAGTGACATATGAACTTGATATGCATGAACTTAAGTTCAAAGTATTTTAATTCCCGCCTACACCAAAAAATTAATTGTTATTTTGGTCTGATAATAAATAGTAATTATCGAGAGTGGATGTCAAAGGTTGAAATTCTTTCTCAAAAAATTCAAAATATTTCACTTAATCATGTTAGAGATGATACAAAACTAAGGTCTCTTAACTGTAATACATTTATTGTATCCTTATATATGACCATACATTTATTGTAACCTTATTGTGACGTTATATATGTAGAAAAAAAAAAAAAAAAAAAAAAAGAGAGAAGAAGAAGAAGCTATCAAAAATCTTTTGTGCACTAATTATTGTTGCTTACAGCTATTTACATATCATCGTACACAACTTGTGAAATCAAGTTTTCACACAATTTCAGTGCGTCCCATATACACAGTGTATAACAATCACCCCCTTTTTTTAAGTATAGGCGAATGCTTATTATTTTTATGATGTTGCAATGTGAAATTTAGAAATTATTTGCTTGATTGTTTATATGTAATTAACAATTTGGAAATTTTCGCTAAGATACAAATGCACTCAAATGGGTCTTAAACTCAATGGCACTAATTATAATATTAATATTATTTTGATGTTTATAATTCATAATTTTTTTTTATCTCTCTTATATAAATTATAAAAGTGCACCTGAAAATTATTTAAATTTCTTTAGATCTTTTTTTTAACCTCTTAGGGAAAAAGGAGACAAAAATGTGTAATTAATAATTATCCTCTGCATCTCAGAATGGAACCCACATAGTTTCTACTGCAGATAATTGGTCTACAAAGGGATTGGAAATACTCAAGACTGTAGAGGATCTCTCCCTACATCACTGATAAATAACGGTCTCCAACTGAATTTTTAACCATAAGACACTCTCATTCCCTCTACTCCTTGTAGTTGGTAGTTCCTCTCTCCCTCTCTCTCTCTCTCTCTCTCTCTCTTTCTTTCTCTCTCTCTCTCCTCCAAGAAACACTAAAGAGAGCACAACAATGGCGAGACCCATTTGCTTTTGGCTACAGTACTTTGTGTTCTTGATGTTCATAGGCCCCATCGTTTCTTATGCTTTGCCATGGCCACCACGACCACCACAGTCTCACCAAGGTGAAACCTTTTTTCTTTCCATCTTTTACTTTCTTTTTTCTTTTTCTCGGCAATTGCTTAGAAGTTTTAGGAAAGAAAAGAGAAGATATGCAACTGAAAACGCTAAAAACTTCTGCTTTTTCTTAGCAACCAAACAGTGGCTATGCCTTTCTGTGCTCTATTCTACCGGAATTGACACAACTATGTGGCTTTATTGAAGTTAAAACAAAAGACCCATGATGGGATTTTCATATATTATTCTTGCTTATGTTTCTCAAACCCCAATCTTTCAAAAAGCCCATTTCTTTTCTTCATATGTTCAATCCGTTTGGTTGTTGAGAAAGTGCAAGAAAAGAGTAGAAATTGCAATTCTGTAGTTAAATGAGCGAAAATATTACTATTTGGCAAAATCATTCAAGATTTAATTTCTTTTGTTATGCTTTAAGTTTGTTAAGAAGAACAGATTCTCTAAAACCCATTTCTTTAATTTCGTCATTCATTCTTTGAGTTTGGTTGATGGGAAAGTTCAAGAAAAGGGAAGGAATTGATATCTGATAACATCTACAAAAATTGTGCCCAACACTGTTTCTTTGTTTCCTATCTTGTTATAGACCCAAGTTACCTCAAGTTTGTGTCCAATGCTACCGAGTTCCCATCCGAATACTACTATGATTACATCATTGTTGGAGGCGGCACAGCTGGCTGCCCACTGGCTGCAACACTATCTCATTCTTATAAAGTACTAGTGCTAGAACGAGGCGGAGTTCCTCACGGCGAAACCAATTTAATGTCCCAAGAAGGTTTCTTGGCCACACTCATCGAAGCTGACACATATGACTCCCCTGCCCAACCCTTCACATCAGAAGATGGCGTTCTAAATGCCCGTGGACGGGTTCTTGGTGGCAGCAGTGCAATAAATGCTGGGTTTTATAGCCGAGCCGATGATGATTTTTATAAGAAATCAGGTGTGAATTGGGATCTTAGAGTTGTGAACCAATCCTATGAGTGGGTTGAGAGGGCTATTGTGTTTAGACCAGAGCTCAAGACTTGGCAATCAGCAGTTCGAGATGGGTTATTGGAAGCTGGTGTTGATCCTTATATTGGGTTTAGTTTGGATCACTCGGTGGGAACCAAGATTGGAGGTTCTACTTTTGATAGTACAGGGAAGAGATACAGTGCTGCTGATCTTTTGAACTATGCAAGACCTTTCAATATTAAGGTTGCTGTGTATGCAAATGTGGAAAGGATACTACTGGCTTCATCTTCATCTTACATGGGGTCAAGGCTATCAGCAATTGGAGTTGTTTATAGTGATCATACAGGCAGGTATCACCATGCAATAGTACGTGAACATGGTGAGGTGATTCTCTCTGCTGGTGCCATTGGAAGTCCACAGCTACTGCTGTTGAGTGGCATTGGTCCGCGGCCTTATCTATCTTCTTGGGGAATTCCGGTTGCTCACCATCTTCCCTTTGTTGGGCAGTTCCTTTTTGATAATCCACGGAGTGGTGTCTCAATTGTGGCTCCAATTCCAGTGGAGCACTCACTGATTCAGGTGGTTGGCATTACAGAATCAGGAGCTTATATTGAAGCAGCTTCCAATGTTATCCCTTTCGTATCCCCTGCTCACTCTATATTCATTCGGACACCATCACCTCTGTATCTCACTGTGGCTACTCTCATGGAAAAGATTATTGGACCACTTTCAAGTGGATCACTGAGACTAGCTTCAACAGATGTCCGGGTGAATCCAATCGTTCGATTCAATTACTTTAGCAATCCAGTGGACCTTAAACGCTGTGTGAATGGCACACGCAAGATTGGAGATATTCTGAGGAGCCGATCCATGGAGGATTTCAAGGTTAGGAACTGGTTTGGTGGTCATGATTTCAGATTTGTGGGACCTGCATTGCCTGTTGATCAAGCTGACAATCATCTCATGGAAGATTTCTGCCGCCGCACAGTTAGTACCATATGGCACTACCATGGGGGCTGTGTTGTGGGGAAGGTGGTTGATGGTGATTTCCGGGTCTTTGGCATTGATGCTCTCAGAATTGTTGATGGTTCAACATTTGGTGTATCACCAGGGACAAATCCTCAGGCTACTCTATTAATGCTTGGACGGTAAGTGAATGTTCTAAATTTAGTTCACAGTAAAATGCTTTTGGAATAGATTGACCAATTAGTTTGTTTATTTTCACAGATATGTTGGGTTGAAGATAATCAGAGAGCGGACAAGATATAGATGATAATCTGCCCTTATGAACTTCAAGGACCTTCGGCTGACTATGCTGTTAGTCAGTTGTTTCTTTTTTGTAGTTATCTTTTTTGGTTTAAGTAGCAAGTCTGGTTGTTTTGGCTCTCTCAGTACTACTAGTGCTTTGTTGATTTGTTCATTCAAAATAATACTATGCGTGAATGTTGTCACAAATGCTAAATGTGGATACTAAAACAGCTCTCGCTGAATAAAAAAATGAGATTGAATTTGTGCAGTTTGTGTTTCAGATTGCTTGTACTTATCAAATTCTTCTATTTCTATCTATTCCCTAGTCAATTTTAGTTGTGGCATATGGTGTATAAGTGTATTTGTTCATGAGCATGCGTGTGTACATCTGTAGTTGAATTGAAATTGTAATATCAGCTTTTAAAAAGCTTTTCACTTGACCATGTACTACTGCAGTTGCAGAGATGGCTCTCTTGGGAGTAATAATTTGTCGATTTTACATTTAGAGTCTCTGATAACAGATTGTTGAATAAGGCCATATTTGAACAACTCGAGTAAAATTGAAATAGTAATTATTGAGTTTGTTTTTACTTGTCATATAATTCATGCTCTAAGATTAATCTCTTCAAACTAGCTTTGACAGCTGTTCTGTGCCTTGTTTTGGTTCAAAGGATGTTTGTGTTCATAATGGTAAGCTCCTTGCAGAGGAAGGTCTTTTTGGTGTGATCAAGAATGACGTAAGATACAGAGCAATGGTTTGCAGGAAAGTGAAGTGCTCTCTCTTCAATGGAATTCTGTGTAATAGATGGAATATCCCCTTTCCTCTCTTTGATCTGAGTAAATTTCCTTTTTCTTAGGGGTCCTTTTGGTTGTTTAGCTGGTAGCAAGCTGATTAGTGGGAGTCAATTGTATAGTTAAATCGGCTTAGCAGTTAATTGTTTTTATTTGGTTGTAGATTTCTTTTGCTGCTTGTTTCTGGTTTGTTTTGGAACCCTTCTTTAAATTCTTTTGTTCTGTTAATAAAATGTTACCCTTTAATCAAAAAGGAGAAATTTGATTAACTGGCCTTAACACAAAGCCTGAGAATTTAAAGCTGTGGGGACTGATGCAAAGGCTATTCTGGTGATGCTCAGCTATTGAGTTTTAGTCAAAGGAATGAAGTATATATAAAACAAAACTTGGTAGCATATTGACATAGCTCCAATTCAGTCAACCAAATCAGCAGATAATGATCTTGAGTTAATAACTTCTGATCATCATCTGTAGTTTACCTTGCCTCAGCAGAGTCATCTGCAGGGATTGGCTTCATGACTTCCATCACATATTGACCAAACATATCCAACCCCACCGACTACAACTTAAATCTCTATTTGCAACTGAATTAATGAAGTTGCCTTTGGCTTCCACTCAAGCTTTGATCTGCCATCTTCTGGCTTTGATAATGCTCTTCTCAGCCTCGATCCCATCTAACCACTATAAATCTAGACTACTGTCTGCATTGTACGCAACTCTAAAAACATAACTTATATTTACAACATTCCATAAAAATGCCATTCTCTTTAAGGCCTAACCAAACCCCCCTCTCCCCCCCCCCCCCCAAAACACCCAGCAGGCGCCTATCTTTTTAAGGCACAGAGACAAGCTTTCAAGCCGCTTTAGTTCTTTTAAATTACCGATTATCCCAAAACTTTAAACTATTACATTTAACTATATAATTCTAATAAGCCATAAGATCTCACTTACCATTTTCCTTTCTGCAGATAATTCTGTTATATATTTTAATGACCTTTTTAGGCAAAATGAAGACGTTGTCCCAATGTACCTAAATAATGTTTAAAACAGATTGAATGAGTGGAATTCTTCATTCAAATGAAAGCTTCTTAGCAACGCATGAATAATCATTGACGTAACCTTTTCAATTAAGGGGGGTACAATCTTAAGCACTCAATTTACCTGAGAATAGAGGCACTCCCAAGTACCATATGCATAAAGAAATGCTTGTTGAAGCACCTAGTTAAACTAAGCTGACAATGTTACCAGGTAGCCACATATATCCTTCAATTTCAATTTGGAAACTAAATTAATGCCTCAATTGTGAGAATCTGTTTTTTTTTTTTTTTTTTTTTTTTGAGAAACACTATGAGAATCTAGTTAATTATCTAATCAGATGCTTTGTGAGTAATTCCTTGCAGGTACCTATGTGGTAGTTCCCAATCAACTGTATTTCAAGGGAAAATAATTCCCCTCCCTTATCAAGGTACACCACAGAGTGAATATCAAAAAGTTAAACTAGGGGTTTCGATGTTTGACACAACCTGTGAACACGCATGAGTTTTTACAAATTTGGGTTGTGCCTTAACTGGTTTAGATCATAAACAAGCCGATTCGAAAGTGACATGACAAGAAACGTGTCATAAGCGGGTTAACTCGCATGACTCACAATTGACACGCTAATTTATTTGTGTTAATCTAAAATGATCCATTTAACACTCCTGTTTAACTCGTATGACAAATAAATACTCTTTAAAAAAAAAAAAAAAAAATTTCCAAGTATCTTCTATATCCAACCTATATTAAACTTAAAAAAAGTGAGTAATTACAAAAATAGATTCTTAAATGAAAAAAAAAAAAAAAAAATTCTGAAAAAGCAATCAAAAATAGATTCTTAAATGAAAAAAAAAAATATATATATATATATATCAAAATATAAATATTATTCATTCAATATTTAAAATAAGAGGAGACCCCATTGAAAATTGTCGGCTTAGACTTCAAAATGTGTTGACTAGATCCTAAACCGTGCCTATTGTTGCAGACTGCAAATTTGAAGAATAATCTACAAGTTTTTTGTTTAATTTTTTTTTCTTTATATTTAAAATACTCTACGCATATGAAAAACCATTATAGTAATGTGATCATATTTTGTATAAAAAGCATAACATACCAATAACATGGTTAATATTTCATGATTTTGGCATTATTATCCGAGTATATTGGTATGAAGAAATCAATTCAATTAATGTTAAAGTTGTTAAAATTATACAAATATCAAATTGATGGCTTTGCATAGAAGTGTTTAGAGGAATTGGATATTGGATGAAACTAATAATTTATTAAAAAATTTAAATAAAACAAAACATTTCCTTATTGTTGATTCTAGTAAGATAGAGAGAATGAGGATGGTTTGAGAAATCTTAGTATATATGATTCTAGTGAGATAGAGAGAAATCTTAGTATAAGGATATATGTAACTGTTTATGTATACCGAATTATATTCTGTGGTTGAGTAGATTTTATTTGAAATGTTAGGTTATATTAAGCTATTTTGATAAAATAGCCATGTTCCTCTGAAAAATATATACTACAGTTAAACAAAAAAGTCAATTTTCACTTTTATATCTAATTTTTGTTATTATTTTATATATAAAAACTTAAATTTATATTTCAATTAGTATTATTCTTGTGCAATGCATGACTTGATGAAGATGTATGTGTAAACTAAAAAAGTAAAATATAATTAAAACTAAATTAATAAACAAATAGTAATAATAATATAAAATAAGTAAATAATAATTTCAATAAATATTAAATCAACTAAATTACTTATTAATTCTTTTAATAAATAATTTCACTAATTAAATAATTTATTACTTTAAAAATAATTCAAAGTCATTCTTCTTCATGACTTCCTTCACAATAAGATGTGAGATTTTATCCAAATTCCCCAACATGTGAGAATAAAAAACAGAGACAAAATACAACACAAAATTTACGTGATTCACGCAATTTTTACATGATTCAGCCATATTACTTTTTACATATCAAAGACCACACCTGACTTCACATAGCCCTACAATGCATAGCAATTAGAAAGGTCAAATTCTTTAATAACCCAAAAAAAAAAAAAAAAAAAAAAACCGAACATAGTGGCATGTTTTATGATTATTAGTGTACCCAATAATGAAAAATCTATCACGTAAGTACGTAACAAATCTAAACATATACTAATATCAAGCATCTTGACTAATTTATGAATTTCTGAAATAAAGAATACTAACTAATCAATGAAACTGTTCAATTACCTAAAGTCTAAACTCTTAACCTATCCAAATCAAAATAGTTTTCTTGAATAACACGAAACCTAAAAAAACCAAAACTAAACCCAAAAAACTAAAAGTTGTTGATGATGATAATATATCAATGATCAGTAGCAGCTTCTTCTTGCTTGTTGCAGCAGTTTATCTAAGCAGTTTCTTCTTGCTTCTAGCGTCACCTCGTTTATCCTTTGTGTAAAAGAAAAGAAACGGTCAGCAGCTTCTGTTTCAGTTTCACCATCACAGATGAGTTGCAGCTGAACTGACAAGATAAACTTGTCGAAGCCGTAATCTTGAGAGGCAACCATGACTTGGGACTCGAGCTCCGACCCCAGACGGTCACAAAGAAAACCGTCGAGGCCTAAACCCTTGACGATGGCCCAGATTTTGGTTTTCCGCAACTCTGGTGAAGCCAAGATATCAGGAGGAATATAAAAGGATTCGCATCCCATCTTGCAACCGGGAATGTTCATAAAGAATTGCAGAGTAGGTTTGGCTGGTGGGTCTTCAGCCCCGAATCCGTAAAACTCAATTTTTGACTTGAAATCAACGTATTTGTTAATTGCCATTGATATTTACTTGGTTCTCGTGAATTAAGGTAGTTTAAAAATCCTATGAATATAAATGTACATAGTACTTTATTTGAATATAAAAACTTTGTCTGTGGTTGAGTTGAATTACAAAACCGAAACCACATAGAGTTATACTAGATATCGGTATCTATTTATTTGATAAAAAAATAATCATTATAATTATAATAAATAATGAGCCACCTGGAACTCTTAATATAATGAATGAATGAATTATTATTCTTATCATAATAACTCTAAGAATAATATCATATTTGCAAGAAAACAAATCAAACTATGAAAAATTAACCATTTATTTAGGAAATACCGAACAGTAAGATTTTATTTGAACAATTTGGTTTTTTAATAGTAAGTTATTTTGATAAAATAACCATATTTTTCCTAAAAACCGTGCAATTTGATTTTCTATACCTAAAAAGGGTCAATATTGCATTTTTATATATGGGCTTTTAGGATTTTTGCTTTTCAATTTGAAGTAATTCCCCGAAAGATCAATTTAGGTATCCTATTGTTTTTCATTAGATATATATATATATATATATAAATCCTGTAACTTTTTTGAATATTAATATTCTATAAACTAGAACTAGTAGTGTGCGTTGCATAGTTTTGGTCCAATTCGGTTCATGTCGGTCTACTTTGGTCCATTTCAGTCCATTCTGTCCATGTCACTTCAATTCAGTTCATTCGGTCCATTTTGGTCGATTGGGTCTATTTCGGTTCATTCAGTTTCCTTTGGTCCAAATTGGTCCATTTTGGTTCATTTCAGTCTAATTTAGTCTATTTCGGTCCTATTCATTTTATTCAGTCCACTCAGTCCATTCAGCGCACTTATTTAGGAAAAGGAAAAGACAATTTTGAGTTGAGAGCATGGTTTTAAAAACCAAAATGATCAAAGAACCAAAAAAAATGGTATTATTCCTAGTTTTACTAGTTGAATCGTTGGTTTTCCAATTTTTACCAAACTAAATTAGGGGTCTAGTTCTCGGTTGAACCAATCGTTCCGATCCAATTTTTAAAACCATGGCTGAGTGTACATATTCTAAATTCAAATTTGTTTGGGACCCTTCTTTAAATTCTTTTGTTCTGTTAATAAAATGTTACCCTTTAATCAAAAAGGAGAAATTTGATTAACTGGACATTACATCACCATACACAAAGCCTGATAATTTAAAGCTGTGGGGATTGATGGAAAGACTCTTCTGGTGATGCTCAGCTATTAAATTTTAGTCAAAGAAATGAAGTGTATATAAAACAAAACATGGTAGCATATGGACATAGCTCAAATTCAGTTAACCAAATCAGCAGATGATGATCTTGAGTTGATAACCTCTGATCATCATCTGTAGTTTACCTTGCCTCGGCAGAGTCATCTGCAGGGATTGGCTTCATGACTTCTATCACATATTGACCAAACATATCCAACCCCACCAGTACCAAGCTGATCAATAATAGTAAGTCTTTACATATCAGATCATAATTAGAACAAAATAATGTTAATGCTTTATTATTATTCGTGTGCCCAATATTGAACAATCTATCACATATGTGACAGGACATATTAAAAGTATCAAGCTAAACTAATGAGAGGTTGACTAAACAATGAAATTCTCAAATTAATAAGAAGCCATTCATTACTATGTGACTAATCTATGAAGCTCTCAATTCAAATGTTGCACTGCCTACAAATCCAATCCTATGCTTCAATATACAGCTCTATTCACATCAGGATAGGACAAAAATATAATCACCCCATCTAAACAGTTTACAAGATAAAATTTTATTATAAAACGTAGTGTAGCATTAGTATTTTGTATGAATAGAGCCTATTTGATAGTCCTACAGCAGTTTAACTGTTCCATCAATTGTTTTTATAGAATCTACTGAACAAATTCATTATTTGGAAAGCAATCTATTTAAGTAGGAAGTTCTCATCGTGGTACATGAATAATTTCTTGGATTTGAAAAAAATGACTTGTTTCATAATTTTTTATGATAATGACACATGAAATTCAAATGGACCCTTTCATGTTTAGGTAAACCAAATAAGCCATTGATAGTTTATACATGTTCAATTTGACTTCTGCATTTGCATCTCTAGATGTGGGTTGATGTTTGGGCTCATGCTCAGCTTAAACAATGATATATTAAGCGTATTATACTTTCGAGTCTTATATTGGTGCAGAATGGCAATATAGACTGCCCAAGAAGAGTGAGATTAGGCAATGTGTCGACTAAAACTAGTATATATAAATATTGTCACTTGTAAGGAGACAAAATGTAACACTTCCACAATTTTTCTGATCCAATGAGAGGAGTTTTTCTGAATCTAAAAGTTCATTGACAATAGAAGATAATTTTGGTTGATAAGAAGACAAATGAGTCATTGATTCAAATATTTAAGAGATGAATATGTGGCAGGACAAGGAGAGGAGAGGTATTAAGAAATTCCTTTTTCTTTAAACCCTTCCGACTGAAAATGGAAATGTAACTCTTAACATTTATGTATCTGTTCTGCTTAAACTAAGAAACAGGTACAAACATGCAGATGCAGCCAGTAAACTGCGAACTCAGAAGAACAACAAAGTGACAAGCAGAACAGCACAACAGAGGCTGAACTCTAACTATATAACAGCTCATGCCTCATTACATTTTCAAGGATTTTTATTAAGCAAAGAAAGAGGACTACCACGTCTACAGCTTAAATCTCTATTCCAAACTGAATTGATGAAGTTGCCTTTGGCTTCCACTCAAGCTTTGATCTACCATAGCCTCGATCTGACCAATATAAATCTAGACTACTGTCTGCATCGTATGCAACTCTAAAAATATAACTTATATTTACAACATTCCATCAAGATGCCAACCCCTTTAAGGCCTAAAAACCCCGCAACACCACCCCCCCGCGCACTTCTCTTTTTAAGGCACACAAACAAGCTTCCAAGTCACTTTAGCCCTCAGACCTGACTTACAATTTCACTTCTGCAGATAATTCTGTTATATATTTTAATGACCTTTTTAGGTAAAATGAAGACGTTGGCCCAATGTACCTAAATATTGTAAAAAACGGATTGGATGAATTGAATTCTTCATTCAAATGAAAGCTTCTTTGTAGCGCGTCAGTAATCCTTGAAGTAATGTTTTCAATTAAATAGAACAATCCTAAGCACTCAATTTACCAAAGATTAGAGGCATTCCTAAGTACCATAAAGAAATGCCTGCTGAAGCATCTAGTTAAAACTAAGCTGACAGTGTTACCAGTAGCCACATATATCTAGGGGCAACAAATTCTGACACAATCCATGAACACAACACGACACAACATCAAATTAGCAGATTATGGGTCATGGCAAGTTCATGTTGTGTCCATGTCTAACCCATAGAATTCGTTTGACCCGTTTAGTTGTGATACAGTCTTGTTAGTTCTGAATTTTATATTTAAAAATATATATTTGTTTGGTCTTATTTCTGAATTTTATATTTTAAAAAATCTATTTGTTTGGTCAGGTTAAAACTGAAATTTGAATTTTTTTTCCCTTTGATAAAATTTGATAAGCTTTAATAAACATGTTGGATTAGAGTTGATCCATATAGTAGTAACTATTAAAAAATAAACTACAAGAAAGATTAATGAGAGCTTAACTAATTAATAAAATTCTCATATCAACAAGATTCCATTAATTATTATATGACTAATCAATGAAATTCTGGTGTCTAAACTCTCTAATCTCATTTAACGCGTAAATTACATGTATTTCATACGAATGATTCAAAGAGAAAGTCACAAAGAAAACTAAGAAAAAAGAACCGTCAACCTATGAATCCAAACCTAAACTATTTTAAGTTTGACTATACAACTCTTTCCAAATCAGAATAGGACAACAACATAATTACCCCATCTGAACAACCGACTAAAACAAAAGGCCTAAACCTTTTTTTTTTCCTTCAATTCGGGCCAAATCGGCCTGTATCGGCCGAAACGGGCCGAATGTTAAAAAAAGAAAAAAACTACAAACTCAGGTCGCCGGCCGCCGTTCTTCTTTTTCTTTTCTCCCTTTCATCTTCTTCTTCTTCTTCGTTTCGTGGTCTTTTCATCAGCTTCTGATTCCGAATCCATATACAAATGAGCAGCGGTTTCTTCACCAATCACTTCAATCTTCACGAGTTCAACATGGGCTATCACCACAAAGTTCTCGGCTCCAAAAGACGTAGAAGCAGCCGTGACGAAGGATTCCATCATTGGACTGAGTGAGTCGCAAAGATAAGAGTCAAGCTTCAAACTCTCAAGCGTGTCCACAATGTCTAGTTTCATATACTTTGGTGAAGCCAAGACATAACGAGGAAAATCGAGTACTTTAACTAATTCCGGATAGATAATGTCTTCAAGCGTAAACAGCTTCTCATCTTTGCTGTCGTTGGTACTGGTTTGAAGAACTTTGAGTTGATACCTTGGCCGTAGACGGATTTCCAAATATCCCATGCGTATCGGTGATGGCTCTTCTTTAGATTTGTACAGTTCAAATCTCTTGATGTTCGGCTCAAATCTCTTGTACGATTCAAACCTCACATTGTAATCCAAAGGTTCAAAACAAGCCATTAGTTAATTATTCTGAAACAGATCCTCGTGAAACAAAAAGAATGGCGATGACAGAAAGAATAAGAGAAACAAACTGAGAATGTGAAACAGAGAAAATCAGAATGAGAGAGACAGAGAGTCAGAATGAGAAAGACTGAGAGTGGAATAATGCAGTTGATTCGAATATATGGGATGTATATATATAATATTTGTGTGCTTTTCCGAATGGGTTAAGGATTCCGTGGTTAGGTTGGTTTGGCCAGTGGTTTAGAAATCCTATTGTCCGTGGTTGAGTTGAATTACAAAACCCAAAGCACAGAGTTATACTAGGTAGTAGGTATCGGTATCCCTGTGTGTGTATATATATATATAATTCTTAATATAATGAATGAATTATTATTCTTAGTGTGTGTTTGGCATCCGTTTAAAAAGCCAGCTTATTTTACTATTCAACTTATTTTTAGTATTATTCATAATCTTATTGTACTTTTTGGTACTATTTATGGGTCTTGCTATACCATTTCAACTAACTTTTATCTTTATTTACAGTACTTTCAGCAAAAAGTTTTCAGTTTCAACAAAATAAGTGGATCTCAAACAGACCCTTAATATAATTAATGAATTATTATTATTCTTAATATAATGAATGAATAGAGTATTTGTAAGAAAACAAATCAAACTATGAAAAATCAACCATTTATTTAGGAAAATAATAAACTATAAGATTTTATTTGAACTATCTAGTTTTTTAATAGTAAATTATTTTGATAAAATAACCATATTTTTTCTAAAAACCGTGTAGTTTGATTTTCTATACCTAAAAAGGCTCAATTTTGCATTTTTAATATATGGGCTTTTAGGTTTTTTGCTTTTAAATTTGAAGTAATCTCTCAAAAGATCAATTTAGGTATCCTATTTTTTATCAATTTATATATATAAATAAATAAATCCTGTAACTTTTTTGAATATTAATATTCTATAAACTAGAACTAGTTGTGTGCGTTGCATAGCTTTGGTCCAATTCGGTTCATGTCAGTCTACTTTGGTACATTTCAGTCCGTTCGGTCCATTTCTGTTTAATTCAGTCCATTTGGTCTACTTTAGTCCATTTTAGTCCAATTCGGTCTACATTGGTCCATTGGGTCTATTTCAGTTCATTTGGTTCCCTCTGGTCCAACTTGGCCTACTTTGGTTCATTTTGGTCTAATTTAGTCAATTTCGGTCCAATTCAATCTATTCAGTCCACTCAATTAATCCATTCAGTGCTTATTTAAGAATAGGAAAAGACAAGTTTGGGTTAAAAGCATGGTTTTAAAAACCAGAATGATCAAAGAACCAAAAAAAATGGTATGATTCCTAGTTTTACTAGTGCACTAGTTTTCCAATTTTTACCAAACTAAATTAGGGGTCTAGTTCTCGGTTGAACAAGTTGCTCCAATTCGATTTTTAAAACCATGGTTGAGAGTACATATTCTAAATTTAAATTTATTTAAAAAAAAAAAGTTAGGTAGCAATTTTTCCTATATAATTGCAAGTGAGAATATTATATTGAAAGATATTATAGCTTAGGTGGATTTGCACTTTAGAGGCAAAATCGATTTTTAGTTGATGCAAATGTGGCTATTTCATTTCAAATACTGGAATGTAGGTTGGATAAGAACAAAAGAGCCAAAAAAAAAAAAAAAATGTTAATAACATATCAACAAAACTTAAAATCAAATAGGATAGAACTAAACAGTTTCCAGGGAAGGGGTTTCCCCATCTCTGTTACCATATTAAAAAAAATTCCTTTTTGTTATGTAATTCAAATACTTACCATGCGGTTAGTCAAATTGTATGTTTCAAATAGAGGGAGAAGAGGAGAGTAGAGAGGAAGGGTGAATTTTGACTTACATGTTATGGTTTCCTTGCATCTGTGAATTGTTTCCAAACATTTTCATGCTTGTGTTTTCCCTTTTCGTATCATAATTTCTACTTCCAGTTGCTATGTCGCCTAACTTTTATACCTTACCAGAAAACAAAATCATCTTTTCTCACACATCACAAACGTCTAACTATAATTAATCAACAGGGTATTTGCAACTGCTAATAAGCTCTCATGCCGAAAGGGATGACAATTTTTATGGTAGTATATTTTCTTGTCACGCGTATTCCTGTTTCTGCAAGATCAATTGATAACCTTTGGACTTTCAAAGACTCAAGTCTATTTTGTGTCAAAAAGTTGGTTAACTGTATCTGTCATTTGTATCAGATGCAGATCCATCAGTAGCATTGCCTGGTCTGACTTCTTCTTTTCATATATCTTGTTTTTTATTTGGCAGTAAAACACCCATATCCCTTCAGCGATCAGGTTGTTCTATATATTCGTCATCTTGGACCGGGAGAGTCGGTAGGGCTTGGCAAGAAGGAATAGCATTAGAACAAGTGCCTCAAAAGTTATGTGGTGAGATTCTAATGGTGAAAGATTATGCTGCATTATCTGAAAATCACTAAAAGAATCTACTAGTAGCTCTGTTAAGAGAGGTGAAACATTAATGCTAATCATTAGTTTAGAAAAACAAAGGCCTTCACACTAAATCCCTATATACAATTGATTTGTCAATATGTAATGGAGAAAGGTACTGCAAATTTGACGCAGAAAAGGGGCTGGGGACATATGAAAATATCAAAGCTAATTGAACCATTGTTAACTGTGGAAATTTTTAAAATTCAAATTACCAAGTGCTCTTTTTTTTTTTTTCATTCAGATTTTTTGATAGCATACTTAATTGTAGTTCTATTAAGACATTTTAAGGCTAAGCATCACTTGCTAGATGTTGGAAAACTAATAGCAAATACTATATATTATTGGCCCAAAGCTAATTAGCTTAATTTCTTTTTGACTTTCAACAATGTAGGGATTAGAAGCTAGACACCAATTTTAAAGAAAAGTGTATTTTATCCGGACAACGTATTTTCAATGCAAAAAGAAAATTTTGCAAGGTAACCCAAAGAACAAGAACAGAAAAGTAGATCATTTTATTTTTTCGATGATCAAAAAGCAGATCATATAATGATCTATTTCTATTACACATGCATCAAAACGCAAAATCATATATATGTATCTTTCACCAAATTAAAGCAAAACCAAAAGGCAATTAAGAAACATATCATTCTAGGACCAGCGTATAAAATTCAATATACTAATTGGTTTAGTAACAGTTGTTCCATATTGTAGTAGGAATAGTAATATATTTCTCTACTCAAACGGAAAAGTAATACATTTGTTTCATAAAAATCATATAAAAAAAAATTTAATAAGAGGAATATACTTTCTTACTTACCAAGGAGTATATTTAGTTGGTATAAAAAAAAGTAATAAAAGGTCCAAAAGTCTTTTAGTTAAGTGGCTTTGCCTTTCTCTTTTATAAGAACAACCAAGGTTTAAATCCCCCAATTTATAATAAGAATTGAATTATCTAAAAGAAAATGTGTGTAATAGTTAGGACATAGGTCGTAGCATTATAGCTTGTCTCTACTCGTGTATTTGTGTGAGGACCAAGGAGAGAAGTGGTCACTTGTGATTTTGGTGACAACTTAATTGGAAGAACGAGACAATGAGTGACAATTACCATATCGACTTAGGCTTATGGGTTTTGCTTAAAAACACAATTACAAACATGAAGTTTCATTATCATCATTAGTTTTAATCTTTTCAATTTTTTTTAATAATTCAAAATAAATTTTTCATTCAAGAATCAAACATATATCAACTAACAATTAGCAGTTTAGGGTGATCATTAGTTTTTATCTAATGTTGATTTTTATTGTTGTTTTGTTTATGTTTATGTTTATGTGTATTGTTATTGGTAGCACTATGCCCCCTAAAAAGTACTCATTAGTGATATATATCCTTGAAAACATTAGACCTAACCATAAGAGAAATCTTCATCTCAACGAAAAATATTTTATGGTCAACTAGAGTTCATCCAAATTTAAGTAGAAGAAAAGAATTAAATTTAATTCCTAAAAGATAATAAAAAATAAAAAATAAAAAATTGCAAGGGTGGGGGTTTATGAGGGGCTATATTACATATAGTATGCTCTCTGGAGTCATTATCCTTATCTTGGCTACCTTCATATTGAAGTAGCCGCAAAAGGTGATGTAGGTTGATGCCAAAATGTTTCACGATTTCATCATTTGCTATTCATTTTGGCAATTTTTACTTCAATTTTATCATTGAAACTAATAACAACATCATTTAAGGCAATCAATTATAGCGTCCGTGATTTGTGTGATCTATTCCTATATTGTTGGAGATTGTAATGGTATTTAATATGGCTAACACATTGGCTTCATCCTCGAATCAATCTTCCTAGGAAGCCTATGTTTTTTCATGGAAGCCAACTTCAGTTTACCTCCATGACATAAAAAAATATATATTTTATTGATAAAAGTTTTTTTTTTAGTCCATTATAAATATTAGAATTGTAATACTTGCTTTATCTTTTTTAAAATTAAAACAATTTTCCCAATTTACAAAAGAGTCCCCTAAAAAGCATCATATTTTCCAACAATCATCAAATTCAGAAAACTGTGTCAAAAAATCAACGATTTGAAATCTCTTTTTAAATTGTACATTGTGTCTTATTTCTCAAATACAAAGTCAACAAAAATTGATGTCAACCAACCCATTCAGTTTGCCACTAGTAAGCAAATTGTTTGGGTTTACCATTTCAAGTCCAAGTTATTGAAGCCGAAAATTCATGAAGAAAGAATAATTAAGTATCCATATTCTCATGCACCCTTACCAACCTATAATTATCGGTGAAAAGAAAAATTAAGCCTTAAGGTTAGTGGTATTGCTTGAAAACCAAAATCACAGTCAAGAAGTATCATCATCATGATTACTATCATTATTAGTTCTTTATTATGGTGATGTTTATTGTTATTTTGTTTATGTTTATGTGTATTATTATTAATAGTAACTAGTCCCTAACATGTGCAATACATAGGAAAGTTTTATATAAAGATGGTAAAACAAATTTTGTCATACCAAAATAAAAAAGTAGTACAATCTTTCTCAAGAATTCTCTTCTCAAAAAAGAATTTCTCAAGAATGCAAAAAATAAGTTTATGAAAAATACTTATTTCATAATAAAAATTATTTATAACATTTTATACATCATTAAAAAGTATGTTAGAAATTAGAAATTATTCTTTTAGTTTTAAACTAACTTTCTCAAACCCTTTTTTTTTCTTCATTCAATCCAAAACATCAAAAATGTATCTCAAAAATTAATAAAGCTTTACAAAACTACGGTTCAAAACTAAATTGCAAAAAAATTTACTTCAACACCTTTTATGTAACATTAAGAATGAAATTTGAAGAAGAGATAAGAAGAAAGAATTGGGGGAATATTCTTATCATTTTTCATTGATTTTAGGTTTTGTGTTAATTTATTTTACTTGTTTAAAATGTATGAGAATATATGTATGTTAGTCGATCATCACTTATCAAAAAAAAATATGGATTCTATATAACATTTGACGTCAAGTAACGTTTGATATCAAGCAAGTGCACTGTATACCACATTATAATGATTATTCTAACATTGGCATAAAGTTTTAACTACCATCCCCTTTTCGTGGTCCATCTTAAGTGGACATCATTTAATGTTTCTCTTTTTATATAAAAATATTTCAAAAATTAGTTTTTAATTTAAAATTATGGCCAAAAATGACAAAATACTTTTTTTTTCCAATAAAATAAATTATATTTTAAATAGCAAGTGTAACTTGTAAGTACTTATACATTATGTTCTTGTCTTTTTAAAATAAACAATATTTTGAGACCTCCAAAGTAGAATAATTGATAATCATCTATATAGATTTGCTTGATGATACTAGGGCTAACTAATGACTTGTGGAAACCCAATTCAACTGATAGATCAAGTTTGACTCAAGCCTTTCCAATCGATTTTGTTGGTAGTTACGGTATAACAACGTTGTTATTCTATTTGATTCCATAAAGCTCGATTGTCATTGGTTGGATGTCCAAAGTAGAGGGGAGCTTAATAAACATAACTGATCGATCTAGTTCTTGACCCATATATCTTTGATGGCTATAATCTATTGCACTCAAAGGATCTTGGTCGTGGTTTTTGAAGGCCATTTCGATGTTTGTAAGGCTAAAATCTGGTCGTTGGATGTTAAGATATTTGTCGACAAATTTAATATTTGAACGTGCAATGGAAAGATCCACCCATGGAAACCCCTCTCCACGGGTGATTAAAAAAATGTCTTTACGCTCCCTAAACTTTCATCGTAGATAATTTAGTACTTAAACTTCATACATGTGTCAAAAAACATTTTGACATATGGTTTAGCATTTTGATCTTTTAAAAAAAAAGTGAAATCATATTAAGGAAAGAAATCAAGGAACTGAAGAATTTGACCATTATATATATATATATATATATATATATTTTTTTTTTTTGAGAATTACACTTCCCTCTCTTGAGATTTGATAGAATGACACTCTACCCCAAACTTAAAAAAAAAAAAAAAAATCCTTTCCCTTGAAGCTTGTAAAAATTAACACTTCTCCCCTTTTGTTTATATATATTAGTAATGAAATATTCTAAATTTCTATAAAAATCTCTTTACAAAAGTTTAACCATAATTAATAAAAAAATCATAATTAATAAAAAAAATAACTAATAAATTTAGAATAAAAATGTAAAATCTATGAAGTATAAAAAAAATTTCAATGACAAATCTCTCCATAACCCATTGAAAAATGAAAAAATAATAATAAGAAAAATTCATACTTAATATTTTTAAATACACTTTAATTAAAAAAATTAAAACAATGAATTTTAATTCTAAAATGGAGGATAATTTTTAAATCTACCTTTAAATAGAGGACAGGTTAGCACATAGCATTTTTAATCTATTATATAATAAAGTTTGGTCAATCAAATATCAAGGGAGGAAAATATTTTTTCTTTTCAAATTTTGAGTAGAGTTTCATTTTCCTAAACCTCAAGGGAGAGGAATGTAATTACATATATATATATATATATATATATACACACACACAAAAGATAGAAATATTACTATAACTTAATCTAAGTGTATGTGTGTAAAACTTCATCTCAAAAATTTGAATCGTAGCCTGAAAAAAATAATAGGACTTTTTTTTACTCAAAAAAAAAATAGTGGGACTTTACTGCAGGCTTTATATTTGACCCAAAAACATTTTTTCCTTGAAAAAAATGGAAAAAGAAGCACCATTCAGAGTCTATATAAAGCTTGATTAAACTAGAAGATTATTATGTTTGTGTCCCCAAAACAAAACACACACTTTGCCTCCAAAGTCCAAACTCAAAAGCCTCCTATCCAACACACTCACCCAAAATGAAGGCAACGACCTCCAACTGCAAGTGCAACCATCACCTGCGGCTCTCCTCCAGCTTGTACTCTCCTTCACCCATCTCCCGCCAACTCATCTTCCCCTCAAATCAACGGCGGCCACGTCTGTGTTTCACTGATTCGACAGGTGAGCATATCACTCCCCCAAGTGTTCCCATATCAGCATGATTTATTTTATTTTATATAATTAACATTTTTCACTGGCAAAATTTCATTCCTTTATTGTAATTGTAGGTATAAAATTGTACACTCATAAGCCAGGTGGCGCAATCCGGGCCGTCGGTGGAGAGGAGAGAGCTTACGTGTCAGCTTGGGATGAGAAACCTTATGAAATAGTTGACAATGGTAAAAAAGCTTACTTGGATGAACAAGATGTGGTCACATTTCTTGACCCTCCTAAGGAGTTGATTCCTCTGGACCCTTCTTCTTATAATCCAGCTGCATATCTTTGGTAAAGTTCTTACTTTTATTAGTTCTATTTGGATAATTTCAGTAATGGGTTTTTTTTTTTTTTTATTTTTTTTTTTTTTTGAGTCATATAGAATGAAATTTTGATGGTTAATGGGACCTGTAGATGTAGAAACAAAAACAGTGAAGTGGGTCTAATGGGATTTTTTGTTTTGAGTTCATTGCACTGTTTTCAATTGTGTTCTCTTGTGTTGCTAATTTGATTTATATTGCTATGTTGTACTTGTAATTTAGGAATTGAATGAACTTATCTTGTAAATAAATATAGGCCAAAATAGACTATTGGTGCCTAAACTTTAGGCTTTAGCTCATGAGTGATTTTAGTCCTTGAAATTTAAAGTGATCTATTTTTAGTCCCCAACAAATTTAAAGTGATCGTTTTGAGTCCTAAATAACATAAAGTGATCATGGTATGGAGAGGGAGGCATTGTGGCGGAGCCGCGGAGGGAAGTTGAGATGAAGTATGGCTCTCTAAGGGGAGGATGGTGTACCAATGTTGTTAATGTTTTTTTTTTTTTTTAATGGGATTAGCGAATGCAAATGTATAGAGGGGTTGGGCTAAGTTTTCGAGTTTCTTTATGTCTGGGGCAGGAGATGGAACCAGAGTTAAGTTTTAGCTGGACGTTTGGTGTGGTGATGTGTCTTTGAAGGAGTCCTTCCCTAAATTGTTTCGTGTAACATGTGATAAGGAAGCTTCAATAACAGATCACATCCAATTTTGCAATGACTTTATTCGTTGGGTGTTGAATTTATACGAAAAGTACAAGATTGGGAGTTGGAGTCCATTTTTCTTGGATATAATTTACTCTGCATCTTTGTGAGGTCATGGAAAGGATAAGCTTTTATGGAAGCCGTCTACTCGATAGGGCTTTGAGGTTAGATCATGTTATAAAGCCTTAGCCCCTAGTGGAGGGGTGAATTTCCCTTGGAAAAGTACTTAGAAGCCTAAAGTTTGAACAAGTCTTGCTTTCTTTATCTGGACTTTGTCTTTGTGGAAAATCTTAATAGCTGATAACTTGAGGAAAAGAAAATTTATTTTGGTGAGTTGGTGTTGTATGAGCAAGAGAGGTTGGGGGACAATTGATCATTTTCTTCTTCATTGTCTGTTTGCTAGAGACATGTGGAATATGATAATTAGCCTCTTTGGGGTTTAGTGGGTGGTGCCTAGAGGGATTGTAGACTTACTAGCTAGTTGGCAAGGCTGTTTTGGTAAACATAGTAATAATGAGATCAGGAAGGCCATCCAGCATTGCTTGATGTGGTGCATTTGGAGAGAAATGAATGCTAGAAATTTTGAGGGATGTGAATGGACTATTTTAGATTTGAAACTGCAGATTTTCAGAACTTTGTATGAATGGATGGCAGCAACAAGACTTTTTTCTTTTTCAAACTTATTAGATCTCATTGGTCATTGTGACTTTAGATTTTAGTTGTGCTGTACCTTAAGTATGTTCTGTGTACTGGTGCGCTCCTGTTTCTTTACTGAATAAAACATTATTTTCAAAAACAAACTTAAAGTGATTGCTTTTAGTCCCTAACTAATGTGTTTCATAGAGTCACAATGTGTTAGTTTTTAGTTAGGACACATCATCTAAGAGAATAAAAGCAATCACTTTAAAATTTAGTGACCAACAGTATATGTAAGCCATAAATATAAAATGCATAGTATTTTTTTATTGTTAAGTTAAAAACCCAGGCATTCAGTGAGTTTTTAGTATCTGCATAGTTTTTGTAGGAAAAGGAAGTGACATTTGAGTAAGAGTTCATTGACTAAATATATGAATAAATGTTGTGAAATGATAGTAAGATGGTCAATTTTGTTTTAAAAAAATATCTTGATGGCTAAGTTTTACAAACCCCACGTGGATCTTAAGCCAAGACCACACCTCTTGAAAATGGCCATTTGAGCTAGAGTACATTAGGAATAAATTTATGTTTTGTTCATGAAAAAAAATAATAAGAATTTCTTTGAAACTTTCTTTTGATTTTGTTTTTGATGTGGTGGTAGTTGGCAGTTGTTAAGCCATTACAACTTCGATTTCTTTTGGTCTTTGTTGTTTATTTATTACTTCTTTTTTTTTTTTTTTTCTTTTTTAATTTTTGTTGGTGTGAACTTCAGGAAAAAGATTGAAGATATTCCTGAGGAAAGGCGTTACCATTTGCTGAACTTGCTGAACCCTAGGTTGTATCTCAATAAGCTTGTCAGGCCATGTTGAAATCCTAATGTTACATTTGCTTTTCCCATCTAAATTGATTTCTTTACTCTCATATCCATGTTTCAATCTAATTCTATTGATATGTTCTAAAAAATTAACAGGTATTTGAATAATTATAATAAAATCTAATAAAGAATTCTGAATACTTAGTTTGTTTGGACAAATGCGTGTAGGCTTATATCAAGAGCTTGGCAGATAGCTGGTACACGATACGAGGATCCTAAGCTAGCAAAGAAAACTGCATCCATGTTGTCTAGTGAAGATGGTGTAATGCTTGAATATTACAACTGCCGGACAAGTGGAGGTAACTCAAGTAAATTTTGCTATGACTATTTGGTCATGTTTTAATTTATCTTGGAAAATTGATCCAATTTGAGTTTGTGCCTTTTGAAAAGTAATTTATGTAGAGGGAACACAGACAGACAATACAAAAAGGAAGGCCCACGTAGAGTGAGTGTTTGTGCCTTAAGTGTTTAATCATCCTAGTTGTGGGATCATACTTTGTTCTGATCAATGTGGGACATTTTAAAATAATACTCATTTAATTGACTCGTTGTTAAGGAATTACACCACAATAGGTTGTGGCATGTTAATTTTTGCTTATTTATCACTGTTAGGTTTCCTGAACCTCCCAGAAAAGGGTTAAAAGGGAAAATGGAGGGAGGGGAGGAGGGTGGGGGATGAGCCATGCAGGAGTTTTCCCTCTGTTATGAGTGCGGTATGCTTCTTGGGAAGGCCTTAAAGGTCATGTAGTTTTTACTGACAGTGAATGCTTGATATATATGTTCATTCTGTCAATGAAATCGCATGAGTGGGAGGTTGCAAATCAATTCATGCAAAAGGAACAACTTTGTTTTTGGGAGAATTTGATATATATATCTGTGTTTGTGTTTTGGGTCAATGACTCAATGGTCTTTCTCATTCATGTGTGTGTGTGTGTGTGTTTTGTACTCTTAAAAGGTTTCATAGGTTTGTTTCTGTGATGCCCCAATTTGATTGATTGTATGATGTGTGTGGGTATGTGATGAGTCCCACATCGGGTATTTACTGGATTGAACTGGGTTTTATTAACAACTGCAAAGAGTTTCAATTGTGACTAGTCCTTTTGAGGTATAGCGCAGATGTGGCTAGCGCTTTTCCTTGGGTCGTTACATATGGTATCAGAGCCGGCTTGGTAATCCCATGTGGGCTCAGAGACACTATCCCACAAAGTGGGCCCTAACGAAGACGTTAGGGATTTAAGTGGGGGAGATTGTGATGCCCCAATTTGATTGATTGTGTGATGTGTGTGGGTGTGTGATAAGTCCCACATCGGGTATTTACTGGGTTGAACTGGCCTTTATTAATAACTGCAAGGAGCCTCAATTGTGACTAGTCCTTTTGAGGTATAGCGCAGATGTGGCTAGTGCTTTTCCTTGGGTCGTTAAAGTTTCAATTAAAATATAAAATTATATGACCATGATGTAATGCAGTTAGGTAGATTGCCTTATTTAATACTTACAGCTTCATTATTTAATAATGCTATATTTTTGTATTTCTGTAATCTATGAGGAAAGCATAAGGAAACTCCTCAATAACCATCTTGAAAATTTGTGTTGAGGCCAAATCAACAATTGAGAACACCATAAGGTAACAGCAAAGCATAGATGGGTTAGGTTCAAGTTGGAGCATTTAAGATGAAACTTGAAAGCCTTAGATGCCTGACCAGAAACCTACGTTGAATCAGAAAACACCTTTATGGCTAGCACAAAAAGGGAGAAAGATGGTCACCCGACCTCAACCCCTCCCTACCTTTGAAGTAACCAACTAGGCTTCCATTAAGGGCAACAGAGAAGTTAGAAGTGGTTATACTCTCCCTAAGCCAATCAGTAAAGCTCCCAGGTACACCAATAGCACTAAGTCAGTGCAAAATGAAGTCCCAGTCACCTAACCATAAGCCTTCATAATGTCCACTTTTATGGTGCACCTAGCTTGACGTTTATCCCCATGATAACTCTTCTTAATAATCTCTTGAGCCAACAGTGCATTTTCAGGAATACTTCTCTGCGATATAAATGCTGCTTTGATATTGGCTAATGAAGGCATCTAGGCAAGGCTTAAGCCTTAGCAAAAATCTTGGTATTGCATTTATACATAATGTTTACAGCAGGCTTTTGGCCTAATACTCCCATAGAAGGGCTTGGAACCTTAGAACCTGGGTTATAATGGTTGCATTAACCTCACCTAGGGGCTTACCAATTTGGAAAAAGGACTCTCCCTCTCCCTCTCTCTCTCTCTCTCCCTCCCCCCCCCCCCCCCCCCCCTCCCCCTTCCCCTTTCTTCTTGTGTTGGATCCTTTGTTTGAGTAATTTCCAGTAGTTCTCTATTAAGTGACATTACTGATTGAATGTCTATTAGCTTTTAGAAACTTCATGACATTGATATTGAACATTGTTAAACAGGGCCAATGCCTATTGCTTGGATTAATTTCTTCAAGAAGGTGGATTCTACACTCTTGATTGTCGCTCTTTCCTGCTAAATTATATTGTTGGTTATTTTATTGATTCTTCTTCTTATCTCAGGCTATATTTTCTTGCAAGGATGGGAAGACCTATGGACGATTTATTGGTGATTTTGTTTTCCTTTGATAAATACTCTTTTTAGATCACAACTCATATTTCAATGGAAGTATTTTGTTAGAATCATATTCAGACACCCATTACTCCCTGTTTCCTTACATATTTTACATAGATCTGAATGATCTCCATCTTCCTGCCATTTATATAAGAGATAACTTGTGTTTGTGATGTTGATTTTCTCATTTATTTCTTCCTCCATGTTTTCTAGCATAGATAAGTTGGACAATTTGAATGATCTGTTAGTCCCATAGTATAGCGATCACAGTTGAAATCATCTGATTTGGTGAGAATCTTTCTGACTGGAGAAGTTTATTTCAGTTGTGTGCACAAAAATTGGAAAAAAAAAATGATATTTTCTTTGACATGTAACATTTGAACTGACTACCTACCCCCAACCCAACCCTTTACCACCAGATCCAATGGCCTAGTGGCAACAACATATTGATATTATCTAATGCATAAAAGCTAGAGGTTTGAGACACAAGATCATAACCAATATATATTGTTGATGAATTAACTTTATTTTCATTCAATGCATTACTATTTACTCCACCATAGATAAAATGGTTGATTTCACTTCTTTTTTTTCTTTTTTTTTCTGTTAATAGCAGTGTCTAACCAATATTTAATGGCTCAGGTGGATCATTACTGTCTGCATTTGCAAATTCTTTTTATCCATTGTATTTTGAAGTGAGACAAGTTAAGGAAGTTATGTCAACTGAACAGCCTTGTGATTTAGCATATGATTTTGGGGATGGCCTTTTGGATCTTGAAGAATATCCACAAGGCTTTCCAAGACCAGGTGATTAATTATCAATACTTTTTGAAATTTTGTAGCGTGCTAAAAACCTCTTCTTTCTTGATATACTTTGAAGAGAACCATTAAGAGAGAGAGAGAGAGAGAGAGAGAGAGAGAGAGGGAGTGTACTTGTGAAGAGGTGTTATATCCAGATTTTTTTGTCTTTTTTGGAGAGACGTGATATATTCTCCTTTGTTATAAAGTCTCCATGAAGTTATATGAATCTTTTTGGGGAGCAACTTTTGTAGAAACTATTTTAGACTACCTATTGTCTCTAGAAATGAATATACATAAATGGAATTTGGAAAAAAAAAATTCTTTTAAGCAAATGTAGTCTTCGGGTTTTGTGTAACTTTCCAGGGAAGGGGTTTTCTCATCTCTGGTCGAAGTGTATGTTTCAAATGGAGGGAGAGAAGAGGAAAGTAGAGAGGAAGGGTGAATTTTGACTTACATGTTATGGTTTCCTTGCATTTGTGAATTGTATCCAAACAGTTCCATGCTTGTGTTTTCCCTTTTCATATCACAATTTCTACTTCCAGTTGCTATGTCGCCTAACTATTATAACTTACTAGAAAAAAAAAAATCATCTTTTCTCACACATCACAAACTTCTAACTATAATTAATCAAGAAGGTATTTGCAACTGCTAATAAGCTCTCATGCCGAAAGGGATAACAATTTTTTATGGTAGTATATTTTCTTGTCACGTGTATTCCTGTTTCTGCAAGATTAATTGATAACCTTTGGACTTTCAAAGACTCAAAGTTTATTTTGTGTCAAAAAGTTGGTTAACTGTATCTGTCATTTGTATCAGATGCAGATCCATCAATAATATTGCCTGGTCTGACTTCTTTTCATGTATCTTGCTTTTTCTTTGGCAGTAAAACATCCATATCCCTTCAGCGATCAGGTTGTTCTATATATTCGTCATCTTGGACCGGGAGTGTCAGTAGGGCAAGCATGGCAAGAAGGAAAAGCATTAGAGCAAGTGCCTCAAAAGTTATGTGGTGAGATTCTAATGGTGAAAGATTATGCTGTATTATCTGAAAATCACTAAAAGAATCTACTAGTAGTTCTGTTAAGAGAGGTGAAAGATTAATGCTAATCATTAGTTTAGAAAGACCTTCACACTAAATCCCTATATACAATTGATTTGTCAATATGTAATGGAGAAAGGTACTGCAAATTTGATGCAGAAAGGGGGCAGAGAATATATGAAAATATCAAAGCTAATTGAACCATTGATAACTGTGGAAATTTTTGATAATTCAAATTACCAAGTTCTCTTTTTTTCTTTTTTTCATTCGGATTTTTTGACTGCATACTTAATTGTTGTAGTTCTATTAAGACATTTTAAGGCTAAGCATCACTTGCTGGATGTTGGAAAACTAATTGCAAATACTATATATTATTGGCCCAAAGCTAATTAGCTTAATTTCTTTTTAACTTTCAACAATGTACGGGTCAGAAGCTAGACACAAATTTTAAAGAAGAGAGTATTTATTCTGGACAATGTATTTTCAATGCAAAAAGAAAAATTTGCAAGGTAACCCAAAGAACAAAAATAAAAAAGTAGATTTTTTTCTTTTTTTTTGGGATGATCAAAAAGTAGATCATATAATGATCTATTTCTATTACACATACATCAATACACAAAATCATATAAATGTATCTTTTAACAAATTAAAGCAAAACCAAAAGGCAATTAAGAAACATATCATTCTAGGACCGACGTACAAAATTGATTCAAAATACTAATTGGTTTAGTTATAGTTGTTCCAAATTGTAGTAGGAATAGTAATATATTACTCTATACAAACGGAAAAGTAATACATTTGTTTTCATAAATCTTATAAACCGACCTAGAGGAGTAATAGTAATAAAAAAAATTTAATAAGAGGAATATACTTTCTTACTTACCAAGGAGTATATTTACTTGGTAAAAAAAAAAAGAGTAACATATAAAAGGTACAAAAGTCTTTTAGTTAAGTGGCTTTGCCTTTCTCTTCTATAAGAACAACCAAGGTTTAAATCCCCCAACTTATAATAACAATTGAATTATCTAAAAGAAAATGTGTGTAATAGTTAGGACATAGGTAGTAGCATTATAGTTTATTTCCGCTCATGTAATTGTGTGAGGACCGAGGAGAGAAGTGTTCACTTGTGATTTTGGTGACAACTTAACTAGGAGAATGAGACAATGAGTAACAATTACCATTTTGACTTATGTTTATGGGTTTTTCTTAAAAACACAATTACAATCATGAAGTATCTTTAACATCATTAGATTTAATCTTTGTAAATATTTTTTTTAGTAAATCAAAATAAGATTTTCATTCAAGAATCAAAGATACATCAACTGATAATTGGAAGTTTAGGGTGATCATTAGTTTTTATCTTATGTTGATTTTTATTGTTATTTTGTTTATGTTTATGTTTATGTGTATTGTTATTGGAGCACTATGCCCCTAAAAAGTACTTGTTAGTGATATATATCCTTGAAAACATTAGACCTAACCATAAGAGAAATCCTCATCTTAATGAAAAATATTTTATGGTCAACTAGAGTTCATCCAAGTTTAAGTTGAAGAAAAGAATTAAATTTAATTCCTAAAAGATAAAAAAAAAAATTATAAATAAAAATTGCAAGGGTGGGGGTTTATAAGGTGGCCATATTACAAATAGTATGCTCTCTAGAGTCATTAACCTCGTCTTGGTTGCCTTCATATTGAAGAAGTTGCAAAAGGTGATGTAGGTTGATGCCAAGTTGTTTCATGATTCATCATTTCCTATTCATTTTGGTAATTCTTCAATTTTATCATTGAAACTAATAACAACATCATTTGAGGCGGTCAATTATAGCCTCCATGATTTGTGTGAGCTTTTTTTATATTGCTAGAGGCTGCAATGACACTTAGAAAAAGGGACAAGTTTCTAAGTTTCGAGTCTCCCCTTGTTAAGATATTCCTTGAAAATTTGAACTTTTTCATGGAAGCCAACTTCAGTTTGCCTCCATGACATAAAAAAAATATTTTTTTGATAAAAGTTATTTTTTTTGCCCTCCATTATAAATATTAGGATTGTAATATTTGCTTTATCTTTTTTAAAATTAAAATAATTTTCCTGATTTACATAGGTCTTCTTAAAAGCATCATATTTTCCAACAATAATTTAATGCAGAAAACTGTGTTAGAAATCCAAATTGTCTTATTTCTCAAATACAAAGTCAACCAAAATTGATGTCAACCAACCCATTCAATTTGCCACTAGCAAGCACATTTGTTGGGTTTACCATTTCAAGTCCAAGTTATTAAAGCCGAAAATTCATGAAGAAAGAATAGTTAATTATCCATATTCTCATGCACACCAACCTATAATTATTGGTAATTAAAAAAAAAAAAAAGTAAGGCTTAAGGTTAATGCTATTGCTTGAAAACCAAAATCACCATCAAGAAGTATCATCATCATGATTACTATCATTATTAGTTCTATATTATGTTGATGTTTATTGTTATTTTTTTTATGTTTAAATGTATTATTATTAATAGTAACTGGTCCCTAACATGTGCAATACATAGGAAAGTTTTATATAAAGATGGTAAAACAAATTTTGTCGTAACAAAATTAAAAAGTAGTACAATCTTTCTCAAGAATGCTCTTCTCAAAAAAGAGTTTATCAAGAATGCAAAAAAAAGTTATGAAAAATATTTATTTCGTAATAAAAATTATTTATAACATTTTATACATCATTAAAAAGTATGTTAGAAATTAGAAATTATTCTTTTAGTTTTAAACTAACTTTCTCAAACCCTTTTTTTTTCTTCATTCAATCTAAAACACCAAAAATGCATCTCAAAAATTAATAAAGCTTTACAAAACTATGGTTCAGAACCAAATTGCAAAAAAATTTACTTCAACACCTTTTATATAACATTAAGAATGAAATTTGAAGAAGAGATAAGAAGAAAGAATTGGGGGAATATTCTTATCATTTTTCATTGATTTTAAGTTTTGTGTTAATTTATTTTACTTGTTTAAAACGTATGAGAATATATGTATGTTAGTCGATCATCACTTATCAAAAAAAAAAAATGTATGTTACTTGATCATGATACACAGGATTCTGCATAACATTTGACGTCAAGCAATGTTTGATATCAAGCAATTGCACTGTATATCACATTATAATGATTATTCTAACAGTAGCATAAAGTTTTAATTACCTTCCCCTTATTTTCTTGGTCCATCTTAAGTGGACATCATTTAATGTTTCTCTTTTTATATAAAAATATTTCGAAAATTAATTTAATTTAAAATTGTGGCCAAAACTGACAAAATACTTTAACTTTTTCAATAAAATAAATTACATTATTAAAATAGTTGGCTTTAAGTTACACTTGGTGTAATTGTAAGTAATTATACAATGTGTTCTTGTCTTTTTAAAAGAAACAATATTTTGTGACCTCCAAAGTAAAATAATTGATAAGCAAATGAGAAATTAATTAACTTATTCCCATATTTCATCTATATAGATTTGCTTGATGATACTAGGGCTAACTAATGACTTTTGGAAATCCAATTCAACTAACTGAACAAGTTCGACTCAAGCCATTTCAATCGATTTTGTTGGTAGTTATGGTTGGTATTATTTTTTATTCCATAAAGCTCAATTGTCATTGGTTGGATGTCCAAAGTAGAGAGGAGCTTAACAAACATAATTGATTGATCCAGTTCTTGACCCATATATCTTTGATGTCTATAATCTATTGCACTCAAAGGATCTTGGTCGTGGTTTTTGAAGGCCATTTCGATGTTTGTGAGGCTAAAATCTGATCGTTGGATGTTAAGATATTTGTCGACAAATTCAATATTTGAACGTGCAATGAAAAGATCCACCCATGGAAACCCTCTCCTTCCTTCATTGTCGATTGCCTTCAGCCATCTATGTACCTAATTGGTGGCTGGTGGCTGGTGCCTGGTATGCAATAAGAAGCGGCTGAGTTAGGATTTCAATTTAGGGAGACAAGATATTAATCCCCCGGGCAGGACACTCCACCTGTGGTGCTAGTTTTTAAGCAACAAGAGGTGGCAGAGTTAAGATTTCAATTTAGGAAGGAAAGATTTCAGTTTCAATGGGCGGGGTACTCCACTTGTGGTACTAGTTAATTTTTTGAACTTGAAGTTATCATTTTAGGTGGTAGGTGAAAGACAAATCCTTTTTTTTTTTTTTTGGTAAGAAAAAAATGGTTAGGGGGTAGAGCAATTAGTGTGGCTTTCCTACCTAGGAGTAACCATAGTAGTATTCTAATTGCTCCTAAGTAAGACCCCATATTCTTGGTCAATTAAGTTAGGTTAACCATTTGAGATGTAGATAGGATATAAGGAACACCAACACACAACTAGTTGTTGAGGCTTAAACCCAAGTCCTGAGACTTGTTGGCCTAGTTTCTTACCAATTAGGCCACCTGAATGTGTTCATGTTGTTCAATATTTTTTTTAGAAGCAAGAATTATGGTTTCTCCCAAGGTATGTAACTTGTAGTTCTCATTCCTTTATTAATGCATCTTGCCAAGTCATTAACATGTAACTGACCAAGCTACTAAAACGATAATCAAGTAGTTTCACACTTCGATTATTAACTGCTTCTTATGGTCCCCTTGTGGGCTGTTTGATACTACTTTTCTTCTCTCTTCATAGCCAGTGACCTTTCAATAGAGTGAACAAACAAGCAATTATGTAATCCACATATAGCAAAGATCTGGTCCTTCTGAAGATGATGTACGTCTTAATATCCAGCTAAAGTCCTTTTCTTAGAAAGATTTCCAGTTAATGGTTTTTGTCATTTTCTAACGAGGGTTTATCTATCCTCACTTATTTTTGTTACTATTCCCCATGCACATGCATATGGCAACACTCAAGTTCAGGTTCTTCATATTATAATCAGGCCTGACCTTGAGCCAACTATATATATTCTTTAACATTTTTAACAATAATGATTGTTTTGAACCAGTCTTTCCATGTCATTCCATTGGAGAGGAGCCAAGAAAATGTATAATTAAACAAACCATTTCGTCAATGATATAGATTGTCCAAATCCAACACAAAGACAATTATTGATCCGTGTGACTATCTCTAGATCCTAGAGTAATTCTCTTTAAATAATAATATCATTAGTATCTCTTCATAAGACTATAAGAGAGAGAGAGAGAGATTAGCTTTATAAAAAAAATGAAAAAAATTTACCTAGGCAGGTTTAATTACCTCTAAACTTGAAGATTGATAAACTATTCATAAATAGTTTTAGTCAAATGAACTATTTAGGGTACGTTTAAGAACAGTTTATTTAACTAAAACTAAAAACTTTTTGTTGAAAGTGTAGAAAAAAAGTTAAAAAATAAGTTGAATGGTATAATAAGACCTATGAATTGTATCAAAAAGTGCAGTAAGATCTATAAATAGAAGCAAAAATAAAATAAAATTGCAAATAAACTAAAAATTTTAGCCCATCCCAAACGAACACTTAATAAACCGAAAATCTTAATATTACACATTCATTATTTGGCACTCCACATACACGCCATTTTGAAATTGTGCGTTTAAAACATGATTTTAGTCCATGTGGTAGTATGTGAGTGTGTAATTATCATCATCTTTAATAAATTTTTAACTAATAAAAATTTTTCCCCCTAGAATTGTTGCAATCTTGATGTTTTGATTATGACATATGGCGAGGTGTCACCTACTTCTCTCCACATCAACAAAAACATGGCAGTCAATGTCACAAACGTCCAACAGCATGTGCCTCAATTTGCTCCTAAAAACGACACAATGAAACATGACATAGCTCTTAAAGAGTGCATGTGCAATCAATCGACAAAATTGATCGAGCGTCATAATGACATCAAAATACATGCTTTCTACGTCAACACTCCTCTCTTTTTCTTTTTTCTTTTTGTCTTTTTTTTTTTTCAATAACATCGATCTTAATGAGATTAACCTCCATTGCGATGGTAGGGATTTTCTGAAACAGTTTTATATATATCCTTTCTTGGATACAGAGTATATATGTGATTGGTCTTAACCTCTACGTGATCCATTAGATTTTGAGTTCAATAAATCTCTTAGCTAGTAACTTAGGGTGACCAATGTTTTATATCTTATCTAGCAACAATATTAAGGTTCTATTATACCATGGCTTAAAAAAAATTTACCAAAAAAAAAGCTTAAAATTTAAATCCACTTCCAACATCTTTTTTTTTTTTTTTCCTAAACAAGGGTGTTATTACTATCTACTTATTAATATGTTTAATAGTTTTGTGGCTCAATAATACTATTCAATCTCTCTCTCTCTCTCTCTCATATAAAAAATAAAAAATAAAAAAAAGTTTAACATGCTTTTAGGTCTGTTAGAGATATATATTAGACATATTAGCCCAATGTAATAGGCCCAAGCCCATTCCTGCTTGTACTAGTAGTCTAGGGTTTAGTCGCCTATATATATTCATGTTAGGGTTCATTGTAACACAGGTTATTGTACTACACTCTTATACACAATAAAGATGTAGCCTTTAAGAGATTCATCCGTGGATGTAAGCCGTCAAGGCTGAACCATGTAACCCTCGTGTTCTCGGTGTTCCTATTATATGCTTCCTCTTCCGCATCCATTCTAGCATACATAACATGGTATAACACATTGCGATGTTGATATTTAACATGGTATCAGAGCCAAACTTCGTTCTTGGCATCAAACAAACATCTCTACACAACAAAGAAGATTCTCACGTGCATACCACCATCTAAAGTCACACATGTTTCTCTGCTGAATCTAGACTCCACGGCATCTCGCAGCCACCGTAGCGCAGTGCTGTGTCCAAGATTCACAAACTCAAGCAAAGCCGTGACTTAACTTTTCAGATCTGTGCACATCAAGCCTTCGCCTGTTGAAACCGACACCACAGACGTGCTCCTCGGCCTCCCGTGAGGAAAACCCAGAAATCCGGTCACCCGAAGCCCTGCCACGCGCCTCCACGCGCCGTTAACAGCTCCGGAAGTCCTCACGCGCCGCCTCAGATTCCTGACTTCCAGATCGTGTTCTTGGTACACGCGCCGCCATGACGGCCTCCTCGTCCACCGATCTACAAAACCCAGGAACCCGACCTCCAACGGCAGTCGCACGCGCCACCACGCGCGAATAATGGCTCTGGAACTCTCACACGCGCCGCCGCAGATTCTCGACTCCCAGGCTAGATCTCAGTCACACGCGCCGCCAAGACGGCCTTGTCGTCCACCGATCTACTTGGCCTGAGAATCTGGTGGTCAAACGACCCTGAACGCGCTACCACGCGCCACCTGGGTTTCTGGCTTCTCCTCCACGCGCCGGTGAACGTCGCACGCTCCTGCCAACGCCGGAAAACTACTGCTGATGTCATCTGACGTCACCGGATGACGTCATCACTCCACGTCAGCAGCCATGCAAGCTCCTCCACGTCAGCCCTAGACACGTCATCAGACACGTCAGCTAGCCACGTCAGCAGTGTCGTCCCGTCAGCACCACGTCACCTAGCTGACCGTTGACCCGGACCGACCCGACCCGGACCGCCCGGATCTGACCCGTGAGCACTGTTCGTTGACTTTACCTGGACCAGTTGACTTTGACTTTTTACGTTGACTTTTGACCAAAAGTCAAAATTTCCAAAAGGGCCTATCTTACTCAGTTTTTCACGTAGATTCCAATTTTGGACTCCGTTTCTTCATTTGAAGCTCCAAAATTGATCAATTGGCACATTCTTCATTGTGGTTTCTTTAAAGGCATTCTTCAAGGCATCTCCAAGTGATCTTCTCATGCTTATCCAACCTCAAGCCTTCATCGAGCTTCCGCCTTGAGTTTGAGGGAGGGTGTTAGAGATATATATTAGACATATTAGCCCAATGTAATAGGCCCAAGCCCATTCCTGCTTGTACTAGTAGTCTAGGGTTTAGTCGCCTATATATATTCATGTTAGGGTTCATTGTAACACAGGTTATTGTACTACACTCTTATACACAATAAAGATGTAGCCCTTAAGAGATTCATCCGTGGATGTAAGCCGTCAAGGCTGAACCATGTAACCCTCGTGTTCTCGGTGTTCCTATTATATGCTTCCTCTTCCGCATCCATTCTAGCATACATAACATGGTATAACACATTGCGATGTTGATATTTAACAAGGTCCATTAAAAATATATCTTTAAACAGCAATAACAGTATAACATACAAGAGAGTGGGGAACTACAAAATCAGTGATACTTTGGACACATCTTTTTTTTTTCTTTTTCTTTTTTTTCCATAATTGCTAAACTAGTTGACACGATACTTTTTCTTCACATCTTACTGTTTACCTTCAACAATTGTAAAATTTGTTACGGAAAAAAAAAGGGTTAGGAATTTAACCTATTTTCTAGACCTTAAGAGAAACGAAGATAAAGTAAAAAATTGTGTAAAAAAGCATTTAGATGACATAACGATTTAAATTGTTTAACCATATGCCTACAACCTACATTTACAAAGTTTCAACAATTGTAAAATTTGATATGAAGAAAAAAAAAAGTGTGTTAGGAATTTAACCTGCTTTCTAGACCTTAGGAGAAACAAAGATAGAGGGAAAAATTATGTAAAACAAAAATTACATGACACAGATTTAAGTTGCAACAAATCCTAATTCTGCATAGACAAAAAAATATACCTCAAACAGTCATTTCAAAAGGAGCTAGAAATTTTTCACTAAGAAAATCTCATTTTAAATCGTAACGATTTGTTCGGGTCACAAACCAGATCAAACACAAAAACAGGCCGAATATAGCCTAACATAGACAAAGAATCCGTAACATTATTGCCACAAAATAGAATAGCATCTAGCCGAACTGGGGAATGATAATGATATATATTCCTGTAGTGTAACAGTGTGGGAAAAAGTAGTTTCACAGCAACGACAATATAATAGACTGTTTGATGAATATAAGATCCGAAGCATCAAAATCATGTCGTGTAGTCAACTGGGGATTGATGATGAAAAATTATGTACGCACCACGCGTGTTCTCATGTTTCACGTCTTTAATATGTTCCTGATCATGATGCCCACGTATTATTTGACATTATTATGGTGATCTCTCTCTTTTTTGAAAAGCATATTTTATAGTTCATAAATGTTAGTTTTTTTTTTTGTTTTTTTTTTGTTTTTTTAATGGCCGGACTATAAAAACAGAATTTTCTTTCCTTACCTTAATGATCCCCCAACTTGAATTATCGATTTAGTTTCAGTTAATATAATTGGTAAAATATTTTGTTGTTGAAAAATAGATTTAAAGTATACTAAAAACAAATTGATGACTTGACTTAATGATAAAAGCAGTTATTATAGAGTGGACGCTATAAATTTAAAATAGTATATTTTTAAAGAACAAAAAACACCTGGAAGGATTGAGACAAGATTCAATTTCATTGTATAAATTTATTTTCTTTTTAAGATGTATTTCGATGATTTTCTTATAATTTACAGAGACGTGAAACCAAGTTTGTAATTGTTATATGTTGATGTTGCTGTCAGTATTTTATTATAACCTGTATATAGGAGGGTTTTTTCTTTTTTTCTTTTTTTCTTTTTTTCTTTTTTTCTTTTTCTTGATTGCTTATTGTAAGTTAAATAGCCAAAAAAAAAAAAAAAATGTAAAAATGTGTACAAATTTTAGAATAACGATTATGTATAGGCTTCTCTTCCATTTTCTTTGTATACCAGGATACATATTAGTAGTTTCATATTTAGAGCTTATAATTAAAGCCAAAGGCCTTAAACAAAAACACGTTTTTTGTGTGTCTACCTCTCATATGTATCATTTGATTTTAAATTGCTGATGAACCTTTCTAGTGCACAGTACATTAAAAAAAAAAAATAAATAAAAACCCTATTATTATTCATGTGGTCAGCTTTGGTTCAACAATGCTACAAGTAGTTGGATCTACTTTTTAGTACATAGTTTCTCATCACATCACATGAAACACATGTTTGGTCTAAGTTAGTACTAAAAAAATCATAGAAAACAAATCCTACCATATTTATCTCAGTTGGACTGTGATAGTTAATTTGTTAAAGTTAGAAGCAAGCATTATAATCATCCTTTGAAAAAGAATAAGGCAAATAAACTCAATGCTGGATACAAAGTGTTCAAAAGTTAAAAAAAAGAATGCTTTGAAAAGGACTGAGGTCCACATGACTTACATGAGAGGCAGAAGTACAATCATGCATCCCCTTTGTGGAACAACATTGGGATATACCCACAAAACACTCGGTAATGCTAAAGATTTGAATAATAACATGGGATTGAGATGAGACAGATTCAATTCCTTTATCAAATTCATGGTTTGGAATCTGCTTTGATGACAAAGGGACACAGTCAAGTTGATTATTCTGTTCCTGCCGACACTATTTTGGGCCAGTTTTCTTATTTCCAAAGTACGCAACTGTTTATTTAAGATTGGATAAAAAGAAGAAGAAAAAAATGAAAACAAAAGGCAAAGGAAGAGAGGGACTTAATCATGATATAATCTGAAACTGTTGCAAATATACAAATTAATGGTCTCACTCTTACATGTGTAATTCTGGGACCAACTCTCAACTTGACCTCAACAATACTCAACCTATTTGGTGGTGATACAAACTGTGCTTATCTAAGATACAAAACCACACTCAAGCAAGAATACAAGAGCAAAATACGAACTTGACCCTTTGTTCTTGCATATAAATTACAATGAACCAAATTAAAAAACCAAGAAAATAATGACATTGAATAACCTAAAAGAATGACTTTGATTTAGAGAACATGAATAAAGAAGTATGGAAAGAATTTATGTGGACATTTTAAGAATAATGAACTTAATTTTATTCAACCGGTTGATAGATGTACCTTTGGTACCTCCAAACCAAACACCTTCAACAATTGCCAAAAGGAGCGTTGCTGCTGCATGCCAGATTGGCTGGCATTTTTATTTTCCCTTTTATTGTGATCTTGCCATTATCCTCTATCTCATTTGTTCACCAATTAGATCAAGACCCACAAGGAGGAAGGAGATACCTTGAAATAATAGGAAGTAGAAATGCACTCCTTGTGCTGATAGAAGGCTCCTAACTGCAGCGGTTAGCAGTAAGAAAGCCAGTGCAAGCTCCTTCTTAAATATCTTATTCATTTTCTTGACAGGAGGCTTTGGAGCAGCTTCTTGATGCTCTTTTAACTTGTTGAGCTCAGAGAGTCCACTATCAGAAACTCCTCTATGAAGTGGGTGGTTCATAGACTTTGATTCCCTCTCTTCAGCAGCTAAAAGGTCAGGTTCTGATGACCGGCCTGCCTTCTTGGTGACAACCCATTCATAAGAGCTCCCCAGTTGGAATAGCCCAGATATCATAGCATTGAATTTTATAACTGACATTGTATTCTCAAACAGAAGATAAGGGACAATGAAGGGAAAGTATCTTGGGGCAGGGAGAATGCTCATGAATGACATGATTACGGGCACATAACAAATAACCCATGCAGGTAGCTCAGCTTCTGGGACAAACATGGTCAAAGGAAGAATTATGCAAAACAATGTGAAAGAATAGAATGGGAGGATTAGTTTCCTAAGAAGAAAGAATAGTAGTATTAAGTTTGCTTTCTTCCAGAATGCAATCTGCAAAATTGTGAAATTTAGTACACTATCAGAATTTTACCATTGTAAAGGGAAAAAAAAAATCATAGAAGGAAAAAAAAAGAAAAAAAGTATTGGAGCAAGAACTACCTTGGAAGTTATGATCGCAGGAAGGCACAAACGGAACAGTTGCATTGGACCAGAATGCCAACGGTGTTGCTGTTTTCTGTAAGCTTCATAAGACTCCGGAAGTTCACAAAGGACCTGAAAATGAGTTTTTAAAATTTGAGGCATCATCAAATTTGTAAAATTGTAAAATGAAAGGGAGAAAAAGCTTTGACTTCAATAGCAATATTGAATGTGTTACAGTGAGAAACATGAATACTTATGAAATCCCAAAGTAATCATGAATTTATGTCTTTAGAAAATTTTACTTTCTCAGCTTAAAAACCTCCACATTCCTAATTGTCATCATGATTGCAGGATCACCAAAAGGTAATGGAAATTATGTGCTTAGCTTGAATTGTAGAGAAGTACAGAACTGTATAAACCGGGGTTACCTTCACATCATCAAGGAAGATGAATTTCCAACCATTGAGATGGGCACGGACTGCTATATCCATATCCTCCACGGTTGTCCGCTCAAGCCAGCCTCCAGATTCCTCTAGCGCTTTGATTCTCCAAACTCCAGCAGTACCATTGAAGCCAAAGAAATTAAGGTAGACCCCGTTAACCTGCTGCTCCACCTCGAAGTGGAAGCACATATTAACGTTTTGGAGGCGTGTCAACAAGTTTTCATCCCTGTTCACAAAGGCCCACCTAGCCTGAACCAAACCCAGCTCAGGAGTATACTACAAACAAGTGATAGAAACAAATTAGTCCCATGGAAAAAAAAATAAAAAATAAAAAAATAAAATTGGCTAACTAGCAAGAGTGAGCTAAATGAGTTTCAGACACCTTAAAATGTGGAACTGTCTGCTTAAGGAAATCTGGATTTGGTTGAAAATCAGCATCAAAGATTGCAACAAATTCATAATCCTTCACATAATCACAATTCATTGCAGACTTGAGATTCCCTGCTTTGTAACCTGTTCTAACCAATCGATGCCTGTAGATAATGTTGACACCCTTTTGGCTCCACTTGGAGACCTCTCCCTTAATTAGCCACTGTATGTTCTCATCATCAGAGTCATCCAGAACTTGGATCAGAATTCTGTCTTTAGGCCAATCAAGTTGGCAGACTGCTGAAATAGATTGTTCATATACCTAAAGGTGTTGATAACAAAGTATTTATCACTAACATTGTGAATAGCCTGTGGAAATTAGTACAGCAGTTTTTATAACTTCATACCATTTTCTACAATTAATGATGATTCAGTCAAACATAAGGGTGCCAAAATGTAATAAATTGAACTAAAAACGAGTTGATATAATTGAAAAACAATACTTGTCACAAGTAGGTCATACAGAACACATACATCAGGAGGCATTGAGAAACTTACCTCTCTCTCATTACACATAGGAATTTGAACAAGAACCATGGGATAATTGCATCCCGAACCTTCCAAATCGTCTGACTTGAATGGATCCCCTTCAATCCTTGGCTTAATCTTCTTGAACTTGATCCAGAAGCAGCCTAAACACTGCAACATACGGTCTGCAGACTGGATTATGAAGAGAGCAACACAATAGCTAGAGAGAAATTGAATTGGAGGCGCAATATAATCAGCACGAATCTTCAACCACCCAACGTAGATCATGTTAAACCATCCTTGTATCTCCGAAGTTTGCGGGATATGCAAATTATGGTTCTGGAAATAATGCCAACCTTTCAAGTGGGCAACCACTTCAACTGCTAGAAATGTCAAGGCCATCACTAAGAATGCTAGAATGATCCTAAACAAGAATCTTCCTTTATTCGATTTCTCATTCTCCATTGTAACTCCCTGGCCAAATATCAATCTATTCTTAATGACACCAAGCAATGTCCAAAGACCATTTCCGAGCCACGCAATGGAACCGACAGCTCGATGTGCCTTTAGAAGCAAAACCCATGTAAATTGTTTTGCATTCTTTCCCCTATCCTTATCAACCCGTTGGAATGCAGCCTCAGAACCATTCATATCTAGTACAGAGTAATTGTGGTTCTCCATGGCTGCTACTTACTACTACTGGATCACCCTTCCTTTTACTCTTTTTTTGGCTAACTAACTACAATAATCTATTAATGGAGCCATATTTACCTCTCAAGTGTACAGAATTCAGACACAAGTACACAAACAACTCCATTAAAAGAAAGCACACAAAGTCCACTATACAAGAACCAATCCCTTAAAACCTTAACATTTTTAACAATTCTACAAAACCCAGATCCAATATTGAGAAACTCAAGTACACAGTTCCCAGCCTAACCACAAAGAAACAGAATTTCCATTCAAAATCTGAACTTTTTCAAAACCCAGAAGCCAAAATGGGAGAACTCACAAAACTCATGAGGACCGGCCACAAAGAATCAGATCCACCACTCAACTAATGAAGAGAAACCCAGTTCAAGCCTCAGCATTCCGCACCAAATGATGCAGAAATGGAACAAAAAGCCAGAGAGAGGAGCCATAGTGTGGGGTTCTTCTTGCTAGTTGCTAGTTGCTACTTGCTACTATAAAAAGGCTTAGCAAATTACAAGCTACCCCAACACGAGAAATAACCATAATGGGAAAACTAATCTTATTTCCTTTTTTTAACATGGTCATTATTTTTAGTCAACTGATTAAGATTCAACTAACTGAAACCAGTTCTCATTATAAAACACAACCGAAACGGTTTCACTCCAATGAGTGTCTTTGTTGGTAGTTTAACACCGGCTTCTTGCTCTTTGTCTCACATTTTAATATCATATAAATAAATTAGTTTTATCAAAAATAGTCTGTATACGAGTAAAGTCTAACATTAAATACTGATAAGTAGAATAAATATTTAATATAACATATTTAAATTCGTACTTTTTTTTAGATTAACTGATGTCTATATATATTATCTTAAATACTCGAGATGTCTCTTTAAAGTATTATCTTCATAACAAGTGATAACAGTTAGTAGGACTTATTTATGACATTGGAATTCATATAAAGATAGAGACAAAGTGATTGTTGAATACTCACTTGTGACTGTGTGAGCTTCTCCCATATTGAATACTAACGGGAAGAAGTTGTCAAAGTGAATTCCATTCCTATTCTCATTTCAACTTTTAAGTCAAAATATTGGCATGATTTTCATTGGATAGGATAAAAGGTGAAAGAAAAAGTTGTAGTAAAATCTAAACAATATAGATAGGCAAACTTGTTTTTTATATTATCATAAATAGCAAGAAGATAAAGTTTACAAATTGAAAACAAAATACCAATCCATGTGAGAAAGGAAGAGAACAGTCCTTTTTTTTTTAATAGAAAACAGTCCATATTCTTAGAGAAATAGAAATCTGATTTTTGGATTTTGGAATTGTATTGGAGTTGCAGAATGATGGAGATGAGGTCAGCAGTAAGAAGAGCAAAGATTACTAAAATAATATAAAATAAATTGAGCTTAATGCGCATCTGACTCCCTCATGGGGAAAACCATTGTCTAATCCTTCTCTTTACAGACGATTGGTTGGCAGCCTAGTTTATCTCACAGTTACTCGTCCAGACATCTCCTATGCTGTTCATCAGGTGAGCCAGTATCTGTCTGCTCCACGATCAACTCACTATGCTGCTGTTCTGCGCATTCTTCGATACCTGAAGGGCACTTTCTTTCATGGCCTTTTCTACTCAGCTCAGTCTCCTCTTGTACTCCGTGCATTCTCTGATGCTGATTGGGCAGGAGATCCTACTGATCGCAGGTCCACTACAGGTTATTGCTTTCTCCTTGATTCTTCCTTGATTTCTTGGCGAAGTAAGAAACAAACCTTTGTGGCCCGCTCTAGTACTGAAGCAGAATATCGTGCCCTTGCTGATACCACATCTGAGCTCCTTTAGCTACGATGGCTTCTTAAGGATTTGGGTGTGTCCACCTCCTCTGCTACTCCCCTTTATTGTGACAACCAGAGTGCCATTCATATTGCTCACAATGATGTCTTTCATGAACGGACTAAACACATCGAGATTGATTGTCATTTTATCCGTTATTATCTTGTCTATGGTGCTCTTAAGCTTTTCTCCGTCTCCTCCAAAGATCAACTTGCAGATATCTTCACCAAGTCACTTCCTAAGGGACGCACTCGTAATTTGGTTGACAACCTCAAGTTGGTCTCACATCCACCTTGAGTTTGAGGGGGGCTGTTAACGTATATTATGTTATGGGCTTTAGGCCCAGTTAGGTTACTTGTATAGCACACTTGTACTTGTACTACACTTTACTTGTACCGCACACATATGTCTCCTATATAAAGGCACTGATATATATTCTTTGATTGACGAAATACAATACAATCTTTCAGTATTTCTAACATATAGTAATAATACAAAAATGACAAGGAGAAAGAGGGATAGAATGGCCATAAACAATGCTGATCCCTAGTCACCATATTGGCCTCGATTTATGTCACAAACTCCAAAATTTAAGCTGATTCGGTGGTCAATCTTCTGTCATCGATTTAAGTGATTTTCAGTCAAATAGTTGAGCAAATCTAAGAAAGAATAATCTGGCATTTTTTGTGGATGCTGCAAATTTTGAAAAGTGGAGTAAAATAACATGTTGATGTGAAAGTGGAAGATAGTTAATTTTAGTTTATTATATAAGATAATTGTAAAAAAAATATGTTATCTTAAAATTACTCTAATCTAACGTGGCATCATTTATTTTTTTCTGAAATCTCTTTTTATTTTACAAATAATAATAATAATAATAATAAAGAAGAAGAAGAAGAAGGAGGAGGGTTAAATATTAATTGCTCCAATTCATCGTAAACTATAGCCTATGGGTTAAAGTTACTTGTATTTTGTACCTCAAATTAGGAAAATTTGAAATCATTATCCCAATTATAACAAAACATGCAAATGACACCCTATTACTTGTGTCATTAGTTGACTCTTTAACTTTAGGTAAAACTAGCCTCAAGCACACGCAATGAGATTTTTTTTTAGGAAAAAAAACTTATATTTTTATTTTATTTATATAATTTTTATTTTGAGAATTTATTTTATAAGTGGATAAAGCAATTTTTTTTTATAAAGCATTTTGAAAATCAATAGGAGAGTGACCTTATTTTTTAGGCAATATTTTAGTGGGAGTTAAAGTTGTATTTTTACCAAATTGTCTTTTAGTTTTGTCTCTACTTAAACATAGAGGTATAGTGGTATTTTTGAACTAAAAAAATAAGGAATCCAAACAGGAGGAAACCCCTTAAATAATAGTATAGATAACTCAAAAGTAATTTATGCATACCATCTCATTATAGGCTTCTATTGTTCAAAACAAAGAAATCATATCATATCATATCATATACTATATAATAAAAGTTGGGCTTTGATGCCGTAGTTATGCCAAGTGGCTTCATCAAATTACAAAATTTTAAAAAAAATTTTAGATTTGAAAAAAATATATAATTTTTCTTCTCCTATAATCTCTAAGTTGATAAAAATCTTAATTTGATTATTACAATCCAAATTCTTCATATAATCCATCTCATCATTATTCTTCTTTTTTATCCCCAATTTTTTATTTCTACGGTTTGTCAATTTCTTCTTCTTTTTTAATTTTTTTTAAATATTTAGATAAACACAATTTTTTATAGATTTTTTAAAAAAATAGATATAATTTTTTTTCTTATCTTTTTCTCCTATAATTTCTAAGTTGATAAAAAATTTTAATTTGAAATCACTTCTTTGGATAAAGTTTGATTCACACAAAAACTTAATAATTTAATATCAACTTAACTTCTTCTCATCCATTAATATATATATATATATATATATATATATATATATATATATATATATATATATATTCTTCTTTTTCCCCCCAATTTTTGATTTCTACGGTTTGTCAATTTGTTCTTTATATATATATATATATATATATATATATATATATATATATTATTTTTCTTCTTCTTTTTTTCCCATTTTTTGATTCCTACGGTTTGTCAATTTGTTCTTCTTCTTTTTTTAAATATTTAGATAAACACAATTAAAAAAGAAAAGATAATTAAATAATTGATACAACTTAATTACCTATAATACATATTTTAAAGTTACATTATCTCTTTCTTCTAATCAAATATCATCTTCTTAATGGAATTTTATATAGTAGAGTTTAATTGGAACTCTACTTCTCTTACAAGTACATGTGAATATAGCACTATTTAAAGTAGATTAGTTATTGGATTTTGATATCATGATATGTAAATCAATTCCATTGCTACAAGGGAATGTAGTCAATTTTTTTTTTTTTTTTTTTTTTTTTTTTGCGAGAAGGAAATGTAGTCATTTTATTATTATTTTTTTTTTTGAAGCGGAAATGTAGTCATTTAGATCTAGCTTATAAATTAAATTGCGAGAAGGAAGTATCAATTTCACACTTTCATTCTATATATATGGCATGCTGCAGTCCCTCTCTTCAATTTTTTCCTCATTTACAAGGTAAATTTCTATCTTCCTCAATCTAAAAGCTACGATAATGTTTGTTTATAATTTAGTAGAACAAAGTTTATTGAAAGTCTAGGCTCTACAAAACTCTCAAATTTGGATTGTGGGGTTTTTATTTATTTATTCCGAAGGTGTTGAATCCGTTGATTATTGATGTGCTTGAATATGGTTCTTGACATTTTCTTAAATTTTGTTACGTGTAGTGTATTATAATAAGAAAAGCAACAACTTTTTTTTTTTTTTTAATTACTACACTACAGACTTTAATGCATCTTTAATTGTAGAAATTTTTTTAGATTTTTAGATTTAAAAAAAAAAAATAATATATATATATAATTTTTCTTCTCCTATAATTTCTAAGTTGATAAAAAATTTAATTTAATTACAATTCAAATTCAAATTCTTCATCTAATCCATTTAACAAACAAGTTTAAGTTTACGTAAGACTCTTATTCTATTTGTTCTTATCGACTTATTTGGATAAAGTAACAATAAGTATTGTATTAATGTTTTTATAAAGTAACAATTTTACTTTTAGTCTAATTTAAACGTTTTTTTTTTTTTTTTTTTTTTTTTTTTGTGTGGATCCCTGTTGATGGTGGTGGTAGTGGTACTCCAAGGAAAATAATAACACTGAATGATGCCTGGACCTATCTCATGGAAGTGAAGGAAACGTTTCAAGACAAAAGAGAGAAATATGACTGTTCCTTAAGGTCATCATAGATTTTAAGGCTCAAAGGTACACTCATTGCATTTATGCAGTTTTTGTCTTGGAATAATGGAACATTGCATCTAAAAACCCAATGGATTGTGCCATTTTTTTCTACCTGCAGAATTGGCAATGTTGACGTCATGATCTGAGTGAAGGAATTATTTGAAGGGCATAATAACTTGATTTCTGGATTTAACATCTTCTTGCCAAAGAAGTATTAAATAGCCCTTGAGGATGATGAGGCTAGTCCACAAACTAAAAGAAGGTTTAAGTTGAACAAATTGACAAACCATAGAAATCTAAAGTTGGGGTGGAAAAAGAAGAAGAATAATGATGAGATGGATTATATGAAGAATTTGGATTGTAATAATTAAATTAAGATTTTTATCAACTTAGAGATTATAGGAGAAGAAAAAAAAATATATATATATATATATAAATATATATTTAAATCTAAAAATCTAAAAAAAATTCTACAATTTAGTGAAGTCACTTGGTGCAACCATAACGTCTAAGCCCAACTTTTATTATATAGTATATAATATGATATGATATATATATATATTTATATATATATATATATATGCATTTCTTTTTTTTGAGAAACAGGTAAGGAATTGTATTAATGAAAATCAAACTGAAAAACATCCTCTAAATCACATGGTAGATCTTCCAACCATACATCAAAATCAACAGATACAACTGCTCTACGAGCGAGAGCATGAGCAAGCTTATTACCCTCTCTCTTAACATGACAAAAACTACAATTAACATTAGATACTAAACTATGAATATCAGCAATAACATTTCCAAACATAGTCCTAGAAGGCCTGGCTGCAATAATAGCTTGGATGACCCGTAAGGAATCACCCTCCACCACCATGGATTGAAGACAAAGCTCTTTGGCAAAGATAATTGCTCTACTAGCAGCTAAAGCCTCCACCACGTCCATAGAACTCGGGTGCCTAATTTTCTGACTCAAAGCACCAATGATCAAACCCGCCGAATCCCTGATAACCACCCATTGACCTAGACATGCCTGCTTCTCAAATAAAGCACCATCAAAGTTAATTTTATATATACCAGAGGTCGGAGTTTTCCACTGAGTATCACCATTTCGAACAACCACCCGAGGAACCTTTTTATGCACATCATGAAACTCCTTCAGCAGATTAGAAGCACAATGACACACCTCTCCAATGCCCTATACCTTCTGTCACACCCTAACCCTGTTTCGACGCTCCCAAATGCACCACGCAACCATGGCAAAGAGCTCCACCAGCCTAGGAGAAACTTCCTTACGCAAAAAAAGGAAGACATCTTCAAACTGGAAAATCTCTTTGAACACATAAAAGAAAACCGTTGATCAGACATCCAAATGGCTTTCACCGAATCACATAACCACAGAGCATTTAATAATACCTTAGTTTCACACAATATGATTTTATTATATAACTTAAAATTAAAATATTTAATTATTTTTATTATATGTTCTATTATTTAATTTTAAGTAAATTAATAAAAAAAACTATTTACATATGAATTTTGATAAACTCATGCATCGCATGGGCATAATGCTAATTATATATAATAAAAGTTGGGCTTAGACGCCGTGGTTGCGCCACATGGCTTCACCAAATTGTAGAAATTTTATTAAAATTTTAGATTTTTAAAGAACTAAAAAAAAATAGTATACTACTAGGATTCTAATTCATTCTTATCATTAAATAAAATTAGATTAACATTATTTTTTTATTTGTTAGGATATATTTCTTAAATTAAGGGATAATATTTAACATACAAAAATTTAATTTAGATAATATTTATCATCTAAATTTTCAAAATTTTATTTCTACTCTAATTAAAAGTCTATTTTAAAAAGTTTCTAAATTTAAATCTCATCCCACGTTTTTGTTGTTTCTATTTTCCTCAAGTTGCAACTTAAATTTTATTTATTATTATTAAATTAATATTATTTTATCAGAATATCAAGTTACAAAACTTGATTATTAAGGGATAAACAAAATCCAAATTCTACAAGAGGTGATTAATATAAATCTATCCCAAGAAATAGTATATATCTCTATTAATTTGATAATCTTTATCCATGCCAAAAAAAAGTATATATCTCCATTAATTTGATAATTTCTACGTTGATGACATTTCTAACCCAAAAAAAAAATATATATATATCAAAATAAAAAGTTTGAGAAACAGCCTCCAAAGGAATACAAGAGGTTCGACTTGAAGAAGCTTTCATACGAGGAAAGGAAGGCCAAATTGATTGAGAGATTGAATGCTTTTAACTCCGTAGCCGATGATGATGAGGATGATGAGTGAAAATGGTGTTGGATTCAGTGCTTAATATTTGTTGATTATCTATGATATATTTTGTTTTTTTGTCAACGCAACTGAGAACCTAGCCGTGTTTTTCTTTTTGTTAAATTTGTCATTTTTGCAGGTTGTCTTTCATCATCTAGATGTTTAACTAGATATGAATTTTTACATCATTTATATATTAAAAAAATATCAACCACGTTCTCTTTCTCTCTTTTTTTATTTTTATTTTTTATTAGCATTACATTGATTCTTCGTCCCAAAGATGAGGTTTCCATTGCTACTATGGACAGGTACGTATCTCATGCAAGCATATATGAACTTAAATTGCCTTTCAATATTTTGAATGCTTTATTATTTTGCTAGATGTGATTAGGCTCAAAAGTATATGCTTCATTATTTTTCTAGATCATTTAAATACACTAAATCTAAGTTAATAGGATTTATTTTATATAATTTATCAAACAAAATGAAATAAATTTTGTCAAGTATGATTTATTTATGTTGTTCTGTTTTTACTTTTTACTTTTATTTTGAATAGCAACATTTATTTACGTAAAATGTGCATAGAATTATGTATCCGTTTGCAACATTAATTAATTGTTTTTTGCTAATTATTAGTATAATTTTCTATTCCCAACAAATTCTTCATTAATCTTTTTATATTTTTGGTTTTAAATTGCAAATTTTTGGACCATCATTATTAAATATGTTTTTTTTTCCTTGCGATTATGGAACTTATTTGACTAAAGTAGTAAAATCAAAATGGAAATGATAGCTCTTTATAGAAAAAAATTTATTTTAAAGCCTGGTATTAAATGGTCATAGACTCATAAGCAATTTTACAATCTATATGGTTCAATTTTTATTTTTTTTTTACTCGGTTTAATTTTTTTCTTGATTTTGTTTTCCAGGTTTGTCATAAAAGATTCCAAGCATCCTAAGAAAGGTGTGTAATCTATATGTAGAGCTCTACAATTTTTTTTTTTTTTCATTTACATGTAGTGTCTCTCTTACAATTCAAACTATTCATTTTCTTTTTATTTCTCAACTAAATTTTGTATTATATAAATTTATGTATAAAATTGTGCAACGTACAGGAAGCAAAAATTATGATAGGTTCTATAATTAGAACAAATTAAAGGTTATTATTCTTCGAATAGTTCTATCTCTTAAAAGTGGCCAATTTTTATAATACTATGTCTAAAGATTTTAATAAAGAACAATGATGAAGAAGAACAAGGATACTCTAAAAACATAGTCTACAAATAAGTATTCAAAGATTTTCCAAAGGAAAAAAAATACTTCTAACAGTTTTTAATCATTGATATTATTTTTAACAATAATTCAAGTCACTAACAAATTTGTACTTATTTTGTTATAATAATTATTAAAATATATAATTATTTATACATATATTTTATAAGTTTTTTCATAAAACTGTGCAACATATGGGCCTATAACTAGTTACTAGAGAATTTACACCTAAAATTATTTTAAAAAAAGTTACAACTTATTGTTGGAAATTTTGTGGATCGATTAAATGAAGAATAGAATGATTTTCAAATCAGATACTAAGTTATTAAAAAAAGGATCCAACTAAAGAGTAATTAGTTCTTTAATATAGAAATTAGCCTTGCAAATAAACCATACACGTCGGCAAGAGGAAATGGGCTTTTGCCATTTTTTTTTTAAAAAAAAAATTAGCACAATGTCCTTGTTTTGAAACTATTAAGCACTGCGTTCCTGTTTTTGAAACTTGATTTTAACAAAATCGAGTTCTGTATAAAACTCGATATTCTCAAAATCGAGTTATATGTAAATTTTTAAGTGAAACTCGATTTTCCTAAAGTCAAGTTTCACTTAAATTTTTTTAAAAAAATTAAGTGGCAAAATATGCATAGAACTTGACATTGCAAATGTCGAATTCCACCTGTAACTCAATTTTTTTAAAATTGAGTTTTAAAATAGGAACACAATACTTAATAGTTTCAAAATAGAAACATTGTGCTAGATTTTTTACAAAATAACGGCAAAAGCCCATTTTCCCCAACGTCGGCATATATGTTGTTTACTTTGTACTTTTATCATAGCTTTAAAAAAAAAAAAAAAAAAAAAAATTCTTTTTGAAGCCAAATATCATTGTTGTAAATTGTCAGGGAAAATGGACATTTCTTCATAATTTTCAAACTATGCAATAAAATTCCCTATTTTGAAATTATTTAGTAAAATGCCCCTGTTTTTGAAACTCGATTTTAACAAAATTGAGTTCTCTGTAAAACTTGATATCCTTAAAATCAAGTTCTATATATTTTTTAAGTGGAACTCGACATTATCAATGTCGAGTTTCACTTAAAATTTTCAAAAAAAATTAAGTAGCAAAATATGCATAGAACTCAACATTGCTAATGTCGAGTTCCAACTATAACTCGATTTTGTTAAAATTGAGTTTTAAAAATAGGAACATTTTGCTAAATAGCTTCAAAATAAGGGCATTTTGCTAAATATTTTGTAAATTATATGAGCAACTGCCCATTTTCCTCGTTAATTGTTATTGGATTTGAGTTAGTGCTTTGCTAGTGAATAGTTGTGGCTTGTGGAAAATGTATCACCCAAATTCCCGATCAAACATGACCATCAAAGGGTTGAAAAGTGATGTTAATGTTAGAATTTTTGTATGATTTTATAGTCCTTAGCTATTGGTACTTACAACTTATTTAAAGGACTATAAAGTCACAAAATATATTTGGGGAAATCAGGAGAGTTGGTTCATGGATGATCATCATGAACAATGGACAGTGACAAATCCGTCACATTATGGATAGCTAATATGTATATCAAGCATTCAAATTCGTTACCCATAGTTTTCCACATCATTGTCATCACTACCAACGGCAGTGGTTTTCACCCATCGTGCCTCTCTCTTTGTTGGGTTGAGTATATGAATCAATGTTGGTTTTTGGGTTGTGTATATGGTATTAGTGTACATGTTCTAGAAGGTGTTATGCACCCAAACTCATCCGATTTAAGGATCAACCTCCATTTATATCACTAAACGCATGTTCAAATAATAATAGAATTAAGTTGGATCCCTCCTAATGCATATAGGAAATTAAGAAAAATTAAATCAAGCATATTGGTCACACATATCACACAATAAAGGATGGATTGATATATATATATATATATATATATATATATATATATATATATGAGATAGGTTCAAGTTACATCTGGTGTAACTCTTTAGAGTTATACCTTTTTTAAATCATTGGATTTAAGTAGATCCAACGGTTGAAAAAAAAATTATAATTATTACAAATATTCTGATTAGAATCAAATTAATTACCCTCATTTATTACCTTCCAAACTTTATCTCTAAACCCCAAAAAAAAAAAGTTGAGTTCTGACTATCTCCCTCATTTACGTTTCTCTCTCTCTCTTTCTCCTCTGCAACCTCCACAAGTTGCCGGCAGAAAAAAGAAAAAAAAAAAGAAGAAAAAAACCAAAATACACACAAAGATGTTGTTGCTGGCGTACAACCATATCCTCAGCCCATCTCAAAGCTGTCTAACACATCCGCCCACCTTCACCTCTGCTCTGACTCTCCTTTTTTTCTAGTTGACAAAGCGAACCTTCAACCGTTTCATGGGTTTTGTGAATCTTTGTTTTCTTCCTCCTCCAAGATATTTTAGATTTTACTTTTTGTTACCCAAATACAAGTTTTTTTATTATCTCTATTTCTCTTCTCTATTCTCAGTTTTTTTTCACCTGAATCGTGAATTTGGTGGTAATACTTCACCGAATCTGTGTAAAATTACAAATGGAAGATCAAATTGATAGACTTAGTCACTGAATTAGATTGATTTCTTGAAATTTCTAGATTTTTTTGGCCCCTTAAATTTTCTGCCATACGTGTTCTTGATGATTTTTTTTTCTTTTGATTCCTTTGATATCCATGTTGATCTCTTTGATGATTATGGTTAGTCTTTGATGGAATGATGTATCTTGAACAATTTTTGTATGGGGTATTTTGGAATTTATGTCCTATTGACTTTTCAACTTGTGTTCATTTCTTATGCATTCCATCTGTTTGATAAAATGCAGCAATGATTACTAGCTTTGCACATTTGTTTTATTTGAATTTGGATTGTTGAGTTTTCAAACATTATTTTGTGAAAATACTTATTTGCTTGGCAATTTTCATGGATTGGTGTTGTGATGTCATTTGTGGTGGTATTGTTTAGTTGTGTGGAGATTCTAGGTAAGGGGGTTTAGAAGGGGAAAAAGGAAATATAATATATCAAGTTTTGGCATGAATGAGGTTTATGTGAGAGCATAACTTTTTTTATAAAAAAAAAATTAAAAAAAAAACTATTATTTACATGTGTTTGATAATTTTGCATAAATGGTGTTTGAAAAATGCAACTTGAAACGGTTTTAGGATGTTTGCATAGTATAAATTAAAATGTTAAACCTTGATTTTCTGCCATTAATTATTTTTCATGGAAGAATTGCTTGTTTTCATCTCTACAATTTAAAGATTTTTTTCTTTTAGATGCAACTAAAGTTTGTAAGCTTACTTGGAATTTTCAGATTTTGGTTCATTCTTTGTAATAATAAATTTTTTTTTGGTAGTGTAGGCATGCGATGCTTCTATTCTGTTGGGTTTGCTGAAGAAGAAAGAAACAATGATGCTCTTGTATATGTTATCTATCAGATTTGTTACATGTTTATCACGGCAAGCATGCAAGACCAAATTATGCAACATTTTTGGAGAGACATATTGATAGGGATCAAGTTAAACACATCCACTTTGATAAGGAGATGAAGATGAAGTTTAAGTCCCATGTATTTCAATATTAGTTTAGATTGGGTTTAATAAGCTTTAGCTATCTTACAGTGTTGGGTAGATTCTCATGGAATGCTTATCAATTGCTTGTAATGTTGATTTATATTCAGCCACGTGGAATAAATAATGTTTGATTAGTTTATTAACTTTTGTGAACCATTTAAAACACAAGATTTGACCTCCTTTTGTATAGATCCTTGTTATCATTTTGGTGTTACATAGTTGTTCTATTGTTGCGTGTTATTGAAAGTTCAAATAGTGTAAAAACACCCTTGAACGTTTACACCCCCAATTTACAAAATACCAATTCAAGCTTTATATCAAACAATTAATGTGCGGAACATGAACTAAAGCATAACACAGAATTGGTAAACAATCTAAGCCAATTAAAATTACATCCACAGCAGAAAATAAAAGGCAAAGATAAAGGGAAGGAAGATGCAAACACAAAGACAACACGCGATGTGTTATCGAAGAGGAAACCGAAGCCCTCGGCGTAAAACCTCTCCGCCGCCCTCCAAGCGGTAAATAATCCACTAGAAAATGTAGTTGGGATACATGGACAGCAATAGACCCTCCAAGCCTAATCTACCCAGTGCACCTAAGCCCTCCAAGCTTCTTGCTCCAACGAGGTTGCGCCGAACCTTTTTTCTTTTCTAGCTTCCCGGATTCCGCTACTAGACCATAGCATCAACCAATGAAGATTGGTTCCTTCCTAACTGCTTCCCAGAACACCAAACAACCTTCTCACAGTAATGGATATGGTGAGAACAAGGTTTTGGTAAAAAGCCTCTCAAGGGTTTGGCAATGGAGAGGAAAAGAGTTGAGGAATTTGAAGAGACACTTATGTAAAGATTGTAGATGAATCAATCTTGTTTTACTCTAGGGTTTCTCTCTCAAAATTCTCTCTGGAAGCTCTCTCTCATTTGTGGGTATAAGGGGTATTTATACTGAGGTGAGAGGAGAATGTGAAACGTCAGGTTTTTCAAAACAGGGCTGGCTCGCAGCTTGGCCTCGCGACTTGACTGAGTCGCGAGATCCAGTCGCGAGATAACCGTATGGCCAGTTGTCCTGTTTTGTCCTGTAGTGCTCCAGCTAGCATGATTGTTCACCTTCTGGCATGCTTGGCACGTGTGCTGCGTCTAGCGGCTTGCAGCCGCGAGTCACCCGCGAGATCCAGCCGCGAGTCTCTGTTTTCTTGCACACTCTTGAGCAATTTTCACTCTATCTCACTCACTACCCTTACAACAAGCCCACCTAAATACAGGGTTACTAAATGCTGAAATACAAGCAAATTTGGCACGGAATAAAGCCAATTAGATGGTTGAATAATTCAACCTTACAATCTCCCCCTTTGGCTATTCCGTGACAAAACCCTAAAACAGACTCTAGACTTAACATGTGAGTTGGGAATAGTTGAGCAAAACTCACTCACACCTAACTCTAGAAGCTGTGAAGCACTTGAATCATATAAACATAAGACTCCTGAAACACAACAATACACCATGATCATTGTAAGCAAAAAATCGTGAAATGCATATGAAACAGGCAATATGTGATCAAGCAAAGATGGAGTTAAGAAACAAACCATGGCTTGATCAATCAAGTAATCACTACAAGGTAGTGACCACAATGCTCATTCACACTTGGAATGAACATTAGGACATACAAGCTAACAAGCTCAATGCAAGTCACTTGCATGCCAAACACTCAACCAATGCATAATACACTAAGTATACGCATCTAGGAACAATCCTACAAAGGCACAAGAGTGACAGTACTTAAAGGAAAATGCAATACATTTATATAGAAGTACTGATTTAAACAAAGCATAGAAAGGCTGCATAAAGCATGGTACAAACCATAAAACCTACATACTATGCATAAAACATAACCCTAAAAGCTTACAAAAGCAACATGGGTACAAGACTCAAAATAAACTGAATAACATCAACAATATATCAACTACAATATAACAACTTAAACTGAAGAAGAATGCAGAAACACTCCCCCTTAGGTAATATCCTCCCCCTCTGATCAGGCTATCACTCCCCCTTTTTGTCATGGAATAGGCCATACATTCTCTTCTAGCCTTCTCTGAATTTGATCCAATTGAGTTTGAAGTGAGGTAAACTTCATATCCCATCGAGTGCTGTGATGGTGTAGAGTAGATGTGAGTCCAGACATCTTTGTATTCAACTCGTGTACAGAGGAAACAATGTGATCAAGTTTTTCATCAAGGGAGAGAGTGCTGAAATGAGAGCCACTGTGAGATGCAGAAGTTTCTGGTTTGGCTCTCTTCCGACTATGTCCAATGCTTGCATTGAATGTACGCATGTTGATTGGACTCGGTTTTGAGTGAGGAGATTCATCTACCATTGGATAAATTCCCTTGAGCTTCAAGATCCTTGAAATGAGATAGCAGAAAGGAATGCACATTCGAGACTTAGTTGGTAGAACCGTCTTGCGCAAAACATGAAAGATATGAGCACAGATGTCAATTTCTACATCAGAGATTAGATCATGAAGAAACAAAGCATGTCCGAGGTTCATATACCCAGTGCTTGATAAGGGGTACAAATTGTGAAAAATCACAATTGTAAGTACTCTCAGTTTTGGAGGAAGAGAGGAAACACTAACGGAGTTTCCATTGGATGAGAATTCTAAGTCTTGTCCAAGACTCTCCTTAAGGAGTTCCTCATCAGGACAAAGATCATCATAAACCGGTGAGTGACGAAGCAGTGGTCGGTTGATGTGAAGGATCTCCGCCAAATATGCTGGAGAGACTGAAAAACTCTTTTTCCGAACCCAGCACTTAAGTTCTTCTCCTTCAACAATCGCGTTGGCAAAGAATTCCTTTACCAAATTCTCATATGCGTCATCCAGATCAGAGAGAAGGTAATTCCAATCCTTGTGAGCAAACCATTTTGGAATGTCAATGTCGTGAAGTGATGAATGGTCGAGAGGTCTTTCCAGTAAAAGTGTAGCATGTCTGAAATAATTCTCATGAGACTGAAAGGCAGCATGGGATCTGAACTTGTTGGGATCGAAACCCTTTGAGTAAGAGCGAGTCCCTTTTGTTTGAGATATGTAGTCATCTACATCAATGACAGGTTCCTTTCCTTTGAACCCACCTCCTTTCACAGCTGCTTTCTTGAATGGTGACATTTCCAGTCTGAAACATGAATAGAGGAAAAGAAAGAGCACAATCCAACAGATATTATTAGCATCAAGTTAGGGATAATGAAGAAACCCTAAAAGCTAGATGGGAATGCCCAGAAAATAGCAATGAGGGCCAAAAATGACCTAAATGTAGCTGCTCAATAGAGTGGGTCAGATTAAAACCACACAAAAATAAGAACATCATACACTCGAGTTATCAAACACAGGTAAGAGAAATATGAAAACCAAGGAGAACACAAACAATTGTGAGGAACAAGCAACACACAGAGTAGAGAACAGCACCCATACCTTTCCCTGAAGATAGAATGAATGGTAACAAGTTGTTGAAAGAGTTTGAGGATTACCACAGTGAAGATGCAAAAGTGAAAGAAAGATCAGAAAATGAACAAACACAGAGTGCAAGACAGACAAGTGAAAACCCCTTTTTGAGAAAAGTGTTGAAAATGAGCTCTTTTTCTAGAACACGCGATTTTCGCGACTGAAGTGAGTCGCCAACAAGATGCCAGGTCAAGCCGCCAAAACACTCAAAGACAAAAATTTTGAAAAATTTTCTAAGTGTTTTTCGCGACTGGAAGGTCTACCCGCGAGGGAGTGGCGAGCTGAGCCGCGAAAATCTCTGAGTAACCCACGCGACTGGACCTTTCACTCGCGAGCAAGTCGCCAAACAATACCCGCGAACACGCGACTGAGGCCCGCGACTTGACTTACCCGCGACTGAGTCGCCAAAACAGGGCAAAATTTTTTTTTGAAATTTTCAGTTTTTAAGAACAAAATACTTTCCAAAAACACCTAAAATACTCAAAAATATTTTTGTGCTTGAATCAACAAAGATTGAGTATGTGAAAACACATTTCAACAAGTACAATCACACAAATGAATATGGCATTTAATGAACATCAACTTGTGTGTTGTGTGTGGATATCAACAATGAGATAGTCCGTAGTCTAAAGTGAAGCTTCAATGATCAATTCAACCAAGGCATACACAATTAGCACTAGATTATGTGATCTATCTCAATTATAGAAATATGTATATATGACCTCTCACAAAATTTGATAACATATCTTGGAGCTTTACATTTGACTCCACTTTCAATCATAACATTTGATCTTTTTGATCTTTTTGGGACAATTACCTCTCATTGTGAGAGTGATTTTTGACAATTCACTTTAAAGAACAAGCCTTTGGCCTTTTGAATAAACATTCACTTTAATTCTTGGTCGCTTTCCCTTTTTCCTAGTCGAATACTAGTATGTGCGACAGGCTTTTGCAGTTCAATATCTCTTTTCATTTGGAGATTTACATTTGGTGAGCTCTTTATAGCAAAAACAAAAATAAAGAGTGGGCAGATATATAAAAACAAGTCTATGCATGTCTCAAGATCAACATAACCATTCACTCATCATTCATGACAAGTTTGAAGATCTATTTACAACAATCACATAGATTTCAAGATTTCTCCCACAGTGATATGAGTGCAAAGAAACAAGCTATGCTCGAAAATGCACAAAGCCATTAGCACAAAGGTACAAGGCAAAACAAGTTTTGAGACAAAAACTCAACAATGTTAATCAAACTTTTTGATTTTCTAATTTTTATGTGTTTTTTTTATTTTTTTTTATTTTTATTTTTGACACACAAAAAATGACCAAAATGTATGCACAAATAGACAAACAAACAATAAAAAAATCAACAAAGTAATGTGTGCCCCAACACAAACAGACATATCATATTATAAACATGTGAAGCACACATCACACACGAGAGTTAAGGAATTGTACCAACACCAATGGTCTTACGGAGTGATTCAAACCGTGGACCATCAAGAGGCTTGGTGAAGATGTCTGCCTTTTGATTGTCGGTGGGTATGAACTCAAGACACACAACTCTTTCCTCTACCAGATCTCGAATGAAATGATAACGTATCTCTATTTGTTTAGATTTTGAATGCTGGACAGGATTCTTGGAAAGATTGATGGCATTAGTGTTGTCACAAAAGACACACATCGTCTCTTGAGGAATTCCATAGTCATGAAGTAATTTCTTCATCCAAAGAAGCTGAGTGCAGCAACTTCCAGCGGCGATGTATTCTGCTTCAGCAGTAGATAGAGACACTGAATTTTGTTTCTTGCTCATCCACGAGACAAGATTGTTACCAAGGTAGGAGCAGCCTCCTGAAGTACTTTTAAGATCGTTTACACTCCCAGCCCAGTCAGCATCTGAATACCCAGTAAGACACGCATTTGAGTCTTTTGAATACCACAAACCATAGTTTGAAGTTCCATTAACATATCGGATGATTCGCTTAACTGCAGTCAGGTGAGATTCCTTTGGATTAGCTTGATATCTGGCACAAACACCAACACTGAATGCAATGTCCGGTCTACTAGCTGTAAGATAGAGGAAACTCCCAATGATACTCCTATATAAGGTAGGACTTACTTCTACTCTAGAAGAATCAACATTCAGTTTAGTAGATGAGCTCATGGGAGTGAAGGCATGTTTTTTGGAGTCTAGTCCAAACTTCGTGACAATGTTTCTAGCATACTTCTCTTGTGAAACAAATATACCCTCCTTCTGTTGTTTGACTTGAAGACCTAAGAAAAATGTGAGTTCCCCCACCATACTCATCTCAAATTCCTTCTTCATCTCCTCAGAAAATAAAATAGCACGATCTTCAATGGTAGCCCCAAACACTATGTCATCAACATAAACTTGTGCCACAAGGAGATAATCTTCATCATTTTTGACAAACAAAGTTCGGTCGGCATATCCCCTTTTGAATCCTCTATCTAGGAGGTAATGTGTAAGCCGATCATACCAAGCTCTAGGTGCTTGTTTTAAGCCATAAAGGGCTTTCTTCAATCTCAACACATGATTAGGAAAGTGAGGATCCTCAAATCCTTTTGGTTGCTCAACAAACACTTCTTCATTTAGGTATCCATTCAGAAATGCACATTTTACATCCATTTGATAGAGTTTGAAGTTCAAAGTGCATGCAATGGACATGAGGATTCGAATGGATTCAAGTCTTGCTACAGGAGCGAAGGATTCATCAAAGTCTACTCCTTCTACTTGAGTGTACCCTTGAGCTACTAACCGGGATTTGTTTCTAATTATCTCTCCATCTTCATCGGTTTTGTTTTTGAAAATCCATTTGGTGCCTATGACATGAACATTTTCAGGCCCTGGAGCAAGTTCCCACATATCATTCCTCACAAACTGATTCAGCTCTTCATGCATTGACTCAACCCAATTCTCATCTTGAAGGGCCTCTTCTACCCTTTTTGGCTCAAATTGAGCAAGGTAGCAATGATATGATACATGATTGGCCAATAGGATGTTTCCTTTTCTGAGGCGAAGACATTCATCTAGGGACCCTATGATGTTGCTTTCCGGATGGTTCTTAATTACTCTTGAAGATGGCTTCTTTGATGTGGAAATTTCATCACTTCGAGAGATGGGAGGATGGACTTCTGGAGGAGTAAGAGGACTTGATGTTCTAGACATCGATCTTGTTTCCGTTCTTGGGTTAATGAGAGTCGATTCTTCTTCTGGTGTAGGTTTTTCAACTTCTATATCAAGAGCTTCGACCTCAACATCGGGTTCTTTGGTGCACGGTCCTTCTCCATCATCTATCATTTCCACCTTAGATAAGGCATCATCAATCTTGACATTGATGGACTCCATCACTGTCTTAGTTCTCTTGTTAAACACTCTATACGCTCGACTCATAGTAGAGTACCCAAGAAAAATACCCTCATCACTTCTTGCATCAAACTTCCCAAGATTCTCTCGATCATTTAGGATATAACATTTGCTTCCAAACACCTGGAAATACTTCACTCTAGGCTTCTTTCCATTCCAAATCTCATAGGCGGTCTTCTTTGTTCCTACTCGGAAAAATATTCTATTGCCAATGTGACACGAGGTGTTGACAGCTTCTCCCCAAAACTTTTGAGGTATTTGCTTGTTAAGTAACATGACTCTCGCCATTTCCTGAATCACCCGATTTTTTCTCTCTACCACTCCATTTTGCTGTGGAGTTTTGGGGGCTGAAAATTCCCTTTTTATTCCATTCTTTTCACAAAAAGATTCAAATCTTGCATTCTCAAATTCCCTCACATGATCACTTCTTATTTTGGCAATAGGGACCCCTCTCTCGTTTTGTAGTTTCTTGCACAGAATTTCCAACCTCTCACATGCTTCTGATTTTTCTCGAAGAAATTCAACCCAAGTGTATCTTGAGTAGTCATCCACAATGACCATAATGTATCTTTTTCCTCCTAGACTTTCAGTTCTGGTAGGCCCCATTAGATCAACATGAAGTAGCTCCAAACACCGAGAAGTAGCAATTACATTCACCTTGTGATGACTTGCCTTTGTTTGCTTTCCCATTTGACATGCACCACAAATGGTCTTCTTCACCTTTCCAAACTTAGGAAGTCCCTCAACTGCTTCGAGTTTGGACACTTTAGCTACTTGTTTGAAATTCGCATGCCCAAATCTGTGATGCCAAAGTTCCAACATATCAACACGAGCACTTCTACATGAAATGGGTGCCATGGGAACAACTCCATAACAGTTGTCTGTAGTCCGATTTCCTTCCAAGACCTGAATCCCTTCTTCATTGATGATCAAGCATCCTTTCTTAGAGAATTGTACCAGGAAATCATCATTACAAATTTGAGTGATGCTCAGCAGATTTGCCTTCAGCCCTTTTATGTATAACACATCTTTCAACAGCAGTAATCCAGGTATCTCGATAGTCCCTTTGCCTAGGATTTGAGCATGACTTCCATCACCAAAAGTCACATAGTCACCAAACTTTTCTTTGAGTGTCTTAAATTGTGACTTATCCCCTGTCATATGACGAGAACAACCACTGTCAAGATACCATAAGCATGCATTAAACACCTTCAATGAGGTATGCACAAATAAGCTAACATGAGACAAACATTCTTGATCTTTAAACAAAGACTCATCATCAGTTTTCATGCTTCTGTCAAATTGACCTTCCATTTTCAGATTCTCAATCATCTCACACAACATTCTGTTCTTTCTTTTATATTTCTTAATCAACGATTTAGATTCAGATATGCTACTGTGTAAGATATGATTCTGATTTTCAAAATATTTTAGCATGTGAACAAATATCCTAGCATGTTTCTTAGTTTTTAACAACTCAGCAAGTTCATTGGTAAGACACCCTTCAAACATATGCATAGATTCATTTTCACAAACACTTAAGCTACAATTCAGCATGGTATTTTCCATAACAGCTACCACAACACAGGGGTCTAGGATCGCACTGAGGTAATAAAACCACAACAAGTGCACCCGCTCTGATACCAATTGAAAGTTCAAATAGTGTAAAAACACCCTTGAACATTTAGACCCCCAATTTACAAAATACCAATTCAAGCTTTATATCAAACAATTAATGTGCGGAACATGAACTAAAGCATAACACAGAATTGGTAAACAATCTAAGCCAATTAAAATTACATCCACAGCAGAAAATAAAAGGCAAAGATAAAGGGAAGGAAGATGCAAACACAAAGACAACATGCGATGTGTTATCGAAGAGGAAACCGAAGCCCTCGGTGTAAAACCTCTCCGCCGCCCTCCAAGCGGTAAATAATCCACTAGAAAATGTAGTTGGGATACATGGACAGCAATAGACCCTCCAAGCCTAATCTACCCAGTGCACCTAAGCCCTCCAAGCTTCTTGCTCCAACGAGGTTGCGCCGAACCTTTTTCTTTTCTAGCTTCCCGGATTCCGCTACTAGACCATAGTATCAACCAATGAAGATTGGTTCCTTCCTAACTGCTTCCCAGAACACCAAACAACCCTCTCACAGTAATGGATATGGTGAGAACAAGGTTTTGGTAAAAAGTCTCTCAAGGGTTTGGCAATGGAGAGGAAGAGAGTTGAGGAATTTGAAGAGACACTTATGTAAAGATTGTAGATGAATCAATCTTGTTTTACTCTAGGATTTCTCTCTCAAAATTCTCTCTAGAAGCTCTCTCTCATTTGTGGGTATAAGGGGTATTTATACTGAGGTGAGAGGAGAATGTGAAACGTCAGGTTTTTCAAAACAGGGCTGGCTCGCGGCTTGGCCTCGCGACTTGACTGAGTCGCAAGATCCAGTCGCGAGATAACCGTATGGCCAGTTGTCCTGTTTTGTCCTGTAGTGCTCCAACTAGCATGACTGTTCACCTTCTGGCATGCTTGGCACGTGTGCTGCGTCTAGCGGCTTGCAGCCGCGAGTCACCCGCGAGATCCAGCCGCGAGTCTCTGTTTTCTTGCACACTCTTGAGCAATCTTCACTCTATCTCACTCACTACCCTTACAACAAGCCCACCTAAATACAGGGTTACTAAATGCTGAAATACAAGCAAATTTGGCACGGAATAAAGTCAATTAGATGGTTGAATAAATTCAACCTTACAGTTATGAATTATTCCTGAGAGTTATGGAAGTCAGTTTAGTGTGATGTCTATCATGTAGGTGGAGTCGTTTTCTAATTCAATTAGGTCAATTTAATCAGTTGTGTTTATTGAGTCTCTTGTTTTCAAATCCTAGTGTGTCAGTTCTTAGCTATTTTCTTTCCTTCATTTTAGTGGTTGTGATTCCTTGTTTTTCAAATTTAAATGTTGTAATTGCTGGTATAAAACCTTTTGTGTTGCAATCCTAATTTCTTTTGTGTTAAAACCAGCTCCTTTTAGTGTTAAAACTAGCTAGTAATTCAAGTAAGTTGCGTGATTGCTTGTTAATTTTACAATTGTTTTAAACTTTCATATCATATTTCTCATAAACCATGTACAAAGAAATCTCCCAACTTTTATTACTTCTTCAAAAAGTATAAAGAAAACCAAGACCCCTTAACAAAACAATGACTAAGGGATCACTTGGCCAAGACCAAATATTTATTGGGGCAAATAGTTAACAGAGACAAAGGGAGCAACAATTGAGAGAAAAAACACATCATTCTTATAGAAAACGATTGCTTACTATAATTCAATTAGATTTCTCTAGAATAATATTACAATCAAAGATTTACATGTATAATCATTTACTTCTCAAGGTCACAAATGATCTTAGACAAGTGAACAAATCAGCCATTGGAAACCAACAACCTTGGACAACTATGCAGCACAGAAAGTAACTCTCATCATTTGGCATTCAACAACCTCCATTCCCTTCTACCAATGTTATAAGATTGCACATTAACAAATTGCAAAAGTAGCTTAAACTTGGCCACTTCATCCATGTACACCAGAATAAGAAACCATATCAAGCTCTCTTTTTGTTAACAATTGAAAAGCACATTTTTGTTTGTTTTTTGCAACTTGAAGCATATTACTACAACTTGGACCCAAAGATTTACAATCATATATTTTGTACTTCCAAAGGCAAAAATAAATGCAAGAATTTTACAAAAATGGATATGAAGCAATTAGACAATAAATATAAAAATTTTGAAACTAAATTATTCACTCACTACAATATATACTCAAAATAGGTATTCACAAGATCCAATGAAAATACTACTACTTAAAGTTTAGGTAAATTTCAACTTTCTTCGAATAACAATATTACTTTGGTTTTACAAAATAATGTTTGAAAACTCAATGATCCAAATTCAAATAAAAGAAATGTGCAAAGCTAGTAATCATTGATGCATTTTATCAAATAGATGAGTGCATAAGGAATGAACACAAGTTGTAAAATCAACAGGACATAAATTCCTAAATACCCAATACAAAAATCATTCAAGATACATCATTCTATCAAAGACTAACCATAATCATCAAAGATCAACATGGATACATGGATATCAAAGGAATCAAAAGAAAAAAAAAAAAGCATCAATAAGAAAATCATATGGAGGACCTATTTGATAAAAAAATTTTGTTTCCTATCAATTCAAATCATAACTATTAATCTACACTATAATTCTGTTATGCAGAAAACACATGTTTTGAAAGAATTCACTGAGAAATAATTTTATAACCATAATCATCAAGTTATTTACACCCATATAACAACCTTATGTGTTTGATCCATGCATGAACCTTAAGCCCATTATAAGAACCCACTTCCTGACCTAGGCAAAATATGTCTTGTGAGAAAAATGATAAACTTTCTCATTGTGGGAATGAACATTAAATTACTCTGCTCTTGTGTTCAAGAAGTAGGAACTAAAACAGAGAACTATAACAATGGAGTAACGACTACTAACAGAATATCTAACTGACTGGCCTAATCCACTAATGAAAACATGACAAACGCCAAAGCCGAACTGATTAAATACAATGCACATACGACCTACAGATTGGTACAGAAACTATAGCTAAACTACTTGTCATTTACCATGTCTGCAACATTGCTGAAACTGAACCAATGAATAACTTGCAACTTGGACTTGTAAATGTGCAGTAAATGTGTGATCTGATTTATTCCATTGCCATGTTTCATTCACTGCAAGTTTGTAATTTAATCCATTGCCAGCTTCTGTTTTAAAATTTAAAAGGGTAAATTTTTTAAATGTGTGATCTAATTTTCTTCTTTAAATGTAAAAAAAAAAAAAAAAAAAAAAAAAAAAAAAAAAAAAAATTATCATAAAAATCCACAAATAGTTGACTGAAGTAATGTTTGCTCATAGAAATAGAAGGGATACCTTCAATGCGCAATGCTCACAGAAATAGTGCTTGCACTTGGTTACAACAACATCAACAAAAGGTTGCCTGCAAATGAAATAGAGCACTCACAAACCAGACAAGAAACAGAAACAGAGCACTCACAAACCAGTGCAAAACCATTTTAACCAAATGTTCAGATTTCAAACACACAACCCTATGAATCTTACCACAATGAAGAGAGGAAAAAAGATCCAACCCTGCTTATCATCCAAATGTTCCTGTGAACAATAGTCGATTATGTAAAAATGGAATAAAAAATTTTAAATAATTAATTGAAGAAAAGGGAGCAAAATGAAGGAAGGTAAAGCAAGGCAAGCTCTGTATTTTTGCCACTCAGAAACACATTCGTCTTTCTTCCATTGACCCTTCACGAACTTCTCTGAATACCATCTGTACATTAAATTTTTGTTGAAGAATAAATAATAATAAAAAAGCCCCTTTTTCCCTAATAAATTAAAAAAGAAGAAGGATGGATTCGGATTTGGAAGTTGGAACCTGTTGAAGCAATTGTGGCAGACAGCTCTGAGATGGGCTGAGGATATGGATGTACGCCAGCAACAGCATCTTTGTACGCCATTTTGGTTTTTTTTTTTTTTTTTTTTTTTTTTTCTCTGCCGGCAACCTATGGAGGTGGTGGAGGAGAAACGTAGAGAGAGAAACTGAGAGAGAGAGAAACATAAATGAGAGAGAGAATCAGAAGTCAAACACTTTTTTGGGTTTAGAGATAGGTTTGGAAGGTAATAAATGAGGCTAATTAATTAGATTCTAATCAGAATATTTGTAATAATTATAGTTTTTTCCAATCATTGGGTCTACTTAAATCCAATGATTTAAAAAATGTATAATTCTTTAGAGTTACACCAGGTGTAATTTGAACCTATCTCTCTCTCTATATATATATATATAATCCAACTTAAAATTAAACTCCCACGTAACGTTAGTTTTGGGCCTAAAATGCCCTAATAAATATAACTTTAAGAGTCAAATATACAACGGTATAAATTAGCTAATACAATACCCTTGAATAATATTAATACAATCTCAAGGCAACATTTACACTTTTAAAACAAGAGACACATTCCATATAGCAAGTATAGCTCTTGCACCAACTTTTAGATTTCATTGGTTGAATCAAAATTCACAACACCCTAAAAATGTGAAACACAACCCAATAAATAAAGTGAATAAAGATGAACATAGAAGATATGCTTCCAGTAAAACAAGTAGATAACAGAATATATAAAACATGATTTTTTTTTTTTTTTGAGAAGAATAAAACATGATGTTTAATGCATAAAAAGGCAAACATGACAATATAAAAGATTATCTCTAAGAGAAAAATAAATAAAAGCTTATTATATCTGTAAAACTACTAAGCATACTTATTAAATAGCCAAAGTCATCCATTAATCATTTGTAGCAAGGTGTTTTCCATGATAACTTAAAACATTTAGATTTGATATATTCTAAAAAGTCATATGACTAAAACCACATATGAATAGTCTCTTCAATTGTCACATAGTAGATTAGAAGAAAATAGCTTCAAATAAATTGGGAGTTAAACTTTTTCCTAATAAAAATACCGTCACTTGTGTGACTAACTTCTATAGCATTCCTCATTCTAAAGATGGATGGTTAACCATAACCATAAACATAGGTGAGTAATCATAAATTTGTATATGAAAATATTGAATAGGTTAGATTACAAATTAAATCTTATAACTTTATCTAAAGTTCAATTCGACTCTCTAACTTCACTTACATCCAATTTAGTCTTTAAAGTTTTATCTTCATTCAATTTAGTCATCTCCTTAGTCTCTATCAGAAATGTACTGTTAGTGACCTCCAAAATGATGTAGTTTCATTCTTTTAGAGGCGTTATTTACACTAAATCACCAAAAAAAATCCATTATTAAAGAAACCAAAAACTAGGTTATATTTGGACTTAGTATAATATAATTGGATTAAAATTTTTTTACGCATTATAGATTTCTTGATGCTGTTAAAATGATGATTTAGCTAGCCTTTTAAAAATTTGCCACTATGAATTTGAAATAATTTTATACCCGGTAATTTCAAATTCTCGTATTAATAAATTTTAATATATCTTTAGGAATCCTTGCTTAAGAAATTTAAAAAAAATATATATTTCCATTGCAAATTTGCAATTATAGTCTACATTTATATTATATCTCACTTGATAATTACAATTTATACTATATACGTTTCTTTATTTTTTTTCACATTTTCCTACTTAATTTTTTTATTTATAATATTACATTTGTTGAACTAAAATTTTAACTCTTTTACTGGCATTCTATAACAAATTAAAGGCTAAATTATAAACTATACACTCTAACTTTGACCAAAATTCAATTAAGGCTTTTTATTTCATTTTATTCAATTTAGACCTCTAAATTTCAAATTTATTCAATTAAGACCTTTTACTTCCATTAGTCTCTATTAATAATGCTTCATTAAGTATCAAATTTTGGGTGATTTTATTTTCAATAAAAAAAAAATCAAAAATTATATATATTTTTTATTTTTTTATTAAAAAAAAAAGAGAAAATATAAAAAAGACTTATTTTAATAAAAAATAAATGGAGAAAATAAAAAGAGAGTCCATTGTTGGTAAGCCTAATGTTCTTTCTCTCTCACACATTGACCTTTATTCACTTGCTTTTAGCGTATTTTTAAAGATGTGTGCATTAACATATATATTTGCAACAAGTTTTTGTTGCATAAGATACTCCCTTCACCAACATAATAACATGGTATATTTTAACTTGTGGAACCCAATAATTAAGAAGGTACTTTCAAGTTTCAACTTGACGAGCCATCAAGCCATTCCCATGCTTTATTTCTAATACATGCACAAGTTTTAAATAATAAGCATATTCTTTGGCAATAACCAGCTGCTTCCCATCGTACAAAATTATTTGACTAATTAATATCATCACGAGCATATTCTTTGGCAATTCCCTAATGCTTCCATTGTAGAAATTTGTTTAATTTTGTCAATTCCCAACTGCTTCTTTTGGCTTTATTAAGAAGCTTCGTCAACTTGTTATATATCTTCTTTTTCTCTCTTTTGTAATTTTTTTTTTTTTTTTAAAACTCATAAACTTGTAAGCCTACCCCAGTCCTCTGTTGCTTAAAATTTTGTGTATACCTAATGCAAGAATTTAATGGACTAACAGGCATATGATAATCCACTAAAATATAGAATTCTTACTAGTTAAGCATATATAACTAAGATTTTAAAGAAATTTAAGTACATGCTACATTGTCATATTCATTAATTTGTCTGCTTAGCATGTGAGAGTTAGGACCATCCCATTTATTATTAGGAAATACCTACCACCTTTGTTATTTGGAAAGGCAATGAGTCGGGTTTAGGATGAAGTGTTTTTGAGATGACAGAATACAATAAATATATATTAATTAGTGGAGAAGGAGAATTTAAGTCCTAAACATTTAGAAATGTTACAATGTTATTTGTGATTTTTATTTCTACTATGCATCTTGGGCCTTGGCAATGTAATAAATTAACTAACTAAGCTTAAAATATGCATCTTGCTCCTATTAATTGTGATTATCCACATTATTTTATTTCTATAAAAGGAGAATCATTATTTTAACTTGTACTAATTAATAAAAATGATATGTAAAATAAAAATAAATAAATAATATAATTGAAATTAATAATACAGTGTATAGTAAAAATGAGAAAATAAAAATCACATTTAAGTTATGTGGCCGATAATGAAACTGATTTTTAAATTTCCATATACATTTTTTTTTTTTAGAGAGTTTCAACCTATAGTGTCCACTCCTGATGAGTGCTCTTTATCATTAGACTAAGATACCAATCAGTTTTTGGTGTAGGCGAGGATTGAACCCCAGATCTCTTATTCAACCATCAGATATTTTACCAGTTAGATATTTTACCAGTTGAGCTAACTGGAACCCACAAATTTCCATATACATTATGTTAATTTTTATAAAACTTTTGTTATATAATTATTTAACTTACACCAAGTTATGTTAATATATATACACTTATGAACATGTTTGGATACCATGATATATTAGCAATTGTCCTAAACCTTATAAGGTTTAGGCTTATAGAAAATAATGATTCACTTAACTAATAGTTTAAAATGCTGAATCTGTTTCTCAAAAAAAAAAAAAAAAAAAAAAAAAAAATCTTCTCTTATCCTTAAAATCTAAAATCTTCATGTATATAGATTTAGTCACAAATTATTTTAGTACCATAGCCATTACTGGCTAAAGTTTGTTGATACCCATATTATGATTAATAAATTCTCACCTTTTATTTGAATAAAATTTTGCACGCATTAGTATTTTTCCAACTATGAGAACAACAAAATCTAACAATATTTTCACAATAAGCTTGTTTTGAGTGGGGTCAAATCTAAAGTATTCTTATTTTATTTTATTTTCACTTGTAGAGAACTAACATTTGTGAAAATGTTGTGAGAATTCATTTGAATTATGTTAGGGATACCAAATTCCCCACGAACATTTTCACACCTAACTTACATAACATTCAATATTTCTAGAACCATATCATTTCTCACAACTATTATATGTGACTGATGTTGACACCCCATTTTACAACCTGCATTTAATCTCACCTAGAGGGTAAAAGGGTAATTTTGCCTTAGAAATATGCATCTTGATTTTGGTCATTAGATCCTTAATCTCATTTCACCAAAATGATCTTGATGTTGTAACGATCAAATCGACTGGTCATAAGCCCTAATTGGACCACCATATTGAAAGTTATCATCAAATCAAGTTTTCATGGCTGAGATGCACCATCACAAATTGAGTCCGACTATATGTAATTATAAACAATTGATTTCAATTGGTTATAAGTATAATAAATTTGATATCGATGATGTATCATAATTTGATTGGTTAGGACTACATTTTATGGTAGAGTTACACACACCTAATTAACTAAATAATTAAACATTAATTATTCAATGAGTAATTTATGCAATTATCTTATAATTAGAGCAAATTTGAAACCAATTAAGTCTGAAATGGGAGTGATTGGAGCTATTTAATGTTAATTGGGAGCTAATTTGGGACCTATTAATTTTAATTGTGCTGAAACCATTTTCTAACAAATGACCTCTGTCCACCATTTTATCGATATCTCTCAGAATATTTTGAATCTGTGAATGAGGTTAATTTTCCCAGAAACTAGACATCCGGAGCTTCAATTTAAGCATAAGAACGAGACAATTCCGATCAGAATTGAGTCAGATATGATTTTTCGAAATTGGCTCTACAGGCTGTTACAGAAGTTATGGGAAAACCGAATTTTGACTTGCTCCTCACTCCCACCAATCTCTCCATTTAATGCACCAGATTTTCTCCAAGGCTAAAATGAGGTCTAGGTTCATGATTCTTTGTCAACCCTTATTAAATGACCTTCCATTCATATTTCCTCCACCACTACTATATAAACCCTTCCTCTCCTTCATTTCAGGACACACAAAAAACTCCTCTCTTCTCCTCTCTTGAGTTTTAGTGAAGTTCAGTAGTCTTGTCATATCTTGGTTTTCCTGAGACTCAAGGTATTGAGTGAGACTCACTCTCTCTCTCCTAGCTCTTCTTTTCCTCCACCCTTAAGACCTCTATCAAAAGTCTCCTTCTCCACCATATGAATCTTGCATGAAGGTATAATCCATTTCCCTAACTTGTTTTTTATGTTTCCGTAATGAGAATTTAAGATTAAAGCATGATAGTAATTATTTAAATTCTCTTGAATATTCTTGAATGTTCTTAAATGTTCTTATATATTCTTCACATGTTCTTGGTTGTTCATCACATGTTCATGAATAAAACTAGTTTTGATCTTAAATCCACATCAAAAACATGAAAAAGATGTTTTTTTAATAATTTTTTCAAATCCTTGAATCTAGGATATCACCATCCACACACATTCACTAGAGTTTATTTTTCAATCCAAATGTCATGCTTAATAAATTGAATTAGGGTTTATCACATGCACACACATTAAATTCAACATGCAAATTGATTGATAACATATTGGATGATGTGATATGAATGTTGGCCACCATAGTCTAGAAGACCGGTTTCACCAAGCAAGGTGGGTGCCTAACACATTCCCACCTTGTAACATAGCCTCCGAGTTTAGATCAAGGGTTAGTAGATCAAATGTTTATCCATATAATTTTCACTTTCTAGATTGTAACTAGTAAACGAAGCCATGTACTTTATCTTAGATTGTATTTAGGACTAAAGCCATGTAATTTTCCTATGATCAATTTAAATTTAATTTCAAATTAATAAAATGGAGAAATTTTCAATTATGGTTTTCTTATTTTTCCAATAATTAAATAAGTGACGACTCCGTTGTAAAACCCTTAATCTAAAGGGGAAAATATAACTAGTCGAACTTCCATTTTGAGAGGCAATAACATGACTCCACCCATTTACGTGGGTTTGGCCCAACATCATATAAAAATCGGACCGGGGGCGCAGTCTCTCACAACTGATTGTGAGTTGTGAAGAAAAAATGTTGATTTCATGTGAAAATAACAAATAACCTATCACAGCCTACCATATATAATATGTATGGTAAAGATTGTAACCCTAAAAACAACTCCATAGTCCATAGTATTTGAAAGATTATAGATTGGCTCATCACTACACAATGTACCCATAAAGAAAAACACAATATTGGGACTCATCGCTACCAAAAAAGAAAAATGCAATATTGGGGTGCCATCACAAAATCTAGTGGGCTAGGCCCTTTGCCTTGTTACGTGGGATTCAACTACAACCTTAGTCAAGCCCAAACAATAGGAAAATTATTGTTATACTCAAGGAGTAAACTGTAAACTCCCCCTCCTTCTCAAAGTGGGCGGGTACCAACCATAATGGGGCTCGCCACTCTGTGAGATGAGGAGCATACTCCCTGAGCATGCAATAATCACCTCAAATAGACGTGGCAAAACGAGCAAGTCGAGGTCGGGTCAATCGGGTTTGCTAGTCAAACAGGTCAATTAGGTTGCAGGTCGAGTCGGGTCGGGTTTACTCGTATTTTTCAAACAAGTTTTTTTTTTTTTTTTTTTTTTTTTTTTTTTTTTTTTTACAAAAACAAATCAATGACGACCTGTTTAGAGAGAATGGATAAAATCAATTAAGCAAATGAATTGCATTTAATGCCACTTGTTAATATCCTTCCAATTCTGATAGTTTTGAGCATGACAAAAATTATTTATAATCATAAATTCATGATGGAAAAAGTCTTCAGTGTTAATAGTTCACTGTCAAAATGAATATAATTACAAGTTTACATATTCAAAAAGAGATAGATCTTAAAACAAACAAAACAAGTAAGCCAGTAAAGTAGCAAGTTATCGGTCTTCTTAAGTGCACATGTTCCTGTTACATTTAAAATAATAGTAAAGTTAGATTACCTAGAAAGATAAACTAAACAAAAAAAAAAAAAAAAAAATTAAAAATAAATATAACATATTAAGTAAAGAAGAATAAGTAAATATTTTAGAAGAATCTCAATCTCAATCTACTCAACGTTGGTAACAGATTTAGCACTGCAAATATTCATACTTGCAAATTGTAGCTCAAGTTGGCCAATTTTGTCAGCATCTTCATCTACAATACAATATTTTAATATACCTTAATGTACCATAAAAGCAAATCAATAAAGAATTAAAATTGTATAATTATGACTATAAAAAAAATTAAATTTCCTTCAAACCCATATAGCCAACTTTTAGTACACAACGTAGCTTCCACATTCTCAAGTAAAAGACATGATTGATATGGAGTAAGAATTTTTTTCCCAGTGCTAAAACTTGATTCAAAAGCAATAGTGGTTATCGGAATGCTTAAGAGATTCTGTGCGCAAGAGAAAGATTGAAAGAGTAGAGAAACTGGGAAAGGAAGCTTTGTGGGTTTCACTGGTTTGGTTTGACTCAACTTTCAGCTTTGCCGTTTGTGGCTTTGGTCCTTTGGAGTTTGGACAATGCACTACAGCTCAGCTGAATCCTGAATGAGATATATATATATATATATATATATATATATATATATATATATATATATAATGGTTGTCTTAACTGATGAGTGATGACTCTTGACAGCTTTGGCCCTTGTGTAATGTGTTGTAGGCAATTGGCATTGGCACACACAGAAGCTAGGCTAGCTAGCTCTTATTGGTACTTTTGATGTTTTTTTTTTTGCTTGGTGGTACTTTTGATGAATTAAATAGTCATTCTCTATAATATATTAATTATTAGTTTTGGTACTTTGTGCTTTATAAAATATTTTTTTAGCGAATTTTTTTAACGGGTCGGGTCACGGGTTATCCGGGTCAGTCAGTTGACCTACAAAAAATCGGGTCGGGTCACGGGTCAAACCGTTTTTGCTTCGGAAAAAAAAAAAATCAGGTTCGGGTCAGGTATTTTTCGGGTCGAGACAGAAAATTCTAACCCGTATTGCCATGTCTAACCCCAAACAACGTATCTCACTTTTCAATGTTGGGTTTAGAGTTTGAGACTTGTTTGGTCATTAAAACTAAAAAAGACAAACAAAAGGGTAAGCTTAGTTCACAGAGAGAGATAAGAAGAGAGCAACAATGGCATCAAGCTTGTTTGGGATTAATTTATTAGTAATGTTACAGATACAAACTATTTTACAATATTTTTACAAAATGTTGATGTGGTCAACCTCTTATTGGTTGTCATCTAGGTCGTCCACTATTAATATCACTTTTTCATTTACCACTAATCACTCACCATATCAGCAGTTTCTAAAATTTCTGTAAAATAATTTGTATCTCTAGCATTATTCTTAATTTATCACATGTATTCCCCTCTTTCTTTGTAACTAGAATTTAAATGATTTTGTTGTATGAATTGGGATTTGAGAAGATTAGTATTTTTAATTGATCCTAAGCTATTCTTTCGTTAGAGTTGGAAGAATCAGTTCACAGCCATGGCTTTAACTAATTCTATGGGATAAGGATAGTCAGATTTTTTAGATAATAATCTTTATGACTTTGAGATTAGTATGATGGAAAATATCTTTCAAAATTGAAGTTTCCAGACTTTGATTCCAAATTTAAATTGCGTTTTGAATTTATACTTTGCTTTGAAAGGAAATAAATCAAGAGGGTGGAATAAATTCAGATTACGTTTCCTTTTTTGAGATTAAAGATAGAAAATTCAGATTACATTTCCTAAATGAGTTGAGTCATTATCATTAATTAATGAATTTAATGTCAAAGGTTTTCTCTTAAAAGTTAAATTTGATCTTGAATAAAATTTGACAAGTGATAATAGTGTCATAAATATTGAGATTTGGTCAAGTTTTCAAATTGGAAAGAGATTTAGTGATTTGATCAAAATTTTAAAATTGGAAAAAGATTTAGTGCTTGCCATTTTGTTTGTTTTTTGAGTTTCTAATGATCAAATAAATCAATCACCGTAGGTGGTGAAGAAAAAACAACAAATTTATGTAAAAGTGATAGATTGACAAACAACCTATCATAGTCTGGATAGTTATGGTAAATAATAATAATAATATGGTAAAGATTGTGATACTAGAAACAACTCCATAGCTACCTTTTGCTACTAAAGAAAAAATAAAATTCTATATCATTTGAAAGATTATTAAATTAGGCCCATCTCTACCAAAAAGAATCTGGTGGGCAGGACCCTTTGCCTTGTTACGTGGATTTCATCTATAACCTTAGCCAAGCCCAAACAACGTAGCTCACTTTTTAGCTTATATATTACACTGTCTGTGTTGGGTGTAGAGTTTGAGAAACAATGGCATCAACCTCAGCAGCAGTCCCGTTTTGGAGATCAGCCGGTATCACATATGTCGCATACTCAAACGTATGCGCTAATCTTTTGAGAAATTGCTTGAAGGAGCCACACAAGAGTGAAGCACTCACACGGGAGAAGGTCCATTTCTCTCGATCCAAGTGGACCGATGGCAAGCCCCAGAAGCCCAGTAAGATTTTTCTCTCTCACCCATCTCTTTTTTTTTTTTTTTTTTTTTCCTTAATCTAATCTTTATAGTTTATATATTCAATCTATTTCATAACATTAAGCTGTGTATTATTGATGAAATGAAGGTTTGATGTAGATATTGAATATCGTATTTAATTCTAAAGGGCTCTGTTTGGTTCTTTAAAATGATTTTGTTGTTATTTTTAGGGGCATTTTGGTACATGTGTTTAATCTCATGTTTTTAGTTTTTAAACAACATTACAAGTATTTCCACACACATTTTTCACTCACACATATTTTAAAAAAAACTGAAAACTGTTGTTTAAACATTCGTACCAGACGGCCCTCAGGGGTTTGATTTAACATTTAGCACAAGTATTTGATGTAGATTTTGATTTCTTGTATTATTGATGGAAATGAGGTTTTGATGTATATTTTGTTGTTTATTTTTAGTCTCTTTATATAATATGGTCAAACTAAAAACTGATAATAGGAAAGGCATTAGTTTAAGATTGTTAGGGACAAAAAATGATCACTTTAAATTTCATGAATTAAAATCGATCATGACCTAAATTTTGGAGTTTAAAATGACAGCTTTTAGTCCCTTGGATATCTTGGCCAAACTAAAACCTAATATGCATTATCAATCCATGCTAAAGGGATTGCTTTAAGTTTGTTTGGGACTAAAATCGATCAATTTTGGTATTTTAGGGACTAAAAGTGGTCAATTTAAACTTTAGGGTTTAAATTCACTTAGCCCAACGGTATTTGGGTTAGGTAAATGTTTAGGTTAGGTGAGAACAAGATTTTTTGAGGTGTAGGTAATAAAGTAGACAAAAGAATCCAAAATATGAAACCAAAGGTTTATCTTGAGCTGGTCTAGATGTACTTATTTAATTGCTTTCTTTTGCTTATATGCAGGGACGAAACCAGGATTCATACCTGGGGGGGGCAAAGCTTAAAACCAAAAAAAATTTTATGAAAATAAAAACTAACATCTATTTCATATTCAACAAAATACTACCTACAAAATAAGTATTTCTTAAACATTTCATATTATAAAACACATCAACAAAGTATAACATACAAAATAAGTGTTTCTTATTTTGTGTGCGATTTTTATTTAGTCCATATTTATTTTTTTTATTTTGGTTTTGTAGTTAAAGGGGCATGAATTTTATTTATTTTCTTGTAAGTCAATATCTAAATATTTTAGAGGAGAAGAGACAAATATATATATATATATATATATATATATATATATATATATATATATATAAGGCCAAATCTTAATTTTTTTATACTAGTTTTTTTTTTTTTTTTTTATTCGGGGGGGGGGGGGGGCAATGGCCCCCCTCTTGCATAGTGTAGGTCCGTCCCTGCTTATATGCAGCGAATTATGAATTGTTTTCTTTATCCACCGCTAATTTAGACCAATTCCAAAGCTGGGGATAATTTAAGGGTGCAGTTAGTGCGGAGGAAATATCTGAATAATGGTATATTTCATGTTAAGCTCTCTAGTTTTGGTTTGTGGGCAGGGAAAATTATTTGAAAGCATGTTATCTTCTCTTGAAGGTGACAGTAACAATATTTAAGTTTAAGCTGATAAATGGTGCTTTCCTTGTTACGCATTTGAAAATGTTGATAGGGATAGTATTGCCTGATGACTGAACGCGGTTGGCTGGTTAATTTCTTTCTTTTTTAGAACATGTTTTTCCAAGTTTTTGATTTTGGTGTAAATGTGTACATTAGCACACTTAGGAGGATCAAGGTAAATTTGATAAGTATTTGCAACATCTAAGCCTTGTTTCTTTCAGTCAAGGCGGCATCTCGTAAATGGCATATTGGCTGTTTAACGCCAAGTATTTGCTCCAGTGACTTCACATTTGACCCCATTTAAATTCTTGATATTAATTTATATGCTGCTCTGTTCTGCTAAATTTTCTGATAAAACATTCTTATCTTCTTCTTATCAGCCCTCCGTTCGGACACGCCAGAAGACTGATTTGTGGATTGTGTTGCTTATACTTGGTTTCAGTGGAAATCTAAATGGGATGCTCCCTTCTTTTTAAGTGATTTCTTGGTTTCACTGTTTAATAATATCATCTACCATGGACATTCCATGTAGAGAAATGATCATCCTTCTGCTTGTGTTGCAAAGCTTGTATTTTGACAATTCCTAACTTTTTCAACTTATATCTCATTTTTCTTCTTGGAAGGCAGAGAGGAACCTATCCTCTAGGAGTCATCCTTTGTGATAGGTAGTGATTTGTGCAACTGTCTATCAAAGTCTAGCTCTTGCACCAACCTTTAGCAAGCCTAGCTCTTGCACCAACCATTAGATTTCATCAATTGAAGCAAAAGTCACAACACCCTAAAAATGTGAAACACAATCCAGTAAATAAAGTGGATACAGTTGAACATGGAAGATATGGGCCAGTATGGTTTCAAAAAATGGTGTATCCACTTTTCAAAAAGCACTTACTTTTACATTTGGTAGTATTTGGTAAGTTGTTTTGAATACATAATTTGGGTATAGAATACATTGTTTTCTATTTTTTTTTAAAAAGTAATTTTTTTCACTCATACACATCACATCACTAAAAAAAAAAAAAAAATTGTTTTCACAATATTTACGAATATGTAATTGTATTTGTATTTATAGAAAACAAAAACACTAAAAAATTGTATTCATTTTTTGTATTCAAATCCAATTTTTAGGATACTGAAAATGAAAATTGAATCCAAATGTTAAAACCAAACCAGTTTTTTAGTGGTGTGACCCACTAAAAACTGAAAATGAAAACAAAAAACAGTGTTTTTTTTCAACTAACTAAATAGGCCTTATGCTTCTTGTTTTAACATGGAAGATATGCTTCCAGTAAAACAAGTAGATAATCTAATATATAAAAGGGCAAAATTTAGCTATAAAATTGGTTGTAACTTTAGACTACAAACTCATTTAATAAAATAAATATTACTACATGTAGGGACTGAATTTGGATTCGACCCAATATAGGATTAGGTTTTGACCCAATGAGCCCAAACAATAAATTTATAGAGCTTGGGTGAAAGAACTAGATCTCTTGAATAAGAAAGACAATAGCAGTTGTTTATTTAGGAGAATCAAACACAAGTAAGGTAAGAAAATTTGTCCTTGGCACAGTTCGAGGAACTCTGTTATAATGTCAAATTGATGATCAAGGTTACAAGAGTTAAAATGATTATTATAAGGATTTCTTTTCGTCGATCTCCCATTTTTTAAACCCCCTTTCCATGCTATATACTATAATTTCGGTATCATCCTCACCATACACATGTAGGTTAGATTCCAGGAACTCCTTCTTGTCCCATCCAACACCTCCCAGAACCCTCAACTAGCAGCTGCAAGGCTGCTTTACCACTGTTCAGGTATCACCTCCACATTAATGCGGTCAGAGAGTTAGCTGGGATGCATTTAATGTGGAGGTAGCAGCTTTTGTAGATATTTGTTGCCTCCCTCTACTCCTCTCTTACCCAATGTCTGACTTCTAACCTTGAGGCAACCTTGAAGGATGTTCAAGATGATAGGACATTCCTACTGACCTCGGACCTACATTTTCGATATGACTTTTCTCCTTGGACATATTTTGGACTATCATATACAATTCTTATTTCTTCTTCTTCTACCATTCTCATACTAACCTTATTTGACCATCCTCGAACTAGTAAATATCCTCGGACTGGGCCATAGGCCCAATACGTACAGCTTTAACAGTACCTTCTGGCTAACTGGCCCCCACACTGCATATTTTGAAAATCTAACCGTTGAATTGTATGTTCTTTACGCTCTTAATACATATATCAAATTTTGTGCCAATTGGATATTATTTATTATATAATCTATAAACTTATATTTTATGTATAATTTAAAATTACAAAAACTTGCAATTTAAATATTTATTAATGAAATAGTTATTGATCTTTAATTTTCTTAAAATTTTGCAAACATGGATGATATAAAAAGAAGATGTAATCCAATGGTGGATTTGTCAAAATTCATCTCCAATAAAAAAAAATATTAAATGAGTTTGTAACTTAAGGCTACAACCGATTTTATAGCTAAACTTTGTCCTATATAAAACATGATCTTTAATGCATAAAAGGCAAACAAAACAATATAAAAACTTATCTCTAGAAGAAAAAACATAAAACCTAATTATTTTTGTAAAACTACCAAGCATACTTATTAAATAGCCAAAGTCATCCATTAATCATGTGTAGCAAGGTGTTTTCCATTATAACTTAAAACATATAGATTTGATATATTCTAAAAATTAGAAAATACATCAAATCCATACCAAGTCCATTTATTGGATTCTAACATAAAAAATAAAAAATAAAAAAAAAAGTCATGAATCCACACAACCTTTCCTTGTTTGCAGATTTGCACACAACCCATGGATCAACAAAACCCTTAGAAACCTTGGCCATTAAAACCCATGACCATGCCACCCCCATCCCCACAGCAACCCCCCACCTTCACCACCATGAACCCACATATGACCCATAACAAAAACCCACCCCCATCGCCACCACCACAGCAACCCTACCTCCACCACCATGAATCCACAAAAATATCCATCCCAAAATCAAATCAAACCCATAGCAAAATCTGAATCCAAAAGATGACCCACAAAAGAAATCAAATCAAAATTTACACAAAAGAAACCCACCTCTGCCTCGACCCACATCTACCATGCCACACCCACCTCTGCCTCGCCGCATCCACCTCTGCCATGGCCCACCAATCTTGCCATGTCGTGACCTGGCCATGTCGATCTCCACCACAAACAGGCTACCATTGCACACTGAGTGAGATAGAGAATGGAAGACGAAGAGACAGAGAGTGGGAGTGCGGATTGATGGAGAGAGAGAATAAGAGAAAGAAATGAGACACGGAGAAAGAGACAGAGAGGGGGAGGCTTGAGACAAAGAATGGGAGGAGAGAGAATAAATTAATTTAAAATTATACAATTGTGTTATAGTATGCTCTTACATATAAAAGGGTACTGTAGCACAATTGTAAAATTTTTTACAATTGGAAGCCTAAGTAATGGGCTTATTTTGTGCTTTGATGCTAAAATCCCCCAACAAATACCATTTGCAAGACCTAATGCCAATGCTCTAACATGAACAAACATAGTTTTTTTATGGAGCCTGGTTGTTGATTTTGAAAAACATAGTTTTGCATCTCATAAAAAACATGAAACGGAAGCAATACAAGGATCTACTTTATTTATGAGAGATAACATACAACTTTGAATCTAAAACAAAGAATAGAAAGCATACCTTGATGTAGTGAAATTCAAAAACAGAAATTGAGAAGACCTTCAATCTTCACTCCAATTCCACATAGTGCTCAAAATGTATGGTCTCTCAATCCGTTTTTATGTACATTATTGTTCAAGAGAGATAAAAGAAAAAAAAAAAAAAAACTACATTTTTTATTAAAAGAAATTATGAATTCCATCTTGAGGATATGTGTTCCCTCAACATATCTTGAGAATATATTTTTTTTCCCCTCCATACAAACATGGGTCTAGGAAGATGCCAGTAACTCAAGTTTAGAGTGGAGAAAGGAGTTATCACTTGATTATATATAGGTCCAATCAACTTTGACCCTTATGCAGAGGTCCATATTAACCAGTCTTAAGTGGGCAGGGGCAATGATGCCGCTCCGCATGAGCCCCCATTTTTTTATTTAGCAAAAAAAAAAAAAAAAAGTCTAGCGTTAGTGTGAACACCCAAACCCGTTTAATTCAAGGATCAGCCCACTTATATCAACTAACTCATGTTCAAATAATAATATAACTAAGCGTGCGTTTTGCCCAATCCATGCGTCTGTCTTTTTTTAGTGGATCCCATGGGTACTGATCACAAACCCACAAAAATCAGCAAAACACAGATTCATAGGTAAATTTGGGCCCTACAGTACTATTCACACCTTTAAAAATTATTTTGCTATAGTATTTTCAGTAATAAGTTTTCAGTTTTCAGCAAATAAGCGGCATCCAAACACACCCTAAGTTGGATCCCTCCTCCTAATGCATATAGGAAAAAAAAATTAAATTAAGCATATTGGCACACATATCACATAATAAAGGATATATATATATATATATATATATATATATATCATCCAACTTAAGATTAAACTCCCACGTGACATTAGTTTTGAGCCTAATATACCCTAATAAATATAACTTTAAGATTCAAATATACAACGGTATAAACTTAGCTAATAAAACACCAGCTTGAATAATATTAATACAATCTCAAGGCAACACAACTTTTAAAATGAGAGACACATTCCGTATAGCAAGTGTAGCTATTGCACCAACCTTTAGATTTCATCAATTGAACCAAAAGTAAAGACACCCTAAAAATGTGAAAGACAATCCAGTAAATAAAATGGATAGAGATGAACATGGCAGATATGCTTCCAATAAAACAAGTAGAAAATCGAATTTATAAAACATGATGTTTAATGCATAAAAGGCAAACAAGACAATATAAAAACTTATCTATAAAAGAAAAAAACATAAAAGCTAATTATATTTGTAAATCTACTAAGCATACTTATTAAATAGCCAAAGTCATCCATTAATCATGTGTAGCAAGGTGTTTTTCATTATATATAACTTAAAACATATAGATTTGATATATTCTAAAAATCACAAAATACATTAAAAATATATATATATATATAAAAAAATAATAAAAAAAAAACTTAAACTTCAAGTTAAGAGTCACGTTGAAGAAAAATTTTCTATTATGCATCCATATATGTTGCTCCTATTAATAATGATTCATCCACATTATTTTATTTCTATAAAAGGAGATCTTTTGGCCTTTTTAGGTAAGTAACGCAATCTTATAAAACTTTTAAAATGTTTAATGGAATGAAGAGGTCGAATTAAATGTGAATATGCATGCGTGTGTATACATTCACACACACACATATATATATATATATATATATATATATATATATATATATATATATTAGTGCAAAAGTTTGAGTATGCAACATACGTTTGGTCGTGTCACTCTTGTGAGGCTCTTTCAAGCATTTTTTTTCAATAGATGAGCGCTTCTATTGACCATTGATCCACTTGGAGAGAGAGAAATGGACCTTCTCGCGAGTGAGAGAAAAATAGACCAAAGCACTCACTCGCGAGAAGGTCCATCCTCTCTCCAAGTGGGTCGATGGCAAGCCCTAGAAGCCCGATAAGATTATTCTCTCTTACACATCTCTCTTGTTTTTCTTAATCTAAAGTAGAGGTAAATCTCTTTCAACTTTTCTTGAATAGACATCTTAACTCAGTACCCTTTTATTATTTTCATGGATTGCTATATTGATTATTCTGTTTTCAAATATATATTACTACAAGAAAAAAAAAAGTTTATTGTAACAAAAAAAATCGTTGCAATTACATTAAAGTCATTGTAATAATTGATATAAGGTGTTGCAATAAAATTTGAGGTAATAGATTTATGCAACAAAAAAATTTGTTGCAATAAACTCCAAATATTTTGATTCAATGATACATGTGTGTGTATTTTGTTGCAATAAACAATTTACCGTTTCAAATATCTTGTATATATCATCTATTGATTCACTAATCTTATTGCAATAGATTGCAAATAATTGACCAAAATAAGTTGGATTAAATTATTGTAATGATATCTTCATTGTAATAGATAATTACTTCATTTTGTAATTGCGATAGATTATGAAATAATTGATATCAGGTTATTACAATGATATATTCATTGCATTTTCGTATTTACCGTTGCAATAGATTTTAGAAGAATTAATATCAAATTATTGCAATGATAATTTTGTTGCAATAAGCTATTAGTTTGAATAAAAATTTTAAAAATGGATAATTACAGTAAACCTACCTGTGGTTAGGCTCGTTTTCACTTTGCCTACCCGTGGTTTAAAACTTTACGCTTTGTCCACCCGAACTTCAATCTGTTACCCATCTGTTACCCATCTCAACCTCAAACGTTAGAAAAACACATTTTTAGGGGAAAACAAACATAACAAGAATAAAAAAATTAGGGTTTTGATTGCTTAAGAACTTCTATAAGAACAAAGTAAACAAATCAAAGTGATACTCCTGAATGGGTGTTCTAGTAACAACACTCATTCAAACCCTGAAGTCGTATTTTTCTGATAATGGGTTGAAGTTGTTTCCAAATGATGATGATGATGCCAAGAGTGGAATTTTGGACAAGCTGTTTGGCCATAGCCTAAGAAAGTTGGAAGCTCTGGAAGCCCCCAAACATGTCATAAAAGCTCAACTTTATCTACATCAGAAAGAAGCAATTTTTTGGTTGGTTGAAAGGGAGAGATCAGAATATTTACTTCTATTTTGGAAGAAGGAGAATGATGGGTCTTTCTCAAATAGTTTGAATGATTCAGTTTCAAAAATTCGTCCAATTCTGTGGGGAGGAATTTTCGCAGATGAATCAGATTTGGGTAAGACGTTGAGTCTCTATTTTTAATTGGTTCTGATAAGGTGGTGAATGAGGAGGATGGCAGTGTTACTAAGAACCCTTGTAGTGATTTTTTCAGGAAGACAACTCTAATCGTGTGTTCGGATTCTGTGTATTCGGATTGGTTAACACAGATAGAAGAACATTGTTTTCCAGGAAGTTTCAGGGTGTATCAATATAATGGAAAGGATAGAACCAATGATTTTGAAGTTCTTCACAATAACGAAGTAGTGTTAACGACATATTCTACTCTTCTCGACGACGACCATAAAAAACGAAAGTGTTCTGCTGTGGACAAGGTTGTGTGGTGGCGGGTCATTTATGATGAGGCACATGAATTGAAGAGTATGAGTGGAACAAATAAAGCTGTCACTAATTTGCAAGCCCAGCGGATGTGGGTTGTTACTGGAACACCCATTCAGGAGTATCACTTTGATTTGTTTTCTTTGATGTCGTTGTGGTTACAACCCAGTTTTTTTTTTTTTTTTTTTTTGAGAAGATACAGCCCACTTTATTCTTATAGAAGTTCTTAAGCAATCAAAACCCTAAATTTTTTTTTTTCTTGTTATGTTTGTTTTTCCCTAAAAATGTGTTTTTCTATCGTCTGAGGGTGAGGTAGGTAGCGGATGGGTAACGGATTGAAGTTTAGGTGGGCAAAGTGTAAAGTTTTAAACCACGGGTAGGCAAAGTGAAAACGGACCTAACCACAGATGGGTTTACTATAATTATCCCTTTAAAAAATAATTGGTATCAAATTCTTACAACAATTTCTTCATTTTAAGTTATTGTAAAAAAAATTTCTAATATATTAAAACTTTTATTGCAACCGAAAATTATAAGTTATTACAACTTATTATTATTAATGCGATAGTAACTTAATATATTAAAGCTTATTGCAGAAAATTATAAGTACTACATGAAGCTTATGGCAAAAATGAGTCATATAATTGACCTTGAACCTGTCAATGGCTGGGAAGATGAGTCAATTGCCTTCAACATTAAGGTATAATAATATTAACTTTGAGTTTCAAGTCATTATTAAATAAATAGGGGTCCTAGAGTCCAAGTCCAAGTAGAGTTTCCTTTTGGAGTTATATTGAATAGTGAAAATGAGAGAGAAGGCCGCTGAATAGTGAAAAAATTAGTTAACTTTCTCTTTGATTTTTGGCATAAATGCACTTTTAGTCCCTACATTTTGCACTTTTTCCATTTTGGTCGCTACATTTTTTTTTACCACTTTTAATCCCTAAACCAATTAACGCCTGACATTTAGGTCTTTTTCGTCACCCAACTAACAGCAAAAGCTGACGTGGTTGACGGTGGAATAAAAAAATAATATAATCACACATAATATAATGCCACACCAGCATATAAATTTTAAAAATTAATTTATTAATTTTAACTAAATAAAAAAACAGAATTAAAACCAAAAATCATTAAAATTAAGATCTAAAAAGTATCTCACTTCTAGGAAGAGATCACAAAATGGGTTCAAATTATTTTCTCTTCCTTCTCACTTTATTAAATTAGTTTTTCCTCTCTCTCTCTCTCTCTCTCTCTCTCTCGTGTGTAGTGGCTCGTGGTGGCTGTGGTGGGTGGTGGTTGGGGTGGATGGGTTGAGATTGGGGTGGGGTGGGTTAAGGTTGGTCTGGGGTGGGTGGGTTGAGACCAACTGGGGTGGCTTGAGTTAGGGTGGCTGGGGTTGAGTTCGGGGTGGCTGGGTTTGAGGTTAGGTTGGGGTGGGAGGGTTGTAAGCTGGTTGGGGTGGGTAGAGGTCGGGTTGGGTTTAGGTTAGGCTGGGGTGGGTGGGTTGAAACCGGTTGGGGTGGCTTGAGTCGAGGTGGCTGAGGTTGAGGTTGGGTTGGGGTGGGTGGGTTATGAGCCGACTAGGGTGGGTAGAGATCGGGGTGGCTGGGGTTGAGATCGAGTTGGGTTTGTTTATGGCGGTTAGGATGATGGGTTGTGGCGGCTGTGATGGTGGGTAGTGGTTGTTTGATCGGTGGAGGTGGTGGCTGGATTTTTCTGTGTTTAGGTAGAAAGAAAATTTCTGGGTTTGGGTTCGGGTGGAAAGAAAATTTCTGGGTTTGTGCTTAAGTTTGTTGGTTGGGTTTGTGTTTATGTTTGTTGGCTGGGTTTGATCGGTGGAGGTGGTGGCTGGATTTTTCTGTGTTTGGGTAGAGAGAAAATTTCTAGGTTTGGGTTTGGTTGGAAAGAAAATTCTGTGTTTAGGTTTGTGTTCTTGAGTTCTTTGATTTGGGTTCGAGTTCTTGTTTTCTTCATGTTCTTCCCAAAAACTAATGAGTTTTATTTATTTATTTATTTTTTATATAAATTTTAATATTTGTTTTTAATTTAATTAATTAATGTGTGATTATATTTTTTTTTTAATTCCACCGTCGGCCATGTCAGCTTTTGCTGTTAGTTGGGTGACAGAAATAACCTAAATGTCAGACGTTAATTGGTTTAAGGATTAAAAGTAGTAAAAACAAAATGTATGAACCAAAATGGAAAAAGTGCAAAATGTAAGGATGAAAAGTGCATTTACGCCTTGATTTTTAGTTTCTTTCTTTGTTGTTTCAACTAATTTTTTTTCAACCTAGCTAGTTGTTAGGGTTATACACTCAGATCTCTTAAAGTAGCTTTCTCTTTGATTTTTTCTTTCTTTGTTGTTGTAGCCTTTTTTTCAACTTTTCTCTTCGATTTTTAGTTTCTTTCTTTGTTGTTTCAACCTTTTTTTTTTTTTCAACCTAGCTAGTTGTTAGGGTTTTACACTTAGATCTCTCATGTAGCTTTCTCTTTGATTTTTAGTTTCTTTCTTTTTTTGTTTCAACTTTTTTTTTTCAACCAAGTTAGTTGTTAGGGTTTTGCACTCGGATCTCTGAAGTAACTTTCTCTTTGATTTTTGGATTATTTCTTTGATTTACTTGTCTTTTTTCAAAACAACAAGTAGAGTTTCTTTATTTTGAGTTTTAAGTAGCTTTAGTCAGCTTTCTCTTCGATTTAATGCTTTGATATTGCTAATATGTTCATATATGTGTTGTATAGCTCTATGTATTGGCATTTGCTGTTTTTGTAATTTGGATTAGTAAGTTAATGGATGTAATTAAGCATGTGTTCATGCTCGGGTAGTTAGATGAGGAGTATAAAGGGTTTTTAGGTTGTTGTTAGGTTGGGTTTGTGCTGCCTATTAAGTGTCACTTAGACACAAGTATAAAGGGCAAGCATTGTAAAGTGAGAATTAGAGTTCCAAAATAATAGGACTAGCTCTATCAATGGGTTTTAATTACAACTATCTGCTGCTTAATTGCCTAACTAAACCCCATTCCCCAACCTAAGTCTGTGCACTACACATTGGCTTGTTCTTAATATATCACTAGTTTTATTGATTTAGTTTGAGCTACACATTTTCTTCTAATCTTACATGTAATAGAGATTATACCTATGGATGACTTGTTTGTTCATGTTTGTAGTGTCTTTTTGTTTGAAAATCTAATTGGATGTTAAGAGCAAAAGATTATGAAGAATCTTAACATGTTTTAATTATGATAGAACTTTTTTGTGAACTAAAACTAATTTTATTTTCATGCAGCTAATGTGGAGAAAAGAATTTGCAATTTTGATGGCTAATGACTTTTGTGCTTTGTTTATGGCCTGATTATTGTGTGTTTCCAAATGTACATATTTAATCATTTGTTGTTTCTTGCATGGAATATATGTGCTCATTCGTTGTTTGGATATAATCCAGCTGTATTGTCAGTTTTGTGGGCGGAGCAGTCCAAAATTCATGAGGATATATATGCAAGGAAGACCTTGTTCAGAAACATTTGCATCTAGTTGAGAAGGTATAGGTATGTTATGTAAAATAATTTTACTAAGGAAAACAAATTGTGCTTAAGAGATAAGAGTGAAGAGAGAGAAGAGATAATCAAAGAATGAGTAACGACCAAAAACGCCATTAAGAGACCAAATTGTTTAGTTTTAAAAAGTCTTGAACTTTTCATAGAATTAGCTCAAATATCATGGATAATCGATGGAGTTTACCCTAATTTTTTTAAGAGGTGCAAATATATATATTAATAGGTAAAGTGAGTTAATGAGTGCAAAATACTAAGAATTTAATATTAATGAACTATAAATTTTTTTTAAAAAAAAAATCACATATACTCAAGAAAAATCACCACATAACAAAATTCACCACATGTTCTATCTTATTAAAAATTGGAAAAAAATGATCATAAGTAGTATTAAATTTAGATAAGAATTTTAATATATGACTAATTACGTTTACTTAAATTTTTTTTTGACTAATTATCTATATTTTATGATAAAAATTATGTTTAATTTTAAATTTATCTATATGTATGCATGAATGCATGTGTTACATGCTTTTTTTAAAAAAATAATAATAATAATTTGACTAGTTATTTATATTTTTTAAATAAATTTTTTTTTAATTTTAAATGTATCCATGTGCTTGTATGGAGTTACATTCTAGTATAAAAATAAAAGACAAATTAAATTTACCTCCTTGAGATTTGAGGAAATGATATTTCTCTCCAAACTTGAAAGGAAAAAACATTTTCCCTTAAAATCTTCTTTAATAATATAAGTGGGTATGTAGAAATGAGAAATAGTGTTCTCACAAGAATCAAACTTTTAGAATAAGCGAATCTATTTATTGTCTATCAAGGAGAACTATACGATACCAATAGTATTTTGGAAGCATGCTTGGGTTATTCCACTAAATAATTGGGCAGTCATGCCCAAAAAAAAAACCTCTTAACCTACAATTTAGGCCACATATTTTCAAAGCCAAGGCTAAACCACTATACTTTGCAGTCATATAAAATTATTAATATTTTTATGAATCTAATAATATATTTTCTCTTACCTCAAAAAGAAAAAGAAAAAAAAAAAAATATATATATATATATATATATATTTTGCACGTTTTAAGCATGAGACTAAGTAAAGCCACCAAATGAGCAGGCTCTAGTTTTGAGCTCTCCTCTGTTTTCCTCTTTCGTTCAATAAAGTCTTTAACAATCTCTTATTATGAATATGGTATAATTTTTTTGCATCTCTTCCGATTTTGAAAATACTACTTAAATGCTCCATAAATTTAAAATTTTCTATCAATACCAACTTTAAGTGTACTATGGGGATAACAAAAAAAAAAAATCAAGTTAAGAGTCATGTTGAAGAAACAATGTTCAATGTTTTTGTGGTGAATGAAAATAAAAAATTCATGATGAATGAAATAAGAAAGTAATACAGGTTTTAGTTAGGAAAGAAACAAGTGATAGAGGTCGAGAAAAGTATAAAAGGTGGAAAAAAAATATAAAAGTATGTTGAGTTGCGGAGAAATAAATGATAGTGAAAGAATGGCAAACTCATTTATGCTGAGGATACGAGATAAAGCATTAATTTTTAGATGACATGGTAATGGCTTATTTTTAGAATTTAAAGTGTAAAAGAGTGTAACTCTTTAAGTTAAGCTGCATGTATCATTGTACACCCTTAGTGCGATGGTCACTTTACAAGTATTAAGTGCTTGTGGAGTGTGAGAGGTAAGCAGTGCCGACTGAATGTTAGAGCAAAAAAGGCGGTTGCCTAAGGCCCCAAGTAAAAAAAAGGCCCCTAAATTTTAACTAATAAGGTTATTTATAATCAATAAATAAAATAATATTTTTTTACCAGATAAAAAACAAATAAAAGAGAGATAAAAATGCAACGTTCACAATATTTTTCACAACACTTTTACAACTAATGTTAAGTAGTAGGTTGTTATTGATGACAAAAAAAATAATTATAGTGATATTTTCAAATAGAAAACAAAAAACAACTTAAAACCTAGTATTTGTTGTAAAAAATATTGTGAATGTTACACTTCTAAAAAAAAAAGAATAATAATAAGAGTTGAGTTTGCAAACTTTTAGTAGTTCTCATCTAAATTTATCACTAACACCACTTTTTTACTTACTACTATCAATCTGCCAGAAGAAATATGAAAAATTTTGTCAAACTTTTTCTATCTATAAAATTTCTATAAAAAAAAAAGAAAAAATTATACGTAGTTCATATTAATTAGTATAAATTTTGCATCTAAAATAAGATAATCAATTTTCGTCTTAGGCTCCCAAATGCATCAAGCTGCCCTTGGAGGTAAGGACCGAGGTTCAAAAAAAAAAGTTAAGCTATATGTAACTAAGAGAGGTGCCACATCCACAACATTTTTACAACAAATTATATGTGGCAAGTAGTTATTGGTTTTATTTGCATCCACATTTTAAAATTACTTTTTTGCTCACCTATAACAATCAATAACAACTTATCACTTAGGATTTATTGTAAAAATATTGTGAAAATATTATGGACATAACATTTCTCTGTAACTTAACCCATTTTATATATACATATTGGAAAATTTGTAAGTACTTATTGCATATTAATATTGAAGACATTCCCTTTTACACCTGAAAAATGATCTTTTATTCGCAGTTTTATTTGGAGATAACAATATATTTTAACTACAAAATTATGCTTTTTGAAGCCTTTCAATAAGGATTAGTTACAATGCATAATCCAAATGAAAATATTTTGCAAAATATTTATCACAATTCTAGAATTATATCATTTCTCATAATTCTCTTATATAATTGGCTGTGGAAGTGTGAATGGTGAAAAAAAAAAAGTGGCGAATTCATGTCACAAATATTTTGATCCTAGAAACAATTTAAAAGATTAATAGATTGGGCCCATCAATACACAAAAAAAAGGAAAAACACAATATTTGGGCCCATCACAGAATCTAGTAGGCTGGGCCCTTTGCCTTGTTACGTGGGTTAGTATGACCTTAGCCAAGCCCAAACAATGAAGCTCACTTTTTATCTTATATATTACACTGTCTGTGTTGGGTCTAGAGTTTGAGACTTGTTTGGTCATTTACAAACTAAATACACAAACAAAAGGGTAAGCTTAGTTCACAGAGAGATCAACAATGGCGTCGTCAACCGCAGCAGTACCGTTCTGGAGAGCTGCAGGGATGACCTATATAACTTATTCAAACATATGCGCGAATCTTGTGAGAAATTGCTTGAAAGAGCCTCACAAGACCGAAGCACTCACAAGAGAGAAGGTCCATTTCTCTCTCTCGAGGTGGACCGATGGCAAGCCCCAGAAGCCCAGTAAGATTTTTCTTGATCGAATCTCTTATTTTCACTTCAGATCTGATCATCTTGTTTCATAACTTTCAACTGTGTTTTATTGATGGAAATGAGAGTTTGATTTAGATTTTGATTCTGTTGTTGTCTTTAGTGGTCCCTAACATTTAGCCCATGAGCGGTTTTAGTTTTAAAGTGATTGATTTTAGTCTAATAATAGGTTTAAACTTCAGGAATTAAAATGGGTCATGAGCTAAAGTTTAGATTTTGATCAGTTTAAGTATTTTAGGGACTAACTGTGGTCACTTTGAAGTTAATTAGGGAATAAGATTAAAAGAGATTACTTTAAACTTCAGGAATTAAAATGGGTCATGTGCTAAATTTTAGATTTTAAAGTGATAGTTTTAGTCCCTTTTAGATATCTTGGCCAAATTAAAACCTAATACATTATCACTCCAGGGGAAAGGGATAGCTTTAAGTTTGTTTGGGACTAAAATCGATCAGTTTCAGAATTTTTGGGACTAAAAGCGGTCACTTTAAACTTCAGGGTTTAAAACCTAACAGTATGTTTTGGCCTTTCTTAATGTAAATTTAGTCCCTTGAGTATTGAGGAAAGTAAATAATCTTATGTTATATCCAATTTAGGTCTTTGACAACTTCAAAGGTTTTTTTTTTTTTTTTTTTTTTTTTTTTTGGGTGTGCAGATTTTTGTTTTCTATAACATGGGTGTTTCTATAATTAATTTGTGAGGTTCCTGTACTGATGATATATTGGGTACACTTTTGTCTCTTATGAGAATGTATAAATAGTAGCTGTTGTATACTAAGGATGTGTAGGCTCTCTGTTAGGTTGTTAGTTGTGTGGGCTCATTGAGGAGACCCTTGTTGGCAGAATGGTAGTGATTTGCTTGTTTGTTTGTTTGTTTTTTTTTTTTTTTGGTATATTATATATAAATATATAGATATGATATAGGATTTGAATGTATGGCATCTACTTCATGATGATTGATCTTAACTGGTAAAATCTCTTGTTATTGAATAAGGGTCCTAGCACTGGTTTAGGAAGTAATGGGATGTTGTAATAGAAGTGATTAATGCATTGATAAGTTGTTTGTGACTTTGTTTCTGAGAATATGACTTGTTTGTTAAAAAACTCATATGATGTTCATAAAGATATTAAAATAGGGGAGTGATGCCTATGAGATGAAATGCCTCCTGAATCCTGATTGTTGGTCTCGCTGGAGGTATTACATAATCTATTTTGCTTCTCTACAATTAATCTTTGTGAATAAGTACAAGAGCAAAAAGAGAGCAAATAATTGAAGAAAAAGAAGATGAATTCTCTATGATAAGTAATAAGAATTTTATTAATCAAACTGAAAAATAGAAGAAAGCAAGTACAAGGTGTTCATGATGGTGAACACAAAGAAATGCTACAAACAAACAAACAGCAACAAACAAACAAACAGCACCAACCAACAAAAATAAACTTAATGAGCAATACTAAGAGACGAAATAAACTCCAAGATAGTGGAACAATCTGAGAAGCCCCAACATCTAGACCAATCAAATAAAGTCTTTTGGCATAGCACTTGTAACTGAACCAAGGATTTCTCGGTATCTCTCATCTGAATACCCTATTGTTTGCAAATTTAACTATAGTTATAGAACTATCTTCTTCTTCTTCTTCCTCTTTTTTGTGTATATATGTGTATACTTTATTTGTTATTCTATAAAGTTCTCAAGCAAAGGAAATTCATTGAACAAAACAAATTAGATGTTGAATGAAGCATTCTGTATGTTCCAGATAATGGTACTAACATAACCATTGTTTTCATGTTACCATTTTTTCTTTAAATTATTGACTATTGGATATAACATCCGTTGGAGAACTTCAATGCTTATATTTCTGCCACTTCTTTTTCATAGTTTCTGTTATCTGTTTCTGTCCCTAGTCCTCTCTCTCTCTCTTTTCCGTATATTATACATGTCAACGAATTATTCCTAGGACATGGATTATTTTCAATTGCCTTCTTTCATGACAACTAGTTTTGTCAGATTTGTTCTGATTAATCTTACTATCATAATCATATGCTGCATTTTATTTCCTGGTATTATTCCTAGGACATAGATTGTATTTCATGACAACTAATCTTGTCTGAATTGCTTCAATTAATCTTACTATCATATGCTGCATTTTTTTCTGTTTTGCATACACACATCATTTTGATAAGAAACATAGTTTATGTGACGTTTAGTCGGGGTTGTTGGTTGAAAAATGAATTACTTGGTGGTTTCTATTATCTTGTTGTTCTAATGAAGCACTTAAAATTAAAAACTATTCACTATTTGAGAGATTGGAAGTGGAAATTAATATGGTGGTTGCTTTTATTTGCAATGCTTATGCATGATTTAAGCAGTTGGGTTTCTTTTTAACCCACTATTGCATTCTCTGGAGGAATCAGACTACGTGGTCCTATTTCTCCACATCTTTTTTTATAATTTGCAAGGAAACTTTGACTTCCTTGTTAATGGTTAACAAAACTAATACAAGTGTGGTTTCCTATTACTATAAAATTAGTAGATCTAGTAATAAGTTTAGTCATTGGTTGTTTGCTGATGATTGTCTTTTCTTTCTTTTTCTTTTCTTTTATTTTTTTTTATTTTTTTAATGAGTAAATATTTCAATGCAAGATTGGGAAATAGCGGATATGACATGGTTGTGGGAGGATCTGTATGAAACTAAGATTTGGTTTAGGGAGGTAGATAAATTGTTGTGGATCCCTTCAAAAAAAAAAAAGGGTTTCCAGATGAAGACCTACTACAATGCATTGTGGGGGGTGGCACAGACTTCCCCTGGAAATGTATATGGAAAGTTTGTCCAGCTAAGGGTTGCTTTCCCTTCTTGGTGCATGGCAGTGGGGAGGGTATTGACTCTGGAAAATTTGAGAAAGCTGTCAATCTAGATATTCTTAATGTTATTCGTAGAACCTTGGGCCTATGGATGAATTTTGAAAATTCTTTTGTTTCTTTCCCGAAGAATGTCCTAACTCATCAACTGATCAACAAGCTTTCAAGCTGCTATTGGGATTTCCTAGGTATTAGAAAAGGCCGATAATAAATTCTTGGGTAGTTAAGGTAAGAGTAATATTTTTAGAGATGTAGGTAATAAAGTTGACAAAAGAATCCAAAATTTGAAACTAGAGCCTTTTCTAGAGCTAGTTGAAATGTACTTACTAAAATGCTTTCTTTTGTTTGTATGCAGCATATTACGAATATTTTTCTTTTATCCGCTACAAATTCATGATAAATTAGACCAACTCCAAAGATGGGGATCATTTAAGGGTGCAGTTAGTGCGGAGGATAGTATCTTCATGTTAAGCTATCTAGATTTAGTTTGTGGGCAGGGTAAATTATTTGAAAGCATGTTATCTTCTCTTTAAGGTGACAGTGACAATATTTAACTTTGAGCTAGTAAATGGTGCTTTTCTTGTTACTCATATGAAAATGCTGATAGGGATTAAGGATGGGATTGCATGATTACTGGCAACTTGGTTGGCTGGTTAATTTGTAGCTTTTTAGAACACGTCTTCCAAGTGTTAGATTATTGTGTAAATAGGTACATTAGCACACTTGAGAGGATCAAGGTAAATTTGAAAATTATGTGCAACATCTAAGCCTTGTTTCTTTTGGTCAAGGAGGCATCTTCTAGTGGCTGTTTAACGCCAATCATTTGCTCTAGTGACTTAACATTTGATCCCATTTAAATTCTTGATATTAATTTATATGCTGCCCTGTTCTACTAAATTTTCTGATAAAATATTCTTATCTTCTTCTTCTCAGCCCTCCGTTCGGATACGCCAGAAGACTGATTTGTGGATTGGGTTCTACAGTTTTTGTTCATGGGGTTTGTGATGCTTAAACTTGGACCATTTTGGTTTTTGCATTTTATTGCTCTCGTAATAATGTAACTTTCATTAGTCTATTGCAATACATTGCTTATCTTTCTAATGGAAATCTAAATGGGATGCTTCCTTCTTTTTAAGTGATTGCTTGGTTTCAGTGTTTAATAATATCATCTACCCTGAATATTTCAGGCACTTTCCATGTAGAGAAATGATCATTCCTCTGATTGTGTTACAAAGTTTACTTTATTATTAACCTTGCAATGTTTATCCTTGGTGATAGGTAGTGATTTGTGCAGCTATTCTCTCAAAGAATTATTCCTATGATCTTAAGAGTTCTTGGGAGAGTTTACCCAAAGAAATCTAATTCTTGGAATTTAGATATTTTCAATGTTAATATGATTTTCGCCAAAATCTTTGAAAGGAATTGTCCAAACTACTATTATTTCAACTATCGTTTTTACTACTAGCTATTATTCCAGTTTCTCTAGTTAGCAGCAATTTCCAAATAAAGGGTTGCAATTTTTTCAATCCTTGTGTTTGGTTTCAAGCCCTAACCCATTTGAATTCAAAACCTAAAATGTTTTTACTGTTTTCTTAATGCAATTATTAAAAGGGTCTAAAGGATAAAACTGTTTTTACTGTTTTCATAGGAGTTGTACTTCAGTTCATTGGAAATCAATATTTTATCTTATATTATGAGATTAAGAAATCATGTGACATCGTATCAAAGAAAAAAAAAAAAAAAAATCCTATTCTTGTTGCTTTCAATTCCAAAGACATAAAACAGGTTGAAGAAAGTGCAACCAAACACTTCCTAAATATCGTTTAGAAAAGAAAAAAGAAAAAAAAAACCACTTTTGTGTCTGCAGATTTATCCAAATCCACTTTTCTTTCATTGTTTCTTCTTTTCTGTTTTCTTTAATAGGGATTTGATAGTTCTAGTTCAAATTCATCGACACAGAAGTTACTTTCAAGAAAACAAGATCTTTTAATTATTTCACACTAACGCTAATTTTTTTTTTAAAAGGGTTTTACTAATGTTTCACTAGCTTAAATTACTCATATGGTTAAACATCACTATATAAGCATTAGAGCATCTGATCTAATGCTTATATAAGCATTAGATATGACAATCTAATTTAATCGGTATATTTTTTGATGCTCTAATGCTTATATAAGCATTAGATCAGATAATCTAATTTAATCGGTATATTATTTCTTACTTTTTCAAAATTATTGCTATTTTATTTAATATAAATTTTTAATGCTTTCTGATAAGGTTACTAGGGAAATCTTTTTACTCTTTACTGCTTTCAATAATCCTTACTGTTCTTATCCAGTTTTTTCCTCTCTTGTTTTAATTTCTAAGTGAGGACTGAGGAGCACTCAAAATCATAGCTTTGAATCATTCAGGATCCGTCTGATAAGAGTATGGTAGTTTTGCTTTTCAAAACAATGTGAAAACTGTGATATAAAAAGTGTACTAAAACACGACTTTTGAGTACTTATAATGCAAAAAAAAAAAGTATTTGGTAACATATTTTTGTAACATTCTTTTAAAATTGAAAATACAAAATTGGATATTTGGTATGAGTATTTTTTATATAGAAAAAGTGTGCAATGCACAGGAATAGTATAAAATAATTTATTTTATTGAAGAGAGAGAAACCCCCTCTTGAATACCAATTGCTACTATAACTTTTTTTGTTATCTCCTTCCTACTTCCTCCGATCCCATCTTCCTCCCATCTGCTCCTGTGTTCTCTCTTCATTGCCTATATATATATATATATATATATATATATAGAGAGAGAGAGAGAGAGAGAGAGAGAGAGAGAGAGAGAGAGAGAGAGAGAGAGAGAGATTTAAATATAGTATTTAGATGCAATTAAGATTCTGCCCTGTAAATTTTTTCTCATGGAATGGAAGTGTATTTTTTTAGTTAATCAGCCATATAACTAAATTTTAAGAGGGAAATCTAAAGAATAGCACCTATGGTACTATACCTAAATTATATATATATATATATATATATATATATATATATATATATATATATATATATAATTATTCCTATAGATGGTCAATAATAATTTAACTTAGGATACAATCTATCATGATTTATTTATTGGCGTGGTGTGATATAATTGTAACTGTGGGGGGGAGAGGAAGCCCAAAGAGAAGGAACCACCAACGAGATCTGCCCGAGGTATAATTGGGCCCAATGTTCATCAAATTAGGCCTAGCCCAATCTAGACAACCTAAGTACTAGGAGAACCAAGAAAGCCGAGGGTTACGGCCTGCCCGAGAAGTCTAAGGAACAAATGCTCCTCAGGAGACAAGAGGAAGGCCACAAAAGTTGAGTTTGCAAGGCTGAGGGCGACCATGATGACGCACAAACAAAAGATAAAGGAAATTTCCAAATAAAACATCCATCACCTCCGCATTAAATGCCCTCCAATAACTTACTCTGCCCGTATACTAATAGTAGAATGACCCCTGAACAGTGTCTTCACAGCATGTAACCTACACTACCACCACTAGCAAGGCAATGATGGGACAAGTATCCAAAGAGATCAATAGCTCTCCAAGTGAAAGGTAGGGATGTAATTCAAACGGCTATAAATAGGAAGGAAGATCATCATTGAAAGGGGATTGGAAAAAGTTCAGAGAGAGAAAAAGACCAATGTAATATCGAGAACTATATTTCTCGAGAACAATTGTTCCTCGGCTAGCTCGAGGAAATAGTTAAATAAGAATCTCTCTTTTCCGGTTATATTTCTATCGAGTATTGTCATTCTTGCTAGTCCCATCTTCTTTAATTATCAAGCCGTAGTCCTTAGGAATCAAAGTGTTGGCCTTAACCACCTATCTCTACAAATTAGTTGTATTAGGTTCCTATCCTAGCCCACTCTTAGCTGGTTGGGCCTGGTTTTAAGATTCGCCCCTATAGTTACCATGACTTATAAGAGCTAGAGAGTTAGATGGGATATTATGAGGAGTAATGAACAGTAGTTGGAAGTTGAGAGGAAGATCTAAAAGATTAATGTTGACTTGAGAGAAAGTTAATTGGATTTGAGAGAGAGAGAGAGCGGTGAGATGTTGATTTGATAGAGAATTCTTGTCTAACACATGAAGGAGAGAGAGAGAGAGAGAGAGAGAGAGAGAGAGAGAGAGAGAGAGAAACAAAGACAGTTGTGTATCCTTAAGTGTCAAATACACCTCCTTATGATTTCTCTAAATACATGTTTTAAGGTACCTATATTGAGTACTGCACTATAAATATCCTTGAAAGAGTTTCCCTACCAAACAACTTACTCCAAAGTGGACCCCATGATTTTTAGCATTTAACTCACACAAAAGAGTCTTCAAATGGCCTTACCAAACGGCCCTAGTTACATGATGTTACATACACATACAAAATAAATACTCACATTTCATTGCTTTTGTGTGTTCATTATACCGATGTGACATGACAAACAAAAACATCATTAATACACGCATCCACATCCAGTGGCGGAGCCGTGGAGCCACATTGGTTTGGGACCAAAGGTTTTGTCCCAAGCCCTCCCAATAAATATATATATATATATATATATATATATATATATATATATATATATATATATATTATTTATTTATTTAAATCTTGTAAATTATAATAACTCATCTAAATTTTTTTTGATACATTCTACATGATATATAAAATATAATAAATCATTCTTAATTTGATAAAGATATATAATATATAAAATAATTTAGTATTTGATTGGTTACTTGATTATATTCTTTTCATGCATAGAATGATTTTTTGTCTAAATATTTTGAATCGTTAACCTATTAGTAATTTTCGAATCTTAATCATATTATACTTAATTGGTTTTTGCTAATTGGATAATTAGAATAAGTAACGAGAGATTTGAATACTAGATATTTTTATTAAAAATACAAAAAGATATCAACCAGTAAAATTATAAAGTTTTGGACTATTATACCAAAATAAGAAATTATAATAATATCATAAATTTCTCATAAAATTTGAAACTTTGAACACTCCCAAAACATGTTTTCTATCAATTCTTCATAAAGCTGTAGTCCACAATCCACATATGTGTTCTACCGTAGGTGGGGATAGTAATGCGCACACAAACAAATAAAGAATACCTCCCAACTCTGCCAAGTATGCTTTCAAATAGTTTATTTACTTGTAATATAAATTATAACTTTAAACAATAAATTATCTTAATCTAAATAAACCAGTTTAATTATTAATATGTCACTTTAAAGTAGGGGTGTTTACGGTACGGTACGGTGCAGTTTTGGGACATTTTTAGCACCACACTTTGTGGTGCAGTTTAGCAAAAAATATAACTATTATGCACCTCATTTTTGCAATTATATGTGTAGTGCAGTGTATAAGATGCGGTTTGAACAGTTTGAAGCCATTATATTTTTCAAATTTGGGCTTTTCCTACACAGTCCAAAGCTAATTTTTTTATATTTTTTTGGACAAAGTTTTAAATTATTGAGCTAGTTTTTCTTTATTTTGGGTTGACATTCCTAATCAACACTTGCTAGAGTTATTAAACTTTTTTTTTTTTTTTGATTGAAAAACTAGGGTTATTAAACTATTAATAATATATTTAATATTAAAAAAAATAAATATATTAATATATAGAGAGGGTGCGGTGAGGTGCGGTTTGTGCTTTTTTTTATTATAAAACAGCAAATTATACTGTACCATGCAGTGCGATGCACTATTACTTGCGGCGCGGTGAAGTTATGTCACTTTGCGGGTGGTTTTAGTGCGGTTTTTGCGATTTGTGCGGTTTGGTAAACACCCTTACTTTATTGTAAATAAATTGACCGCAAATAAGTTGGTCACAGTTTCTTGCTAATGGTTTATTTGTTGAAACTTGAAAGTTAGTTAAAGTAATCTATAAACTTGAAATACTTTGTATAAATAAATAAATAATTCAAAAAATTAAAATTACTTCCCTAAGTCTGCTGGTTAAAATTGCATCATGCATCATGCACTCTCACACCACCCCAACTCTTCTTCTTGCACCTATAAATTCACTCTTGCTCCCATTTCCCTTGTAAACATATCAAGCATATTTTCATTTACACGCTCTCTCTCTCTCTCTCTCTCTCTCTCTCTCTCTCTCTCTCAATAGCACACATTATCATGGATATGCATACAAAGATAAGAGACTTCACAGTGACTGTAAGCAAGAAAGATGTGGTGGTGGCAGCACAATTTCCAAATCAAGAGCATCGGTTACCGCTATCTAATCTAGACATGTGTCTTGTGCCTCCATTGGATTTTAGTCTCTACTTTTGTTATACGAAGCCAACCTGTGGAGACAACTGGACATTTGTGTCAAAGGTTGAAGTTCTAAAGAAGGCCTTGGCAAAAGCTTTGGTTCCATACTACGCTCTTGCTGGGGAGATAGTTCCAAACTCTATGGGTGAACCTGAGATTCTTTGCAGCAACCGTGGGGTAGACTTCATTGAAGGTTTTGCAGATATAGAACTTCAAAACCTCAACTTGTATAGAGCTGATGAGACCATTGGCTGCAAACTTGTACCCAAGAAGAAGAATGGCATGCTGGCTGTTCAGGTTTGTAGAAGAACACTGGCCCTGGAGATTTGAGGCTATCCTAGAATACATTAATTATTTGATCTTTTCTGATCATATGGTAGTAGTTTTTTCCTGTAACTAATGTTTGTGCTTGCAGGATGCAGGAAACTAAAAATTAAAGCAACTTTGTTTTGAATCAATTTTTTTTAAAAATATATATATATATAGCAACTTTGTTTTGAAACAATTTTTTTTTTTAAAGTTTTATATATATATATATATATATATATTACGAACAAGAGTATCTAAACTTATTTGAATATATAACTATTTCCTTGGTTGGAAGTCTCTCCCACCCCCTCCTCCCGCGTCTCACTCTCAGAAAGTTATTACAAAGAAAAATAGCTTGAGGGTAACCCCAAAATGTTAGTAAGATGTTTTGGAATTAGGATCTTATGAATATCATCATAACACCTTAGGAAACACTTACCGTTGACAGATCAAATGATATTAATCTAAAACTTAGAGGAACTCAAAAGTATTTTAGATTATAAAAAATACGTTGTAAGTTTTTTGTTTTTTTTTTTTTTGGTTAAATCCAAATTATACCATTTAAGTTGGATAAATTGTCATTTTTGTCCTCAAAATTTTTTTTTTTTTATTTTTTTATCATTTTAGTTCCTAAACTTTAATAGATATGTAAAGTCTATCATCTTATACATTTATGTCCATAAAATTATTATTAAGTTCAATAAAATGACGTCGTATTATATATGTAAAAACTGAATTTTATTTATTGATGGAATGATCAATCTTGACAAGAATATTAAAATGTAAAGATTAAATGACAAAGAAAAAACTTTAAGGATGAAAAGTCACAACTAAATGGGTATACTGTTGATTGTAGGGTTTTCCCCCTATTTTTTTGGTTAGTCTTTTGCTAAACTAATGCCATGAAACCTACTTGTAGGCTACTGAGTTCAAATGTGGTGGACTTATGGTGGCATGCACTTTCGGCCATAAAATAATGGACGGATATTCGGCCAGCATGTTTCTTATCTCATGGGCCGAGATTGCTCAATCCAAACCTCTCTCTTCACTACCAACATTCTGCCGATCATTGCTCAATCCTCGAATCCCCGGTTCCTTTGATTCTTCGCTTGAAAACTTGTACATCCCCATCACATCGTTCCACCCAATCAAAGAGCCAAACCTGGGCGCCAATAACTTTGTTAGCCGTGCGTACATTGTCAAAGCCAACATTATCAACCAAATCCAATCACTAGCCAGCACCAATGAATGCAAAAGGACTAAAGTTGAGTGTTTCAGTGCACTCCTATGGAAAATTATTGCCAAACGTGGTACGGCTGACAAAAATATATCCAAACTGGGCATTCTTGTTGATGGAAGGACAAGAATTGGCCGTGGAGACGAAGAGAAAACAAAGATATTGGCTTCTTACTTTGGAAATCTGTGGTCCCTTCCCTATGGAAGCAAGACCGTAAATGATCTTATTGACAAACCATTGAGTTGGGTAGCAAATGAAGTTCATGGAATTGAGGAAAGTGCAATCACGTCTGAGCATTTCTTGGGTCTGTTAGATTGGGCGGCGGCTCATCGTTCAGTTCCCAGTTTGCCAAAGATATATGCCTATGGGAGAAAAGAAGGTCCTGCTCTTGTGGTTTCATCTCTTTTGAGGCTTCCATTATCAAAGGTGCAGTTTGGATGGGGAAGACCAACATGTGTGTCATGCTATTTCCCAGGGGGTGGAGATGCTGCGTATGTGCTGCCAATTCAAAGCCCTTCTGGAAATGGTGATTGGGTCGTGTACATGTACATCTTGAAAGAGGAATTGGAATTGATCGAACGTGAAGCTGGTCATATGTTTACGCCTTTGACTTTGGGATACTTCAATGAATTTGAATAAGAACCTCTCGTTAGATCAAAAATGTGACTGTTTGATCATGTTCACTAGTTATCTTATATTATATTATGCAAACGTGTCATGTATTGATTTATAATAAGTTTATTTTTATTTTATTTTCGTTTTCACAGTGTTTCCTCAAAACTTTCAATCAGAGACTAATCATTGTTTGCGATAGGTGGGTCCATAGACAGTCACTTTAAGATCAATTGCCCAACCACTCGGCCAACCCCACTGGGTTGGCCGAGTGGTTGATAGAACACACCCAAAACATGTGTTCTATCAATTCTTCATACAGCTATACACTTTGTTTATTTAAGTAATGATGTTTTCTAGAATATGAGTTATTTTGCAAAAAACATTTTATATAAAACTATCCTATTTTCATATGTTTGGTAGCAATCTTAAATGTGTTGAAAATTGTCTCTCATCTTCCATTGTTTAGCTTGCTATGAGATAGAATTGTTTTCTAAAAAAAAAAATTAGCGGGTAAGGGTTTGTTAGTTTTTGTTGGTGGGGGTTGTAGGTGTGGCAATTCACAGTAGTTGTTCACACTTCATAGGGAGAGAAAGAGAGAGGGAGGTAAAATAAAGAAATAAAAAAATATATATATTTAAATGAATTGCTAAAAAAAAATAGAACTATTGATATTAGGTGTATTGTAAAGTGTGTTGTTAACATAGATAAAATAGTTTTTTGAATTGCTAAAAGTTAAATTTTTTAGGATCAACAATGGGGATGCTCTAAGAGATTTCAACCAACCTCATGGGAGGTGCACCAAACACACCTTAAAGTTCATATTTAAAATTTCATCTATAATACTATGGATCCATTTGGATACAACTTATTTTGCTGAAAACTAAAAACTAAAAACTAAAAACACTATAGCAAAATAATTTTTAAATGTGTGAAAAATTACAGTTCACTCTTTTTTTACTGTTCATATGTCTTGGTGCACTATTCGTATCCCATGAATTGTGCACCAGGCGCTGGTCTTTATAAAAAAAAAAAAAAAAAAAAAGCTGAAAACATGCAAACCTTACAAACGTGAACGTGAATGTGCTATCCAAACCAGGCTTATGTATAATTAAAAGGGGAAAAAAAAAGATTTTTTAAAGAAGAAAAAAAAAAAAAAAAAAAGGAAACAGAAAGATTGACTCCTTCGTGGTCTGTCCATATTAATTCCTTCTGCTTGTGTTACAAAGTTTACTATAAAATATTAACCTTGCAATGATCATGTGGGGAAAATTTTGTATTCCGAAACTTCTAACTTGTCCAACTTATATCTCTTTTTTCTTCTTGGAATGCAGAAGGAACTTACTTGGAGTTATCCTTTGTGATAGGTAGTGATTTGTGCAATCAAAGAATTACGATCTTAGATTTCTTGGGAGAGTTTACCCCAAGAAATCTAATTCTTGGAATATAGATATTTTTTCAATGTTAATATGATTTTCGCCAATATATTTGAAAGTAATTGTCCAAACTACTATTATTTTAACTATCGTTTTTACAGCTAGTTATTATTCCAGTTTCTCTAGTTAGCCACAATTTCCAAATAAAGGGTTTTTACTATCCTATTTGTATTTGGATTCAAGCCCTGGCCTGATTTATTTGTATTCATAACCTAAAATGATTTTACTCTTAATGCAATTATTAAGGGTCTAAAGAATAAAACTTTGATATAATATCTAGGAGTTGTACTTTAGGTTCTTTGAAAATCAGTATTTTATCTTATATTATGAGTTTCTTTTTTTTAATAAACTATCTTATATTATGAGTTTGATTAAGAAATCATGTAGCATCGTACCAAAGAAAAAAAAAATCCTATTCTTGTTGCTTCCAATTCTAACGACATAAAACAGGTTGAAAAAAGTGCAACCAATCACTTCCTACATGCCAAAGGCCTTGTAACTGAATTGGCACCTCCCTATACACAAAGTGATTGAGGGTTTGGGGGAGAAAGGGTTTGACCTGTGGGATTAGCAGCATATTGTAATTATCTCTAAAAAAAGAAAAAATCACTTCCCACATGTCGTTCAGAAATAATAATAATAATAATAACAAATTCCACTTTTGTGTCTATAGATTTATCCAAAGCAACCCTCTCCCTCTTTTTATGTTAAACAATTACTTAACTTAGAAGTAAGAAGTCATTTTGGCAGCTGCCAGATGAGATTTCAACCAACCTCCCACCAAACACACCTTAAAGTTCATGTTTGAAATTCCATCTATACTATAAAATAAAATTTAAAAAAGAAAAAAAAAAAAGAAAGAAAAGGAAACAGAAAGAATGACTCATTCATACCCATATTATACAAGTCTAAAGACAGGTCATTAGCACCTTTGTTGTTGTTGTTGTTGTTGTTTTTTTTGTTTTTTTTTTTTGGGACTCATGGAATATATATATATTCTTGCAAACAAACTTGAGAGTAATGGACTGGGAAGCTAGCTAGATCTTAAAACATAAATGTTTTCTAGCAATCATTTGCACTGTCTATGATCAAAATATTCTAGTCTTAATACAGGTTGTTTCATCAATCAATGCCTTTGTATTCTACATGTCTCAAAGCCAATCGATTTTTACTTTCCATGTTGTAAACTTGTAATGAGAGATGCAGACTAGGCGTTGAATTTTCTGCAATCATGTGTTATTGTCAAATTTGATCTAAAACTTGTTCAAAGATGTGTGTTTGAAAAATTGATACCACAACTAGAGTCCAACACTCCGTAGTCAAAGACTTCCAAAACTGAAAAAAAGAAAAAAAGAAAAAAAAAAAGAGACTTCCAAAAATATGCACTATCCTTGAAACCACAAAAAGAGCCCAAATTTTTAAGTAAGCTTAAATTGGTTAGGCAAATGATTTAGTACTTTCTAAATTTAAAGGAATTCAATAAATGATACATTTAATTAATATATATTAATTTTATTAAGGTGTATTTAGCGCGCAAAATTTTCACTTTTGTTAGATTTGGAGGAAATGATTGTAATTAGTAATATCTCCCTTTTCTTTTTGTTGGAGAGACTACTTCTTATTTTGGAATCTATGACTAATCATACCTACACCTGACATTTTTAAAAGCAATTATCTTAAGTTCAAGTGTAAGATCAACATTATCAAATAAATTTGATATATTTTTTTAATCTTTTATTACATTTTCAATTAATCTAATTTTTATTTTTAGCTCATTAAGCTATTTGATAATGTCTAGCTTTCTAAAAAAAATCTCAATTTTTTGTTGTTGTTGTTGTTTTTTTTTTTTTTTTTGTAAATATAAATATATTTTTTTCAAAATTTATATATATATTTTCCAACTTTTGGTAACCCAAAAAAAAAAAAAAAAATCTTCAACCAAAATCTAGTGCAAATTCATAGATAAAGTTAACTAGAGTCAAAATCTCTACCATACTAGTAAATTACAACACTTTGCCGTTTTATTTTGTAGGTTCTAGTTAGCTTAATTAATAAAGTTTATGATATTCAAATAAGAAATTTAGTATTCAATTTTTGTCTATATTAAAAACCGATTAATATTTTGATATGATAATAAAAAACTATTATCAAGAGCGGATATCTTGAATTAACACCCCCTTTGCAAAATAAAGAGTTACTGCTTAGAAAAGAAAAGAAAAAAGAAAATAAAAGTAATACTGCTACAGTAGAATAGTAGTAGAGTTTTTTTTTTTTTTTTTTTTTTTTGAGAAGAGAATAGTAGTAGAGTTGAGGTAATAAAAGGTAAAAAAAAAAAAAAAAAATCTAAAATGGATTCAGAATAGACCCAACTGGAGCCGAGTTGTGCTGCCTTGCTCAACGAGAAGGTTCTTTTTCTTTTCTTTTTCCTTTTTCCTCTTAATCTCTGTTTGGTTGCTTGGATAACAAAATCGAATCGGAATTGACTTTCTCTAACAATGAAATCCTATCATTTTCCTTTTGTTTACTTCAGTTTAGGTTTTAATAGCTACAATTTGAATTGCAGTAGTCATTTGATGGATTTTAGTTTGTCAGGTTTCGATTTCAAGGTTCTGTACTTGAAACAAAATTATAGAAGTAGAATTTAGAAGTTCGTGTTTGCGAAATTTTCTCTAGCATTGGCAATTTTCATGAAAATTGTGTTAAAAAGAGTTCTTTGGCATGTTGATTTTCGGCGTTGTTGTGAAGCTATTTGTGATCAGAGAATGGAACTGAATATGATCTAAGTTTAAACTTCAGGGTTTAAAATCACTCATGAGCTAAGGGCTTAAAACCCAACAGTGTTTTTTTGGCCTTTTTTTAATGTAAATAGTCCCTTGAGCTTTGAGGAAAATAAATATTCTTATGTTATATCCAAATTAGGTCTTTGGCAACTTCAAAGTTTTTTATTTTTGGGTGTGCAGATTTTAGTTTTCTATAACAGGGATGCTTCTATAATTAATTTGTGAGGTTTCTGTGTTGATGATATATTTTGGGTACACTTTTGTCTCCTATGAGAATGTATAAATAGTAGCTGTTGTATGCTAAGGATGTGTAGGCTCTCTGTTAGGGTTGTTAGTTGTGTGGGCTCATTGAGGAGACCCTTGTTGGCGGAATGGTAGTGATTTGCTTGTTTGTTTGTTTTTGGTACATTATATATAAATATATAGATATGATATAGGATTTGAATGTATGGCGTCTGCTTCATGATGATTGATCTTAATTGATAAAATCTCTTGTTATTGGATAAGGGTCCTAGTAGTGGTTTAGGAAGTAATGGGATGTTGTAATAGAAGTGATTAATGTATCAATAAGTTGTTTGTGACTTTGTTTCTGAGAATATGACTTGTTTGTTAAAAAAATCATATGATATTCATAAAAGATATTAGAATGGGGGAGTGATGCCTATGAGATGTAATGCTTCCTGAATCCTGATTTTTGGTCATGTTTGAGGTATTACATAATCTTATTTGCTTCTCTACAATTAATCTTTGTAAATAAGTACAAGAGAAAAAAGAAAGCAAATAATTGAAGTAAAAGAAGATGAATTTTCACATCTGAATACCCTATTGTTTGCAAATTTAACTATAGTTATAGAACTATCTTCTTCTTCTTCTTCCTCTTTCTTGTGTATATGTGTGTATACATTATTTGTTATTCTATAAAGTTCTCAAGCAAAGGAAATTCATTGAACAAAACAAATTAGATGTTGAATGAAGCATTCTGTATGTTCCAGTTGATGGTACTTACATAACCATTGTTTTAATGTTACCGTTTTTCTTTAAATTATTGAATATTGGATATAACATCTGTTGGAAAACTTCAATGCTTATACTTCTGCCACTTTTTTTTAATAGTTTCTGTTATCTGTTTTTGTCCCTAGTCCTATGTCCTGCATCTCTCTCTCTCTCTCTCTCTCCTGTAATTTTCCATATTATACATGTCAATGAATTATTCCTAGGACATGGATTTTTTTCAATTGCTGTCTTTCATGACAACTAGTTTTGTCAGATTTGCTCTGATTAATCTTACTAACATAATCATATGCTGCATTTATTTCCTGGTATTATTCCTGGGACATGGATTGTCTTTCATGACAACTAGTCTTATCAGAATTGCTTCGATTAACCTTACTATCATATGCTGCATTTTTTTCCTGTTTTGCATACACATATCATTTTGATAAGAAACATAGTTTATATGACCTTTAGTCGGGTTTTTTGGTTGAGAAATGAATTACTTGGTGGTTTTTATTATCATGTTGTTCTAATGGAGCACTTAAAATTAAAAACTATTCATGATTTGAGAGATTGGAAGTGGAAATTTATTTGTGTTTGCTTTTATTTGCAATGCTTATGCATGATTTAAACAGTTGGGTTTCTTTTAAATCCATTATACCATCCTCTGGAGGAATCAAACTAGCTGGTCCTATTTCTCCACATATTTTTTATAATTTGCAGGGAAACTTTGAATTCCCTGTTAATGGTTAACAAAAATAAAACAAGTGTGGTTTCCTATTACTATAAAATTAGTAGATCTAGTAATAAGTTTAGTCATTGGTTGTTTGCAGATGATTGCCTTCTTTTTCTTTTCTTTTTTCTTTTTTTTTAATGAGTAAATATTTCATTAATAAAAAAGAAAAAAAAAAAAATGAAGCTACCTGAGTACCATGGAATGTTTAGGCAGAGTTAAAAACTGTAAAAACGTTAAGAAAAAGAAGAAATAAAAAGTACTACAAAGGATTAGTGAAGACTTAGAGAATCTAAATACTCCAGTGCAAGATTGGGAAATAGCAGATATGACACAGTTGTGGGAGGATCTCTATGAAACTAAGATTTGGTTTAGGGAGGTAGATAAATTGGTGTGGATCCCTTTGGAAAAAAATGGGTTTCCAGGTGAAGCCCTACTACAATGCATTGTGGGGATGGCATGCACAGACTTCCCCTGGAAAAGCATATGGAAAGTTTGTCCGGCTGAGGGTGGCTTTCCTTTCTTGGTGTGTGGCATTGGGGAGGGTATTGACTGTGGACAATTTGAGGAAGCTGTCAAGCTAGAAGTTCTTAATGTTATTCGTAGAACCTTGGGCCTGTGGCTTAATTTTGATAATTCTTTTGTTTCTTTCCCGAAGAATGTCCTTACTCATCAACTGGTCAACAAGCTATCAAGCTGCTATTGGGATTTCCTACGTATTAGAAAAGGCCAATAATAAATTCTTGGGTGGTTGAGGTAAGAGTAATATTTTTAGAGAAGTAGGTAATATAGTTGACAAAAGTATCCAAAATTTAAAACGAAAGCCTTATCTAGAGCTGGTTGAAATGTACTTATTAAAATGCTTCTTTTGCTTGTATGCAGCATTTTACGAATTGTTTTCTTTTATACACTACAAATTCATGATAATTAGACCAACTCCAAAGATGGGGATAATTTAAGGGTGCAGTTAGTTCGGAGGATAGCATCTTTCATGTTAAACTATCTAGATTTAATTTGTGGACAGGGTAAATTATTTGAAAGCATGTTATCTTCTCTTTAAGGGGACAGTAACAATATTTACCTTTGAGCTAGTAAATGATGCTTTTCTTGTTACTCATATGAAAATGTTGATACGGATTAGGGATAGGATTACATGATTACTGAGAACCTGGTTGGCTGCTTGATTTGCACCTTTTTAGAATACATCTTCCAAGTATTAGATTATTGTGTAAATAGGTACATTCGCACACTTAAGAGGATCAAGGTAAATTTGAAAATTATGTGCAACATCTAAGCCTTGTTTCTTTTCCTCAAGGGGGCATCTCCTAGTGGCTGTTTAACGCCAATCATTTGCTCTAGTGACTTCACATTTGATCCCATTTAAATTCTTGATATTAATTTATATGCTGCCCTGTTCTACTAAATTATTTGATAAAATATTCTTATCTTCTTCTTATCAGCCCTCCGTTCGGACACGCCAGAAGACTGATTTGTGGATTGGGTTCTACAGTTTTTGTTCATGGGGTTTGTGATGCTTAAACTTCGACCATTTTGGTTTTTGCATTTTATTGCTCTTGTAATAATGTAACTTGCATTAGTCTATTGCAATACATTGCTTATCATTCTAATGGAAATCTAAATGGGATGCTCCCTACTTTTTTTTAAGTGATTGCTTGGTTTCAGTGTTTAATAATATCATCTACCCTGAGTATTTCAGGCACTTTACATGTAGAGAAATGATCATCCTTCTGACTGTGTTACAAATTTTACTCTAATATTGACCTTGCAATGATTATCCTTTGTGATAGGTAGTGATTTGTGCAACCATTCTCTCAAAGAATTATGTTCTTAGAGTTCGTGGGAGAGTTTACCCTAAGAAATATAACTCTTTGCATTTAGATATTTTTTTCAATGTTAATATGAATTTTGCCAAAATCTTTGATAGGAATTGTCCAAAGTACTATTATTTCAACTATCGTTTTTACAGCTAGCTATTATTCCAGTTTCTCTGGTTAGCCAAAATTTCCAAAATAAAGGGTTGTGATTTTTACGATCCTGTTTGTGTATGGATTCAAGCCATAACTTATTTGTATTCAAAATCTAAAATGTTTGTACTATTTTCTTAATGCAATTATTAAGGGTCTAAAGGATAAAACTTTGATATGATATCTTAGGAGTTGTACTTTGGGTTCATTGAAAATCTATATTTTATCTTATGAGTATTTTTGATAAACTATCTTATATTCTGAGTTAGATTAAGAAATCATGTAACATCGTATCAAAGAAAAAAAAAATCCCATCCTTGTTGCTTCCAATTCCGAAGTCATAAAACAGGTTGAAGAAAGCGCAACCAAACACTTCCCTCATGTCGTTCAGAAAAAATATATTTAAAAAAAAAAAATCCACTTTTGTGTCTGCAGATTTATCCAAATCGACTTTTCTTTAATTGTTTCTTCTTTTCTGTTTTCTTTAATTGGGATTTGATAGTTCTAGTTCAAATTGATTGACACAGAAGTTGCTTTCAAGAAAACAAGATCTTTTAATTATTTCACACTTACACGGTTTTTTTTTTTTTTTTTTTGGAAGGGTTTTATTGTTTCGCTAGCTTAAATTACTCATTTGGTTAAACATCACTATATAAGCATTAGAGCATCTGATTTAAATTATCAAGCCATAGTCCTTAGGAATCAAAGTGTTGGCCTTAACTACCCATCTCTACAAATTAGTTATATTGGACTCCTATCCTAGCCCACTCTTAGCGGGTTGGGCCTAGTATTAAGATCCGCCCCCTGCATTTACCATGATTTAAAAGATCTAGAGAGGTGGGATATTATGAGGAGTAATGAGCAGTAGTTGGAAGTTGAGAGGAAGATCTAAAAGATTAATGTTGATTTGAGAGAAAGTTGAGTAGATTTAAGAGAGAGAGTAGTTGGAGGTTGAGAGGAAGATCTAAAAGATTATTGTTGATTTGAGAGAGTTAAGTAGATTTAAGAGAGGGAGAGAGAGAGAGCGGTGAGATGTTGATTTGGTACAGATTTGAGAAGAACATTTGATGGAGAAATCTTGTCTAATGCATGAGAGAGAGAGAGAGAGAGTAGTTGTGTTTTGTTGAATCAATTGACTATGTGTAGGTCCCAATGTTTTCACAATATTTACAATTATATCATTCAGAATTGTAACTTAAATGTTGAATACACCTCCTTATGTCTTCTCTAAATACATGTTTTAAGCTACTTATATTGAGTACTGCAATATAAATATCCTTGTAAGAGTTTTCCTACCAAACAACTTATTCCAAAGTGGGCCCCACGATTTTTAGCATTTAAATCACACAAAAGAGTCTTCAAATGGCCTTACCAAACAGGCCCTTAGTTATATGCTCCTATGAATTCAAAATTTGTAATTAAACAAAGTCAAAATCAAACAAAGAACTATATAATCTATCAAATTAAAACTATTTAGCTAATAACATTGTAGTTCAATTGACACGTTTTAGTATTTCCAACGGAAATATTTAAGGTTCAAATCTTACACTCATAACAATTGATGTATTAAAAAAATAAATAAACAATTAACTGCTTAAATAAATAACTTAAAAGAGTAATTGAAATGGTCTCAAATCCAAGTTTGAAATCCACGACTCTAATATTTTGATAGCTACAATATGAAGATAATTGGAGCTTTTTGTCGATAACTGAATTAAAAACTTTAACTTATAAAAAGGCCTTTTCCTCTCTTGTTTTATCTCATTTTATTTTTGCTTCTATATATGGGAGAGAGAGATCACTGTCTGATCCAAAATAAAAATAATGGCTTGTAACTTGGAGAAAATATACCTTGCATTGAATGCATATTTCCTTCCTCTCACATAGTGATGGACCCCACGTGTAGAGTCCACTTGTGATGCATGTTTCCTCCCTACGTGAGAGGGAGGACCTCTATAACTTGGGGGTTTCTCACTTTGATCAACAAGATTAATGGAAAGCAAAACAAATCATCACATGCAATTTGAAAAATTATTGCAGAAGGTACTTTTCTACTCTACTATTTTTTGCTTGCATATCTAACATCAAATTAAATCTCTCATGCGCTAGAAGCATGAGACCTGCCTCTCACAGGCAAGTGGGCCCCACGTGAGAGGTAGGTGGGCCCCACACACATGGAATCCACCTGTTTGTGAGAGACAGGTCCCATGCACTTGGCACATGAAATACCACCTCCTAACATCATGTGAAGGTTAGTACACACATCGGTGCATGTACGAGTGATATGATGTCCACGGCCCACCCAAAATAAATACTCACATTTCATTGCTTACATGGGTTCGTTAGACTTATGTGATATGACAAACAAAAACATCATTAATACATACATCCACATCCAGTGCTGGAGCCGTGAAGCCACATTGGGACCAAAGGTTTTGTCCCAAGCCCTCCCATTATATTTAAAAAAAAAAATCTTATAAATTATAATAACTCATCTAAATTTTTTTTTTGATACATTCTACGTGACATATAAAATATAATAAATCATTCTTAATTTGATAAAGACATATAATATATAAAATAATTTAGTGTTTGATTGGTTACTTGATTATATTCTTTTTATGCATGGAATGATTTTTTGTCTAAATATTTTGAGTCGTTAACCTGTTAGTATTTTTCTAATCTTAATCATATTATAGTTAATAGGTTTTTGCTAATTGGATAGTTACAATGATTAATGAGAAATTTGAATACTAGATATTTTTATTAGAAACACAAAAGGATATCGACTAGTAGAATTATAAAGTTTTTGACTATTATACCAAAATAATAAATTATAATAATAACATAAATTTCTCATAAAATTTGAAACTCTGAACACTCCCAAAACATGTTTTCTATCAATTCTTCATAGAGCTGTAGTCCACAATCCACATATGTGTTCTATCATAGGTGGGAATAGTAGTGTGGGGACCGGCCCAGAATAATGGATTGGCTGGGCCCTAGGCCCGTCCGAGGACCAATTTGTCCGAGGAGACATCGCGGCCCAGGCAATCCTTATTTAGGCCCACTGGGGCAAAGAGAACACGTCCGAGGAGTAATTCCTCCTCGGAAATTGCAAAATCCGGATCAAAGGTGCGTCCCAGCCCTTATAGTCCATCCTCCAAATACGTAAAAAGGAAGGAAACCTGAAATATCTCAGCAAAGGCTGCCACCACCACATTAAATGCATCACAACTACTCTCCTGGCCGCATTAATGAGGAAAAGACCCCTGAACAGTGCTACCTTGGCCACTGCAACTCACAAAGAATTGATAAGGGTGTCTGATGGGACAGGTGCTCAAGTAGGGGTTTGGATGATCAACAAGTGTAAAGCTCAGATGATGGGAGAGGGCCTATATAATATGTAAGAGTCCCCCAAGAGAAGGGGACGGAAAAAAGTGGAGAGGAGGAAGACAGGAGAAATTTTACTGTATTGATATATGCCTATGAATGAAGTTTTAAACCTGATCACTTAAGAGGGATTTTTCTTCACGTCTATCTTTTTTCGTTCTTCTTTCTGTATTTCCATAACCCATGCAACAAACCGTTTAAGCTAACTGAAACCAAGTTCTTTAGCCCATACTCTACAAAAATTCATTGTGTGGGACTTTTTGGACCAAGACTTTACCAACAACAAGGATTGGGCCATTAAAATTGTGCCCCTACAATTGGCGCCGTCTGTGGGAAGAACTAAAGTATCAGTAAGCACAACGGTTGAGCATGGCAGAACTAGGTCCACACCAGGAGAATCCTCACCCGGCTAACCCTCAACAGACAGAACCCATTGAGTCCCAGCGGCAAAATAATCATGCCAACCCAGGCAGCAAAAGGAATCGTGAGGGAAGCGTACATACTACCCAGACGAGCCAAAGTCATACCCAAATAGGTAGTCACGTATCCCAAAGGCGAAACAATCATCAGGCCATGCAGCGAGAGATAGATGACTTGAAAAGAAAGTTGCGACGTGCGCAATGAAAGCGATCTCCCTCCAGCTCAGATGCGTCCTCTAACGGGGAGGACGTGAGTTATCGACGGAGGTCGAGAACACCCCCAAGTGAAATATTTTCTTACGAGAAGGAGTCTCGCCCAATACGAAAGTATGAGAGCCCATCCAGCAAGGGTTTGGGAAACGATGCTATGAATAGGGCGCTAGACCAGATTTCAAGATCACCCTTTGTGTACAGAATTGAAGGGGCTAAGTTGCCTCGACGTTTTAATCAACCAACGTTCGCCATCTACAATGGCCGAGCAGACCCGGTGGAGCACGTGAGCCAGTTTAACCAAAAAATGGCTATCTACTCGCAAAATGAAGCCCTAATGTGTAAAGTCTTCCCATCCAGCTTGGGACCAATGGCGATGAGATGGTTCAACAACCTGAAGATAAATTCCATAGGCTCATATAAGCAGCTCACTCAGGCTTTCTGCTCTTACTTTATTACAAATAGCCGAGTCCCCCGACCCCTAAGTTCGTTATTGTCCTTATCCATGCACGAGGGGGAGACCCTGAAGGCGTATTTGGATAGATATTGGGAGATGTATAACGAGTTGGATGAGAACCATGATGATGTCGCAATCAGCACATTCAAAAGCGGTCTCCCCACCGAGCATGGCTTAAGGAAATCTCTCACTGGTAAACCAGTTGCCAACGTTCATCAGTTGATGGATAGGATTGACAAGTACAAAAGGGTGGAAGAAGATCAGCTACAAGGAAAGGGGAAAGGAGAAGATTGTTCCCCCCAAAGGGAATGATTTCAGGTCGGAACGATATAACCATAACCAGCCGAGGAGAGACTTTTCGAGACAGGCTGGACAAAGCAACATGCAAACGGTTAGTGCCGTGTTCAGAGAACCAGTACAACAAGTTCTGGAGAAAGTAAGGAATGAACCCTTCTTCAGATGGCTGGGAAAAATGGCTGGGGACCCTGCGAAGCGCAACCAGAACCTGTATTGTCATTATCATCAGAACCATGGGCATACCACTGAGGATTGCAGGAATCTATGGAATCACCTTGATCAGCTAGTCCGAGAGGGAAAGCTACGTCATCTTTTACACCCTTTATGCGGTCATCTGGGCCAGGCAACGCAAGAACCTCGAAAGGATGAATCATTAAGACCTCTTGCGGGAACAATACACGTCATCCTCGCCGCTCCAGGGAGAACCGGGTCATTTCCTTCCAGGGTGCTGTCTGTGGCTCGCCTATTTGCCGAGGACAGGGAAAGAGAATCTAAAAAGTTTAAAAAGGGAAGCCCTTTAATATTGGGATTCTCGGACGAGGATAAAAGGAGAACTATCCAACCTCATGATGATGCCTTAGTGGTTACACTGAGAATCGGAGGTTTCGACGTGAAAAGGGTACTGGTAGACCTAGGCGGCGCAGTAGAGGTAATGTACCCCGATCTGTACAAGGGGCTGAACTTAAGGCCGGAGGATTTGACGGCTTATGACTCTCCCCTTGTCAGCTTCGAAGGGAAGACTGTTGTACCAAAGGGGCAGATTAGATTACCCATACAAACCGGGTCAGAGGTGATAGAGGTGGACTTTATCGTGGTCGATGCTTACTCGCCCTACACTGCGATAGTTGTCAGGCCATGGATCCATGCTCTGGATGCCGTGTGTTCTATCAAAAGGTAAAATACCCCTCCGGAGGCCGAGTGGAAGAGATTCGTGGAGATCAAGCCATGGCTAGGCAATGTATGGTGGCTGCCATCTCACGCCAATCCAATGTTGAGTCCTCGACTTCCGAAAACTTATAGCAATCAATCACCTCGGCAGGGCAAAACAGTGGGCTAGCCAAGGAGATAAAGTGTGAAAGTTTGGAAAAGTTTACTGTTGAAAACGATCCCGAGAGATTTTTCCAGGTCGGATCAGAGTTACCACCTCAAGAAAAAGAGGAACTGGTTGGATTTTTAAGGAAAAATGTTGACATTTTTCCATGGGACGCTTACGATGCCCCAGGGGTTGACCATAGTCTCATCTATCACTACTTGAATGTTAATCCATCTTCTATTCCAAAGAAACAGCCACCCCGACGCCCATCGAAGGAACATGCCAATGCCGTTAGAGACGAAGTGATGAAGCTAAAAAAGGCAGGAGCTATTAAAGAAGTTTTTTACCCTGAATGGCTGGCAAATACGGTGGTGGTGAAAAAAAAAAACGGGGAAGTGGCGAGTCTGCGTGGACTTCACAAACCTGAATAAGGCATGCCCGAAGGATCCATTCCCCTTACCGCAAATTGACCGATTGGTAGATGCAACTGTAGGCCACCCTCGAATGAGTTTCCTGGACGCCTTCCAGGGCTATCATTAGATACCCCTTGCACTAGAGGATCAGGAGAAGACGACGTTCATGACAACCGTCGGAAACTATCACTACAAGGTGATGCCTTTCGGACTAAAGAACGTAGGGTCAACTTACCAAAGGATGATGACCAGAATGTTTGAACCACAGCTAGGCAAAGTTATTGAGGTCTACATAGATGATATGGTCGTAAAAAGTAAAATGGTATCCGAGCACGTGAAAGACCTGGAAATCATCTTTGCCATCTTAAGGGAGCACAAGTTGCGGCTCAATGCTTCCAAGTGTTCATTTGGGGTCGGATTTGGGAAATTCTTAGGCTATATGGTAACCCACAGGGGAATAGAAGTAATCCAGATCAAATCAAAGTGATTAACAGCCTACAGGCTCCTCGGAATCCAAAAGAAGTGCAGAAGCTCACGGGCATGTTCGCAGCATTAAACCGGTTCATATCACGATTTGCAGACCGATGTCGACCTTTCTACCTCTTGATAAATAAGTGGAAAGGGTTTGAGTGGTCGGAGGATTGTGTCCAGGCCTTCTAGCAACTTAAGGAATACTTGTCGCGACCACCTATCATGTCTAGCCTTGAGGCAGACGAAGTACTATTTGCATACATAGCTGTAGCTCCTCATGCTGTAAGCCTGGTACTGATACGAGATGATAACGGAATACAGCGACCGGTATAATACGTAAGTAAATCACTACATGAGGCCGAAGTGCGATACTTACCATTGGAGAAAGCAATTCTGGCGGTAGTGCATGCTACACGAAAGCTCCCTCATTACTTTCAGGCATATACGGTTATTGTTTTAACCCAGCTTCCCCTCCGATCGGTGCTCAGAAGCGCCGATTACACAAGAAGGATCGCCATGTGGAGTGCGCTGTTGGGTGCCTTTGACATTAGATACATGCCTAGGTCCTCTGTCAAGGGTCAAGTCCTCGCGGACTTAGTTGCAGAATTTGCTGAACCCTCTGTAGAAACAGTAACCGAGAAGAAAGACATGGATGAAAAATCGGTTGGCACAATCTCAGCACGAGAGATCTCGCGTTGGGAAGTTTACGTGGACGGCGCGGCCAACCAAAGAGGATCTGGAATTGGGCTAGTTCTGATATCGCCTGAAGTTATTGCCATTGAAAAATCGTTAAGACTCGGGTTCTCGGCTACGAACAATGAGGCCGAGTACAAGGCTTTACTTCAAGGAATGATGATGGTTCAAAAATTGGGCGGAAAGGCAATGGAAGCGTTCTCGGACTCAAAATTGGTCGTTGGCCAAGTGATAGGTGAATTAGAAACTAGAGATGCTAGAATGCAGGAATATCTCGTCCGGGTTAAACGCCTACAGTCAGGCTTTGGATCCTTTAACCTGACGCATGTTCCTAGAAGCGAGAACACACATGCGGATTCCCTGGCCACTTTAACCACATCCTCTGCACATGACCTGCCAAGAATAATCCTTGTTGAGGATTTATGCCAGACAAGTTCAATTAGAGGAGAGAGAGCTCAGGTCAATCAGGTTAGGAAGAGTCCTAGTTGGTTGGATCCTATAGTGAACTTCCTCAAGGACGACACATTACCAGAAGGAAAACTGGAGGTCGAGAAGATACGGAGGAATGCTCCTCAGTTTTGGTTATCAGAAGACCACAAACTATATCGACGCTCCTATTCTGGGCCGTACCTATTATGTATACACCCAGAAGAATCCGAGTCCTTACTTGAAGAGTTACATGAAGGGATTTGTGAAAGTCACACCGGAGGGAGATTGCTGGCGCACAGGGTGCTCACCCAAGGATACTGGTGGCCGAACATGCAAAGAGAGACCCAAGAATATGCAAAGTGTGATCAGTGCCAGAAATTTGCCCCAAATATCCACCAACCCGGAGGAGTTCTTAACCCCCTCTCCAGCCCCTGGTCGTTTGCTCAGTGGGGTCTTGATATTGTCGGTCCTTTCCCCAAAGCAGCAGGGAATAAGCGATACATAATAGTTGGAACTGATTATTTCACCAAATGGGTGGAGGCTGAACCATTGGCCAACATCAAGGACGTGGATGCCAAGAAATTCATTTGGAAAAACATTATTACACGCTTCGGAACTCCACACACACTCATCTCGGACAACGGTCTCCAATTTGATAGTAAGAACTTCAGGGAGTATTGCTGCGAGTTGGGATCACTAACCGGTATTCCACTCCTGCCTACCCCCAAAGAAAATGGACAAGCTGAGGCCATGAACAAAGTCATAGTGAATTGACTGAAAAAGAGGTTGGATGAGGCAAAGGGGAGATGGGTGGAAGAGCTCCCACATGTTTTATGGACCTATCGGATGACGCTGCGACGATCAACGGGTGAAACTCCCTTTTCAATGACTTATGGGGCCGAGGCCGTACTCCCAATCGAGAACATCTTCCCCACATTGAAGTCCAACACCTTTACCCCAAACAATAATGACAAGTTATTAGGGAGAAGTCTAGACTTAGCCAAGGAAAGAAGGGAAAAAGCAATGATCCATATGGCCTATTATCATCAGAAGCTAAGGCAAGGATATGATGCTAATGTAAAGCTGCGACCATTAAATCCAGGCGACCTCGTGATGAGAAAGATTCTCTGCAACGCTAAAAACCCCTTCTGTGGCAAGCTGGGGCCTAACTGGGAAGGACCGTATCGCATCACATCTGTGGCCGGAATAGGTGCTTATTACCTAGAAGACTTGGATGAAAAAACTGTACCTCGCCCATGGAATGTAAATAATCTGAGAATATATTATTATTAATGAAAATAGCTCTGCCTATGTTTTGTTCCACGATTATCGCACACCCATTGGTCCATTTCCATCTATACAAGTTTTAAACAGAATCTAAGTCCTGCATGGCTCCTCGAACCACAGACTTATGGGAAATTAATATCTTGAGGCATCTATACAAGTTTTAAACAGAATTTAAGTCCTGCATGGCTCCTCGGACCACAGACTTAGGGGAAATTAATAACTTATGGCATCTATACAAGTTTTAAACAGAACCTAAGTCCTGCACGGCTCCTCAGACCACAGACTTAGGGGAAATTAATATCTTGAGGCATCTATACAAGTTTTAAACAGAACCTAAGTCCTGCATGGTTCCTCGGACCACAGACTTAGGGGAAATTAATAACTTATGGCATCTATACAAGTTTTAAACAAAATCTAAGTCCTGCATGGCTCCTCGGACCACAGACTTAGGGGAAATTAATAACTTATAGCATCTATACAAGTTTTAAACAGAACCTATGTCCTGCATGGCTTCTCGGACCACAGACTTAGGGGAAATTAATATCTTGAGGCATCTATACAAGTTTTAAACAGAATCTAAGTCCTGCATGGTTCCTCGGATCACAGACTTAGGGGAAATTAATAACTTATGGCATCTATACAAGTTTTAAACAGAACCTAAGTCCTGCATGGCTCCTCGGACCACAGACTTAGGGGAAATTAATAACTTATAGCATCTATCCAAGTTTTAAACAGAACCTAAATCCTGCATGGCTCCTCGGACCATAGACCTAGGGGAAATTAATAACTTATGGCATCTATACAAGTTTTAAACAGAATCTAAGTCCTGCATGGCTCCTCGGACCACAGATTTAGGGGAAATTAATAACTTATGACATCTATACAAGTTTTAAACAGAACCTAAGTCCTGCATGGCTCCTCGGACCACAGACTTAGGGGAAATTAATAACTTATAGCATCTATACAAGTTTTAAACAGAACCTAAATCCTGCATGGCTCCTCGAACCACAGACTTAGGAGAAATTGATATCTTGAGGCATCTATACAAGTTTTAAACAGAATCTAAGTCCTGCATGGCTCCTCGGATCACAGACCTAGGGGAAATTAGTAACTTATGGCATCTATACAAGTTTTAAACAGAACCTAAGTCCTGCATGGCTCCTCGGACCACAGACTTAGGGGAAATTAATAACTTATGGCATCTATACAAGTTTTAAACAGAACCTAAGTCCTGCATGGCTCCTCGGACCACAGACTCAGGGGAAATTAATATCTTGAGGCATCTATACAAGTTTTAAACAGAATCTAAGTCCTGCATGGCTCCTCGGACCACAGACTTAGGGGAAATTAATAACTTATGGCATCTATACAAGTTTTAAACAAAACCTAAGTCTTACATGGCTCCTCGGACCACAGACTTAGGGGAAATTAATAACTTATGGCATCTATCCAAGTTTTAAACAGAACCTAAGTCCTGCATGGCTCCTCGGACCACAGACTTAGGGGAAATTGATATCTTGAGGCATCTATACAAGTTTTAAACAGAATCTAAGTCCTGCATGGCTCCTCGGACCACAGACTTAGGGGAAATTAATAACTTATGGCATCTATCCAAGTTTTAAACAGAACCTAAGTCCTGCATGGCTCCTCGGACCACAGACTTAGGGAAAATTAATAACTTATGGCATCTATATAAGTTTTAAACAGAACCTAAGTCCTGCATGGCTCCTCGGACCATAGACTTAGGGGAAATTAATAACTTAGAACTCTTGGGAAATTTCAAGGTACGTGCGTAGTTTAGTGTAATTGCAACTGTCATTCTAAATTCGCCACACGACATTCCTTTTTCTTACTCATTTATATTTGTTTATATTGTTGCAAACGTTAAGTAAAAAAAACAGCATTAGTAAGCATCAGAAAAAAATGAAAAAAGAACATTCTATATTAATAAGCCAAGATCAATAAAGAGAGGTCTTTACAAAAAAAACAAAAAAATAAGACAACTCTCGTTCAAAAAAAAAAAAATACAATAATTAAAAACCTAAAAGCTAAGCCTCAGCAGGAGGATCCTCTTTCTGCTCTGGCTGAGGAGGAGGAACCTCAGAGATGGAGTCCTTGGCAGGATCCTTGGCTTTATCAAGCAGAGGGATGACATCAGGAATAGCCAAGGCCTGCTCAGAAGCTTATGGAGCGCCATCAGGATTCTCTCGGATCTCCGGCAGGAAAAAGACCTTCCCGAGCAACCTCAGCACCGAGTCTGCAGGAATTCCTACAGCATCAAGGGCATGAGCCCATGAGATGCTGCAATAATCCCTGCACACCTCTAGAATTTCCTCGGAGAGCCTGGCTTCAGTTTCTTCAGCCCTAAGCTGATAAGCAGCTTTCTTTTCAGCCTTGGCAGCCTCCCAAATCAGCTGAGCCTTTTCTTTAGCCCGTCGGACCTCCTCCTCAGCTTTTTGTAGCGCGACCTTGAGATCCAGCACTGCTTGCTTTTCAGTGGCAAGGCTGGTCTTGGTCACGTACAATTTTTGGCGCTGGTCCTCAGCCTGAGTTTTGGCATTTTGAAGTTCAGCCAGAGCGCTCTTGCGGCCTTTCTCCGCCTCTTTAAACTTCTCCGCAAGTTCAAGGTTCTCTTGCTTGAGGGACCCTGCGGTTTTCTCCACCTCTATACGAGATTGAGCCTCGGCTTCAACTAAGCTGCGGTTGCTGCGGCAGTACTCCTCAGCCACAAACACCTGCTGAGTGATCTGCCAACAAAACATAACTGTCTTAGAATGCAACGAGGTCTAATGATTTAATGAAAGGGCAGAAGAGTCACTTACCATTACAAGGTCCCTCTTAAGGGATAGAAAGAGCTTGGGCTGAGAGAACCGCCTGTAGGCCTCCATATCTCGAGGGAGGAGTACTGGCTACTCCAAAGCGTCTGCTATGTACCCTGCTCGGCCCCTGTTGTATTCTCGGATCGAGGCAGTGTAGGGGATAGCAACCCCATCTACCTCCAACTTCGGACTCCAAGTGCGTGGGGGAACACGCACTTCAGCTCGGTTCTCTTCATCTCGGCTTTCCATCGAGGGAGTCCTCTTATTCTTCTGTTCTCGGGTGGTTCTTTGTTGCTTACCCGGGCGGGGAGCCACCTCTCCTTCTTCAGGGGTCTCCACCGGCCTTTTCTTCTTAAGGTCCGGGTTAACCTTCAGGCCGAGGTCAGAAGGGACCTAAGGAGCGACTGGAGGGAGGACCTGGGTCTACGACTGAGCAGGCACCTTTGAAGATTGACCTTTTCCCTGGGAGGCCATCAACTCTCGTAGGCTTTTTCCTTTGCCGGCCATATTATCTACCTCTTCTTCTGAGGAGTCTTCCGAGCAGGCTATTATAATGGGGGCACCGACCACGGAATTTCGATCCTGCTCTCCCTCAGGGTCTGAAAGCTCAATCAAAGGAGCTTTGGGAATCTCCTCTTCAAAATAAAACTCGTCTATCTCCTCCTCAAGAGAAAGACGAGAAGATTTGGTCTCTTCCTCGGCTTGCGCAGCAACTTTAAGGTTGTCTAGCGGAGGCAATTGCGCAGCTGGAGGAATATTCCGAACACCAGGTAGCACGACTGGCTTGAGATCTTCTCGGGCTAGAAACTTGGGCTTGGATACGTCAATCCTAGCCAATCTTGGACTACCAGCTCTTATGGTGTGGCCAATGGCTTGGAAAGAACGGCTTAGGGGTTGGTAGCCCAAAACCAAATGAGCCGCGCGTAGCTGCCCGTCCTCGGTAACGTAGATTTCTAACCTTAAAAGGTAGTTCAAGGCGGGAACGTTCACGTGGCTCAACCGAGGAGCAACGTGAGCTTTATCTGCAAATAGCCGAGAAGAAGAATATGGTTAGGTTATAAAATTTTTTTATTCTAAAGAAAAAGTGAGAAGAATGAATCTAAAGAGCTAAGCCTTTTCTCTAAAGGATTGGCCCTAAAGGCACCACCTGGGATTCCCGCCCGAGTTGGACAATGAATACCATCGCTCCACTCTCCTGAGGCAATGAGGAAATCCTCCTTCATAGTCTTATTGGATATGGGGAGACAGGAGATTAGCCTAACGACCTCGGACCGGGATTTAAGATAATACCCCCCCCTTCTCGACGTAGTGGCACTCATACAGATGAACCACATCATGCCAGGTGAGGCCTAGACCCATTCGCTCATTCAGGACATCTACGCAGCCTAGTATCCTGAACATGTTTGGAGCGCACTGATGCGGTATCAACCTATGGTTGAACAAGTAGTCCCGGGCAATCCTACGCATGGGGAGTGTCATTCCTCCTTCTATAAAGGCAATCATAGGAATGACAACTTCACCCACGTCTCTATCTGTCAATACTCCTTCTGGGGGACAGTACTGTAGACCCACCCCTTGTAGAATATGGTATTTTGCCCTAAAGGCCTCCATGGCCGCCGGAGTGTCTACTAGGTCCTTGAATCTACCCATCTAAGTTGAACTAGAGGGACGGGAATAAAAACCGAGAAGAAAAATGAAATCCGAGGAGAAATTCGAAGCAACGAAACGGATGGAACTTACGAGTATCTTTACAAACGATCAACAAGATGCTTGGAAATCTCTTCTAGGAAGGACGCTTCATAGAAATGGTTATGGAAATTTGAAGAACGAAAGTGTTCGTAAATCTCTGGGCGCTGGAGTTCTCTGGACTTCTGATATGCAAATAAAAAAGAAAAAATGAGCCTCTCTAGTGCTTTATATAGCAAGAGGGAGAAAGAGAAAATCACTCCCGCTCGAAAATTCAAGGAAAAAATGCTGGCCGTCAGATCTACGCCTCGCCGTTGGATAAGGGGGACATAAAGCTACCTGGAGTAAATGGTCGCGCCTCGTAAATTGTAGTGCGTCAAAAGTGACTGCCCACACGCGCGAACCTGGGTCAAATTAATTCCATCTTTTGTAATGTCAAAATCCCACTTTTCTCCTCAGAATGAGATCAAAAACCAGAGTTTTGAGGGGCTATTGTGGGGACCGACCCAGAATAATGGATTGGCTGGGCCCTGGGCCCGTCCGAGGACCAGTTTGTCCGAGGAGATATCGCGGCCCAGGCAATCCTTATTTAGGCCCACTGGGGTAAAGAGAACACGTCCAAGGAGTAATTCCTCCTCGGAAATTGCAAAATCCGGATCAAAGGTGCATCCCAGCCCCTGTAGTCCATCCTCCAAATACGTAAAAAGGAAGGAAACATGAAATATCTTAGCAAAGGCTGCCACCACCACATTAAATGCATCACAACTACTCTCCTGGCCGCATTAATGAGGAAAAAACCCCTGAACAGTGCTACCTTGGCCACTGCAACTCACAAAGAATTGATAAGGGTGTCTGATGGGACAGGTGTTCAAGTAGGGGTTTGGATGATCAACAAGTGTAAAACCCAGATGATGGGAGAGGGCCTATATAATATGTAAGAGTCCCCCAAGAGAAGGGGACGGAAAAAAGTGGAGAGGAGGAAGACAAGAGAAATTTTACTATATTGATATATGCCTATGAATGAAGTTTTAAACCTGATCACTTAAGAGGGATTTTTCTTCACGTCTATCTTTTTTCGTTCTTCTTTCTGTATTTCCACAACCTATGCTACAAACCGTTTAAGCTAACTGAAACCAAGTTCTTTAGCCATACTCTACAACAAAAATTCATTGTGTGGGACTGTTTGGACCAAGATTTTACCAACAACAAGGATTGGGCCATTAAAATTGTGCCCCTACAAGTAGCATGTGCACACAAACAAACAAGAAATACCTCCCAACTCTCCCAAATATGCTTTCAAAAAGTTTATTTACTTGTAATATAAACTATAACTTTAAATAATAAATTATCTTATTCTAAATAATCTAGTTTAATTATTAATATGTCGCTTTAAAGTAGGGATGTTTGAGGTGCGGTGTGGTACGATGTGATTTTGGGTTATTTTTAGCATCGCACTTTGTAATGTGGTTAACCAAAAACATAATTGCATCGCATCTTATTTTTGCAGTTACATGTTTGTTGTAGTGCGGTTTAGAGTTTAGCCAAAACCATAATCGCACCGCACCTCATTTTTGCAGTCACATGTGCAGTGCGGTGTATAAATTGCGGTTTGTACAATTTAAAGCTGTTATATTTTTCAAATTTTGGGCTTTTTCTGCCTAGCCCAAAACTAATTTTCCCTTTGTTTTAGGTAAAGTTTAAAAATATTGAGCTAATTTTTCTTTATTTTAAATTGGCTTTCCTAATCAACACTTGCTAGGGTTATTAAACTAAAAAAAAAAAAATAAGGTTATTAAACTATTAATAATATTTTTAATATTAAAAAATATATATATTAATATATAAAGAGTGTGCGGTACTTTTTTATTATAAAACTGCAAACTATATTGTGCCATGCGATGTGGTGCATTGTTACTTGTGGTGTGGTGAAGTTATGTCATTTTGTAGGTGGTTTTGGTGTAATTTTTGCACTTTATGCGGTTTGATGAACACCCCTATTTTAAGGAAATAAATTGACTGCAAATAAGTTGGTCACAATTTCTTGCTAATGGTTTATTTGTTAAACTTGAAAGTTAGTTAAAGTAATCTATAAATTTAAAATACTTTGTATAAATAAATAAAAATTTAAAAAATTAAAATTACTCTCCTAAGTTTGCTGGTTAAAATTGCATCATGCTTCATGCACTCTCACATCACCCCAACTCTTCTTCTTGCATCTATAAATTCACTCATGCTCCCATTTCCCTTGTAAACATATCAAGCATATTTTCATTACATGCTCTCTCTCTCTCTCTCTCAATAGCACGCATTATCATGGATATGCATATAGAGATAAGAGACTTCATGGTGATTGTGAGTAAGAAAGAGGTGGTGGTGGCAGCACAATTTCCAAATCAAAAGCATTGGCTACCACTATCTAACTTGATTTTCTAGTTACCGAGTTATGCATGTATACACGAGCATTTTTTTATTGGAAAAAGCCACGTTTGTCTTGCCAACGTGGCACAAAGCTCAGACTAACTCGACTATATGACCATCGAGTTTTTTAGTAACTCGCTTATAGGGTAATTGAGTTTTATATGAAAATCGAGCCTTACATTATCAAGTTTCAAAACAGGGACATATTCCTATATAGTTTGAGAAAATGGGCTAAATGTTAGAAATTTTTGGTGAAAGAGGCAAAACCCCATTTTGGCCTTCAAAGATTCCAAAAGTTCGGTATAATATATATAGAATGACCCAAGGCTGGCTCAATAACTTTGTAGGCCTTTAGGAAAAATTTTAAGTGAAATCTTTTTTATATTTAAATAGTAATTAAATAATATTAATTTAAATTTGTTATTCTTATTTAAAATCTATTTTTTATTTTTATTTATTACGTGATTTAATAAATTAGTATTACTAAAATATAAATAAGTTGATATTAGTGTGCAAGCACTATCCTACGTCTGCATTTGCGTCTTTTTTTTTTTTTTAAGCGCGTTTCAGTGTTACCAATGCACTTTCAGTGGGTCCCTTGTATTGTTCATGGGACCCACAAACCTCTTTTTTCAACAAAAATATCATTACAAATAGGTCCCACATTACTATTCACACATTTAAAAATTATTTTACTACAATATATTTAATTTTCAACAAAATAAACAGTATTTAAATATACTCATAATATACATCAAATTATTAATTATTAATTGGTATAATAACTAATAAGAATGGATAAAGTAAAAACTTACATAATATATATATATATATATATATATATATATATATATATATATATTTATATCAATTTGAGTGGGTATACATTGGGTGTGGCCTGCGTGGGTGGATTCGGGAGTTTATAGCTGTGTTGGTGGGAGCCTAAGAGCCCGTTTGGATTGAGTTTTTTGATAACTCAATTCTCTATTTCCATAACTCATAACTCAAAAATGGTGGGACCCATAGTAAAAAGTTTGTTTGGCAAACTATAACTCTGTTTCCATCACTCAATTCTCTGATTTTTGAGTTATGAGTTATGGAAACTGAAAACAACTTTTGGCTATTTTCAGTTTCCATAACTCATAACTCAATGATAATATTGTAATTAAACACACATAGGAGACCCACAGCCGCAACTTTTGACCACCTTTTGACTTTTTTTTTTTTTCTGGGTTGGCGTAGTTCTTTTTTTTTTTTTTTCCTGGGTTGGCTATTCGGTTTTTTTTTTTTTTTATTAGCTTCGGTGAGTTGGGTACTAAAAAAAAAAAAAAAAAAAAAAAACTGTATTGGCTAACAGGTGTGGGACCCATAAATAGTGTGAAAAAATTGAGTGATGAAAATAAAAGTGATGTTGCCAAATGAGTGTGAAAAAATGAGTGATGAGTTATGAGTGATGAATGATGAGTGATAGAAATTAAGTGACGAAAATTGAGTGATAAAAAAAGCTTACCCAAACAGGCTCTAAAATTGTTTACCACTTTTTTAGATTATAAAATATTATATACTCAACAACTGCAGTGTGCCTGTGCAGTGCTAAGGAATAAGTCCTGTCATTTTATCAAGTAGCAAGCTTTAACCAAAAAAAAGTTCAAGTATCAAGCTTTGTGCAGTGTGTATTGTCACTGTGCAGTGGCATCAGTGCTGTGGAGTGTGGGCAGATTGTGCAAGTGTAAGAGCAAACTCAGCGTGTTGTACTTGTCCTTTCAATTAAGTAGATTAAAAAATATAACTTAAAATGAATGACTGAGCTTATAGAAAAAGATCAAGAATTAAGACTCAACATGTTGTTCTTGTCCTATCAATCAAGTAGATTAAAAAATATAACTTAGAATGAATGCTTATTAAAAAAAAAAAAAAAATCAAGGATCAAGACGAAGAAAAAAATAAAAGAAAAAAGAAAGGATATAAATAGAGAGGCAGAGAGATAGAGAGGTAGAAAGATGAGAGATTTTTTCTTTTGATTTAGAACTTTATAATCTCAATTTTAGTATATTTTAAGATAATTATGTTGTATTATTAATAAATTTGTCCAGTATTAATTTTGATTTTAACATATTTTAAGAATGAGTTAATAAATTTGTCTCTTAAAATTTAATTTTGTTAGCTAAAATTTAGCTATTTTTGTTTTTTCCTATTTAATCTTTTGCATTTTAGGATACAATGAGGTTTTTTTTTTTAATGTATTTTACTAACCAATAAAAGGACAAAAATATTTTTTTTGTAATTAAAATATATAGATAAATATTGCACACACACATATATATATTCAAGTGAGGGCCTTCTTTTATTTGGGAGCCTTAAACAATTACATGTATCTATTGTTCAGCCGGCCTTAGAATGACCACAGAAGACAATGCATACGTATACTCGAATGGTACACCTAGGGGATGATATGATAACTATTTGGTTTACCAAAGTTTTGGGAACTTCACATTGTAGATGATGTGATAACCATACTTATATCAGATGTTTTATTGCCCAATAAATTATATGTAGCAACGGGTAGCTATGGTCGTGAATATGCATATTACTTATTATAAATGAATTATCGCTACAAGATTGTAAATTTTTGGAAAAATTGCAATTATATTGATTATAAAATTAGATCGTATTTTGCATTGACACACTAATGAGTTCCTCACAGTTCTACTCTAACATCATGGAAGGTAGCTTTCATCAATTTGCCAAACCAAAACATCTTTCGTACACACATGGGTGCATATGTAGGAGTGTCATGAGGTCCACCCAAAAGAATCTATTGCATAAAGTAGTTCACACCATAAAAAGAAAAATCTTAAATATTTTATTTTTAATCTCCTTTTCATTGTGATAGAATATTATTGCAGAAGGTACTCTTCTACAGATTTACTCTACTCTTTTTAGTTTGCATACCTAAGAGCATCTCCAACAGGCTAGCCTTCTCTAAATTTTGGAGAGCAAAAGCCACTGTTCATGCAAAATCACCCCTCCAACAGACTCGGCATCTCCATTTTTTTTTTTAGATTTGCTACAGTAGCTCTCCAGGCCTGGAGAGCACTGTAGCAATCACTGTAGCATATCTAAAGAATATTCACGCTTAAAATAATACCCGGTTGAATAAAAAAATAATTCTTTCTCTCTCATCCCTTTTCTCTTTCGTTCTTCAATCTTCACTCTCTCGTGCTTCTCTATCTCAACGGCTACAATCTAAAACATACCACAATCAAAACAAAAACCCAATCGAAAGATTTGAAACACAAAGACAATCTTTCTCATAAGCTTAATGAAATCTGAACAATAAAATAAAACTAATCAAACCAGAACCAAAAAAAAAAAAAAAAACCATTTAGAACGCCGATCTGACCAATATGGTGATTAAGTTGCATGTTCTTAGAAGTGGGGAGGACTCCAATCTTTGTTCTCTGCCGGTGATCTATGCGTGTTTGAAAGAGAATTTGTTTGTGTGAGATTGAGGGAGAGAAATTTGTGTGTGTGTGTGTGTAAGAGAGAGAGAACGAAAGAGAGAGGGAGAAGGGGAGAAATGTTCTGGAGATAACTAGAAAGACAAAAGGTCAAACAAAGAGTGAAGATAGATATTGGGGGTAGGTGGACGTGTGTGGAGGAGAAAAAATAAGAAAAAAGAAAAGAAAAGAAAACGTATGGATGAAAAAAAAACGTATGAAAGAAAGGAAAATAATATAAGGAATAAAAGAAATCAAAATTAAGTAACATTACTACGATATTTTCACAATATTTTTACAATAAATTTTTTAAGTGACAGATTATTATTAGTTGATATTGGTGAGTAAAAAAATAATTTAAATAGTGGGTTCAAATTAGAACTAATAACAACTTTCTACATAAATTTTTTTGTGAAAGTATTGCGTAAAATGTTGTGAACATAACACTTCTCGTTGAAAAATATAGTTGTTAAAAAAAGAATAAACAATAAATGAAGAAATAATATTTAAATAAGATAGAGAATGAGATAGAGAATCTGTTGGAAAGTGTATTTGAAAAAATGGGTAGTTAAAAATTAAATATCACTGTTTATTCTCCAAACAGTAACAATTGGGTAAAAATTTAGAGAGACGGTTGGAGATGCTCTAATATCATGGAAGGTAGCTTTCATCAATTTGCCAAACCGAAACATCTTTTGTACATACATGGGTGCATGTACGAGTGACATGAGGTCCACCTAAAAGAAATACTAACGGTTTCATTGCTTACATGTTTTCATTAGACTGATGTGATGTGACAAACAAAAACATTGTTAATACGCACATTAATGGCTCATGGCGGAGCCATTGGGACCAAAGGTTTTGTCCTAAGTCCTCCCCCTTTTTTTTTTTCTTTTTTTTTTAATATAAAAATCTTGTAAATTATAATAACTCATCTAATTTTTTTTTTTGGTTACATTCTACATGACATATAAAATATAATAAATCATTCTAATTTGATAAATATATATAATATATAAAATAATTTAATGTTTGATTGATTATTGGATTATATTTTTTATGCATAGAATGATTGTTTGTTTATATGTTTTGAATCGTTATAGTAATTTTCTAATCATAATCATATTATATTTAATAGGTTTTTTCTAATTAAATAGTTATACAATAAGTAATGGGAGATTTGAACACTAAATATTTCTATTGGGAACACAAAAAGATATTAACTAGTAGAGTTATAAAGTTTTCGACTATTATACCAAAATAAGAAATTATAATAATAACATAAATCTCTCATAAAATTTGAAACTCTAAATACACCCAAAACATGTTTTCTATCGATTCTTCACAGAGCTGGAGTCCACTACCAACATATGTGTTCTACCATAGGTGGGGATAGCAGCACGCACACACACAAACAAACAAACAAACAAAAAATACCTCCCAACTCTCCCAAGTATACTTTTGAACAGTTTATTTACTTGTAATATAAACCGTAACTTTAAACAATAAATTATTTTATTCTAAATAAGCCAGTTTAATTATTAATATGTTCTTTCTCAAAAAAAATAATAATAATAATATGTCACTTTAAAGCAAATAAATTAACGGCAAATAAGTAGGTCACAGTTTCTTGCTAATGATTTATTTGTTGAAACTTGAAAGTTAGTTAAAATAATCTATAAATAAAAAAATGCTCTGTATAAATAAATAAAAATTTCAAAAAATTAAAATTACTCTCTTAAGTCTGCTGGTTAAAATTGCATCATGCTTCATGCACTCTCACACCACCCTAACTCTTCTTCTTGCACCTATAAATTCACTCTTGCTCCCATTTCCCTTGTAAACATATTAAGCATATTTTCATTTACACTCTCTCTCTCTCTCTCTCTCTCTCTCTCTCTCTCTCTCTCTCTCTCTCTCTCTCTCTCTCTCTCTCAATAGCACACATTGGGTGAGTTTGGTTCAACTTTTTGAAATTGGATTTTTTGAAAAAGTGGGGTTTTCAAAAAGTGAGATATGAAATTGAGTTTTTTGAAATAAGCTGAGTGTTTAATAAAAACTGTTAAAAAGTGCTTTTTGAAAAAGCTGAGTATTTGGCTAGCACTTATAAAAATGGAGATTTGAGTTGTAAATTACCAAAAATGACAAGATATATATATATATATATATATATATATATATATATATATATATATATAAAAGAGAATTCTTTGTTTTAATTATCTCTCTTAATGCAAGTTATGGACACAACATTTTTACAAAAATTTCACAATAAAGTCTATATAACAAGTTGTTAATAGTAGATAAAAAAATAATAATGTCACTAATAGGTCCAAATGAGAGTTGAAAGTTTCTGCACTCATAGATCCAACCACAAAGAAATGGGATCATAATATGTTGAATGGACTCTTCACCCCATCGGAAACAGAGCTGATTTTAAGTATTCCATTGTGTCAAAATACGGTGGAAGATACTGTTGTGTGGCCGTTCACTCCATCAGGAACTTACACAGTGAGATCGGGTACAAGGTTCCTCACAGCTGACCATGCACCAATCCCACAAGACGTTCCTGCACAGCCAGATAAGGAAGTATGGAAATTAATCTGGAGTCTCAATGTGCAAAACAAAGTCCGAAATTTCCTTTGGAGGACCTGCCATAATGCATTACCGGTGAAACAAAATCTGAAGCGAAGACATATTCTAAATGACGATGTTTGCGACCTGTGCAAACAAGAGACCGAATCGGTTTTTCATTCACTCTGGAGTTGCGCACAACTTACACAGGTGTGGGGTTCTTTATCAACCTTTTCGTTCAGGCAGATGAAGGTGTTTTCTTCCATTCAAGAAGTGCTTCTGTACACGGACAAAGAAAAGAAAAATCCAGAACTGTTGGCATCAGTAATGTGGACTATTTGGCATCGCAGAAACCAGGTCCGCACCTCTCCAAAGGACTTTCCACTAGCACAGGTCGCTCTAACAGCCACTCACGCTTTGGAAGTCTTTCAACAAGCTAACCTCGATGCAGCCGCACTCTACAGAGACCCTCACCGTTCGCGGGATTGTTGGTCACCACCGGCAGAAGGAGAGATCAAAATTAATTTTGATGGAGCCCAATTCAGAGATATGGGCAAAGCGGGATTGGGTGTTGTTATCCGAAACAGCAGAGGACAAGCTCTGGCTTCTCTCTCGGAGCAAGCAAACCTTCCATACTCTCCAGACATTACAGAAGCTTTGGCTGCTGCCAGAGCTATTTCTTTTGCACGGGGACTTGGCTTCACTTCATTCATTTTAGAGGGAGACTCCGCAAATATTATTAAAACACTTAAGTCTGAAGAAGCATCTCTATCCCCCTTTGGACATATTCTCAGTTCAGCAAAATCTATGATGGCAGATGGCAATATTAGATTCTCTCATGTGGGTCGTATGGGTAATATGGTAGCACATAAACTAGCTCAACATGCTAGACATGTTAGGGGATTCTCGGTATGGACGGAAAATGTCCCTCCACACCTTTCTCATGTACTTGGTGCCGATCACGGCTGATTTGTTTCTTCCTCCTTAATAAAGATTAAAGTTCTTGTTTCTCAAAAAAAAAAAAAAAAAGGTCCAAATGAGAACTAATAATAACTTACTATGTAAAATTTATTATGAGATTGTTATAAAAATATTGTGTCAATAACACTATTTTTTTTTTCTAAAGAAAATAGCACTAATTTAAAAAGTCTAAAGATACAATAAAATGTGACAATATTTTCACAATACAATTTGTTTTTAGTTGTAGTCAATCCTAGTCTAATAAAAGACAAGAGTCTGTTTGGTAAAGAAGTTTGAGTAATGTTGTTTGAGTATTTTTGATATACATGTAGGTGAAAAAGTATATTGAAATATATGTAAAGTTGTTTAAAATGTGAAAATGTATGTTAAAAGTTGCACACCTAACAGGCCACCTCAACTGTTTTGAAACTTATATGATAATTTATTGTGTCTTGATACAGTCGTAATTTTTATTTTATAAATTTCCTTGCATGGACACGTATGCCACTCTACCTTTTACTTTTATTTATTTTTCTTTTTTATTATTATTTTTTTTTTCTCAACCACACGTTTCATTTCACCCTTATCTTCTTCCACCTTTATTCTCCCATCCTTAACTTCTTTCAGCTTTTCATTTTCTCTAATTTCATTAAAAATCAATTAATGTGAGTTCTGTAGCAGAGCAGTACGGAAAGAACTTTTACAGCAGTACGGTAAAGCTTGTTCTGATAGCAGAACAGCACGAGGACTATTATAGCAGTACAGTAGTCAATTTGGTAATTTAACACTGTCTTCGATGGTGATATTAATAAAACCCATTAACTTTTACAAAAGACTCCAGAGAGCTGCCCACTGCCAAAGTCCTCTTCCTTCAGAATTTCAAAACGCAGCTTTTAGCTAAAGCTGCTTTTAAAATCTAACCATTTTTTTGGTCTCAAAAAGCGTTTTTTGACTTCTGAAATTGCAAACAAACGGGCACATTATCATGGATATGCATACAAAGAGAAGAGACTTCATGGTGACTGTGAGCAAGAAAGAGGTGGTGGTGGCAGCAGAATTTCCAAATCAAGAGCATTGGTTACCACTATCTAATCTAGACATGTGTCTTGTGCCTCCATTGGATTTTAGTCTCTACTTTTGTTATACGAAGCCAACCTGTGGAGACAACTGGACATTTGTGTCAAAGGTTGAAGTTCTAAAGAAGGCATTGGCAAAAGCTTTGGTTCCATACTACGCTCTTGCTGGCGAGATAGTTCCAAACTCTGTGGGTGAACCTGAGATTCTTTGCAACAACCGTGGGGTAGACTTCATTGAAGGTTTTGCAGATATAGAACTTCAAAACCTCAACTTGTATAGAGCTGATGAGACCATTGGCTGCAAACTTGTACCCAAGAAGAAGAATGGCATGCTGGCTGTTCAGGTTTGTAGAAGAACACTGGCCCTGGAGATTTGAGGCTATCCTAGAATACATTAATTATTTGATCTTTTCTGATCATATGGTAGTAATTTTTTCTACTGTAACTAATGTTTGTGCTTGCAGGATGCAGGAAACTAAAAATTAAAGCAACTTTGTTTTGAATAAATTTTATTTAAAAATATATATATAGCAACTTTGTTTTGAAACAAATTTTTTTTTTTTTTTAAGTTTTATATATATATATATATACATATATATTACGAACAAGAGTATCTAAACTTATTTGAGTATATAACTATTTTCCTTGGTTCAGCAAGTTATTACAAAGAAAAATTGCTTGAGGGCAACCCCAAAATGTTAGTAAAATGTTTTGAAATTAGGATCTTATGAATATCATCATAACACCTTAGAGCATCCACAGCAGTGGAGCTAAAAATTTAGCTTTTTAGCTCCACCAAAAGTTACTTTATCTATTATACCTACACATATACTACAGCAGTGGATCTATTTTAGCTATCAACATAATAAAATAATATAAACATCACAATAAAATAATATACCACCTACAATAAAATAATATATCGGACTACCCAAAAAAACAACCCAACACCATCCACAACCACCTCTACCATCAGCCACACCCGCAACCACCACTATCACCACCACCAGCAGCACAACCAAACCCAAAAAAAAAAAAAACCAAACACCGTACCACCAAACCATAGCCACAACAACCACCATCGCCACCACCACAGCCATCAAACCCATTGAAGAAAACAAAAATCAAACATCATACCCACATGAAAATACATTAAAAAAAAAAAAAAAAAACAAACAAACAAACTCAATCACAGCAAAGAGGATGGCGTGGGTCTGATCGGAGGACTGGGCGGAGGCGTTGATCGGCGGAGTGGGGAGGACTGGGCGGCGTGGGTCTGATCGGAGGATTGGGCGGAGGCGTGGATCGGCAGCTTGGGGCTTGGGTCGGTGACGTTGAGGCCGGCGGAGGGACGCGGACTGGGCGATGGGGCTTGGGGTGATCGGCGATGGAGCTTGGCGTGGGTCGGCGAGCTGGGTCGGTGGAACAGGTCGGCGGTGAGGGAGCTGGCCGGCGAGTTGAGGGATGAGGGAGATGAGGGAGGTCGGCGAGCTAGAGAGGAAAAGAAAATTTACCGGCGAGCTGAGGGAGGAGGGAGGCCGGCGATCTGAGGGATGATGGAGGCCGGTAAGCTGGAGAGAAAAAAAAATTTGAGGAAGAAAGAAGAAGGAAGAGAAGCCGGAGAGAGGGAGAGAGAGAAAAGGATTGGAGTATTTTAATCTGAGAGGAGAGAGAGAGGAGTAATAAAAAAATATTTTTTTTTTTAGCTTTGAGCTACAGTGCACATCTAAAAATAGATGTGCACTGTAGCTGAGGAGCTAAATCTTTTAGATTTAGCTCCACTGCTGTGTAATGGTTTTTGGGTATAGAGGAGCTAAAAAATAGCATTATACCTATATAGCACCACTGCTGTGAGTGCTCTAAAATACTTACCGTTAATAGATCAAATGATATTAATCTAAAACTTAGAGGAACTCAAAAGTATTTTAGATTATAATTAAAAAATACGTTGTAAGGTTTTTTTTTTTGTTAAATCCAAATTACACTATTTAAGTTGGATAAATTGTCATTTTTGTCCTCAAAAAATTATTATTATTATTTTTTTATCATTTTAGTTCCTAAACTTTAATAGATATGTCAAGTCTATCATCTTATACATTTATGTCCATAAAATTATTATTAAGTTCAATAAAATGACATCGTATTACATATGTAAAAACTGAATTTTATTTATTGATGGAATAATTAATCTTGACAAGAATATTAAAATGTAAAAATTAAATGACAAAGAAAAAACTTTAAGGATGATAAGTCACAACTAAATGGGTATACTGTTGATTGTAGGGTTTTCCCCCTATTTTTTTGGTTAGTCTTTTGCTAAACTAATGCCATGAAACCTACTTGTAGGCTACTGAGTTCAAATGTGGTGGACTTATGGTGGCATGCACTTTTGGCCATAAAATAATGGACGGATATTCGGCCAGCATGTTTGTTATCTCATGGGCCGAGATTGCTCAATCTAAACCTCTCTCTTCACTACCAACATTCTGCCGATCATTACTCAATCCTCGAATCCCCGGTTCCTTTGATTCTTCGCTTGAAAACTTGTACATCCCCATCACATCGTTCCACTCAATCAAAGAGCCAAACCTGGGTGGCAATAACTTTGTTAGCCGCACGTACATTGTCAAAGCCAACATTATAAACCAAATCCAATCACTAGCAAGCACCAATGAATGCAAAAGGACTAAAGTTGAGTGTTTCAGTGCATTCCTATGGAAAATTATTGCCAAACGTGGTACGGCTGACAAAAATATATCCAAACTGGGCCTTCTTGTTGATGGAAGGACAAGAATTGGCCGTGGAGACGAAGAGAAAACAAAGATATTGGCTTCTTACTTTGGAAACCTGTGGTCCCTTCCTTATGGAAGCAAGACCGTAGATGATCTTATTGACAAACCATTGAGTTGGGTAGCAAATGAAGTTCATGGAATTGGGGAAAGTGCAAAGACGTCTGAGCATTTCTTGGGTTTGTTAGATTGGGCGGCGGCTCATCGTTCAGTTCCCAGTTTGCCAAAGATATATGCCTATGGGAGCAGAGAAGGTCCAGCTCTTGTGGTTTCATCTCTTTTGAGGCTTCCATTATCAAAGGTGCAGTTTGGATGGGGAAGACCAACATGTGTGTCATGCTATTTCCCATGGGGTGGAGATGCTGGGTATGTGCTGCTAATACAAAGCCCTTCTGGAAATGGCGATTGGGTCGTGTACATGTACATCTTGAAAGAGGAATTGGAATTGATCGAACGTGAAGCTGGTCATATGTTTAGGCCTTTGACTTTGGGATACTTCAATGAATTTGAACAAGAACCTCTTGTTAGATCAAAAATGTGACTGTTTGATCATGTTCACTAGTTATACTATATTATGCAAACGTGTCATGTATTGATTTAGAATAAGTTTATGCATTTATACAACTATATATGATTAGGAATAAAAACCAACCTAAATGATAAAAAAAAATGACCATGAATGTTATATTATGTTCATCTGTTAGAGGCTATTTTAGATATGAATAAGTCTTTTTTTTTTTTAATATATATATCAAGTTCACACTTCTTTTTAATAGCAAGGATAACCTCAAGTATAGCCCATGTGAATTTTGATAAGTTGGCTAATATAGATTTATAATTTGATAAGTTGGCTAATATAGATTTATAAGCGGTTAAATTGTAATATTTTTATTGACAACGTTTAACTTCAAACATGTTTGGAGCCATGAGCTCCTCTAATAACATATAAAAAGATGACATTAATTTTAGTCATGTGCAACACACGTATGCTAAAAATCCACGGATAGAGCTCACTATTGAAAATCAATTTGCAAGGGGATGGTGTCTAAGAGTTTATTAATACATGGTTAAACTTATACTTAATTCATGTAGGATAGTAGGATCATAACATACCACCACACTCCATAACTGACATCCACGACGGCTCACTCTAGCGACATTGACCCGATGGTAGCCCTTTCTCTTTTGGTTGGTTCCACTCACCTATCAGTTATTTTAATTTAGCCTTTCGGTTTCCCCTTTCGAGATCCGACCACAAAACTGCAACTCATTTGATCTTATACTTAATGAGCTATGTTCGATTACTCGACATAGTGGTTGGCACTGATAGCAAATGTTAAACCCATGAGTAGAACTCACCCTTGAAAACCGGCTTGCAAGGGAAGAGGGTGCCCAAGAGTTTATTAACACATGATTATACTTATACTTAATTCATGGAGGACACTAGAATTGTAACAACTTAACTCACTTTAAGTTAGTTATGTGCATTACATATGATGCGATAAATATCATAAAAATACATAAAGAAAATAAATTAAAAATATTTGTGCTTTTTTCTCAATTTTGAAACATAATAATAATTTTTTTTTATTAAACGTCTTTCTTCTTTATTATTTTTAAACATTTATTTTAGTGGTTTGAATCTCTAAAAGAAATTAATAAAGTAAGTTTTTTTTTTTTTTTTCCAAATAAAATTTGATATAACATTTTAAAGACTAAAATCGCTCATGAATTTATATTTAGGGACTAATAGTGTATTTTAGATATTCACTTCTCCCAAATGAACAAGGCTACATGTATATTGCTAAATATTTCCATTCAAACCCTCTACTCCACTCATCCTTTTGGTAATAACAAGGTACAAGCTTCCCCAATAATCGTGGTCCGGACCCATTTAACCTGCTTTAGACAGTAAATTTAAAACACTTCTTCTGTTTTACTTGACCTCATAATGTTGAGCTATATAAACACAAATTTAGGCATCATTATTCTAATATACCACCATATATTAAGAGGATTTAAAAAGCTATTTATCACTTCATAAAATGACAAAAATACCCCTAATCTAATTAGATAGTCTTATTCCTAAAAAATAAAAAATGAGGTTAAAATTGTAATTTAACAAAATTAAAAAACATAAAACTACAAGGGAAATCTCTCTTTAACTTCCCACAAGACGAGAAAGTATATCTTATTTCAGGAGTACTAACTCAGCGTCTAGTTGGTGTTTCTAGGCCCAATTAAAAATTGACATATGTTAAAAAAACACATCACATACACCCAAAATTAAAAAGACAAAATTGACCTTGAAAATTTTTCAAAGCTCTGCCATTAAGAGCATTAGTATTTGTGGTGTTAAATTACGAAAATGCTATTTTTAGCACTACAAACTACAAAAGCCGTGCTACATTAGTGGTGCTAAAGCCAAACAAGACATCACATGTAATTTGAAAAATTATTGCAGAAGGTATTCTACTACTCTACTTTATTTTGTTTGTGTACCTAGCACCATGTGAAGGTAGCTTTCATCAACTTGGCAGACCAAAGCATCTTTAGTACACAGATTGAGATGGGTGCATGTCCGAGTGATATGAGGTCCATGGTCCACCCAAAATAAATACTCACATGTCAATTCTTATGTGTGTTCATTAGACTGATGTGATATGACAAACAAAAGTATCATTAATACACACATTTAACGGCGGAGCCACATTGGGACCAAAGGTTTTGTCCCAAGCTCTCCCAATATATATATATTTTTAAATCTTGTAAATTATAATAACTCATCTAAATTTTTTTATACATTCTACTTGAAATATAAAATATAATAAATCATTCTTAATTGATAAAGACATATAATATATAAAATAATTTAGTTTATGATTGGTTACTTGATTATTTTCTTTTATGCATAGAATGATTGTTTGTCTAAATATTTTGAATAGTTAACCTATTAGTAATTTTCAAATCTTAATCATATTATACTTAATAGGTTTTTGCTAATTGGATAGTTACAGTGAGTAACGAGAGATTTGAATACTAGATATTTCTATTAGAAACACAAAAATGTATCAACCAATAAAGTTATAAAGTTTTTGACTATTATACTAAAATAAGAATTATAATAATAACATAAATTTCTCATAAAATTTGAAACTCTGAACACCCAAAACATGTGTTCTATCAATTCTTCATACAGCTGTACACTTTGTTTGTTTAAACAATGATGTTTTCTAGAATATGAGTTATTTTGCAAAAAACATGTTCTATAAAACTATCCCATTTTCATATGTTTGGTAGCAATCTTAAATGTGTTGAAAATTGTCTCTCATCTTCCCTTGTTTAGCTTGCTGTGATATAGAATTGTTTTCCAAGAAAAAATTACGGAAAATAATCTTTAAAAATAAACTATATTTTTTTATGTTGAGTAAAGATAGTTTTATTTTGACTTATTTTTTCTAATGCTACCAAACACTTGAAAATACAAAAAACTATCTTTACACAATATGGGTGTGGGTGGTGGTGGATGTGGGTGGCAGTGGGTATTGGTTTATTGGTTATTCGCAGGGAGTGGGTGGCAGGGCAGTGGTGGTTGTTCATAGGGAGGTGGTGGGTAGGGGTTTGTTAGTTTTTGTTGGTGGGGGTTGTGGGTGTGGCAATTCACAGTAGTTGTTCACACTTCATAGGGAGAGAAAGAGAGAGAGGTAAAAAAAAGAAAAAAAAAAGAATATTTAAATGAATTTCTAAAAAAAATAGAACCATTAATGTTAAGTATATTGTAAAGTGTGTTGTTAAAATAGATAAAATAGTTTTTTGAATTGCTAAAAATTTAAATTTTTTAGGATCAACAATGCGGATGCTCTAAGAGATTTCAACCAACCTCATGGGAGGTGCACCAAACACACCTTAAAGTTCATATTTAAAATTCCATCTAAAGTACTATAATTAAAATAGAAAAAAAAAAAATTTAAAGAACGAAAAAAAAAAAAGAAGGATTAACTCATTCGTGGTCTGTCCATATTAATTCCTTCTGCTTGTGTTACAAAGTTTACTCTAAAATATTAACCTTGCAATGATCATGTGGGGAAAAGTTTGTATTCCGAAACTTTTAACTTGTTCAACTTATATCTCATTTTTCTTCTTGGAAGGCAGGAGGAACTTACTGGGAGTTATCCTTTGTGATAGGTAGTGATTTGTGCAATCGAAGAATTACGATCTTAGAGTTCTTGGGAGAGTTTACCCCAAGAAATCTAATTCCTGGAATTTAGATATTTTTTCAATGTTAATATGATTTTCGCCAAAATATTTGAAAGTAATTGTCCAAACTACTATTATTTTAACTATCGTTTTTACAGCTAGCTCTTATTCCAGTTTCTCTAGTTAGCCACAATTTCCAAATAAAGGGTTTTTACTATCCTGTTTGTGTTTGGATTCAAGCCCTGGCCTGACCTATTTGTATTCAAAACCTAAAATGCTTTTACTCTTTTCCTAATGCAATTATTAAGGGTCTAAAGAATAAAACTTTGATATAATATCTAGGAGTTGTACTTCAGCTTCTTTAAAAATCAGTATTTTATCTTATATTATGAGTTTTTTTTTTTAATAAACTATCTTATATTATGAGTTTGATTAAGAAATCATGTAGCATCGTACCAAAGGAAACAAAAAAAAAAAAAAAAAATCCTATTCTTGTTGCTTCCAATTCCAAATACATAATAAAACAGGTTGAAAAAAGTGCAACCAATCACTTCCCACATGTCGTTCAGAAATAATAATAATAATAATAATAACAAATTCCACTTTTGTGTCTATAGATTTATCCAAAGCAACCCTCCCCCTCTTTTATGTTAAACAATTACTTAACTTAGAAGTAAAAAGTCATTTTGGCAGCTGCTAGATGAGATTTCAACCAACCTCCCACCAAACACTCCTTAAAGTTCATGTTTGAAATTCCATCTATACTATTAAATAAAATTTTAAAAAAAGGACTTTCTAAAAAGTGAAAAAAAAAAAAAGAAAAAAAAAAAAAAAAGAAAGAAGAGGAAACAGAAAGAATGACTCATTCATGTGTTATTGTCAAATTTGATCTAAAACTTGTTCAAAGATGTGTGTTTGAAAAGTTGATACCACAACTACAGTCCAACATTCCGTAGTTCAAAGACTTCCAAAACTGAAAAAAAGAGAAAAAAAAAAGAAAAAAAGAAAAGAAAAAGAGAGACTTCCAAAAATATGCACCATCATTGAAACCACAAAAAGAGCCCAAATTTTTAAGTAAGCTTAAATTGGTTAGGCAAATGATTTAGTACTTTCTAAAGTTAAAGGAATTCAATAAATGATACATTTAATTAATAAATATTAATTTTATTAAGGTGTATTTAACGCGCAAAATTTTCACTTTTGTTAGATTTGGAGGAAGTGATTGTAATTAGTAATATCACCCTTTTTTTGTTGGTTTTTTTTTTTTTTGAAGTGCCCTTTTTTTGTTGTTGGAGAGACTACTTCTTATTTTGGAATCTATGACTAATCAAACCTACGCCTGACATTTTTAAAAGCAATTATCACAAGTTCAAGTGTAAGATCAACATTATCAAATAAATTTGATATATATTTTTAATCTTTTATTACATTTTCAATTAATCTAATTATTATTTTTAGCTCATTTAGCTATTTGATAATGTCTAGCTTTCTAAAAAAATCTCAATTTTTTGTTGTTGTTTTTTTTTTTTTTTTTTTTTTTTTTTTTTTTTTTTTGTAAACATAATTATATTTTTTCAAAATTTATATATATATTTTTCCAACTTTTGGTAACCCAAAATAAAATAAAATAAAATAAGGTTCTTTAACCAAAATCTAGTGCAAATTCATAGATAAACTTAACTAGAGTCAAAATCTCTGCCATACTAGTAAATTACAATGCTTAACAGTTACTACTTTATAGGTTCTAGTTAGCTTCATCAATAAAGTTTATGATACTTAAATAAGAAATTTGGTATTTAATTTTTATCTATATCAAAAATCGATTAATGTCTTAATATGATGATAAAGAACTATTATCAAGTATTACTTTTTGAGTTAAATTTTTCTTTACAAAATAAAGAGTTACTACTTACTGCTTAAAAAAGAAAAGTAATACCAGTAGACTAGTAGTAGAGTTGAGGAAATAAAAGGTGTCAAAAAAAAAAAAAAAAATCTAAAATGGATTCAGAATAGACCCAACTGGAGCCGAGTCGTGCTGCCTTGCTCAACAAGAAGGTTCTTTTTCTTTTTTCTTATTTCTTTTTCCTCTTAATCTCTGTTTGGTTGCTCGGATAACAAAATCGAATCGGAATTGACTTTCTCTAACAATGAAATTCTATCATTTTCCTTTTGTTTACTTCAGTTTAGGTTTTAATAGCTACAATTTGAATTGCAGTAGTCATTTTATGGATTTTAGTTTGTCAGGTTTCGATTTCAAGGTTCTGTACTTGAAACAAAATTATAGAAGTAAAATTTAGAAGTTCGTGTTTGCGAAATTTTCTCTAGCATTGGCAGTTTTCATGAAAATTGTGTTAGAAAGAGTTCTTTGGCATGTTGATTTTTGGCGTTGTTGTGAAGCTATTTGTGATCAGAGAATGGAACTGAATATGATCTAAGTTTAAACTTCAGGGTTTAAAATCACTCATGAGCTAAGGGCTTAAAACCTAACTGTGTTTTTTGTCCTCTTTTTAATGTAAATAGTCCCTTGAGCATTGAGGAAAGTAAATATTCTTATGTTATATCCAATTTAGGTCTTTGACAACTTCAAAGTTTTTTTTTTTTGGGTGTGCAGATTTTAGTTTTCTACAACAGGGATGCTTCTATAATTAATTTGTGAGGTTTCTGTGTTGATGATATATTTTGGGTACACTTTTGTCTCCTATGAGAATGTATAAATAGTAGCTGTTGTATGCTAAGGATGTGTAGGCTCTCTGTTAGGGTTGTTAGTTGTGTGGGCTCATTGAGGAGACCCTTTTTGGCTGAACGGTAGTGATTTGCTTGTTTGTTTGTTTTTGGTATATTATATATAAATATATAGATATGATATAGGATTTGAATGTATGGCGTCTGCTTCACGATGATTGATCTTAATTGATAAAAGCTGTTGTTATTGAATAAGGGTCCTAGGAGTGGTTTAGGAAGTAATGGGATGTTGTAATAGAAGTGATTAATGTATCAATAAGTTGTTTGTGACTTTGTTTCTGAGAATATGTCTTGTTTGTTAAAAAAATCATATGATATTCATAAAAGATATTAGAATGGGGGAGTGATGCCTATGAGATGTAATGCTTCCTGAATCCTGATTTTTGGTCGCGTTTGAGGTATTACATAATCTTATTTGCTTCTCTACAATTAATCTTTGTGAATAAGTACAAGAGAAAAAAGAAAGCAAATAATTGAAGTAAAAGAAGATGAATTTTCACATCTGAATACCCTATTGTTTGCAAATTTAACTAGAGTTATAGAACTATCTTCTTCTTCTTCCTCTTTTTTGCGTATGTGTGTGTATACCTTATTTGTTATTCTATAAAGTTCTCAAGCAAAGGAAATTCATTGAACAAAACAAATTAGATGTTGAATGAAGCATTCTGTATGTTCCAGTTGATGGTACTAACATAACCATTGTTTTAATGTTACCGTTTGACTATTGGATATAACATCTGTTGGAGAACTTCAATGCTTATACTTCTGCCACTTCTTTTTTATAGTTTCTGTTATCTGTTTTTGTCCCTAGTCCTTTGTCCTGCATCTCTCTCTCTCTCTCTGTCTTCTGTAATTTTCCATATTATACATGTCAATGAATTATTCCTAGGACATGGATTTTTTTCAATTGCTGTCTTTCATGACAACTAGTTTTGTCAGATTTGCTCTGATTAATCTTACTATCATAATCATATGCTGCATTTTATTTCCTGGTATTATTCCTAGGACATGGATTGTCTTTCATGACAACTAGTCTTATCAGAATTGCTTCGATTAATCTTACTATCATATGCAGCATTTTTTTCCTGTTTTGCATACACACATCATTTTGATAAGAAACATAGTTTATATGATCTTTAGTCAGGGTTGTTGGTTGAGAAATGAATTACTTGGTGGTTTTTATTATCATGTTGTTCTAATGGAGCACTTAAAATTAAAAACTATTCATGATTTGAGAGATTGGAAATGGAAATTTATTTGTGTTTTCTTTTATTTGCAATGCTTATGCATGATTTAAACAGTTTGGTTTATTTTAAATCCATTATATCATCCTCTGGAGGAATCAAACTAGCTGGTCCTATTTCTCCACATCTTTTTTATAATTTGCGGGGAAACTTTGAATTCCCTGTTAATGGTTAACAAAAATAAAACAAATGTGGTTTCCTTTTACTATAAAATTAGTAGATCTAGTAATAAGTTTAGTCATTGGTTGTTTGCAGATGATTGCCTTCTTCTTCTTTTTTTCTTTTTTTTAATGAGTAAATATTTCATTAATAAAAAAATAAAAAAAATGAAGCTACCTGAGTACCATGGAATGTTTAGGCTGAGCTAAAAACTGTAAAAACGTTAAGAAAAAGAAGAAATAAAAAGTACTACAAAGGATTAGTGAAGACTTAGAGAATCTAAATACTCCAGTGCAAGATGGGGAAATAGCGGATATGACACGGTTGTGGGAGGATCTCTATGAAACTAAGATTTGGTTTAGGAAGGTAGATAAATTGGTGTGGATCCCTTCAAAAAAAAAAAGGGGTGTCCAGGTTAAGACCTACTACAATGCATTGTGGGGGGTGGCACAGATTTCCCCTGGAAACGCATATGGAAAGTTTGTCCAGCTGAGGGTGGCTTTCCTTTCTTGGTGCGTGGCACTGGGGAGGGTATTGACTGTGGACAATTTGAGGAAGCTGTCATTCTAGATATTCTTAATGTCATTCGTAGAACCTTGGGCCTGTGGATTAATTTTGATAATTCTTTTGTTTCTTTCCTGAAAAATGTCCTAATTCATCAACTGATCAACAAGCTGTCAAGCTGCTATTTGAGATTTCCTAGGTATTATAAAAGGCCGATAATAAATTCTTGGGTAGTTGAGGTAAGTGTAATATTTTTAGAGATGTAGGTAACAAAGTTGACAAAAGAATCCAAAATTTGAAACTAAAGCCTTACCTAGAGCTGGTTGAAATGTACTTATTAAAATGCTTCTTTTGCTTGTATGCAGCATTTACGAATTGTTTTCTTTTATCCACTACAAATTCATGGTAAATTAGACCAACTCCAAAGATGGGGATAATTTAAGGGTGCAGTTAGTGTGGAGGATGGTATCTTTCATGTTAAGCTATCTAGATTTAGTTTGTGGGCAGTGTAAATTATTTGAAAGCATGTTATCTTCTCTTTAAGGTGACAGTACCAATATTTACCTTTGAGCTAATAAATGGTGCTTTTCTTGTTACTCATATGAAAATGTTGATAGGTATTAGGGACAGGATTGCATGATTACTGACAACTTGGTTGGCTGGTTAATTTGTAGCTTTTTAGAACACGTCTTCCAAGTGTTAGATTATTGTGTAAATAGGTACATTAGCACACTTCAGAGGATCAAGGTAATTTTGAAAATTATGTGCAACATCTAAGCCTTGTTTCTTTTCCTCAAGGGGGCATCTCCTAGTGGCTGTTTAACGCCAATCATTTGCTCTAGTGACTTCATATTTGATCTCATTTAAATTCTTGATATTAATTTTCTGCTGCCCTGTTCTACTAAATTTTCTGATAAGATATTCTTATCTTCTTCTTGTCAGCTATCCGTTCGGACACGCCAGATCGAAGACTGATTTGCGGATTGGGTTCTACAGTTTTTGTTCGTGGGGTTTGTGATGCTTAAACTTGGACCATTATGGTTTTGCATTGTATTGCTATTGTAATAATGTAACCTGCATTAGTCCTTCCACACGGGACTCCCGGATCACTATGGCCAACTTTATCTTTCTAATGGAAATCTAAATGGGATGCTCCCTACTTTTTAAGTGATTGCTTGGTTTCAGTGTTTAATAATATCATCTACCCTGGACATTCCTTGTTGAGATATGATCATCCTTCTGCTTGTGTTACAAAGTTTACATGCAAAGAGCATGTGAAAGAGGCAAAAAGCAAATAAGCATGATAGACATGACAAGCATAGCATATGACAGGAGACATGATGAGCCACAAGATAAACAAGCAAGCAAGAAAGCAAGAAGGCAAACAGACAAGCGAGCAAATAAGAAAGAAGACAAACAAGCAAAAAGGCAAACAAAAGGTGGTGTCTAGGAGGGACAAATGTAGGTTTGGATCGGATGTCCATAGCTTCTTCGTGTTGAAGTATGGATGACACACTAGCAGGCAAGACTCATGCATAGACATGTAAGCAAGCGAATAAAGACGCATAGAAAGCCAACTGGTGGCGCAAACAAGCATGGTAAACATAGCTTCGCACGGAGCGAAAAAGGGAAGCGTACGCACGGAGTAGCTCGGCATTTGAAGATGCCTCTCAAATGGTTAAATCCAAACAAGGCCTCATGGGCATTAGATGTAACCACACAACTACAAACCCGCTGAGGGCGTCAAGTGTCGCAAAAGCTAGAACTAGAGAGGCTAACATGGAAGATGAAGCATAGAAGCAAGCAAACATAGACATGCAAATAGAATGATCCAAACCCTTTGATATGGGCCAAGGCGTACAAATGATGACCAAGACCATAAAGGGGTCAAGATCTAAATCCTACCAAATGGCCAAAACACAAGAAAATGCGATAAAAAGAACAAAAGGGCTACAATAGCACGTGGCATGACAAACAAGGTCAAGGCCTAGGCACATAAACATGGCGTGAAGCACGCAAGCACATAGATGATGACATAAAGCATGTAGAGAACATCGACCTAAGCATGTGAACACACCGATCTACACATATAAGCATGGAAATATGCATGTAGGCATGTAAATGTACATCTAAGCATGTGGATGTAAGCATAAAAGCATGGAAGAACACAAATCCAAGCATACAAGCATGTGAAGGCATAGACATAGGCATAGGAGCATACAAACATGTAGATCTAAGCAAGACATAACCATAGACATGATATCAAGCATGTGAGCATGTAGATCCAAACATTAACACAGAACAAAAAGAAGAACAAGCATGGGAAAACATGGCATAAAGCATAAAAGCATGTAGGAAAGACAAATAGACATGTAAACAAGCATAGAAACATGTGGATCTTAACTAAGAACATGCTAGGAGCAAGATAATGCAAGAAACATGCTAAGAAAGCAATAAATCATGCTATTAAGGCAAAAAGAGCAGGATAAATGCTAGAAAAAGATTTAGAAAGTTAGGGGTGTGGATAGTAGTTAAAAAGCTACATCCACACCCCTAAACCCCAAATCCAAGATGTAGAACTAAGAAAAATAAGACTGGGTATAAGGACAATGCCTTGTATTTTTGGTGAAGAGAAGAATCAAGAGGCTTTGATTTGTGAGTGTTTTTGTGTTTGGAAGAGAGGAAAAATGTGTAGAAAACGTTCAGGCTGAAAGCAGGCAACCAGGGAGTCTCCTCTTTTTGGTCTGGAAGGTGCCTGGGGCCTTTTATAGCCCCGACACCCTTTTCGAGGTGGCAGCCCTTCAAGGGCTGCCACCCTCAAGTGGCCTGATCGGGTTGATCTTGAAACCTTTGGAAAGATCTTGACTTCCTGTTTCTGAAAATGTATGGAACTCAAAAATCCAACAGTTGGATAAAAAGTTATGGCGCTGGGAAGTTAGTGGTGCATCAATCGGTGCGTTAACCGGTTTTCATGATATCTTAACCATTTTAACTCTGATTTTGACCCATGAGTAGTCGTTGGAATAAGAATTTGATTATCTTCGCAATGGCGTTGGTTTCAACCTATTCTGATGGCCGGATAAAAATTAGGGTTTCTAGGGCCTGCCGAGAGTTAACTCTGAGTCAAACTTGGTCAAGGTTGCTAAAAATATCCGAGGGGCTCGGGTTTGATGTAAAACCATGAAAAGTGTTGTTTTGTGAGGATTTTGACCATGTTTGACCTTCGGTCAACCTAGGGTTGACTAGGGGCGTTTTGGTTATTTTGGCTGAAAAAGGCACTTTGGGTTCTCCGACGTCCGAATGGATTAGGCCACGTCATTTTGGATGTTCTCATGGCCCCATGGAGAGAAAATAATATTTTTGGATTTTTCAAAGTTCGGCATGCAAATCGAGGGCGGATAAAATACGGTATCAACAACAATCTCTAAAAATAAACCATATCTTTTATGTTGAGTAAAAATAGTTTCCTTCGACTCATTTTTTTTTCCTACCAAACACTGGAAAATATGAAAAACTATCTTTGCACAATGTTTTTCATCGAAACAAACAAAGCGGTAGTCCACTATCCACATATGTGTTCTACCGTAGGTGGGGATAGTAGTGCGCGCACACAAACAAACAAAGAATACCTCCCAACTTTCCCAAGTATGCTTTTGAACAATTTATTTACTTGTAATATAAATTGTAAATTTAAAAAATAAATTATCCTATTTTAAATAAGCCAGTTTAATTTTTAATATGTCACTTTAAGACAAATAAGTAGGTTACAATTTCTTGCTAATGTTTTATTGTTGAAACTTGAAACTTAGTTAAAGTAATATATAAATTTAAAATAATTTTTATAAATAAAAAAAATAAAAAAATAAAATTAAAATTACTCTCCTAAGTCTATTGGTTAAAATTGCATCATGCTTCATGCACTCTCACACCACCCCAACTCTTCTTCTTGCACCTATAAATTCACTCTTGCTCCCATTTCCCTTGTAAACATATCAGGCATATTCTCATTTACACGCACTCTCTTGCTCTCTCTCTCTCTCTCACACAATAGCACACATTATCATGGATATGTTAAAATGTAATTTGTAATTGACAAGTGGCTCCCTAAGTGTCAGAGAAAGAAGCAATTGAAATCTGGATCTCATCAAATGAAGAATCCAGCAAAATTGAACAAGCATGCAAGTGGACACCTCATGGACAAGTGTCAATTAAAGGGAAATCAAGCAAACTTCTGTGGTATTCTTGAAGCTTGTAGTCATCCTAAACTCCTAACACATCTATATATAGATGTCAGTTGTTAAATGAAGTATATAACATCCATAAAAAGAACAACGAAAATTACATTGAAATAGTTGTGCTGCAATACTCTGTTTTTCCTTCATATCTAGCATAACAGTAACATCTCTACAAAAGTAAAACACTAAATTCTACTCCTAGCCATATAATTAAGAACTTGCACCCAACAGGATATGCATACAGAGATAAGAGACTTCACGGTGATTGTGAGCAAGAAAGAGGTGGTGGTGGCAGCACAATTTCCAAATCAAGAGCATTGGTTACCACTATCTAATCTAGACATGTGTTATTTGCTTCCATTGGATTTTAGTCTCTACTTTTGTTATACGAAGCCAACCTGTGGAGACAACTGGACATTTGTGTCAAAGGTTGAAGTTCTAAAGAAGGCCTTGGCGAAAGCTTTGGTTCCATACTACGCTCTTGCTGGTGAGATAGTTCCAAATTCTGTGGGTGAACCTGAGATTGTTTGCAGCAACCGTGGGGTAGACTTCATTGAAGGTTTTGCAGATATAGAACTTCAAAACCTCAACTTGTATAGAGCTGATGAGACCATTGGCTGCAAACTTGTACCCAAGAGGAAGAATGGCATGCTGGCTGTTCAGGTTTGTAAAAGAACACTGGCCTTGGAGATTTGAGGCTATCCTAGAATACATTAATTATTTGATCTTTTTCTGATCATATGGTAGTAGTAGTTTTTTCTACTATAACTAATGTTTGTGCTTGGAGGATGCAGGAAACTAAAAATTAAAGCAACTTTGTCTTGAATCAATTTTTAAAAAAAAAATTATTTAAAAATATATATATAGCAACTTTGTTTTGAAACAAAAAAATTTTTTTTATAAAAGTTTTATACATATACATACTATATATATATATATATATATATATATATATATATATATATATATATATTACGAACGAGAGTATCTAAATTTATTTGAGTATATAACTATTTCCTTGGGTGGAAGTCTCCCCCACCCCCCTCCTCCTGTGTCTTACACACACTAAGTTATTATAAGGAAAAATCCCTTAAGGGCAACCCCAAAATGTTAGATGTTTTGGAACTAGGATCTCATGAATATCATCATAACACCTTAAGAACCACTTACTGCTGATAGATCAAATGATATTAATCTAAAACTTAGAGGAACTCAAAAGTATTTTAGATTATAAAAAATACATAGTAGATTTATTTATTTTTGGTTAAATCCAAATTACACCATTTAAGTTGGATAAATTGTCATTTTTGTCCTCAAAGGTTTTTTTATCATTTTAGTTCCTAAACTTTAATAGATATGTCAAGTCTATCATCTTATATATTTATGTCCATAAAATTATTATTAAGTTCAATAAAATGACGTCGTATTACATATGTAAAAACTGACAGTTTTATTTATTGATGGAATAACCAATCTTGACAAGAATATTAAAATGTAAAGATTAAATGACAAAGAAAAAACTTTAAGGACGAAAAGTCACAACTAAAGGGGTATACTGTTGATTGTAGGGTTTTCCCCCTTTTTTTTGGTTAGTCTTTTGCTAAACTAATGCCATGAAACCTACTTGTAGGCTACTGGGTTCAAATGTGGTGGACTTATGGTGGCATGCACTTTTGACCATCTAATAATGGACGCATATTCGGCCAGCATGTTTCTTATCTCATGGGCTGAGATTGCTCAATCTAAACCTCTCTCTTCACTACCAACATTCTGCCGATCATTGCTCAATCCTCGAATCCCCGGTTCCTTTGATTCTTCGCTTGAAAACTTGTACATCCCCATCACATCGTTCCACCCAACCAAAGAGCCAAACCTGGGCGGCAATAACTTTGTTAGCCGCACGTACATTGTCAAAGCCAACATTATAAACCAAATCCAATCACTAGCCAGCACCAATGAATGCAAAAGGACTAAAGTTGAGTGTTTCAGTGCACTCCTATGGAAAATTATTGCCAAACGTGGTACGGCTGACAAAAATATATCCAAATTGGGCCTTCTTGTTGATGGAAGGACAAGAATTAGCCGTGGAGACGAAGAGAAAACAAAGATATTGGCTTCTTACTTTGGAAATTTGTGGTCCCTTCCCTATGGAAGCAAGACCGTAGATGATCTTATTGACAAACCATTGAGTTGGGTAGCAAATGAAGTTCATGGAATTGGGGAAAGTGCAAAGACGTCTGAGCATTTCTTGGGTTTGTTAGATTGGGCAGCGGCTCATCATTCTGTTCCCAGTTTGCCAAAGATATATGCCTATGGGAGCAGAGAAGGTCCAGCTCTTGTGGTTTCATCTCTTTTGAGGCTTCCATTATCAAAGGTGCAGTTTGGATGGGGAAGATCAACATGTGTGTCATGCTATTTCCCATGCGGTGCAGATGCTGGGTTTGTGCTGCCAATACAAAGCCCTTCTGGAAATGGTGATTGGGTCGTGTACATGTACATCTTGAAAGAGGAATTGGAATTGATAGAACGTGAAGCTGGTCATGTGTTTAGGCCTTTAAATTTGGGATGCCTCGATGAATTTGAAGAAGAAACTCTTGTTAGATCAAAAATGTGACTGTTTGATCATGTTCACTAGTTATCTTATATTATATTATGCAAACGTGTCATGTAAGATTTAGAATAAGTTTATGCATTTATATGCATGTAACAATATATAACAACTATATATGATTATGAATAAAAAAACCAACCAAAATGATAATAAAAGACCATTAATGTTATATTAGATTCTCAAAAAAAAAAAAAAAAGAAGTTATATTATGTTCATCTATTAGAGGCTCTTTTACATATGAATAAGTCATTTTATTTTTTATTTTTTGTTTATTTGTTTTTATATCAAGTTCCCACTTCTTTTTAATAACTAGGATAACCTCAAGTATAGCCCATGTAAATTTTGATAAGTTGGCTAATATAGATTCATAAGTGGTTAAATTGTAATATATTTACGGACAACGTTTGACTTCAAACATATTTACGGCCTTGGACTCCTCTAATAACCTATAAAAAGATGACATTAATTCTTCTTATATGTAATACAGATAACTCACTTTAAGTTAGTTATGTGCATTACATATAACGAGATAAATATCATAAAAATACATAAAGAAAATAAATTAAAAATATTTGTGCTTTTTTCTCAATTTTGAAGCATAATAATTATAATAATTTTTTTCTATTTTTTATTAAAACTATTTCTTTTTTATTATTTTTCAACATTTGTTTTATTGGTTTAAATCTCTAAAAGAAATTAATAAAGTATATGTATTTTTTTTCAAATAAAGTTTGATATAACATTTTAAACCTTAGTGACTAAAGTCGGTCATGAATTTATATTTAGGGACTAATAGCGTATTTTGCATGTTTACTTCTCCCAAATGAACAAGGCTACATGTGTATTGCTATATATTTCCATTCAAACCCTCTACTCCACTCATCCTTTTGGTAATAAGAAGGTACAAACTTCCCCAATAATTGAGGGCTGGACCCATTTAACTTGCTTTAGACACTAAAACCTAACAACTTAAATCGCTTCTTTTATTTTAGTTTACCTCATAATGTTGTGCTATATAAGTTTTTGAGATCACACAACTTTATGCATTATTATTCTTATATATTACTATATATTAAGAGAATTTAAAAAGTTAGTTATCACCTCAAAAAATGACAAAAATATCCCTAATCTAATTAAATAGTCTTATTCCTAAAAAAAATGAGGTTAAAATCGTAATTCAACAAAATTAAAAAACATAAAACTACTAGAGAAATCTCTCTTTAACTTCCCACTAGATGAGAAAGTATATCTTGTTTCAAGACTACTAACTCAACGTTTAGTTGGTGTTTATTGACATCTGTTAAAAAAACACATCAGCATACACTCAAAATTTAAAAGACAAAATTGACCTTGAAAATTTTCAAAGTCCCGCCATTAAAAGCATTAGTATTGGTGGTGTTAAATTGCTAAAATGCTATTTTTAGCACTACAAACTACAAGAACTATGCTACATTGGTGATGCTAAAACTAAAAATTTTAGCAACAAAATTATAGTAAACTGCCATTTTTGGCAATTTACTGTAGCACACAAAGTTTTTTATTTTTTATTTTTTATTTATTTAATTCTTGTCTCTCTCTTCTCATTAAAAAATAATCTCTATTTTTCCTCTTAATTTCTCCCTCTCTCCGATCTTCTCTTTTCCTTCTCTCCTTTTTTTTTTTTTCCCCTCTCTCTCTGTGGTCATCTCCTTTCTTTCACTTGCCTCTTCGTTTGGGTTTGTGGTGATGGTGGGTACGTGGATCGGTGTTGGATGAATTGGTGTGGGTCGTTGTGGGTTCGTGGGTGGTGGCTTGGTGTGGTTGTGTTGGTAATGGGTCGTTGTGGGTTTTGTGGTGGTGTTTGGTTTGGTTTTGGCTTGTGGCTTGTGGCCACGATGGTGGTGGATGTGGATGTGGGTGACAGTGGGAATGGGTTTGTTTGGTTTGGTTTTGGCTTGTGGCCACGGTGGTGGTGGATGTGGGTGGAAGTGGGTATGGGTTTATTGTGTGTTCACAGGGAGTGGGTGGCAGGGCGGTGGTGGTTGTTCGTAGGGAGGCGATGGGTATGGGTTTGTTAGTTTTTGTTGGTGGGGGTTGTGGGTGTGGCAATTCACAGTGGTTGTTCACACTTCATAGGGAGAGGAAGAGAGAGAAAAAGACAGAGGAAAAAAAAAGAATATTTAAATGAACTGCTAAAAATAGAACTATTGGTGTTAGGTGTATTATAAAGTGTGGTGTTAAAATAGATAAAGTAGTTTTTTGAGTTGTTAAAAGTTAAATTTTTTAGGACCAACAATGCCGATGCTCTAAGAGATTTCAACCAACCTCATGGGAGGTGCACCAAACACACCTTAAAGTTCATATTTAAAATTCCACCTATACTATAATTAAAATAGAAAAAAAATTATTAAAAAAAGAAAAAAAAGAAAAGAAAAGCAAACAAAAAGATTGACTCATTGGTGGTTTGTCCATATTAATTCCTTCTGCTTGTGTTACAAAGTTTACTCTAATATTAACCTTGCAATGTGGGCAAAAGTTTGTTTTCCGAAACTTCTAACTTGTTCAACTTATATCTCATTTTTCTTCTTGAAAGGCAGGAGGAACCTACTTGGAGTTATCCCTTGTGATAGCCAGGTAGTGATTTGTGCAACTATTCTCTCAAAGAATTACGATCTTAGAGTTCTTGGGAGAGTTTACCCTAAGAAATCTAATTCTTGGAATTTAGATATTTTTTCGATGTTAATATGATTTTCGCCAAAATCTTTGAAAGGAATTGTCCAAACTACTATTATTTCAACTATTGTTTTTATAGCTAGCTATTATTCCAGTTTCTCTAGTTAGCCACAATTTCCAAAGAAAGGGTTTTTACGATCCTGTTTGTGTTTGGATTCAAGCCCTAACCTATTTGTATTCAAAATCTAAAATGTTTTTACTGTTTTCTTAATGCAATTATTAAGGGTCTAAAGGATAAAACTTTGATATAATATCTTAGGAGTTGTACTTCAGCTTCTTTGAAAACAAAATTTTATCTTATATTATGAGTTAGATTAAGAAATCTTGTAACATCGTATCAAAGAAAAAAATAAATCTTATTTTTGTTGCTTCCAATTCCAAAGACATAGAACAGGTTGAAGAAAGTGCAACCAAACACTTCCCACATGTAGTTCAGAAATATATATATATATATATATATATATATATATATATATATATATATATATATATATATATTCCACTTTTGTGTATGCAGATTTATCCAAAGCCACCATCCCCCTCTTTTTATGTTAAACAATTACTTAGAGAAGTAAAAAGTCATTTTGGTAGCAGCCAGATGAGATTTCAACCAACCTCATGGGAGGTGCACCAAACACCTTAAAGTTCATTTTTAAAATTCCATCCATACTATAAAATAGGAATTTTTTTTAAAAAAAAAAAATGGAAAAAAAAAAAAATGACTCATCCATACCGATTATACAAATCTAATGAGACAGGTCATTAGCACCTTTGTTGTTGCTGTTTTTTTGGGACTCATGGAATATATATTCTTGCAAACAAACTTGAGAGTAATTGACCGGGAAGCCAGCCAGATCTTAGAACATAGATGTTTTCTTGTCTTGATTAATAAGGCTATTATTTCTACATGTGTCCTCAATCATATGATCAATATATTCTAGTCTTAATACAGGTTGTTTCATTAATCAAGCCTTTTTATTCTTCACGTCTCCTTCATGTCAAAGCCAATCTATTTTCACTTTCCATGTTGTAAACTTGTAATGAGAGACGCAGACTAGGCGTTGAATTTTCTGCAATCATGATCATGTGTTATTGTCAAATTTGGTCTAGAACTTGTTCAAAGATGTGTGTTTGAAAAATTGAAACCACAACTAGAGTCCAACATTCCGTAGTTCAAAGACTTCCAAAAATATGCACGAGCCCAAATGATTTAGTACTTTCTAAATTTAAAGGAGTTCAATAAATGATACATTTAACTAATAAATATTAATTTGAAGGTGTATTCACACACAAAATTTTCACTTTTGTTAGATTTGGAGGAAGTGATTGTAATTAGTAATATCTCCTTTTTTATTTTTTTGGTTGGAGAGACTAATTCTTATTTTGGAATCTATGACCAATCATACCTACTCTTGACATCTTTTAAAAGCAATTATCACAAGTTCAAGTGTAAGAATCAACATTATCAAATGAAATTTGATATAATTTTTTTTTTTTATCTTTTATTACATTTTCAATTAATCTAATTATTATTTTTAGCTCATTAAGCTATTTGATAATGTCTAGCTTTCTAAAAAAACCTCAATTTTTTGTTGTTGTTGTTGTAAATATAATTATATTTTTTCGAAATTTATATATTTTTTCCAACTTTTGGTAAACCCAAAAAAACAAAAGAAAAAGTTCTTCAACCAAAATCTAGTGCAAATTCATAGATAATTTAACTAGAGTTGGAATCCCTGCCATATTAGTAAATTACAACACTTAATAGTTACTGTTTGTGAGATCTAGTTAGTTTAACTGGTAAATTTTTTAATATTTAAATAAGAGATTCAGAGTTTAATTCCGGTCTATGCCAAAAACTGATTAATATCTTAGTAGATAACAAAAAATTATCATCAGGAGTGAATATTATAAAATAAAACTCACTTTAAAAAAAAAAAAGTTTACTATTAAAAACAATAAAAAAATAAAAAACAGAAAAGAAAAGAAGAAAGGAAAGAAGAAGTAAGACCAGTAGAATAGTAGTGGAGTAGAGGAAATAAAAGGTAAAAAATCTAAAATGGATTCAGAATAGAGACCCAACTGGAGCCGAGTCGTGTGCTGCCTTGCTCTTCCTCCTTCTTCGCCATCTCTCTCACCTGAGCTTTTGCTTTTCTTCCAGATTTTTTTTACTTAATTCCATATTTACCCTCGGATCCACCACCCAGTCCTTTCGTGTATATATATATTTCCCGCTGATTCTCGATCTGATACTTTCAGTTATCCCAATCGGAGAGAAAGAGAGAGAGAGAGAGAGAGAATGTCTTCGGCGAAGACGGCGCGGCAGAGAGGCTCGTCTGCTACGGCGTCGAAGGAGAACGGCGCGAAGGTTGAAGAAGGTCTCAGCATCTTCAAGTCCGATAAATTCGACGCCGATGTTTTCGTCCAGTCTCGTTGCTCTCTCAACGAGAAGGTTCTTTTTCTTTTTTCTTTTTCCTCTTAATCTCTGTTTGCTTGCTTGGATAACGAAATCGAATCGGAATTGACTTTCTCTAACAATGAAATTCTATCATTTTCCTTTTGTTTACTTCAGTTTAGGTTTCAACAGCTACAATTAGAATTGCAGTTCTGATTTTATGGATTTTAGCTTGTTAGGTTTCGATTTCAAGGTTCTGTACTTGAAACAAAATTATACAAGTAGAATTTAGAAGTTCATCTTTGTGAAATTTTCTCTAGCATTGGCAATTTTCATGAAAATTGTGTTAAAAAGAGTTCTTTGGCATGTTGATTTTCGGCGTTGTTGTGAAGCAATTTGTGATTAGAGAATGGAACTGAATATGATCTTATCTTATACACACAAGATCGATATTTGTGTATCTGCCGCTGTTTTGGCCTCATCTTCACATTCCAATTCAAGCGAACAAGCTAGATGAACTTAAATTTAGTAGTCTCCCATATGGATTTTCGGCACAATCTGCATTGTTCGGTTGAAAATTTCATATTGATTGTCTTCTGCTGCCTGTGTGTATGACTGGTACAATGCATTTGTCAAAGCATTGAACATTTGCTTATCACCTTTGGATTAGACATGCATTTGTTTACTTCATTTTATACATATATCAATAAGTCTACGGAAACAACTTTGTTGACATGGTGTATTGTGATTGGTGCATAATAAAAGCGGTGTCATGGTGGACCTAGGTGAAAGTGATGTCGCTCTAACTATAACAGGCCATGTTGATAGTTATGAAAAAAAAAATTTAATTTTGATAAGTAAATAGTTTTGAAACAAAGTTGTGTTCCTAGCATTATGTGTTTTTTTTGGGTTTCATCATAGACTATACTAAAAGGAAAGAATGGGACCAAGCTTCTTAAAGATCTGTATTATGCTCTGTATGGAAATCTGATAATAGAACTTCCCTTTTGAAATAAAATTGCTTCTTTTACGCTAGAAGGGCGTTTGATTGGCTATTTATTTATTTATTTTTTTCCAAACAGGGATTGACTTGTAATTTAAGAGAACTGAATCATGTGGGATTCAACACTAGAAATAGCAATGGCACATGTTATTTTGGTAACCCCCATAGCTCTGCCCCTACTTGGATGGCTTGGGGTTTCAAAATTTATCCTTAGTTAGGTTTAGCTTGGCTTTGATTTTGGGTTTGTGAAATTTAAAGAAAAATGTTATAGTCAAAAATTTTATTTTTTTTCCTACACATGTTAGACTTAATATAACAACTATAGCCAATGTCTAGAAAGTCTAGACAGCACCTTTAAATGTTTTTAACTTCTGAAAAATCTAAATGAAACTAATAGAACAATATAGTTATGCCAGACTTAAGTTCCAAGGTTTGCATTGTTGGTTGGACTTTTTATTTAATTTTAGATTTCTTTGTGCTTGCATTCGCTTTCTTAATTCTCTTGAAGTCTGCATTAGTTAGTGAATGGTCCATATTAATTCCTTTATAGGTGATTAATCTAAATGATGTTTGTTACTAGGCATATACAATAATCAACATGCGCGACAAATTTTGCTGTTATTAAGCTTCTTTTTATCAAACCTGATGCCACATTCTAAGATAACTTGACTTTTTTCGTTTAAGATAATAAGTGCAATCTCTTATTATAAATATCTGCTGCTATTCATAGGAATTAAAGCAATTATGTTCAAACCTTATGGATCTGAAAAAGGCTTCTGCTGAGGAAATGCGGAGAAGTGTCTATGCTAATTATGCGGCCTTTATACGGTGAGTTGTTATTTAATTGTTTTCTAGAAATCATGAAGATATCTCTAATTGATTTTGTTAAATGCATTTTTCTGAGCTCTCTTGCTGAGTTGATTAACAATTCTTTTTTTGTACATATCATATTTTTTGTTTTGCACTTATCATTCTATTCACAAACATTTTCATTTCCTCAGTTAGATTTTATCTTTATTTTTTAGTATTTCTCTTTTCAGTTGAAGACCTTTCTCATGGTATATTTCATGTGTTTTAATTTGCAGGCATAAACTCTCATGACTTATTTGGTGCTACCCCTAACATAAATGTACTCCATAATTGATGTCATTTCATGTAGTGGTCATTTGGATTTTCAAGTGTTATTAAATGAATCAAAAATAAGATTGAGAAACTAAGATATTTTAGAAAGAACCAGTGCACCATAAGAAATTTGGATGTTTTGAAACAAGTATCTTAAGCGGAAGGTTAGAGAATTCCAAAACTATTAAGGTTAATATTACTTTGTCTTATAGGGAGAGTTAGGATTAATGTTTTGAAATTTGTGATTTTTTTGGTTTCTTTAAGATTTTTCTTGAGTAACCCCTTGATATGTTTTCCTGTCCTTTTTGTTATGATTTGAATCTGAATCCCTAATTAGAAATCAGTAATGACTGTTTTATTATTGAGTGAGCATTTATTTGTCTGTTAATTAATCCATACTTCTTACAGCACATCAAAAGAGATATCAGATTTAGAAGGAGAGCTTTCTTCCATCAGAAATCTGCTATCTACCCAGGCTGCATTAATTCATGGTTTAGCCGAGGGAGTACACATTGATTCGTTATCTACCTTTGTTTCAGAAGGTTCTACAGTTAATGATTTATTAATTTCTGAAGGTAGAGAACCTTCAGAACTGGAGAAATGGTTAATAGAATTTCCTGATCTCTTGGATGTTCTGTTAGCTGAGAGGAGAGTGGATGAAGCTTTGGCTGCTCTTGATGAAGGAGAGCGTGTAGCTTCTGAAGCAAAAGAAAAGAAAACTCTGACCCCAGCTGTACTAATGTCTCTACAGGCTTCTATTGTTGAACGTAGGCAAAAATTAGCTGATCAACTTGCTGAAGCTGCTTGCCAGCCTTCTACACGTGGTGGTGAACTTCGTTCAGCTATATCAGCTCTTAAAAAGCTTGGGGATGGCCCTCGTGCTCACAGTTTGCTACTTAATGCACATTTACAAAGATATCAATGTAATATGCAAAGCCTTCGCCCATCAAGCACCTCATACGGAGGAGCATATACTGCTGCTCTCTGCCAGCTGGTGTTCTCTGCTATTGCTCAAGCTGCAAGTGATTCGTCGGGCATTTTTGGTAAGGAACCAGCTTATTCTTCTGAGCTTGTGATGTGGGCTACAAAGCAAACGGAGGCTTTTGCTCGTCTTGTTAAACGACATGCATTAGCTTCATCAGCAGCTGCTGGAGGTTTAAGAGCTGCTGCAGAATGTGTTCAAATAGCATTAGGTCATTGTTCATTGTTAGAAGCTCGTGGCTTGGCACTTTGTCCTGTGCTTTTGAAACTATTTAGGCCTAGTGTTGAACAAGCACTTGATGCTAATTTAAAAAGAATTGAAGAGAGCACTGCTGCTCTGGCTGCTGCTGATGATTGGGTACTCACTTATCCTCCAACAACTACACGTCAATCTGGCAGGCCTTCAAGTGTATCCCTTGGTCCAACAGCATTTCAACATAAACTTACAAGTAGTGCTCATCGGTTCAATCTGATGGTCCAGGTGAACTAATGATTCCCAACTAGGTTCCAATTAATTTTTACATTGCATTGCTCTGTGTGTGTACATATCCATGGCATAAACATGATTTTTATTTTATTTTTAGATAAGTAATTGACTTTTATTAAAACTGAAAAAAAAAAAAAAAAAAAAAAAAAAAAAAAAATCCGTGTACAAGTTATACATGTTTTAAGAAACGGAAAGATACAATAGAAGAAAGGAAAACTAAAGATTAAAGAGTTAGCAAGATTTTTAATGTGCTATCTCTTTTTTGGGGGCGGGGGGAGCGAGAATTTCATTGATCCTATGGTTTTATATATATATTTTTAATAATTTGATGGAGGGGTGGGGCTTCAATTTTATGGATTTAAGTTTGACTGTATCATCCACATGCTCTTACAGGATTTCTTTGAGGATGTTGGACCACTGCTAAGTATGCAGTTAGGGGGTCAAACATTGGAAGGTTTGTTTCAAGTGTTTAACTCATATGTGAGCATGCTCATAAAAGCATTACCAGGTTCAATGGAGGAAGAGGCAAACTATGAAGGTTCTGGAAATAAAATTGTCCGAATGGCTGAGACTGAAGCTCAGCAAATTGCATTGCTAGCAAATGCATCATTATTAGCAGATGAACTGCTCCCACGTGCAGCCATGAAACTTTCTCCACTTAGTCAGGCTACTTACAAGGATGATGCACGTAGAAGACCTTTAGATAGACAAAACCGTCAACCTGAGCAAAGAGAATGGAAGAGGCGGCTTGTGAGCTCAGTTGACAGATTAAAAGATACATTTTGCCGTCAACATGCTCTAGATCTCATTTTTACGGAGGAAGGAGATAGCCATCTCACTGCAGACATGTACATAACTATGGATGTAAATGCGGATGAATTCGAGTGGTCTCCATCTCTAATATTCCAGGTGCTTTATTTGTGTTCTCTCAACCTCTTATCTCTGCTAGTCAACTGAAAGATAAATTTATATGGAAAACTATAATTTTAAAGTCAGTAACCTCCTTTCTGATTTATTTCTCACTTATTGGGGCTGAACTGGGCCACTGGATCCTGATTAGGCCATGTCTTTGAAATTGGTAACATATACTACACTCTCTACTTGCAATCATATTTATGTTGTCCTTCTGTAAGTTCTTTTTCTTTTTTTTGATAAGTCCTTCTGTAAGTTCTTATTTCCTATGATGTTAATATTTTATAACTTAAGTTTCAAAATCTTCAAATCTAAAATATAGGAATTTGCTAGAGTAACAACCTTCTCAATAAGTTGAACGGATTTATAGTTTCACAGTGATTGGTAATCATCTTTAAATTTATTTCTTGGCATGAAGAAATAGTTCATATTTTTGTTACCTACAGAGAAAAAGAAGGTGATTTGCATACCTTGAAACTTGAATCTTTATTTGTTCAGTTTTTAGGTTCTTTCATCATTAATTATGATCATACTGGTAATAAAAGTAACACTGTAGTACATCAACAGAAGGGCTTACTTCCAGATTCAGAGTGATCGTATTTCTAATAAATCTTGTAATGCAATAACATTCCTGGGAAAAAAAAAATTGAGCTTTCTTGCTTTGCTCTTGTAGTTGATTCTCATTTGGTAAAAGTTCTATTCAAGCTCTGCATTTGGGATTTATGTTAGTGAAGGTCTGTGCGCATTTTGGTGGCGTGTAAGGTCTAGTTTGCTACATATGGAAAATATGTATATTAATATTAGTGAACCAACAGCTCCTTAACCCAAGTGTTTACTCATAATATGATAATAATTACCTACTCTAAAGGAGAACCATTATTATTTGATATACCTAAATTTTTGAGTTTATGCTTTGAATGTCTATGTAAATTGAGAATTCTTCTAGTCTCTACTTGGTTTTTGGATTGAAAAATTTCTGATGTTACTTTGTTACAACCAGGAACTCTTTGCAAAACTGAATAGAATGGCTACTATAGCAGCAGATATGTTTGTTGGCAGGGAAAGATTTGCCACATTGCTATTAATGAGACTTACAGAAACTGTCATCTTGTGGCTTTCAGAAGACCAAAGCTTTTGGGATGATATTGAAGAAGGGCCAAAGCCTTTAGGTCCTCTTGGTTTACAACAGGTATATAAATCCCATGCCCATCCATGCACTTTCAAACTTTCAATGTAAATGACTGTCTACATTTGATTAGGGGGGTCAATGTCCTCTACTCAAATGCATGTCCTCTCCTCTGAGAATAGAATGTTGGGTGACGTTGTGGGTTCAAGACCCACTGGGCATATGTTTAATTTACCCCAAAAAAAATGACATATTATTAGGGGGACATAACTTAATTAGTAAAAAATGACATCTTCTGGGCTGTTCCTTTTCTTCCAGTGATTTAAGAGCTATTTCATACAAGTATAGATGAAGATCTATTGTGTAAAAGAAACAAAGAAATTGGAAGAAAGCAGAGAAAAAAAGGGGCAGGGGTGGAAGAGAGAGAGAGAGGGTGTACATGCTGCTCCCCTTGTCCCCAGTCCCAATTTGAGCTCTTGGTGTGAGTTAACATGCACAGAACTAACTACTTTGTAAAGTGTGTATTTTGTTATACTGTCTCCACCTTTTTTATTAACAGTTTTCACAGCCTACTACTGCTTAGAATCCTTGCGGAATTACCAAATTTGTCAAATATTAACTGAAACGAGAAATCAGACCTCAATATTATTGCATTGTTTATGTTATACAAGGAAATGTTTCAATAATGAAAATGGGCAATTAAAATTTAGAGACTAATCATCATAAAATACACTAATAAAAAAAAAAATCATAAATCACATGTTTGCAGTTTTATAGCCATGTCCTCTTGTCTTGATTTTGGGGAACTGCTTTGTACAGCACTCAACACTTGAATAATTAGCCTTCTATTTACTTGTTGTATCATGTGCAGTTCTATTTGGACATGAAGTTTGTCATATGTTTTGCTTCCCAAGGCCGCTACTTATCTCGGAATTTACATCGAGTCGTCAATGAGATCATATCAAAAGCCATGGCAGCATTTGCTGCAACAGGAATGGATCCATATAGGTAGGCTTAGACACATATATTACATACTCAAAATTTAGGGTAAAAATTCTATACCCCTTGGGGTTTTATCGTGTTGTATTGACTATTGAGCCCCATTGGTTTTCGACTTCTTTTAGTCACATCCCTTGTAGTCCTTAATTATTGATAAAGTGATTAGCATTTGCTTATATTTCTGAAGAATATGTTGGTTACAGGCATTTCAATTTGTGGACCAGTAAAGGCATGTCATAATTAAGTTTTTTTAATAATATATATATTTAAAAAAATTCCTTCATCCATGGCCATGTTGTCATTGACTCCATGCATCCTTCTCAGCCACTTGCTAATCCTCTCAATCTAAACCATCTCAGCCAATGCCAGTCCCTATAGGACCTTCACCCTCTTCAACTCCTCATAATCCTTTTCCTTCAATCTACCTAATCATTCGTTATCATCTTCACTGAGATCAGCCAGTTCAACTCAAGACCGGCCAATGAACAAGCCTTCCCGTTAGAGATTTGTCTTCCCAGCCAATGAAACCCAGATTGAGTGGCACTGAAATGGAGTCCCTTTATTGTCTTCTTCTGCTTTTTACAAACACCATTTTTGCCACTTCTTTTAGCGGAACCAGGACATTTGTTGAATGTTTTAATGTTGTGCTGCGGGCTGCAGTTTGATAAAGTTGCATTAGAGTATTTGACTTTCCTGAGGCTGATTGATTTTGTTGGCAGTGTGCTTCCGGAAGATGATTGGTTTAATGAAATCTGTCAAGACACAATTGAAAGATTGAGTGGAAAACCAAAAGCTGTCAATGGAGATCGGGATCTTAGCAGCCCAACTGCATCAGTTTCGGCACATTCAATTTCATCTGTGAGATCTCATGGGAGTTCCTAAAGCACAGTCTTCTCATCTCCTCCTTGTAAATTAGACAGCAACAGATTCCATGGTGGATATGTTGGCAGGTACTTGTATTCATAGTAAGCTTTCTTCATTTACCTTCTTCCCCTGATTTTTGTTTGTCTTCTTTTTGTTCTCTTTTTTTCAACTTTCTTTAGGTTGATGTTTGCATGGTAATGAGTCTAGTAATTCTTTTCATTGTCTTACTGAGCAAACATTTGAGTTTGTAAATCTTCATTCCATCATTTGATCCTGGATCCAAATTTTATATTATTCTTTTACAAATATGGGTGGAGTTCTTGTTCGTCCAAGCATTCAAGGTTGATGCATTTACAATATGAAGCATTTGTAATTAGCCTGAAGCCAATTCAATTTCCTTGTTGTCTACTGATCACTGAGGCCAGCAAGCTTTGCTAGCGAAATGAGCTTGAAAAATGCATTAAACCATTGCCTATAAGGTTAAAGGCCATCCTGCATGCTGCACTATCAGACTCATGCAAAAAGTTGACAATGTTAATGCATCAGGCTAGTTGTTGAGCAGAATCTTTTGGTTCCCTTTCTAGCAAATTATTCTGTTAGAGAAGAAGAGATAATTCTATAGGGACTTGGAAATGATGGGAAAGATTGCTTACATTTTTGCTAGCTGGGTAGGATGTAGAGAAAGCTACTACTAGCTGATTCAGAGGAAAAATTTCCACTAGATAAACGTGCTTTAAGTCCTGACACATAATTGAAAATAAACCAGTGATATGACATGAACATTGGATCATAATTTTTAATACTAGGCATTCTCAGATAAAAGATGATTATAATTTATATGGAATGTGCAGAAACCTCAACTGCACAGGTCCATACAATAAACCTCTGTTGTGTGGTTAAGGTGTATCCTTTGAACTTCTGATCACTGGACCAAGGAAGGTCAGACCTTGGTGTGATGACCAATCAGCGTCTCTCTTAGACTTTGTAGAAGTGGAAGTTTAGTTAATGGACAAAGTTTCTCTCCAGAGAACCCTTCAAACTCCCACAAAAAAATTAACATGTTTTTTATGTTCTTAACATACATGTCAAATTTTGTTCAAATCAGGTGTTAATTAATTACTATTTGATTTATAAACATATTTTTTATACATAATTTAAAGTTACAAAAACTTGGAACTTAAATATTTAATTGATTATGTAGTTATTGATCTTTGATTTTCTTGAAATTTTGCAAGCATGGAAAATATAATAAGAAAATGCAATTTAAACGGTGAATTTGTCAAATTCACATTTAATAAAAAGATATATAGAGAATTTTGGGTTTTTCTTCAAACTAGTTTGAAGAAAACTTTGTTTTATGGTAATTAATGCTTGAATTAAATGAATAAAAACTTACAATGATATTCATATCTGCATGTGAGTTGTGACTAGCCAGAATTCAGATTTTCTGCCAATATAGATCGTCTGGATGAATTGGGAAGAGTGGTCATCCTCAATAAAGCATCATCTCTGAAAGATGGAGAACACATTCTGTTGAAACCACACATGCACTGCTACCTGCTTAAATTGATGTAGGTTTTCTAATTCTCTAATAAATTGTTAGATCATCAAATGAAGTAGCACCTCTGATATCACTTTTAAGAGCATACACAAATAAAAACATTTCACGTTCCGCTGGAGAAAAGTTGTTATTAATAGATGTATTTGCTAACCAATAATAACCTTTTGTTGACCTGTTCTTGCTCCCAAGTTTTCGCCCTCTCTATCCATGCCTTTGCTTCGTGGCAACATTTTTCATGGCAAAAATATTGGCCATATTGGATTAGACTAGAGATTCCAATGTCCTACCGATCTGACGTCGTTGATATTTTCCACCAATTATTCTATTAGTTATTTTTTCAAGAATTTTCGATATATCAACTGATAAATCTAATATATCACGAATATATATATATTTTAGTTTTTTCTTCTTTAACTATTTTTGGCAAGATTTCTAATATTTTCTGATATATTAAGTATAAACCAATACATTCTGCACGATATAAAAAAATAATTTCCCATTATCAATACCATTATCTCGCCAAGATTTAAAACCGTACTTCGTCAACATTCCATGAAGTCATCAGTCGTCAATGATCAATGATCTCAGTCAGACTATTTCAATCACCTGATCCAATCCGGTTTTGAAAACATTAAGAAATGTAGTTCCATCGAACAAATTTAATCTTCGACACATCCTACCAACAAACTAATTCAGTGTTTTATTAAAAAAAACTTGGCTAATCTTAGGATAAGTTAAATTTATGTGAAAAAACAAATTTCCTTAGTCAACCAACGTGCAAATGCCAATGTCGGTTTGTATTTTTTAAAAACGACTTTTCCAACAGAAAAATTTTAAGTAAAAAAGTTAAAACCGTTGAAGGGCCTTTAAACTAAAGGACAAGGTAGGATAATACCGCGTGCAATGAAATAATTATTGAGCTTACACAAGCCGACACCGTGATTAGATTTGCATATCCAGCCGCCGCAGGCACTAAAATAGAGCTTTATAATTTTTATCTTTCTAACACAAGTGTCATCCACTCATCCCCACACTAGAAAAAAATATCACGGAGCCCAAAAGGTAGATTTTGCACAGAACCCCGGTTGTGTTGATTAATTTCTTTTCTTCTTTTTTTGCCAAAAATATTAATTTCTTTTTTAGGGGTATAAAGCAAAGGACAGGTGCAAGGAAATTGGACTTTTTAACCGAGAAAAAAGAAAAAAAAAAAAAGAAAAAAAGGCGGAAGTGGAGAGATTAAACCATTTTCTTCGTAAGATATCTAGACAATAAACACTAAACTACAAAACTCTTAAATTTTAATAAGAAAATTAGACTTGAGTAGACAGAGAACTAGATTACGTGTTATAAGATTAAACAACACCCAACATATGATTTGCGTAGCGAATTTAGCGCTCATTATTACGAGATTGCAGTCAAACATGATGTTGATCGATTTTCAACTTGCCAATCTCAACCATTTCCGATCCAATTAGCTATATAAAGGGAGATCTCGTCAATTCATACTTCATAGACTAGTTCAAAGTTCATACAGCTTTATTAAAGGGATAGACTCAATTTGAATGACTCAAAAGGACCCCCCACTCCACTCCCTCTCTATCTGTCACGCGTGCACACGCAAAAGCATAAAGGATATGTTACAAAAATAAGATTTACAGGTCAGACATTAAGAGAACGAATGATAAAAAAAGCACCGAGTTCTAATCTTTAGAAAATGGAACACCACAACTAAACTATACCTTTCTCTCTGAAATTCTTATTTGGTCTCAACCTATATTCATTTGTTACACCAAAATGAAGGTTTCCTCCCAAAAAAAAGGTAATAAATAAAGCTTGTAAACTTGTAGGCACAAAAATATTGGCAACCAGTAAGAAACAGGTAGAATAAAGCTTCGTCCTAACGACTCTAAAAGCCTCAACCAGGTGTGTGTTTGACAGTAGTCCAGCCTAGTGATGTTACCTGATATAAGAGCAGCTGCAACACTTGACCTCCTCAAATGTTTGGAAGCTTTGTCATTTTGTACGCAAAATCCTGTATATAAATCACAGCATATAATTCCCAACATTCTTTGAATAGTTATGCTTTTGAGTTGCTTGAATGTTGAATGTTAAGCATCATGAATAGATCTTCGCTTTAGCCAATGAACTAAGGACTGATTGAATATATAGCAAAAGGTTAAAAAATGTGGTGGTGCTGGCGGTGATGGCAAATGGTAAAGGTGATGTAAGGGGAAACATGTTTGATGGCATGAAGTTCCTAGATATTCCACATGTTCCATGAAATGATTCTCTGGTCACCTTTGATGGCAGGTTAAGTTAAATCAGTGAACCTAATATAGAAAAAATAAATAACACTGCTAGATGTCTATTTAGACAAGCATTCCTATTGTTGATGTACACAAAAGTTAATATGTGGAAAAGCACATAAATCCCACAAAAACACAGACCAATGCACCACTTCTACAAATGACAACAGTATCTGAGCCCCCCTATTACGTAATCCAAGCTTTTAAATGTGCTGCTGACAAATGCATGTCTTGGATAAGTTATAACATGGCCAGATGGTATGTTCATGATGCCACTACGTGCATTCATTCACATGAAGAGAGATGCTAATGTGATGACTTGATTATGAAATGGATGCATGCAACAGCTGCAAGATGCATCCTATCATGTAGTAGTTGTATTTGTCGGTGCATAAAGAACAGAGTACATCCCCTTCATGCTACTGGTAATTCATAGCTGGTGGAGCTCCGTTGGTGCCAGGTGCAGCCAGAGGGTAGCCAGAATCCTTCCTTTTCCCGAATGGGTTCTTCGAATATGTATATAGAAGTCAAGAAAATCACATACTTTTACATAATATATGCAGCAGCAGCAAAAAGTAACAGGCAAATGTGTAATCTACACCCGACGATAGCTTTTAAATTTTGTTACTTGTATTCTTTACTTATAAAGCTTTTAACATTAACCATATTAATTTATTGAGATTCAAATCTAGTTGCCTTCATTTTTCCTTAGATCTCTCTTTGGATGAAGGCAACTAATGGAAGAAAAATGATAAAATAATTAAAAGGATGGAAAATAAAAAGGAATAAAGAAACATCAAATGTGGTAACAAGATGCTAAAAGGATATTGTATCCGCATGCCAACTGAACCAGAACTGGGGATAACAGCACCCTGCAAACTATGGTGTACATTGCTGGCACTATTTACATCCTGCATGAGTAATGTAGAACATCTTTTAAGCAAATATCATGCAACAACACAATGTAACTAAATTTGGTTCTAGAAAATAACAAGAGGGTCGATGCACAGAAGATAAAATTACTTACTTCAAACTCAATAAAGCAAACAGTATGTCTTTCCTGTCTCAGGACCTTCATTTGCTTAAAACCAGGTTGTCTACATGACCAAAAATAATGAAATTAAGCAGAAGATTCCAATGATTAAAATGGCATCTGTGATGTTATAGATACATTTCAACAGCTAATGGAATTGATGGGGATAAGTGATACATACGCGCTAAAAAGTCCCCTCAATTCTTCCTCATTTATGTTCTCTCCCAAATTTCCAATGAATAGGGTATTGCATGGAGGGTTATCTTTTGCATTCTGTGGGAAAAATAAGAAATTAACAAATTAAAGTAGAAAGTTTAGGCCTCCTACAACATTACTTACGACAAACACCCAAGTAAGGAAGCTATCATCAAAAGTAAATAGATCTAATGTGTGCATGCATGTGTGCAGGTGCAGCCTTTAAAGCAAACATCTAAAACATGAAACTTTTAAAAAAGAAATTCACTGATAACATAACTGATTCTGCAACCAAATTCATTGAAAACTGAGTAAATGTAAATATGGAAGTTCCTTCCATTAGTTAACTTCATGAGTAGCCATTTGTTGTCTTTTTTTCTTTATTTTGATAAGTAGTAGTCATTTGTTGTCTTGATACTAAATTAGTTTGGTTTTGTTTCCCTTCTAACATACAGCTGCAGATTTTGTTTTTCTACACGCACATGCACATAACATACAACTCTCATTGTATGAAACTCAAACTCTGAAAAATCCATGTTTTTTATATTCAAAAGTATGATACAACATCTTATACTTCTCACAAGAGAAAAAAGGGTTTCTGAATAGTTTCTATATATACTTGTATAAAAATACTTCAATTTGACCGAATTTGTTAATACTTTTCTTGCACTATAATCATTTATTATGTCAGCATCTATTAAAAAGCTAAAAAATTAAAAATCCATGTATTGCTATTTATATTAAACATCAACATTTCATATTTTTATTTATATACTTGATTATTTTTTTTCCCTTTGGTCTAGTAAGGTTTTTTTTTTTTTGGCTACAATTTAAATGAGTTAGATCCCATTATCAAACATATATATTGAAGTATGCATGCATGCACACACATATTGATAGATAGATGGCAAGTTAAAAAATTCCCCTGGGTCTTTTTTTTTGGGATAGATTCATGCATTGGGTTTTCAACCCATGACCTCGCCCTCTATCTCATTATTGTGGAGGAGAAAGTGCCATTTGAGCTAGAGCTCATTTGTCAGTTACACCACTTAAAGATACACATATTAGATTTTTTAATCAAAGAAAATCAAAATAATTTAAACTATGAAAGTATGGAAAAACAATTAATATATGGCCAATAAGATCTAGCTAAACTGGAACCTCCTCCACCACCCAGCACAAAAGGAGATTATTTTACCCAACACATGCCTGCAGGGGTGCCCATGCCATGCCCATGATGTGGCCTTGGCTGCCTGCTGCTGGCATGGCATCACTTGCTGCATTATACGGACGCACGTGTGACCAGCCATGGGCTGCTGATCAGGCTTGTATGGTTTAGGTTAAAGGGGAGAAATAAGTAAATCAAGTGCCTAGATAGATTGTCATCTCATTTTTCTCACAGCCATCACAAAATGCTTCACCTAGAGAGAGCCTCTAGCCAACCTCAACAACCAGCAAACCACTCTCAAACCCAACATCACCTATGAGAGATCCTATAGTTTACGCCTGTGATCTAAACACAAACTAATTATTCATTAGTAGAACCATAAAATGCTGGAGTAATACCAATGAATCATCACATATAATACACAATGTAAGCAACAACTAAGATGGTGGAACTTAAAATCTAAAATTGCATCCATGATTTTACAATCACTTTAATAAGATACCATTTTTTTTTTTTTTTTTTTTGGGATAGGTAATTAGAGAAATATTATTAATGAGAAAAAATGGCAAGTACAAATTGTTCATGATGATGAACAACAAGAAACAGAAAAAACAAACAGCAAAACAAAAGAGAGGGAAATCAGAAATATAATCTAAGGAAAAACATAAACTCTGAAAGAGATAGAATCAATAAAGCCCCAACAACGAGACCACTCAAAAAGACTGCGCTGGCATAAAACCTTTAACTCATCCAATGTCTTCTCCATATTCTCAAAGGAGCGACGATTTCGTTTCAACCAAACAATCCACATTAAGCACCCTGGAAACAAATTCCAAATATTCGAGTTATGCTTCCCAAGCCACTGATGCCAACAGGATAACAATCCCGCCACCAATCCTGACATAACCCAATGAATACCAAAAGCCTGAAGCAAGAATGTCCATAAGGTATGTGTAACAGGACAATGAAGTAGAAGATGGTCTACCGACTCCCCATCACAACAACACATACAACACCGATTTACCAAAGGGCGACCCCTAAGCATGGGATTATCCAACGTGAGAATCCGATTGTGAGCAGCTGTCCACAAGAAGAAAGTCACTCACTTAGGAATCTTTGGTTTCCAAACACCATTCCAAGGAAACAAAAAATTCGGAGTACCCTAAATTGCTTGGTAATAAGATCGGGTGTCAAACTTACCATTAACTTTGAGCCGCCAACAAAGAATATCCCTCCTATCACCCTGAGGAATATGAGGTTGGATAAACTGAAGTAGAGAATAGGATGCAGCTAGTTCCCAATCTTCAAAAGCTCTATAAAACCTTAAATCTCACACTCTAAAATTACCTCCTTACGGAATCCACAAAACCTTAGAGATGCAAGCATCTTTGGAAGCTGAACACACAAAGAGCTCAGGATAGAGGTCAAGGTAGAAATTCAGTTGATCTTCTAAATCAAAGATAAGCTGTAATAACCAATAGCCCTATCAGTGCCATATAGCTCCAGTCACCTTTTCCCCCCAGGAAAAAATTTAGATCCTCACTAGAGTAACACCTCTTTTTGGTAACCCCTAAGATTCAAAGAGAAATCAAACGTCAAGGTAGCAATTCAGTTGATCTTCTAAATCAAAGATAAGCTGTAATAACCAATAGCCCTATCAGTGCCATATAGCTCCAGTCACCTTTTCCCCCAAGAAAAAAAATTTAGATCCTCACTAGAGTAACGCCTCTTTTTGGTAACCCCTAAGATTCAAAGTCACTACCTTTAAAATTTTTTCCTACAGCCAGATGAACTTCATTCCAAGTGACATTTTCTAACTTATGTTTACTTCAGAATGTCTTGCAAGTCTATGGTTTCAAGACTAATCATGTACAGAAGGAACATAACATTTCAGTCAAGACACAAGCAATCACAACATATATGTTCAATGATTATTGACACTAAGGTCAGATATATCAGCATATTGCTAAGCATCAAGAGCACCCACAACAACTTATCAAATATCTGTACTGTAAAAACTCATCAAATTACAACCTGAAATGATTGTGTTGTGAGATACATATAGCAAGTTGAGGGCATCGATCATACATAAGTAGGGTATACGGAGAATAATTAGTTTACAAAAAATATTTCAAAACAGCAACTTCTCAAACTGAGGTGCAATGACAGAAACCAGGCACATAGGCATTACCTGAACAGGTACATAACTACTAGGTGCTGGCACAGGAGCAGGAGCAGGCATTGGTACTGGAGGAACAGGGTAGCCTCCATATGGATCATATGGAGGAGGAGGAGGTGGTGGAGCCATATACCTATGCCATGGAGCAACATCAAGATGTTATCAAAAGAAGTAATATAAAAATTCTCAATGTAGCTTAAACCACATGCACAACTAGACTCTTCTCTAGAGTATATAACTTCCCTATGTCGTTAAATCTTTAGATACCTGATACTAAAGAAGATACAGAAGAGGAAGAAATGATTTTTTCTTACCCATGTGGCCCCCAAACATGCGCTGGAGGAGGAGGATGGAAAGGAGATGGACTTGTATAACCAGTGTGTGTATAATCACCCCCAGTTCGCAAGCGTTTACTTTGATCATATGGGCTTGAATCCGCAACTATTCCTACATAACAGTTCAGATTAGCATAGGGCATCACAATAAATGATAGAAGCAAACTCTCAGCAGCCATTCCAAAACAAATTGAACCATTCAAACCCATTGATAGTCACAAGCAAGCTATTCAAGCAATACTAATACTTTATTTTATTTTCTTATTTCCTTTCTTCTTTCTCTCTTTTTTCTTTTCCAACTGATGCCAAAATAGCACACTAGTGACTCAACTCAACTCTTTTTCTAGATGCAAACGTGACACACTTGAAGAGGTCCTAATCACTGGAACATAATGTAGAAATTTTACGTAGTTCAGCTGCCACAAACAAGTCACAACCTATCATTAATCTTTACAGCTCTGTTCTAAAGGGATAAGTAAAGAAACCCTCTTTAAGAATTAGCCCTTTCAAATAATATCATTAATCTTCCATACCAAAAAAAAATAGTTAATGCAATTTTCCCAGAGATGGTGTTGCAACCAAAAAAGATAATACATTGAAAATGGACACATCACCCCATCCTGTTGATTGTCGCGATTTGTTCGAAGCCATAATCAAAACGAGGAGGAATTTGATAGGCAGGCAGAGTCGCGAAGAAAATTTATATTGCCAACTTTCAATGCAATTTGCGTCACTTTTATTATAGACACCCTTGCTCTGCGAGTTGGCTTGTTATATTTTTAAAATTTTTTTTTTCTCACATTTATCTCTCAAAAATTTTTGAAACATAAACCAAAAACAAAACAAAAAGAATGAAACTCTACTCGTATTTGATAGAAACCTAGGCCATTGGAAACCAAAGATTTCGAGTGGTGCCACAAACAAGTCACAACCTATCACTAATCTTTACAGCACTGTTCTAAAGGGATAAGTAAAGAAACCCTCTTTAAGAATTAGCCCTTTCAAATAATATCATTAATCTTCCGTACCAAAAAAAAAATAGTTAATGCAATTTTCCCAGAGATGGTGTTGCAACCAAAAAAGATAATACATTGAAAATGGACACATCGCCCCATCCTGTTGATTGTCACGATTTGTTCGAAGCCATAATCAAAACGAGGAGGAATTTGATAGGCAGGAAGAGTCACGAAGAAAATTTATATTGCCAACTTTCAAAGCAATTTGCATCACTTTTATTATAGACACCCTTGCCTTGCGAGTTGGCTTTTTATATTTTTTTTAAAAATCTTTTTTTTTTCCCTCACATTTATCTCTCAAAAAATTTTGAAACATAAACCAAAAATAAAACAAAAAGAACAAAACTCTACTCGTATTTGATAGAAACCTAGGCCATTGGAAACCAAAGATTTCGAGTAGTGCCACAAACAAGTCACAACGTATCATTAATCTTTACAGAACTGTTCTAAAGGAATAAGTAAAGAAACCCTCTTTAAGAATTAGCCCTTTCAAATAATATCATTTATCTTCCATACCAAGAAAAAATAGTTAATGCAATTTTCCCAGAGATGGTGTTGCAACCAAAAAAGATAATACATTGAAAATGGACACAACACCCCATCCTGTCGATTGTCGCGATTTTTTGTTCGAAGCCATAATCAAAACAAGGAGGAATTTGATAGGCAGGCAGAGTCGCGAAGAAAATTTATATTGCCAACTTTCAATGCAATTTGCGTCACTTTTATTATAGACACCCTTGCCTTGCGAGTTGGCTTTTTATTTTTATTTTTTTAAATTCCTTTTTTTTCTCTCACATTTATCTCTCAAAAAAAAATTTGAAACATAAACCAAAAACAAAACAAAAGGAACGAAACTCTACTCGTATTTCATAGAAACCTAGGCCATTGGAAACCAAAGATTTCGAGTAGGAGATGCAAAAGTGTTTTGTCCTCACACACACACACACTATTTTGACTTTACCAGCTTCTAATCAAAACTCCTACACACACACTTTCAAATTTCGATTTTACTGGTTCCAAGAAAAAATTCCTACACACAATCGCTCACTCACTCACACACACACACACACACAGAAATTCGATATTACTAGTTTCCAATCAAAATGCCTAAACTCACTCACTCACTCACTCACTCACTCACTCACTCACACACACAAAACTTCGATTTTATTAGTTTCCAATCAAAATTCCTACACGCACAAATTCGATTCTACTAGTTTCCAATCAAAATTCCTACACACACATAGATATATGTAAAGATCCAACAAATCTTATACTCTCTATCCTCTAATCTAAGCTAATTTCACATATAAATGCAATAAAATAAAAGGCAAAAAATTAAGAAAAATCAAAGTTAGTTTGAGTTTCAATTTTCACCACCTCTTTTCACAAACAGATTCTTCTTCGCCATCTCCGTGTGCAACACCGACTTCGACTCCGCATCAAAAACCATCTCCTACACCAAAAAAATCAATCAAAAACCATAATTCAATTCAAAATCCAAAAATTAAATTGAGATCAAACGGTCCAGACCTGAAGAGCATCTTTGGCGGCGAGAGCGAACTGAGCGTTGGAGAAGAGAGCGAATCCCATAGGCTTCTCACCTTTGAAGTTAACCTGAGAAGCTTCGTAGCCAGGTAGCCATCGCAGAAGGTTTTGCAGCTCCCTCTCCTTCACGTCTTCGGGCAATCCCGTTATGAAGATCGTGCGGACCTCGTCGGAGGGAGCGATTGGCGGAGCGTGCGGAGGAGGGGCGGCGGCGGCCACCGCTGGAGGAGGCGGAGGAGGAGCTGCGGCTGCTGCCGGAGGCCATTGCTGGTGGTACGGATGGATGCCTGCACCTGCCATCTAGAAAGATCGCTAGATTTGGTTGCGAAAGTAAGATAAGGAGAGTATCAAATGCCCTACTACACAGTCACAGACAACCAGATATAACAGATTTTTATTTATTACAGCAAATAAAAACAACCTCTATTGGTTTTTCCCTCGGTTTATTTATTTATTTTTATGGATTTTTTATTTATTGATTTTTTTTCTCTTTGAATTTTATTTTATACAAGTAATTATTAGGTATTTCGAGGCTATTAATTTAGTTTTTATTGAAAAATTTAAAAGTGTAATTTGTATTTTTTTTTTCAAAATAAAATCAAATTTATGGAGTTTGTTACCTAATTGCTTCAAATTTTTTAACTTATTACACACTTTATTTTAATTTTAAAAATAATAAATTATTACAAAACAAATTAACAACTTAAAACATTAGAAGGTATTTTTTTTTCTTATTTTTAGGTAACTTTTTTTATTTTTGGCTGAGTATAAGGTAATTTTTTTTTTTTTTTTTAAGAAACAAACACAAGGGAAAAGAGTGAATAAGTTATTTTTCAAGTTGCTGAAAGTTTTTAACACTGAGATTTCATTTATGATTCACAAGGAAGGATTTTTGGTAGCTAGATAGATTACGGTATAACTTATACAAATTAATGTTATATATTTTGGTTAATATATATTCAAAAAACGTTCAATGGTAATACTAAAACATTTTAAACTATATCATTTACAATTTTAAAATTATATCACGCATGAAAAGTTGAAATTTAATCTAAAAATAACAATAAAATATGGAATTTTATATAATTATATCTCCATAACTAATTGCTATAAACAAACATTTTGGAAGAAGAATTAATTATTACATCACTAAATTCTTTTTTTAACTTGCCAAATTGATAACATGATACCAATTTTCTACCCTTTACTGCTACTCATGGATCATTGAGCATTAGCATTGGTGATGCTAAAAAGTTATATTGCTATTTTTAGCACCGCCAAATGCAAAAGTAAGGCTCCATTGGTGGAGTTATAACCAAATTTTTTGACTTCTTTGCTACAGCTATTTTTGACTGTGCACTGTAGCTCAAATGTATAATGAAATAATGATATTTTATTTGCCTCTTCAATTAAAAATGTTTCATTGTTTCCTTTTTTTTTTTCTTTTCTATTTTTCTTTCGTACGTCCTCTGGTTTAGTCTTCAACCTCTCCCCTTTTGTTTTTCCTCTATTCCTCCAACCAATCCAAATCTTCCATAGAAGCTCACTCTCTCCTTTTTATTTTTTTCCCTCTCTTCCTTCGCTCGCTGCCAACCCATCAAATTTGCCCAGCCACCGACCCATCGAAGCTCTATGCTCGGTCAAGGCAACAGTAAAATGGTGCCATGATCGGCGATGGCGGGAATTCTAGGTTCATGGGTTTTGGATTGCTAGGTTTCTAGTGTTTGATTTTTTTTTTTTTTTTTGTGTGTGTGTGTGTGTGTGTGTGTGTGGGTTTGGTTGTGACTGTGGATTGTTGTTGAAATGGCAGTTTGGTGGCCGTGTTGGTGGTGGTTTGGTAGCTGCGGTTGTAGTTGTCGTGGGCTGTGTTGGTGGTATTGGTTGTGTTGGGTTATGGTTGTGGCTGTGTTGGTGGTGTTTTGATTTTTTTTTTTTTCTTGTCGTGGGTTGTGGTTGCCACATGGAGGTTGTTGCTGGTGGAGTGGTGGTGGAGGTGGATGTGGCTGGCTGAAAGGTTTTTGTGGTTGATATTTTTTTATTTTTTTCATTTTAATGAGTTCTTTATATTATTTTAATCAAACAACTACATATATAGATCTATTGATGTTGAGTGTGTAAAGTTGAATTTATTCAACTATGTGTTGGCTTTATTCCGTGCCAAATTTGCTTGTAATTCAGTATTTAAAAATCCTATATTTAGGTGGGAATAATGTAAGGGTTGTATGTAAAAGAGTGTGAAGAATTGATCAAGTGTGTACATCAAGAGACTTCTCATAATTGGATCTCGTGAATGACTCGCAAGTGGTGACTCGCCAGAATCCAGCACATGTGTGGAGCATGCAGGAAATTGAAGGGTCAGGACAGCTGGATCACTACAGGACAAAAAGTGATCCAGCTAAATACAGGATTTTTAGCGACTGGAACTCGCGACTTGTTACAGTCATGAGTGACTCGCTAGTACACCCTGTTTTGCTGAAAAATGACTTTTCACATTCTTTCTCATACCCTACTATAAATATCATTATACCCACGAAATGTAGAGAGCTTCCAGAGAGAATTTTGAGAGATAAACCCTAGAGAAAAATAAGATTAACTCATCCACAATCTTATACCTTTGAATCTCCAAATTCCTCTACTCTCATCCTCTCCATTGTCATACCCATGAGAGGATCTTAAGCCTAACCCTTACCTCACCACATTCAGAGCGGTGAGAAGATTCTTGGTGTATTGGGAAGCAGTTCAAGAGAGAACCAATTCATTTTGGTTGATACAATGGGCTTATTGCGGGATCTAGTAAGTTAGAAAAGACAAGGTTAGGCGTAACCCTGTTGGAATAAGAAGCTTAAAGGGCTTAGGTGCATCGGGTAGATTAAGCTTTAAGGGTCTATTGCTATTCATGTATCCCAATTAATTTTTTAGTGGATCATTTCACCGCTTGGAGGGCGGCAGAGAGGTTTTTTGCCAAGTTCTTCAATTTCCTCTCTTTGATAACATGTGTTGGTGTTATCTTATGCTTGCTTCTCTTTAACCCTTACTCTTTGCTTTTAAATACTGTTGTGTTGTGATTAAATTATGGCTTAGAGTTGTTTGCTTGTTTGGGTATAGCTTATATTTATCATTTCGTACATATATTGTTTAGGTATAAGATTGTGTTGGTATTTTTGTAATTGGGGGTCTAAATATTCACTAGTGTTTTACACATTAGGTGAGCTTTCCCTTGGTATCAGAGCGAGTACACTTTGACAGATTTCTATATCCTAAGTGTGATCCTTGACCCCTAGGATGGATAGGTCTCAATCCCTCAATGCACCTCCCTTCTTTGATAGGAGTAATTACGCATTTTGGAAAGTGCACATGCGTTCATTTTTGTGCTCTATTGATGAGAGTATATGGGTGTGAGAGACCGCCAAAATTGGGGGTGTCTCTCAAAAAAGAGATTTAGGTATTTTTTATGGCACCTCTCTTTTTAGGTAAGTAGTGTGGAGTTGCCACTTATTTTTTATACAAAAAATAAGAAAAAAATAAATATATACAAATACATGATTGAATTGTTCCTTTTCATTGATTGAATAAAAGATTACATAATTGAAACATTGAAAATTACATGGCTTTGGGTCCTAGTTACATTCTACCCAAAAAAAAAAAAAAACAAGGCCTAGATTTACTTATCCAAAAACATAAATTAGGAGGCTAGATTACAGAATGGGAAGGCGTTAGGCACCCATTTCGCCCAAACAAAGTCTGGTCTTCTAGACTCTTGTGACCAATGTACCTTTTTTATGCATGCTATGGATGATATGTTGAACATGTGAATCAAAACTAAGTCACACAGATTTATTTATGAATGTATCCTCTTCTTTAAAAAAAAAAAAATTAGATCTATTTTAGTGGTGATAAAAAAATTGATTTTATTTTGGTTTAGAAAAAAATCAGATATGTTTTTAAGAATCTAGAAAAATGGTTTTTGGAGATAAAAATTCAGATCTGTATTTAAGAACTAAAAAAAAAAAGGTTTTTATTTTTTATTTTTTTATTTATTTTTTATGACAGAAAAACTAGATCTGTGTTTATATGTACAAAAAAAAAAAATGGACAAGATTTTTTTAAGAAGAGAATTTCACTCATAACATAAATTTATGCTATATGAATTAAACAAAACAAAACAACCATAAACACAATCATGCTTAATCTTTTTCTTTGTTTCAAAATTTGCATATGTTAAAAACAAATCTGTATCTAAAAAAGATACAAATCAGTTTTTGATTTGAGAAAAATTCATATCTGCATCTAATGAAGATGCAGGTCCATTTTTTTATTGAAGAAAAATTCAGATCTACATCTAAGAAAGATGTAGATCTATTTTTATTTCAAGAAAAATTCAGATATACATCTAAGAAAGATGCAGATCTATTTTTATTTTAAGAAAAATAATTGGTTACGTGCAGATTATTGAATTTATGAAAGAGATTATAACAATTACACATAAAAAATCAACATAATCTAAGCAATGATTAACAATTCATATTATGGATAAAGAAAAGCATGCATTCACATAAAAAAGAAAGACATAAAGAAAAGGAATAGGGTGATTGAAAACAACCTCTTACATAGAGCACTTCTTGTTCTTGAGAGGATGTTTTAGAGTTCAAAAAAATTTATTCAATTATCTTTGAAACCTAAAAACCCTAATTTTAGCAGCAAATATTAGAGAGGAATAGCAAATATCTGCAATTTGAGATCCTCAAAACGTATGCCTCTCAGAGCGTAAAAAAAAGGTTCTGAATTATGAGATCCAATCTCTATTTATAGAGGCTAGAAGACTCTAAAAAATAGCCCTTACATGTAGAATACAAATTGGGACTCATCCTTTTACGAAAAGATCGAAAAGGGTGTGCATTATCGTCACTCATAGGGAGTTAGGCCAAAACCCAAAAGGAAAGTGTCGTCTGGCACTCCAAAAGTGCTGAATAGTGCTCTTGAATGCCGAACACACTTTTGTGTTCGGATGTGTTTTGGACTCTTTTTCTAGGGTTTTTTTATCCAATCCTTATACCTAGACATGTTTTCATCCTTGGTCCATGAATTTTTTTATCTCTTTTCTAGATAATTCAGACCTTTTCAGGAACAATTATCTTGTGGTTAAATTCTTTAAAATAAATCTTGATAAAGTTCAGATTATCCACAATATTATTGTTATCCAATCATCCCTTTTATTCCTATGCATGCATCCCTATTTTAAACACTAATTATCAACCAATCACAAAATTATTTAATTAATTTTAATTGTTTAACCAATTAGAATTAATTTAAACTAATTATGCGTGGTAGACTCTACCTAGACACAATACATGTTGAAAATGCAAACTTAATCATGCGATATCTTTCAATTTGATGGTCTAATTTGGAAACCAAGCACACCGTTGTGACTGTTAGAATCTTAAGATCATTTTTATGATATGCAATGAATGAATTGATGCATGTAATGCCAAAACAAACTGATGCATGTAATGCAAGGACAAATTAATGCATGTAATGCAATCATGAATTTTGGGGTACACGGATGGTCACTCTAGTCATTCTCCTTGATTAAATCATAGGTGCAAAATCTAGTGTCTACAGTGGGATGCTGTTGAAGTTGGTTGGACAAGGCCGGAGGCTGCCAAATCTACTTGGAATAAGGCAGCCCTTACAGTGGCTATTGCTAATAGTAAAGCTCTTAATGCTATATTTTGTGGTGTCTCACCGGATGAATTTCACAGGATTTCTCATGTGTCGATTGCCAAGGAGGCATGACAAATTTTGGAGACTACTTACGAAGACACCAAGAAGGTGAAGGATACCAAGCTTCAAATGCTTACCACTCGATTTGAAGAATTGAAGATGAGCGATATGGAAAGTTGAATGAAGTGGTAATCGGGAAATTTAACTTGGGTGAGAAGATGGAGGACTCCAAAATTGTCAGAAAGATCCTTAGATCATTGCCAGAGAGCTCTTGTGCAAAGGTGACCACCATTGAGGAGAGCAAGGATCTTGATGAGATAAAAGTCGAAGAACTCGTCGGTTCTCTTCAAACATATGAGCTGTCTCTACCATTTCAAAGGAAGAGCAAATCCCTTGCTTTTAAGACAATCAATGAGAGAATTAAAGCTCAAGATTCCTCAGATGAGGATGGGGTTGAAAAAGAAGTGGCATACCTTGCAAAGAACTTTCGCAAGTTCTTGAAATTCAAAAAGGATGGGAAGTCATTTAAGAAAGGCAAATTCTCCAATTTCAAGAAAGACAAGAAGGACTTCAAGGAGGATTCCAAAGGCTCTTCTCCATCTCAAGCAGTGACTTGCTATGAGTGCAACGGGCGTGGTCATGTGAAGAAAGAATGCCCCACCTATTTGAAAGCAAAGGGTAAAGTCTTGGTTACAGCCCTTAGTGACTTGGATAGCTCCAACTTTGATTTGGAAGAAAGCTATGATGGGGAAGGAAACTACTCCACTTTTATGACCATTGCACCCATAGACTCTTCGGAAGATTTAAGCAATCTAGTGGAAGAGCTTGGTGAACATACCAAAGTGGAGTCTATGGGTGTTGGAGACGAATCTGAAGATGAAGAAGAAGAATGCGTCTACAAAAGGAACCAATAGATTGCAAGAATCCTGCAATGCCCTTCTTGAGAATAGTGGAGAATATGCTAGAGTGGCTAAGGCAACCATTAAAAAGATGAAGAATGCAGAACAAGATTACAAAAGCATTCTCGTGCGGTACAAAGAGACCAAATGTGAAGTTGAAGAGCTGAATGAAGAGCTAACGAATGCCTATTTTAGGATAAAGTTTCTTGAGCTTGAGGTTATTCAAGCTAATGCCAAAGTGGAGTGTGTTGCCTCCAAGAAACTTGATGAGGTGCTTGCCTATCAAAAGCCCTCTTCAGATAGAAGTGGCTTAGGGTATACCGGAGAAAGTAGCTCAAGCTCTCAAGTGTCTAATGAGATGAAGTTTGTCAAAGCCAAAGAACCATAGGTAACAACTCCTTTTATTGAAATGTAAAAGTTGAAAAGAAGCCAAATGTGGTGACTCAAAAGGTTTTGACAAAGCCTCCAAATTCAATTGTGGCAAAGCCCAAGGCAAAAGGTAAGTCTCTTCCTAAGGCACAAAGAGGTCCTCAAACATAACACTTTTGCCATCATTATGGAATCCAAGGACACACTGAGCCAAATTGTCACAAGCTTCAAGCATTGAAGAATGCGGGTCTTCAAAAGCCAAGAAGACAAGGAAAGGGTAAAGGGAACCCCAAGCAATCAAAAGAGCAACAAGTAGAACCGGTTGTGAGTGACGTGATGAAAATGATTGACACCATCACCTCATGTTTGGCCAACATCACCCTAAGGTTTGAGAATCGTGGCTCAAGTACCCAATCCTCCAAGGATATCACACCAAATGCACATGCTGTGTGGGTGAAGAAGGGTACTCATGCATAAGTATTATAACATGTCCATGCATTAATTTTTTCAATATGTTGTGACATTGTTGTTTAGTAATAAAAAAAATTAATAAGAGGAATATACTTTCTTAATTACCAAGGAGTATATTACTTGGTATTAAAAAAACGTAATATGTAAAAGGTGTGTATAATACACCAAAAGTCTTTTAGTTTAGTGGCTTTGCCTTTCTCTTCTATTAGAACAACTAAAGTTTAAATCCCCCAATTTATAATAACAGTTGAATTATCTCAAAGAAAATGTGTAATAGTTAAGACATAGGTAGTAGCATTGCATCCTGTCTCTGCTCATGTATTTGTGTTAGGACTAAGGAGGGAAGTGTTCATTTATGACTTTGGTGACAACTTAATTAGGAGAACGAGACAATGAGTAACAATTACCCTTTCGATGGAGACTTATGGGTATTGCTAAAAAACACAATCATCACAATCAAGAAGTATCATTATTATCATTAGTTTTAATTTTTTTTTTTTATAACTCAAAATAAGATTTTCATTCAACAATCTAAGATACACCAGCCAACAATTGGAAGATTAGGGTGATCATTAGTTTTTATGTTATGTTGATTTTATTGTTATTTTGTTTATGTTCATGTATATTGTTATTAGTTTCACTTTACCTCCCTAAAAAACACTCATTAATGATATATATCATTCAAACAACAAATCTAACCATAAGAGAAATCCTTATCTCAACAAAAAAATATTTTGGTCGGCTAGATTTTTCCAAATGTAAGTAGAAGAAAAGAATTCAACTTAATTCCTAGAAAGGTAATAAAAAATAAAATAAAATAAAAACTTCAAGGGTGGGGTCATTCATGGGCAACTTATTGTTTTTGATTATAAAGAATTGCCCAACATGGATCATCCTCTTTGTTGGAGCTTTAGGTAACGCATGGAGCTATTTCTCATTCTGGAAAATTGTAAATCTAAAGGAACAAATTCCAAGGTACTACTCATTGTGTTGAGGAATTAAACTCAACCCACATCAATTGTTTTATAGAACGTTCTGCAAAGCCTTTTTATTTTACTTTTTTTATTTATTTTTAGATGAAAATTGAAGATTGTCAGTGGGTGCGAGGTGGAGCATCCTCACTCTTGCGAACCACAGGCAATGCATTGGGGTATCTCTCCTTTTAGATGATTGTAAATTGAAAGGAACCGATCTCAAGGTACTATTAATTGAATTGAGGAATCAAACTCAAGCCATATCAATTGTGATGGTGTCACAAATAATCCAAGTCCATAACTCGTCCATATGTCTCGTCCAACGAAAGAAGCTACAATAGGCGGAGAAAATTGCAAGCGTACTGGCGAACCTCGTCCATATATGGACGAGGAATACTTCAAGAAATCTACTCATCGTTTACGAAGGACGAGCCTTCCAAGATGGTCTCGTCCATCTTCCACTAAAAGTGGACGAGCTCATCTTGGAGGACTCGTCCATCCTTACTAAGGATGGACGAGTTCATCGGCCTGTCCGACCTTGGTAACTTCCACAGCGGTTATGGAAGTTACCCCAATTCTCCGGACTCCTCGATATTGGGAACGGTTACTAAACAGATAACCGTTCCACACACACACTATATAAGGCTTCTTCGATGAAGGGTAAGGGGATTCAGACATTTTTATTTTGGAGAAAATACTTATTCCTTACAGAGTTCAAAAGTAACTAACTTCATCATCGGAGGAATTTTGGCCGGTCACCACCGGTCCCCTCTGATTCAGTGTTCTTTGTATTACAGGAGATAGCCCAAAGATCATCGCTCGAGTCTTGTCAACCCACTGATATCCAAGGAATCATCAGTTGGCGCCGTCTGTGGGAAGAGATTGTTTCACAGTTTACTTCTCCGTGACAAAGGGTTGATGGTTCGGACTAGATCAAGGGCTACTAGCCCAGGCCATCAGGGAAGCAGCAACCCGCATCACGATCGCCAGTCTGCACCGGTCATGCAGTCATCTGCCCAACATGCACAATCTATGGCAGACGCTATGGCGGAGTTGACTCGCCAAAACCAAGAATTACGAATGGAGATTAACATGAGGAGGCAAACACATGAAGAACGTGAAGGAGGACAAACACAGAATCATGGCGGAAGAGAGAATACCGAAGTTGGAAGTCAGTTTAGAGGCACCACTTCACGAACGGTACCACACTTGAAGGAAGAAATGGACCAAATGAAGAGAGTTATGGAGGAAATGAAGGAGAATATGAAAAGGGCGAATCCGATAGAAGATTTGGTTCACAGGACTGATTCTCCCTTTACGGCTTCCATCAACGGTCACCCCCTACCATCAAAGTTCAAGTTGCCTTCTCTGGATTCATATGATGGAACACGTGACCCGTTTGATCACATAGCCACTTTCAAGACCACCATGCATCTTCAAGGGGTGCCTGATGAGATAATGTGTAGAGCCTTCCCTACCACCCTTAAGGGTTCAGCGCGAGTTTGGTTTAGCAAAATACCTCCAAATTCGGTGAGTTCTTTTGAAGAGTTGAGCAAGTTGTTTGTTAACAATTTCATCGGGGGACAAAGGCACAAGCGTTCCTCGTCCAGTTTGTTGACAATAGAGCAGGGAGAGAACGAGAGCCTTCGGTCATTCATCACCCGTTTTAACAGAGAAGCTCTCAGTGTGGATGAAGCAGATGATAAGCTTCTACTGGCAGCCTTCCATAACGGGGTGAATTCGGATCTGTTTATACACAAGCTCTATGAAACAGAGCCCCAGTCCATGGCCGAACTCGTCCATTCGGCTCAGAATTTTATGAATGCAGAAGATGCAATCATTGCTAAGAAGAGGAAGAGGTCTGAGAGAATGGACGCAAATCCCAGTCGCCATCACGAGCAAGGTACTCGTCCAAAGAAGGGACGGACGGAGGAAAGGAGAGACCGAGAAAGTAAGAAGCCAGGTCCTTCAGTACGAAACCAGCAGTATACCCCTTTAAACGCCCCGCTTGAGCAAGTCCTTATGCAAATCAAGGATGATCCTTCCCTGAAATGGCCAGAGAAGTTGAAGGGGGATCCCAACAAGCACAACAGGAACAAGTATTGTCGCTTCCATAGGGATCATGGTCATGACACAGACGAGTGTTTTGACTTAAAGCAACAAATTGAAAATCTCATAAGGCAAGGGAAGTTAAGGGGGTTCCTTGGACGAGACCAGAGGGACGAGAAACAGAAGGGAAAGATGGAAGAATCATCGCGACCACCACTCGGGGAGATAAGAGTCATCATTGGGGGAAGTTCAACTGGCCAGTCGTCCAAGTCCAGGAAAGCGTATTTAAAGGTAGTACAGAACGTCCAGCTTTCTGGACGATCACCGAGAGCAAGGTCTATGGACGAGCGGACAATCACTTTCACGGACGAGGATGCTGACAGAATTCATCACCCTCATGATGATGCCCTCGTCATCTCCTTACTAATTGCAAACTACACAACCAGAAGAGTGCTTGTGGACAATGGGAGCTCAGCTGACATTCTATACTATCCCGCTTTTCAACAAATGAAGTTAGGACGAGAACAGCTCCGTCCAGTGAACTCCCCCCTAGTAGGTTTTGGTGGGATGAAGGTGCAACCAGTGGGTACCATTTCCTTATCTGTGGTAGTGGGGGCATATCCACGACAAATCACCAAGGAGGTGAACTTCCTTGTGGTCGATTGTCCGTCCTCATACAATGCCATAATTGGGAGACCAACTCTGAATAGTTGGAAAGCCGTTACCTCAACTTACCACTTATCGGTCAAGTTTCCAACAGAACACGGGGTTGGACAGGTACAAGGTGACCAACTGGCAGCAAGAAAATGTTACTTGGCCATGCTGGCCATGGATGAACAAGTTCAAGCAATGAATATTGAAGAAAAGAAGGTTGTAGCAGAGCCTACTGAAGCATTGGAAGATATTTCCTTGGATGAAGATAACCCTGAGAGGTGTACCAGGGTTGGAGCAGATTTAGAAGAGAAGATTAAAAAGGACCTCGTCCAATTTTTGAAGAAAAACATTGATGTGTTTGCGTGGAGTCACGAGGATATGCCGGGTATAGACCCTAGTGTCATTACCCACTGTTTGAATGTATGTCCTTCCTCCAAACCTGTGCGGCAAAAGAAGAGGGTGTTTGCCCCTGAGAGAGATACTGCAATCAAGGACGAGGTCCAAAAGCTGATGGTAGCAAAGTTCATTCGGGAAGTGTACTACCCGGATTGGTTGGCCAATGTAGTAATGGTCAAAAAAGCCAATGGCAAGTGGAGAATGTGCGTGGACTTCACCGATCTGAACAAGGCTTGCCCCAAGGATAGTTATCCGCTACCGCGCATTGACCAGTTAGTAGATTCAACTGCAGGCCACAAGTTGCTTAGCTTCATGGATGCCTTTTCAGGATACAATCAGATAAGAATGGACGAGGCTGACCAAGAGAAGACATCTTTTGTCACCAGTCAAGGCTTATTCTGTTATAAGGTGATGCCGTTTGGTTTAAAGAATGCAGGGGCGACATATCAGAGGTTGGTGAACCACATGTTTCGTCCGCAGATTGGGCGAAATGTGGAAGTCTATGTAGATGACATGCTGGTAAAAAGTCAGGACGAAGGAAGGCATCTAGACGACCTGCAGGAGACATTTGAAACATTGAGGCAGTATCGCATGAAGCTGAATCCTAGCAAATGTGCCTTTGGAGTATCATCAGGGAAATTCCTTGGCTTTATGGTATCCCACAGGGGAATTGAAGCGAATCCAGATAAAATTCAAGCAATATTGGACATGAAGCCACCGCAAAATACCAAGGAAATCCAATCCCTCACTGGACGAGTCGCTGCGCTTAACAGGTTTGTCTCTAAAGCTACTGATAAATGTTTTCCATTTTTTAAGGTTCTCAAAAAAGCATTCGAATGAACCGACGAGTGTCAGAAAGCTTTCAAAGATTTGAAGGAATACCTTACTATGGCACCGCTGCTGAGTCCATCAGTGGAAGGAGAAGAATTATATTTATACTTAGCGGTAACCCCACACGCCGTGAGCTCAGCATTGATAAGAGAGGAAGATAAAGTGCAAAGACCTGTATACTATACAAGCAAGGCATTAAAAGGAGCGGAAGGACGGTATCCACAAATGGAGAAATTGGCCTTCGCACTAATCACCGCTTCAAGGAAGCTGAGGCATTATTTCCAAGCACATGTTATTAATGTTATGACAGATCATCCGCTCAAGAAGGCAATGAATAGACTGGAAGCTGCAGGACGATTAATCCAGTGGGCTGTGGAGCTAAGTGAGTTCGATATCAGGTATCAACCAAGGCATGCCTTAAAAGCTCAAGCCCTAGCAGATTTTATTGCGGAGTTTACCCCAAGTCATAATGAGACAGAAGACAATAAGAGATGGATCGTCCACGTGGATGCTTCGTCTACACGGCATGCAGGAGGAATTGGTGTGGTCCTGCAATCCCCAGAGGGAGACAAACTGAAACATAAAGTCCGTCTATAGTACCAAGCGACTAACAATGAAGTCGAATATGAAGCCCTCCTCAAAGGGCTAGAATTGGCTAAGTCCGTGGAAGCCAAGTCCATATGTGTCATGGGGGATTCCCAACTGATCATGGGGCAAGTGAATGGAATGTATGAAGCGAAGGAAGAACGAATGAAGAAATACCTTGGTAGGGTGATGCGCCTTGTGAAAAGGTTTGAAAAGGCTGACTTCGTTCAAATCCCAAGGGAGGAGAACGTGGAAGCTGATACTATAGCAAAAGAAGCCTCAGCAGATGAATTATTAGAGAAGTCAGATGAAGTTCAATATATGCCAAGTATAGATGTCCAGGAAGTACAACAGGTGGATAATCGAAAAAATTGGATGACTCCCATTATATCATACTTGAAAGACGGACGACTACCAGAAGAGAAGGACGAGGCCAGAAAGGTGAGGGTGAGATCAGCTAGATACGTCCTTATGAATGAAGTGCTATACAAGAGAGGTTTCTCTCAACCTTACCTTAGATGCTTAGCTCCGGACGAAGCAAACTACGTGCTAAGAGAAGTTCATGAAGGGGCATGTGGCAATCACTCAGGAGCCAGATCACTTGTCCACAAGGTCGTCCGTGCAGGGTATTACTGGCCAAACATGCAAGCTGATGCTAAAGCATACGTTAAGGTCTGCGACCAATGCCAGCGATTTAGCAACGTCCCCAGGCAACCATCGGAATACCTCACCCCAATGGTGGCACCGTGGCCCTTCGCACAATGGGGACTGGACATTCTGGGTCCCTTCCCTTTGGGAATAAGGCAAATGAAGTTTTTAGTGGTGGGCATCGATTACTTCACCAAATGGGTGGAGGCAGAACCGTTGGCAAATATCACACAACAGAATGTGAAAAACTTCGTGTGGAAGAACATTGTATGCAGATTTGGAGTGCCGAAGGTATTGGTGTCTGACAACGGACGACAATTTGACAATGCACTCTTCAAGGACTTTTGCTTACACTTTGGAATCCAGAACCATTACTCCTCGCCTGCACACCCCCAAGCCAACGGCCAGGCTGAAGTTGCAAACCGATCCTTGTTGAAAATCATCAAGACTCGGCTTGAGGGAGCAAAGGGAGTATGGCCAGATGAATTACCAGGAGTTTTATGGGCGTACAGGACCACAGTGAGGACCCCTACAGGGGAGACTCCTTTCAAGCTAGCCTATGGAAGCGATGCAGTCATACCTGCAGAAGTACATATGGCTAATCACAGGGTGATGATGTATCAAGACAAGGATAATGAGAACCAGCTTCGTCTGAACCTCGATCTAATAGACGAGGTAAGGGCAAACGCAGAACACAGGGCAGCAAAGTATAAGAACCTCATGGCTGGGCAGTACGATGCGATGGTGAAGCCTAGGCGTTTCAACATAGGAGATCTCGTCCTGAGAAAGGTCTCTTTGTCAACCAAGAACCCAGCACATGGGAAGTTGGGCCCAAACTGGGAAGGACCCTATAGAGTCATCAACTGTAAAAGGCAAGGATCCTACTACCTGGAGGCCCTAGACGGGAGGAAGTTGGAACATCCTTGGAATGTGGAGCACCTGAGGAGGTACTACCAGTAAAAGTGAACCTATGGACGAGACTGGGTCTTATCTGTCTACTAACGTACTATTATGTATGATGCTGTTTGTGTTTGATACTACTATGTTTGGTGTTGCTTGTGTGTGGAGTTTGAAACTATGATCTTATTACTTATTATAATTGTGTTATGGTTATGGACGAAGTCATGAAGTATGTATTTATTAAATAAAAAGGCATCAGTGTGCATGTGCCTTGTCTGTAAACAATATTTATGTTATGTACAAAATGTTGTGTGAAATTTCTCCATGATATTGTCGTCCAAGTCAATCCTCAAGAGGGTTGAAAGATCCAAGACGAACAAAATCTCTAGACGCAGAGATGTAACGTCTAAATTTTCTTGAATAAAGCAAGGAAAAACCACAGCCACACTCGTCCAACTCTTGGACGAGGCGGAGCCAACTGAAACAATCCAAACTCTGGACGAGAGAAAAAGTTGGCAAAATAAGTAAGATGGTATGTAAAATTAGTTTGCAAGTCTTAAGACGAATCAAGCTGATTAAAAATACTACCTGCTGAGACGAGTTAGACTACATTAAAAATACATACTCAACATGGACGAGCTAAAACTGGAGCTAAAATGGCTTTGCAGCATTCGTCCATGAAAAGAAAATGAAATCACTTGTCCATGCAAAGAAAATAAAACTTCATTCAAAGGGTGGACATCCTACATCCAAAAACCCTTGATTAGTTTGAAAAACAGAAATAGTTTACTTAAAAAACCCGTCCTAAAACCATGGACGAGTATAATGTATTCTTGTTACAAAAAAGAAGGTCCAAAAACAAAAGGACCAAATACAAAACCAAACAAAAAAGAAAACAAGGCCACTAAGGTTAAAAGTCTCGTCCTAAGAAGGGGGAGCATTCACAGCAGGCTCGTCTTGAGGAAGCTGAGTACTAGCGTCGTCTTCCACGTTGACGTCATCAGAGCCGGTCTGGAGAAGAGAGCTTGTGGCAGCAGCAAGGTTAAGCTTGATTGCGCTAAAGTCAACTTCAGGGAAGTTCTCAATAGCGTCCATTCTGAAATCTTCAAAACCAGCTGCATAATTGCGGTCCAAAGTGTCTGTATACACTTTGGACGACTTGAACTCAGCCACAGCGTCCTCTTTTGCCTTGGAGAGACGAGCATTCAATTCATCGTTCATCTTCTGCAAGTGATCAATGCGCGTATCCTTCTCCAATGCATCAGTCCTTAGCTCCTCAATCAACTTGTTACGTTCTTTGACCTCGTCCTTAGCCTTTTCAGCAACCCCAGCCCATTTTTTACAGTCAGCATTCACCTGCTGAATCCTCGTCTCCAACAAGATTCTCGTCTTGTCCAGCTCTGTTGCCTGTCTAGACGCTGCTATAAACTTTGACATGGCCTATGAATAGACAAAGCAACATAGAATGATTAAATGAGGAAAAGTTGCTAACTGAACAAAGACGAGAAATACTGATATACCTTGAAGAGGTCATGGACGCCTGAATGCTCAAATTCCTTCAAGCCCATGTTATAGCACATGTTTATATCCTCGTCCTGGACGGCTGTCTGGAAACGTTCCCAAGCCAGGTCTTCGTTCTCAATGATGTTCGTAGAAGGCTGGGACGAGCCAGGCGTAGTATACTTGGCCAAAGGAGTTCTGGGCGGAGTCTTGGACGGAGTGGACTCAACTGGGGTGGACGAGTCCACATCGACTATCTGGACGGCAGGCTGAGACTGAAGAGGTTTGGACTTGACCACCTTGGACGAGCCTTGTTTAACCCTTTTGTCTCTACGACTGGGGAGCCCTCCCAAGTCAATGTTCTTTGGCAAGAATTTTCTTTTGTCCCCAGCCGTTGGACGTGTCTGACCCTCAGGACGGTCCTGGGCCTGACCCTCAGGACGTTTCCCCTCTCCTGCAATTTCCTTCCCTTTGTTCTCTTTCATTGTTGACATTCCTAAGACGAGATGAACAAATTAGGAATGTATACATAAAAAAGAAAAAGAAAAGGAAGTTTAGCTAAAAACTTACTTTTTCGCACAGTAACTTTGTGGGCGATAGCTTCGTCTGAAGGCTCGGGACCAAAACCCCACTTGGCTAGACGTCGAAGCGTGACAAGAGAACGAAAGCTCCTGTCTGTATGTAGACGAGCCCTGTGGACGCGGTCACGGTGAAATTTGCTCAAGGACGGACGTTTGACAGCTACAACACAATGAACAAACAAAGGTTAGAAATTGTAAATGTACCAAATAGAAGTAAGAATAAAAATAAACAAGGGGAAGGGACGTACCTTCTGGACGAAGGTTCCCTAGGTCCCCAGTGTAAGGGGGAAAGGGATCCCTGCCAACGTCCACAGGGTTCCCTGCCCAGAAGCCTGAAACAAAAATAAACTCCGTCTTCCACTTCCTATCAGATGAAGCTAGGGACTTAATCAGCCTACAATCATTCCCCCTAGCAGTAAACTGATAAAAACCCTCAGATCGACTTATGGCAGATGGTTTATAACAATAAAGGAACTCGTCCACAGTAAGAGGACGGTCCCCACCAAAAACTTCCCTCCACAAAATTTGCATGGAGATAACTAATCTCCATGCATTAGGATTGAATTGACAAACACCTAAACCTAATTTGACTAATAACTCTCTAGCGAAGGCATTTAAAGGAAACCTAAGGCCACCTAAGAAGTAAGATTCATAGACGCCTATTCCAAAACGGGGTTCACAACACCACTCTCCACGGACGGGCAGCCTAAGGTTAAACTCGTCTGGGATTTGATACCAGGATTTAAGACTACTTAACTTTTGTTCGTCCGTCTTAGAATGGACGCCTACAGCGCAACTAAAGACGATTTCTTCCTCGTCCGTAGGATTGGATGGAGAACCAGCTTGAGAGCCAGAAGCTCTCCTAAGCTGTTCTTGGACGACCTCAAGAGGGAACCCAGGGGCTCTAGAAGAGTAATTCTCGTCCGTGCTTCCTCCACTCTCGTCACTAGCGCTGCTAGAACTAGACCTATCACTAGTATCCTCATAGTACTCGTCTATAGCCTTATTAAGGCTATCAGTAGATGAGGAAGCAACAGACATCTCTAACAAGAAACTTAAAACCTAAAGACGAGGAGAAGAAGAGTACCTGGCTCTAGACGGAAGAAGATTCTAGACGAAGAGGAACTCCTAGACGAGGCTCTAGACGATGGATGTCAAGGAAGAAAATTTCTGGAATGAGGAGGGTTAAGGGAGGCATTCCACTATTTATAGGATGCTGACCTGGGTAATCGAAACGACCCAACCAATACGAAAGCGACACGTGGCGTCTACCTCGAAAAAATAAATCGACGGAATCAGTCGCCAATAAAAAAATGACACATGGTGCAGTAATTATTAACCAATTATATATGTCCAAGGACGTTCGACCCTTTGGACGACTCACATGGACGAGGGGGCAACTGATGGTGTCACAAATAATCCAAGTCCATAACTCGTCCATATGTCTCGTCCAACGAAAGAAGCTACAATAGGCGGAGAAAATTGCAAGCGTACTGGCGAACCTCGTCCATATATGGACGAGGAATACTTCAAGAAATCTACTCATCGTTTACGAAGGACGAGCCTTCCAAGATGGTCTCATCCATCTTCCACTAAAAGTGGACGAGCTCATCTTGGAGGACTCGTCCATCCTTACTAAGGATGGACGAGTTCATCGGCCCGTCCGACCTTGGTAACTTCCACAGCGGTTATGGAAGTTACCCCAATTCTCCGGACTCCTCGATATTGGGAACGGTTACTAAACAGATAACCGTTCCACACACACACTATATAAGGCTTCTTCGATGAAGGGTAAGGGGATTCAGACATTTTTATTTTGGAGAAAATACTTATTCCTTACAGAGTTCAAAAGTAACTAACTTCATCATCGGAGGAATTTTGGCCGGTCACCACCGGTCCCCTCTGATTCAGTGTTCTTTGTATTACAGGAGATAGCCCAAAGATCATCGCTCGAGTCTTGTCAACCCACTGATATCCAAGGAATCATCAAATTGTTTTATAGAACGCTCTGCAAAGTCCTTTTTATTTTACGTTTTTGGAGATGGAAATTGAATTTGAGATTGTTTGGGGTGTCAGTAGATGATGATAGCTAGTGCATCAAGGTCCATTAGCAATTATCTTGAATCAAAGCATTTTGTTAGAACCCTAATAAAAGGCTTAAAATCCCTAAGTGCATCCATAATCATATATGCATATATTGCCATTTTCAGAGAAGGGTAAGAGGAGATCATATTGTTCCTTACAATCAATAAGTATCATCATCATCATGATTACCATCATTATTGGTTTTAATATTATGTTGATGTGTATTGTTATTTTATTTATGTTTATTTGTATTGTTATTTGTATTTGTACTATTATTGAGAAATGAGATTATCCAAACCTTTTCGAGTATCTGATTATTGTTATTAATAATAACTAGTTTCTAACATGCGCAATGCTTAAGAAAGTTTTATACAAATATGGTAAAACAAATTTTATCTTTTCAAAATTAAAAACAATACACACTTTTTCAAGAATGCAAAAGGTAAGTCAAGGAAAATTTTCATTTCTTAATAAAAATTATTTATAACATTTTGTACATCATTAAAAAGTATCTCAAAAATTTCTTAATAAAAATTTTCAAACTAACTTTCTCAATCTCATTTTTTTTTTTTTTTTTTCCTTCCTACAATCTAAAACACTGAAAACGTATCTCAAAAATTAAAAAAATTCAACAGAACTATGATTCAAAACCAAAGTACAAAGAGATTTACTTCAACACCTCTTGCCACTGTCAAGCACATTGATTGGGACCATTTCAAGTCCAAATTATTAAAGTTGAAAATGCACGATGAAAGAACAATCAATTATCCATATTTTGATGCACACCCTTCTTAACCTATAATTATTAGTAAAAAAAAAACAATTAAGGCTTAAGGTTAAGAGTATTTCTTTCATACCAAAATAACATTATTACGTTTAATATTATGTTGTTGTGTATTGTTATTTTGTTTATGTTTATGTGGATTTTTATTAATAGTACATACTAGTCGCTAAGATGTGCAATACGTGGGAAAGTTTTATACAAAGATGGTAAAATAAATTATTTCGTACCAAAATTAAAAACAATACAATCTTTCTCAAGAATGCTAAAGGTAAGTTAGGGAAAATATTCATTTCTTAATTACAATTATTTATAATATTTTGTACATCATTAAAAAGCATGATAGAAATTGAAAAATATTCTTTTAGCTTTAAATTAACTTTTTCAAACCCAATTTATTTCTTCCAACAATCCAAATCACCAAAAATGCATCTCAAAAATTAATAAAACTCAACAAAATTACAATTCAAAATCAAAGTACAAAAACATTTACTTCAACACCTTTTTTGTGACATTAAGACCAAAGTTGGAATATGTGATGAAAAGGAAGAATTTGGGGAAAAAACTTTACTATATTTCTAGATGCTTATTCTTTTTCTCATTAAGAATATATCATCTATACACAACAAATAAAACAAAATTAGAAAATATAATTTATATTGGGTGCAAAATTGCAAGAATGCATCGTTCAATTCAGAGTTTTTAATAAAACTTTTAAGCCATACAACAGAAAGAGTTAGCTAATCCCATTTAAAATTGCTCATTGTAGCCTTATACATGATAATCGTAACTCTTTTTCCTTAAATAAAAAGTAAAAACCCTTGAGTTCAAGTCCGAAGGGGATAAAAAGGTAGAGGAAATTTTTGAAAAAAATTTGTGAATACCTTTTTATATAGACATTATTTTTATTGATTTCATTGTTCAGTTATAAAAATTTAAATCAAAGTAGATGAATATGTATAGGCAAAGTTTTTTATTTTTTCATTGTTTCAAAGTTTAGTTGTAAACATTTATGTTAAAGTAGATGAATATATAAAGACAAATTTAACCAAAAATGAATGTGTAAAGTCAATATATTTATATTTTTAATATTATAAAAAAATTGGAGTAAAAAAGAAGAAAAAAGAAGAAGGATTATGTGGCCAGTGTATTGGCACAATTAGAGTTTTGCAACATTAATTACCATGCTTCCATTTTATATAGTATATAGATAAAGATATGAAAATGAATATAAGGAATATAACTTTATGGTTATAGCATTACTTTGTTTAGTAAAGTAAGGAATATAATTTTTTTTCACCTCAATTTACCACTTACTGAAATGACAAATTGTGATAGGGGCAACATCATTTTATTGCATTCTAAGAAATTAATGGTTCATGTCAAGGACCGAACAGTTACATTGATCTTATTCTAAAGATTTTTTTTCCATCCAATGTGTGTCAAGGATTCTTAGAGCACTTGATTAATTCCTTTAGATTGTTTGGTACCCAAGTCCCAAATACATTATGTAATTACTTGGATGAATACCTTAGGGGTGACCCAAGGTGTTGGTTAGCTAACTAGGAGACTTGAATTCAAGACCTTTACAAATCATATAAGGCTTAAAAACACAACAAACAATAAAATAGGAAGATCCATAATACATAACATTTACAACAAATATGTAGCTATATACCTTGCCTATTTATTTTGTACAAATATCAACCTAACATGAAACTTTAGTACTAGGCTACTAGCAATATATATATGTGCTCTTTGTGGTTGAAAATTTGATACATTAACCCTTGAGCTGAATAGCAGCAATAATTTCAGAAAAAACCTAAAACTGGATTTATCCTTATCAGATTACAGATGACAGTGAATTATTAGCCTTTTTTTAAAAAAAGTTAGAATGTATAGCCCTTTTTACACTGACTTTTGACTCGCAATACTATTATTTCTAGAAGCCAATCTTAAGCTTCGGCGACTAGTAAGATTTTGTGTGTAATTGTAAGTTGCTAGGTAAAGTTAACCATTGTCGGGGACGTTTTTTCGACAAGGGCCAAAAATGTGATATTAGCCCAAATCTCCCTTTGGGTTCTTTAGAAATGTTTATTGTGGAGAATCAAGCCCAAAATTCCAAATGTATAATGAACAAAAGGCTAATAGTGTTTTGACAAGGGAGAATCAAAATGCTAATAACAAAAGTGCAGAAAAAGCATAAAAATATAACAAGTCTGAAACTTCGACCCACAGTCAATGAGAAGACGAAATTGAGAGAGGTTGTGAGGAAGAGAGGGAAGGTTCCCCTGTATCCATATTTCCACCCCTAAGGTTTAGAATTGTGAGAATGTTTCTTGGCTCAATGGGTTTTTGCTCTTAAGCTTTAGCTCTATGGGGAAAACGTGGTTCAACAGGTCTGAAACTTCGACCCACAGTCACCGAGAAGAGGAAATTGAGAGAGGTTGTGAGGAAGAGAGGGAAGGTTCCCCTGTACCCATATTTCCACCCCTAAGGTTCAGAATTGTGAGAATGTTTCTTGGCTCAATGGGTTTTTGCTCTCAAGTTTCAACTCTATGGGGAAAATATGGTTCAACAGGTCTGAAACTTCGACCCACAGTCACCGAGAAGAGGAAATTGAGAGAGGTTGTGAGGAAGAGAGGGAAGGTTTTCCTGTACCCATATTTCCACCCCCAAGCTTCAGAATTGTGAGATTGTTGACTGGCTGAATGAGCTTTTGCTTTGAAGTTTCAGGTCTGTGGGTAGAACGTGGTTGGTTGATTTTGAATCTAATTGGGGGCCTTTTGTATTGAACTTGGGGTGCTCTAAGTGACTGTTTTTGGTCAATAGAAGAGGTTTTGAACCCCAAGGTATCAATCAAAGAAGTTATGGCCAAATTTGATTTAATTGGGTAAGAGGGATGCCTTGCTTTTTGCATAATTTGGGAAATAAAGTAGCCTAAATTCATGGGCTGATATTTCCTAGACATGGCAGGTCCTTGGAGATTGCATTTGGTTATTGCAGCAGACAAGGCCAGCCACTTAGGGTTAGCTATGTGTTTTAGGCAAAAAATGGTAGAGCAGAAAAGTTGGGCCACAGTCACCCAGAGCATAAAAGCTGTTTTGGGGTGAAAATTTTGGATACAAGACCTCCTCCATGAGTTTGAGGTGCTACTAGTGTCCCTTACTCACTTGGTAGCACGCATGAGCTGGGCTCATGCAAAAGGTCCGAAGGGAACCGACCCATACCCTCCAAGCCACACTTAATTTCCCCCAATATATTGCATGGGCTTAGGCCATGCTTAAAAGAATAAAATATAATATAATAAATGAATTGAGCCCACAAGGAAATCGGGCTTGTAAAAAAATGTGTCGCGAAAATGGGTATCAACAACTGTCAAGCAAGATGAGTGCCAAAAAAGAAAGAAAAAGAAGAGAAAGGGAGAAGGGATGGGGGGCAATGAGAGAGATGCAGCTATAATTTTGTTCATAAGCATTGTAAAGCATGGTTACTAGAATAAAAACATAAGGAGAATTACAGATGGGAACCTCTCCATCCACAACAAGGAAGCTCGTCCAGTTGCTGAACAAAACTAGAATTACACACCCCCAGCAAAATCATTCCTACAACCCCCAGCAAGAATGAGGAGTACAAAAACAACAGAGAAACGTCCCCATATCGCTACAAGTAATAACAAACACCCTTGTCTTCTAGTCTTGCTGGGTGACATAATATTATACAATCTAAGACTAAACCCAAATTCACAATCTTGGATGGCCAATGCTGAATGCTTTATTTGTTAAGCAGCCAGCTTTTATTCTCATCTCACCAATGTAAAACCTCTTTGGGAGTCCCTGAAGAAGACATCATTCTAACAAGAGAATCTCTTCTCTATCTAAGCATCATTACTAATATCATTTATAGTTTGAGAAAAACGAACTCTTCAATAGCAGGAATCTCCCCTATTTTTTTGAGGGCCTCTTTATCTGGTTTTTCATCCACACCAATTGCCATAATAGCCTTTTTCCTCCGGACTGTCCTTCCCACGCTCATAAAGCTCACATTCACATTATGCTCACCTAGTATGTTTCCAACCTGGCCAATCATGCCAGGTTGATCCACCTGCCTGCATAAAATGAGGTTTCCTTCCAGGCTGACATCCACAGAAAAGGATCCTACACTTGTCAAGTGGGGTGTTCCATATTTCACTTTCCCCTCAATGCTTATATCTCCATTATCTGAAATACCACTTGCAAATTTAGACTCCACATTGGATATTTGCACCTGAATTGAATCAATAGGGAATTCGGGAGATGAGTCAACAACTATCCTTTCCTCACTTATGCGGAGGCCTTTCTCTTTGGCAGTAAAATCTGCATTGACCAAGTTAACAAAAGAGGATGATATTGGTTCAATTATGCCTTTTGTGATCATAGCCCGCAGAAGTCTTGTGTCCAGGTCATCAGGATCACGAGCAGATTTATAGACCACCTTTACAGATTTGATTCCACTCCCTCCAGCCACTAACTGTACAGCTAGCCTACCAAGCTTCTCAGCTAGCGCTACATAAGGTGACAACTCTGACAGAACCTGAGAACATAATATATTTAAGCTACCTTCCTTTGTGGGATACAATAATTTATTTGATCATGGAGACAATGTGTAGATGATTGTTTACCTCAGGAGGGACCATGGGAGCATTTACAGCAGTAGCAGAAAGTTCCCCTTTCAATGCTCCCACTACAGCCTCTGCTATTTCAATAGCTACACCTTCCTGAATAATTGATGCAGACGGTTTAATGTATTGATGAATATTAGGTATTTAAGAAAGCAAGAATCAAAAGGGTATGTGGATCATGAAGAAATAAAGTAAAAATAACATGCCTGTGCTTCCTTCGTGCTAGCTCCTAGGTGAGGTGTGACAGTGACATTCTCATGCTGCACTAACCTGCTATCCTTGGGTGGGGGCTCCTTTGTGAATACATCAAGTGCAGCCTGTTCCAAACCATTATAAAACTCAATATTTGATGCATACATCAAACAGACACCCAAAAACTACAAGTACTGATCTGTATATCTCTTGAATGTTGACATCCACAATAATGATCAAGAACTTAGCTGAGGCAATACAGCAACCCCATTGTCCCTTTAGGAAAGTTTAGTAATTGAAAGAGCATAGTGGTGGATGAGTACGACAAGCCTTGAGACAACATGATAATTGTACCTTGAGCTTATAGCAGAGATGCAGATTATGCTACTTTAAATTTAGAATGAGTGATTAAGTCTCCTTGATATGAATTGAACAAGCATACCTGAGCAACAATGCCACTATCAAGGGCCTTCACTAATGCATCTTCATCAATGACTCCACCTCTAGCAACATTAACGATGCGAACACCCTTCTTCATCTTTGCAAATGTTTCATCATTGAATACCTTTGAAGTAGCAGGAGTGAGAGGCATATGGAGAGAAATGAAATCTGCGGTGCCAATGGCCTGATCAAAAGACACCAAATCCACACCTAGAGCGCGTGCTCTGTCAGCTGGGGCATATGGATCATGTGCAATAACATTCATACCCAACCCTTTAGCACGCCTTGCAACTTCAGATCCTACTTTCCCAAATCCCATTACAGCTAATGTCTTTCCAACTAGGGACACCCCAACATACTTGTTTCTTTGCCATTTTCCTGTTAAATCAAATTGCATCTAAGCCTTATGCTCATATTTTTTAACTCGAGGCAATAGCTAGCAATACAACATCAAAAGGAAATGGTAATGCATACTAAAATTATTAAGCACCAGTTAAAATTCATATTACAGGAACAACCATATCTTATGCATCTCAAATTCTCAGTTAAAACCATAAAGAATTCTATAAAAAGCCATAAATTCTCAGTCAAATTCTTTATCTTGACTATCAAATATGATTTTTGTTTTTTTACAGAATTATGTTTGATTTTTTATCCCATTTATCCAACAACTAAGTGGTTTCTCAAGTACAATTCCATTGTTTATGCATAACTTCTTACTGGAAAATTATAAAGAACCTTGTACTTTTCTTTGATATAAAAATAAATCGATGGTTGCATATAATCTGAGTGATGGGGCCAGAATAAGATACCCAATCTTTTTTTATTTTTTCAATAGTTGGATTCGAAAGTATATAATACCAAATCATGAGATCACTTGTCATTAACCTAAACTACAAATTTTTATATTTCTAGTTCAATTTTATATTATAATTTCAAAAGCTGTAACCATGTTTTGCATGTGAGACCACTTATTTGTGTGGTGGTCCAAAAAAGCATCCAATTAGTGACCAATTCTACTCTAGAAAGTGACGGATAAGAAAATTCATGTCACCAACTACCAAAATTAAAGAGACTTGAAAAGTACGAAAGCGGAAATTCGACCCAGCAAGTTGTGGTACTGTATTAGCCAATTCTTCAAACACAGACTAGTCTTTTACCCCATGGCCCATTTATATATAGTTCAGATTTCAGATCCATCCTATCACAGATACAAACACAGACATTTTACCTCGTGGATATTGAAAATGATGTACCTCAATTATTCAGATCAATTATTGGTAAATTCAATTTTGGTCCTTTTAATTTTAAAAATTAAAACTTGGTCCCTGAAATTTGGAATAAATTCAATTTTGGTCCTTTAGTTAAATATGTTTGATTAGACGCTAGTCATATGAACTAAAAATGGAACCTTTCCCAAACTTTCATAAACCAAATTACCAAAAGCGTAACTTACCCAAAATAAAATCATACGATACTCAGAATATTAAAATATCATTTATAATTACAGACTTTAGATTCTAAGTTCTTATCAACAGATCTGAGACAATTGATAAAAAAAATTGACAAATACAATTAATGATTCAAAGCTCCAATTTTAAACCTCAAAAGTATGAACCAAAAGGCAAGAAAAGACGCCACTTATCTTATCAAAAAGCAGTTGTTGAAAATCATTAAAACATTTTTTTTTAACGTTAAAAAGTTTAAACCGTTAAAAAATGATGATAAAGTACCAGCTTTGATGGACGCATCAGCTTGAGCAACATTCCGTGCCATAGCGGCGAGCAAAGCGATGCCATGCTCAGCCGCGGCCACGGTGTTGGCAGTGGGAGCATTAACCACGAGACAGCCGAATTCCGTGGCGGCCTGCAGATCCACATTGTCAATACCAACACCTGCACGTCCCACCACCTTCAACCGCCCATTCGACGCCTCAAAAACCTGTCTAGTCACCTTCGTACCACTCCTCACGATCAACGCGTCACATGAAGAGATCTTGGAGCAGAGCTGATCAGGAGAGAGGTCATACAAACATTCAACGTGGCCAAACTCACGTAAAACTTCGAGACCCTTTTCTCCAAGTTTCTCGGAGACCAATATTGTTGGTTTTGTCAAAGGGAGGCCAAGATCTTGGGAGTAGTTCGAGGGGGCCGAGGTTGTTTCGGGAGACGTGTCTGTTTTGAGAACAACGTTGGTGACAGCAAAGGATTTGGAACGAGGATGAGAATTAATATGAGCTGGGTTTGATGAGAGTTTTAAGGAGATGGGTGTGGAGGTTGAGCTGTGGTGGAAGGAAAGAAGGGAAGATGGTTTTTGAGGTGAGTGTGGAGAAGGAGAGGAGGTGAGGGGAGAAGAGAAAATGGGTTTGAGAGAAGAAGAGGAAGCCATGGAAATTTGCTTTTGGCTCTTTGCTTTTCTCTCTGTCTCTCTGTCTCTCTGTCTTTGTATGTGTGTTAGTGACAAAGGGAAGGAGGTTCTACTGTCTGAAAGGGCCTTTGGATCTTATAATAGGATTTGACTGGCAATTTTGGATAGTTTTATTTGCAGTCACAAATAATTGAAAAAGAGGGGCTTTGTTTCTCAAAAAAGAGAAAAAGTAAAAAGAAGAAGAGCTTTAAAACTAACTGAGTAATGTTTTTTTTTTAAGAAGAAAAAAGAAACCAACTGAGTAATAGTTACCCCACAAAATTATTTTACAATAATTTTATTAATTGTTGTTATAACAAATTCTTAATCGTTCTCGTCTAAGCTCATCTCTTATATTTTTTTTTTCCCCACTTATCAATAATCACTTATCTACCGATTTAATATATTAACCGTTTGTAAAATGTTATTAAATAGTTTGTAATTCTAGCATCTTAACTAGAATTATATAGTGAGTAATATTAGGGAAACAACACATCTCACCATTTCTTTCCAAAACTGTTAAGGTTGTTAATATCGTTGTTAATATCGTTTTTGTTCGGATGGGTCTATCACTAATATCATTTTTATAACACATTAATGTCAATCATTATGAAAATAATTGTATTCTTTTTAGAGATAGTTTCGATTTATAATATTCACTTCTGATAATTGTTTTTTGTCATCAGATCAAGACAGTAATTAATTATTTAGTATAAGCAAAAATCGAACCCAAAATTTCTTATTCAACAACAAGTAATTTTAATTATTGTATCTTAGACTTATTGATAAATAATTTGTAAGGTATGCATTATTACCTAGGAAACTTTTATGGTTGTGTTTAACTTTTAAGCTTTAGCCCCCAATGTTATTGTATCACTATTTTTTGTTATTATTATTTTGAGTAAAGATGCAGGTATCATTATTAAGAGGCCATAGATGTGACGACTGAGTAGTCATCATGAATTTGCATTTTGGGGATGCAAAATTATGCACCTGCCATGATAACATGTACAGAAATAAAGCAAATAAAAGGAATAATAAAAGTAAAAAAGAATGGGACAAACTATATCAAACTACATTATTAATTCTTAACATAATAATCTGTTTATTTTCTTTGACTTGAGGTACAAAGGCAGTAACGAGTCTTGCACGTTTTCTAGCTTGACAAGGAGCCTAATCTTTAAATTCTTTGCTTGATTGAAAATTGGGTTGAAAAAAATTTCTCATATCTTATCAACAACTTATTCAATTGGAATTTTCAACAAAATAAAACCATCTAATGTTAATAACAATAGAAATACAACATCCACAATATTTTTATAATAATTTCGTTTATAATAATTTCGTAAGTTCGTAACTAATTCTAGATGGCAATAAGCTGTTATGGTATGTTACTGGTAGGCAAAATAATAATTTCAATGGTAGATCCAGATTGAAACCAGTCCGTATAACAGTAGTCAAACAATAATTCATTCAACTTATTTAGTAATTAATTAATATTTCAACTATCTAGATACATGCTTATCCCCTAGATATGTTATTCTCAGAGCAAATGAATGAAGTCCACATATATGTATGCGGAAAAATGCTATGGACCTGCGCCATCAGCTACATAAAAATCACATTTATTTGCTCGCTGTGAAGTCTTATCATTATTGTTTGTGTGGAACCTATAGTCCTATATCCTAATTAATACAGTTGTTGGACAAAAATGACTTACTGTGCTTCCTTTCACATGTCATGCCAGAATATTAATAACAGAGATAGTTACACTTCACTGTAGATTTTGTATGATGATCCTTATTAAAATATAGTCAAAGTTTTATTTATTTATTTATTTTTACATTCTAATAGCATCTATGATTAAGTATAGTTATTTATAGATTAAGTACGTTTATTTATTTTTTTAATACTTGTAAGTATGAAGTATCTATTAGCTGACTATCTTCATTAGTAATTTTGATCAATAAAATTATTAATAAATATTGTGGATACCCTGAAGGTTAATTTTTTTTTTTAAATAATTGGAAATCATAAAATATAAAATGGCATAACTTTTTTTTTAAAACGTTTCTCTTGTTTTTTTTCATAAAAAAAAAAAAAAAAAAAAAAAAAAAAAAAAAAAAGAAGATGGACCATTTTTTACCACATGTTCACAGCGTGTTAGCTCTAGTGGATTGAAGACCTGGACCTAACCCTTACCCAAAACAAATTCTCCCATGAACTCAATTTTGTTTTGTTTTGTTTTTTGTTTGTTGTTTGTTTTTTTGTTTTTATTGTTTTATAATGAATCCTATTAGCTCAATGAAACATGGAAGTCCTATTGGTTGCGAAAATTGGTAAATGTCATGTCTATGTGGACCATATCGAAGTCTGCTTGCCTTTCCAAGTAGTTTCCTGGTCCAAATTGGATCCGAACTCATTATTTGCCACTCTGGCACTGTGGGTTAATACTGGTACTTTCAAGTAATAATGAGGCAAACTAGAAGGTGATGGGCTCTTTTCAAGAAATAAAAATTTTATTATTATTATTACAATAAACCTAATAATAATAATAATAATAATAATAATAATAATAATAAATTCTTAAAATTATTTTGTAATTATAATAAGAAGGCCCAGATTTGGGGAAAAAGGTTTGCTCAAATTTACGGTTAATATAAAAAATTAGATTGATAAAAAAATTTTATTCTTAGCGGGAGACAGAAAAAATTGGTAGGACCAACTTAATATATCATTGCTATGATACTATCCCAAAGTAATCGGAGAATCTAGTCCATCTACATTTAAATAAATAAATAAAAGATTGAATTGGTAAATGATATATGTTTATTCAAAAATATTAACTTTGGCCATGTGCACCCCTAGTTTTATTGTTCTGCGCCTATCTCTGTCCAGACTGTCCTAGAACTTGAAAAGTTTTTATTATCATTCTTTTCAAAATTTTCCATCCATCTTATTTCACTCCAAAACAAACACACCTTTAGGCTTTTTTGGGTCCATTCATGATTTAGGAATGGAAATTTTTATTATCATTTTTGAAACAATAATACAATGCTAAATCAATCATGCATATAATTCACATATTCTAATCAATATGTGATTTAGATGAAGAAATTAAACCCTCGAAATTGCTTTTATTTTCAGATTACTTATTGGATTTAGATGTGTGTTAAGTCATAATGGGCTGAAACTAAAATTTTAGTTCAGAATTTCTGTAGCTCGATCAATTGAGATGGATCTAGCCAGGAGTCGAGGATCATTAAATCTCGATTGGTCGAGTAGAGTCGAGCAGGAGACGAGACCACTAGATCTTCATTGTTTTGAGAAAAAATCTTGACCAGTCTTCTTGTATCTTCAACAAAGGTTTTCAACCCTATTCTAAACACTAAAAACTAAGACTCAAATAAATGAAAAAGGTTAGTTTTGACTCAGATTTGCTAACACAACAACATTTGACCCTAATATGAAATATGAAAGTGCATCCCTTAGGGCCTAAAGCTGCACTACCACCCTTATGGCCACTCCAATGTGTCACGAGAAACCATAGATCCACTATCCACAGTGATCTGGAAGAATCACCCCACCACCAACCTATCTTCGAATACCAAAACTTTTAATTAGCATTGTGAACTTTAAAACCATAACTAAGGTGTAAAGCTCGACCAAATGGTCCCACTGTAAGCTTCCCAAAGCAAGTCCATATTCCCAAAGGCACTTAACTAAGGTTGGAAGTGTTCATCATCAGGAAATTGAAGTAAGCTCTAAAATAGGTCACTAGCCTTAAGCATGTTTCTAAAACCCATTTCTTTAAGCAAAAGCATTGCACAAGGATAAAATATTACACCCTTGCAAACTGCAGGGCCCTGGCAAATCCAAAACACCAAAACATGATAGGATGCTCCCTAGATTGCTGATCCCATCACACTTTAAATTCCTAATGTAATCGAACAAGTAGGAATAATATCAATAAGATAAACCATTTTAATGCGGATTTTTGCAGATGCCTAACACCTTTGCACAAAAATGAATCCCCGAATCTATGTCAAATTGTCAATAGTTCACAGATATTTTATTACTTAACTTAAAATATGAGATTTGATACTCTCTTAAACCTAGATTGATGATAATATCGATTAAGCATTGGGTAGTCAATCATAGCTATAAAATCCTAGCTATATTTGTGTCAACTCAACATACTCAACCCATCATGAAATAATTTGCCAGAAATGTTGAGTGAACTAAAACCGGTATCGAATCTATCGATAGAATGTGAGAGAGAATTGTGAAAGTGTGATGACTTTAGGGGCTAACTGTTAGGATCTTATGTATTGTCATAGTTGTGGGTGTCATTTAATAATTGCTTTATTATAGCGGTTATAAGTGTAAGCTTGGATGTGCTTGTTATAGAGAAATTATTCGATTATTTTTAAATATAGTTATTTAAAAATGAGTTGTTTAAAAAACTATTCATACACAAACAAAGTAAAAGGAATAATAATAAAAAAAAAAAATCCAAACTCACCTACCTACACATATAAGGTTGTGGATGATGACTTTGTTTTTTTTTTTTTTTTTTTTTTTTTTTTTTTTTTTTCAATTAAATTCAGTTTTATTTGTTTAATAAAATGTCAAATACTGATAATTTTTGACAAAGCATCATCGTTTTAGATATTCAACATGCACAATATTATCGGACTTTGATGGAAGAGTCGTATGGATTTCATAGATGAAAATTTAATCTATAAAATTTATTACTTAAAAATGAAAATAACCATTAAAACCTAGTGGAATAAAACTATTTAAACCTAATTATGAATAACTGGACTAAAAGATTAAGATATCATATCAAATTAGTCGAATTAATAAAGTGCCGACAAAAAGCAAAGTTGGACAATTATAATAGTTGTGAAAGATTCGTGTTCATTTGCATGAAGGAATGAACGTAGACGGAAATCTGAGAAAAGGACAAGGCCACCAACCCATAGAGAGAGAGAAAAAAAAAAAAAAAAATTCAGAAGAAAATTTTAGTTTTTCTTGGTAAGAGGTATCGTATTTTCTTTCTCCTCCCACTTGGTAGGATTTTTTATTTTTTATTTTTTGTGGGGTTCACTACCACCTGATGGAATCAATAGGCCAAGTTAATAATAATTATTATAAAAAAATAATTAAAAAAAAACCTGAGCCAAGGAACATGCCAATGCCATGCTTTTCAAAAAATAAAGGACATTTTTTATTTTATTTTTTAAAATTTTTAGGACAGTAAGACCATATAGCTTTTAAATAATATGATTTGAGGTAATCAAACACCCTATAAAGTCTAGCCACAAACTTGGGATTTAATATTTTTCTGTGCCATTGTAGTAATATTTAAAGGATAAGATCTAATAGAGTCAATATATTAAGAGTATTTGGGAAACATCCAAGAAGGAAGATGTGCTAAGAAATCATGCAACTTATATGCCTATATTAGTCCAGCATCATGTGGAAATGATTCAAAGTTTAAACAACAAAATATGTTTTGATTACATTTAGCTTAATTAATATAATCTCTTGTAATCGAATAAGAGCAAGGACGGAGCCACGTTGGGGCTTGGGGGGCCATGGCCCCCCCCCTAACTTTTTGAATTCTCCATTAGAGCTAATAAAAAAAAAAAAAAAACTATAAATCACTAAAATTACATGTAAATTTATTCACCGGCCCCCCCAAATTTTAAAATTGACTCTCTCAAAATTTAAAATTGGCATCTAAAATTTTTGAACTAGTCCTATAAATGTAAAACATTGTGAAAGTAATGTGAAAATATTGTGGACATACCACTTTTCAAATTAAAGTGGCAAAAAAAAAACCAAAGAAAAAAAAAATGAATGAATTTGGTACAAAAAGCCTAACAAAAAAAAAAAAAAAAAAAAAAAAAATTCTCCATTGGCACATTCATCAGCCCATAGCTCTCCAAATATTAGCAAAGCCCCAAATCTCCTTTTAACATATTCCAAATCCAAAAACAAAAACAAAACAAATATGTATCATACAGTTATTTTGTCATTTTTGTCTGCATCCACGAATGTTGTTTCCTCGGCTCCAGGCTCCTGCTCCTGCTAAAATTAATTCCAATGGCAACCATTAGTATCTCTCTGTTTTTGCTATTATGTACTGTCATTCTTTTTTATTGCAAGTTATGTTTTGGGGGAAGATATAGTAAAGCTATTGGCTAAATGTGTGGTTAAAAAGAAAGTAGCTTTTTATGTGCTGTACAGCACTTAAAAAATGTGGCGGAAGGTGAATTGATGTTTGTGTATTTGTTTATAATATATTATTATGTTATATATATAAAAATGGTATGGCTGAGTTTATAACTTAAATTATATATAATTGTAGGGACTAGGGCCCAAAATAATATATTGGGCCTTGAGCCTTGTTCGAGGACACTAACAAGTCCAAGGAGGAGGAAATAACTACCAAATGATTCCCAGTAAAAGTCTGATAAGCGGGAGATGAAGGGAAGGAGATTCGAGGAGGAATTACTCCTCGGACATAGCGAATATAGTCCAAGTATATACTCTAACAATTGAAACGTGCCCCATGAACATGTGAGAGGGAAAAAGACTCAAAATATCTAAGGAAAAGCTGCTACCACCGCATTAAATGCACTGCAGCTACTTTCTTGGCCGCATTAATGTAGAGGGGACCTATGAACAGTGCTGTTTTGGCTACCACAACTCACAAAAGACTGAAAGGGGTGTCCGATGGGATGGGCACTCAAGTAGGGATTCAGATGATCAACAAGTGTAAGGTCAAGATGATCAGAAATGAGCTATATAATGTGGAAGAACCCCCATGAGAAAAGGATCGGAAAAATAGAGAGAGAACACCGTAGCAATCTAAACTGTCTTAGTATCCAACTGTGATCAATATACAATAACTGTGGCCTCCTCGGACTAAAAGTCCACTGACATCAATATCTCTTATTTGTGCTTAATTGTCATTTAGTCCAATACTATCCGTTGTCCAACTTATTAGGACCCAGTTCTTTGACCCATTCTTTACAAATTCATTGTATTGGGCTCATTGGACCAAGACTCCATACATTTTGGACTTGGGCCCCAAGTTGCGACCCTACAGTTGGCGCCGTCTGTGGGAAAGAACTTGGGTGTTAATGAGTACAACAGTTGGACATGGAAGGATCAGGTCTACACCAAGAAAAGACACGCCAAACGAGTCCCCAACGGACAGAACCCGTAGGATCCCAACGACAGGGTAATTTTCCTGGCCCCGAACATGAACGAAATCAGGAAAATGAAAGGAATCGAAAGGGGAGTGTGCATATCACCCAGACGAGCAAAAGCCACTCCCAAGTGGGCAGTCGCGTATCCCAGAGATGAAACAACAACCAAACCATGCAGCAGGAGATAGACGACTTGAAAAAGAAATTGCGCCATGCACAGCGGAGACGGTCTCCGCCCAGCTCTGGCATATCCTCTAATGATGAAGAGAACGACAATTACAGGCAGAGATCAAGAACTCCTCCAAGCGAGACCTTCTCTTATGAAGACGAGCACCGTCACAGACAAAAACACAAGGGCCCATCCAGTAGGGGCCTGGCTAATGATGCCATGAGTAAGGCTCTGGATCAAATCTCTAAGTCACCCTTCACGCTTGGGATAGAAAGGGCTAGGCTACCTCAACGGTTCCATCAGCCTACGTTCACCGTTTATAATGGTCGAATGGATCCCGTAGAGCATGTGAGCCAGTTTAACCAAAAAATGGCCATCCACTCCCAGAACGAAGTTTTGATGTGCAAAGTTTTCCCGTCCAGCCTAGAACCTGTGGCGATGAGATGGTTCAACGGCTTGAAGACAAACTCCATAGATTCCTATAAGTAGCTCACCCAAGCCTTTGGCTCTCGCTTTATTACGAACAGCAAGGTTCCTCGGCCTCTGAGTTCGTTGTTGTCGTTATCCATGCGTGAGGGAGAAACTTTAAAAGCATACTCGGACAGGTATTGGGAAATGTATAACGAGATGGACGATAACTTTGATGACGTCTGTTGATACTCATTTTCGCGACATATTTTCTACGAGCCCGATTCAACCAAGCCTAACTACCTTGTGGGCTCAATTCATGTATTATATTTTATTTTATTATTCTAAGGATGGCCCAAGCTCATGCGACTTATTTGGGGAAATTGAAGAAGTGTGGTTTGGAGGGTATGGGTCGGTTCCTTTCGGACCTTTTGCATGAGCCCAGCCCATGCGTGCTACCAAGTGGGCAAGGGACACTAGTAGCACCTCAGGCTCATGGAGGAGGTCTTGTATCCAAAATTTCCACCCCAAAACAGCTTTTATGCTCTGGGTGACTGTGGCCTAACTTTTCTGCTTTACCTTTTTTTTTGCCTAAAACACATAGTTGACCCTAAGTGGCTGGCCTTGTCTGCTGCAATAACCAAATGCAGACTCCAAGGGCTTGCCATGTCTAGGAAACATCAACCCATGAATTTAGGTCACTCCATTTCCCAAATTATGTAAAAAGCAAGCCAACTCTCTTACCCAATTAAAGTAAATCTGACCATAACCTCTTTGCTTGAGACCTTGGGGTTTAAAGCCTCTTCTATTGACCAAAAACCAGTCACTTAAAGCACCCCAAACTTAGTACAAAAGGCCAGAATCAGATTCAAAAGGAAGAAGCCACGTTTTAGCTAGAGACCTGAAACTTGAGAGCAAAAGCCCATTCAACCAGTCAATAATCTCACAATTCCGAACCTTAGGGGTGGGAATATGGGTACAGGGGAACCTTCCCTTTCTTCCTCAAGACCTTCCTCAATTTCTTCTTCTGTGTGACTGTGGATCGAAGTTTCAGACCTGTTATGTTTTTATACTTTTTCTGCACTTCTGTTGTTAGCATTTTGATTCTCTCTTGTCAAAGCACCATTAGCCTTTGTTTTTTATACATTGTGAATTTTGGGCTTGATTCTCCATAAACAAACACTTCTAAAGAACCCAAGGGGAGATTTGGGCCGTTTTCGCATTTTCGGCCCTTGTCACAAAAACGTCCCCGACATTTTGGCGACTACACTGGGGACTTAAGTAGCTGAAACAAGAGAAGTCATGTGTTCAAAGATGCAAAACCAGCAAAAAGATGATGTTTCTCACACCAACTTGTCGTTCTAAGAGAAATCGTATGATACTTTGCCGCGTAAGAAGAGCATGGTGAAGTTGAGCTGAAATAAGTTCTATCCTTAGCTCATTGAGCTGCTGGAGATGCTCCAAATCATGTGACGAAATCGCTCCAACCTCCAGAAACCACCCAAGAAGTGAAGGATGGAGGGAGAATCAACTTTCTTATTCAAGGAAAAAAAAAAATTTCTTCCACTCATCTATATATATATATATATATATATATATATATATATATTTAGCTATCATTCTTATGGATGAATCATCATTTATCTCTTGCTTTACATGATATTTGTGAAAAAATTTTGTTGTAGCTTGAAAATGCAAAAATGGCGAGCCACAAATCCAACCGCGAAGGGAATGACGGTTCTAACCAATAATCAACAATGCAAAGCTCTAAACATCAATTTCAAAACCAAGAACCCCTCACGCGCTGAGCATATGGGAGCCGCGGGTGATTGAATTATTTTGGCACAACAATAATCGCTGCTGTGTGCTACCCTTTGCAGCTAAACATTTTTGGCGTCACCGCTAAATGAAGTCTTCACCAAATAGCTAAAGGTCATAACTAAATGGCCCACCGCAAGGTGCTAGATATTCTATACACCAAGTCTTGAGGTAGCAACATACCATACATCAAGTTGTGTTGTTGCTGAGTTAGCGCCAAGCATATGGGGGCTGCCACGAGTGATTAAATTATTTTGGCACAAACAATAATCGCTGCTGTGTGCGACCCTTTGCAGCTAAACATTTTTGGCGCCATCGCTAAATGAAGTCTTCACCAAAGAGTTAAAGGCCATAGCTAAATGGCCCACCGCAAAGCACTAGATATTCCATACACCAAGCCTTGAGCTAAACGTTTTTGGCATCATCGCTAAATGAAGTCTTCACCAAAGAGCTAAAAGCCATAGCTAAATGGCCCACCGTAAGGCGCTAGACGTTCCATGCACCAAGCCTTGAGGTTGCAACACATCATACATCAAGTCTTTAAGAAGCGACATTTCATAAGCCAAGTTTTGAAGTCATACGAGCGACATACTATCGTTTAAAGCACGCTTAAGCTAAGACTCTTGAGCACTCTCTTCGCTAATTCATTTTTTTATACATATCGTTTAAACCATTTTAATCTTTCAAATTTGTAATCAAAATATCTTTTATAAGTCGTTTATGCTATTTCGCTTGGCCATGACTATCGCTTACTAATATAAATCACATTTGCACTTAGGGTGAAATGGAAACCTTCTCGGATCACCCAACAACAAAGAAAATCCGAACTCAATTCCCTTTCACCGAAGCCGTGACACGCTCATGAATGCTAAGCTATGACGAGCTCACGCACCCAAAATCTTGGTTGATCCGCGCACGCCAAGCCATGGCATGTTTATATATCTCAAGTCATGACAAGCGCATGCATTCCAAGCCATGACAACGCCTTAATCCTTCTTGAATTTGAGATTGTACATGAAGAGGGAAGTTCAAACGTTGCCATCATCAAGAAAATTGTTCTTGTCACTCAATTCTTGCAATTGAAATCCACGGCCAAGCCAACTAATAAGGAAAGTTTGCGCGTACCTTTGAAGAATGCTTCACTAGAGCTCGCTCTAAAGATTGATGTCAAACAACTCAAAAATCACAAGCTAGTTGCTGGAAATCGATTCCAAAGATTTTTGAGTGGAATCATAGTATTGATGTGAAAGCTCGGCATAGAGGCCAATGAGAAAAATTGTTGTGCTAGGGATGCAACAACCCTATACCGACGTCTCTAATGCTTAGCCCATCGTTGTCCGAAAGTTAGAAGCCAAGTTAGCTGAGTATGGAGACACTGTCTGCGGCACAACAAATCTTCAACAAAGAGGAATTATATTCTACCCTCTATATAGTAAATGAGGAACCCCATTTTTGGAATTCATCTTGAAGAAATAAGGTGAGTACTAAGGGAGGAATAAATCCTACCAACAACTCTTGGCGATGGGATACCATTGGTTTGGCATAACCAAATTCGCTAAAGTCGCCACACTTCCAAGTGCACTCCAAGCTTATTAGCACACACCATATAAGCCTTCAAGACGTGAGCGCTCCATAGCCTTTTATACTCGGGGGCTTGAACTCATCAGACCTATCCATTCGCCGTTGAATAAGTACATTTGGGTCTTTGCTGCCACTAAATAGTTCACTAAGTGGGCGGAAGCAATTTGACTCAAGAGAAGAGATGGGAATGGTTGTAGCCAAACTCATCAAGAAGCATATCATTTGTTGCTTTAACGTCTCGTTTATAAGCGACAACAATACATCTCGCTTATACCAATTTTCGAAGGCAAGCCCTATGAAATGCTAGGAAGCTGACGAACTATCATGTTATCCAAGCATGGTGAGATCCCTACATGCGAAGGTGAAATGCTTTCAATAAGTTGGGGAAAGCCAACGCTTTCTTCTAATGAGAAACCTTGCGAAACGGCAAGAAAACCAACAAATTACTCTTACGGCAAAGCCTCTACATGCGAGGGTAAAAAAAAAAAAAAATTGCTCTCAATAAGGTAGGGAAAGCCAAACACATACTCTCTCAATCATAAGTCCTATCAAATGGCTAGGAAGCTAATGAGACATTTTATTATGGCGATAACCTACTTGTGAGGGCACGACTAGCCCTCAACAAGGTAGGGAAGCCAATGTGTACTCAAAGGAAATCCCTACTGAATGATTAGGAAGCCGACGAGATGTCATATCATTCACATGTGGCAAGACCCCTACTTGCGAGGATGCAATACCCTCGACAAAGTAGGGAAAGCAAAAATTTCTTAACGACAAGCCTTACAAAGTGGTAGGGAAGCCAACAAAATATCTTACAATTCAAGCATAGCGGTCCATTACATGGTGGACATAATCATCCCTAAAACATTATGGGAAAATCGACTCAACAAATTACTATCTCATTGCCACATGGTAATTTGCTATACGCAAGGATAAAATCCTTCCTCAAGAAATTAGCAAGCCTATGTATGTGAGAACGTGATTGCTCTATGAAACGGTGACAAACAAGTGCACCATGAGCCGCAGCATGCGCAAACGCAGCCCATATGTGGGGGCTTCTTGAAACTAACGAAATTTCAACCTAATATATGTCGAGAATAAATCGACTACCAAACGGCGAGCCAAGCTTCAATATATATGAGATGCTATCTGTGAAACCAAATCTGTCTGTCAATAGAGCGCTGAAAAATGGTGCACAGGCAGCGAGACGTGCGCTTAGCCAAAACCTTTTCGCAAAGGCGTGACAACCAAGCAACATGTCTACTAACTTGTCCTTGCGAAGGCAAAGCCATATTCACAAATTATCCAATCAATCACAAGTCATTCTCAAGAGACTAAGTGCATATAATCTATCAAAATTATGCTACTTCATCGCAAGGTGCACTCGACCCTTCCAAGCAAGCTTTTCTCAATATATTTGTTTTCGCAACAAAAACATGTTCATAGCCTATTGAAGAAAGGTAGAAACTCATTCTCAAGGTACACAATATAAACTATTCACATCCTTGAGGTACAAATCATTCTTTTCATTCCAAAATTCAAATTACATGTTGAGACATCGTATATGTGTTTCTTTGTACAAAATACAAATTGTGTCTACTAACCATGATAGTACAAACTCAAAGTGGCACCAATATAACTAGACAGAAGCTGCTCTATACATAAGTGGGCTGTCCACAAGGGTGAAATACAAGGGAAAATGTTTCCAAGATAGCAGCCCATATTACACCCTTCAACTAGTTCGAAATTTCAAAGCTTAGGGCTCAATACAAGACAATCAGATAAAAAAAAAAAAGGGGTAAAGCAAGAAAGGAGGCGAAGGAAAAAGTTGAAGCAATGTCGTAGTCCCTTCCAACATCACCATCTTCGGGGCATTGGCTTACAATCACTCTCTTCTTTACTTTAAAGCCGCAAGAAAGAAACAGACTAAAAATGGCCCAAAGTTATTAGCAGCAGCCATGGTACCATCTATTGCAGCTCTATGTTGTTGTTCGTAGCGGCTTTAACCTCAGAAAATGATGCATTGGCAATGGGATTGGCCTCGGGAATGAAAGTCTCAACGACGGCACCACAATTGTCTAAGCCAAAGTCATCCTACAAGAAATCATAGTACAACTCACTCAATATACTATTATATGCAATAAAAAAAAAATGAAGAAGATGTGTGACTTACCAAGTGAGTTCCAAAGTTCCCGCTCAATAATGTCGCATTTCCCAAAGTACACTTAGTCTATGCAAGATGGCAATGCAGCGCACTCAACAATCCCTATTGGAATGAAAAGGGGTTGGCAGCGAGTTTTGACTTGCCACAACAAATTTTAACTTGCCAGAGAAATTTCGGCTTCATCTTCAAAATGGAGCTGCTGTCTATGCAAAGTGTCGAGGCTGTCGACAATTACATTGAAGGAATAGTGGCTGCGACATGGAATCACCAACTTTGGCTCCACCAATTCATGTTAATAATCAAGCTATGCAACACATGGCTTACTCTCGATGGCATTGCTAGGGGCTAAAGGCTTACTCAACCGTTATGCGCCCCTGCACTAGAAATTCAAGTTTCATTCCTACACTTTCATTTCAAGCTTGCTGAATCGAGAAGCGACTACCACTCGGTGACTATCACTCTCACTTGTGTTCATCGCAAGAATACGATACAGGGGGCTGCCAACCAATGTAGTAGCTATGTCACACCCTTATACTACATCGCTAAGTGATATCTTCGTTCCATTCTATCTCAAATAAGCTATCCCAAGACAGCCAGTAGTATCGCTAATGGCTACAACTTCATCGAAATTAATCTTGGCAAACACGATCTCACCAAATTGGCCAACAATAAAGCTACTAAAAAATTGAATCATCCTCAATGTGTCGTTTCATCATCATCTCCTCACATGGACCCAATTCGCTCATTCAAATTTACAACAAACAATGGGGACAATTTACTTCCAAGTCAAGCATAGCCACATTGCAAACTAATTTCCATGACTATTGGAATCAATGGGAATCAGCTTCGACATGAGCTTCGGCTTCAATGAGAACAATGGCTCAACCTTATGAATCAACGCAATGAGACTATCATTTTTCCAAGGAAAAGACACCCTACAAATTGAATTGAACAGCACGTTTAACATATCAACAAGCACAACCAAGGCATAGCGAACAAAAAAAAAAAAAAATCAGCTCACCAAGGTGGGCATCATGCATTCGCATTTATTAAGTTTGCTCAAAGTACGAATTCAACACCTTGTCGTGATGTTTGGCATCATCCTCCAACAATAAAACTTTGTTCCTCACTGACGAGGGTACCTTTCTCTTCGCTGTTGACATTGCTTAGCCAAGATTGGTGCAAACGAATCCCACAGCCATGGGCGGCGAGTTGTTGTAAACCTCCATTGTCATCACTGACAGAACAACCTTGCTCCTTCACGATGGATTGCCCCTTTTCTTCGGCGACAACGCTTTGTCCCATCTAAATCTCAACTATGTGGATGGTGGGTGGCACCAAGCTCTTTAAATTCTTTTCTGTTGGAACTCCTTTGCTTCTCAACCATAAGGATCTCCACCATCGCAATATCCTCCTTGAGTTTTGACGATATGGGTGGAGAATTGAAGATGGGTGTTGCAAGATTTGATCAAGGTTGAGGGTTTCAAAAAAAAAAGAGGAGGAAGAATGAGAAACACGTTTGAGATCAAAGAAAGAAGTTTAAATAGCTTTACTACAAGTCTTGAATCCTTGCTCCCAAAAGACAATTGAAGCAAATCTGGAGAAAAAGGAGAGCAAAGCGGTGTGAAAGATATTGAGGCCAAAAAAAAAAATGACAATGGCCAAAGAAGAGACTAAAGTGGCGTGTAATATGCTGAGAGGAATAAAGCTACAATTGTAAACTAAAAAGCAAGTTTTTGGAAGAAAAGTCATAGCCAAAATATAGATTGCAAGGCAATTGACGTGGTGGCTTAAAGTCACATACCATCCAATTGAAAGGGATGCTAAAATCACCATGGTGGTTATGAAAGTCATCAAGGAAAAGATTCTAAAGTTACATGTGAGCATGGAAGTCAAGCCTTATGCCTTTTCTTGAGGTGTTTTGAATCATATTACGCAAGAGGTGCTACATATATCGACCAATTGATGTTTTTTAGTGGAATCAATAACCATCAAGTGCCCATGTTTGTGATCACAAAACTTTTACAAACGGGCTCCTTTGAATTGAGAGTTTTCTACAAGTGGTCTCCACGAGCCACAATATATCTACAAACAGGCTTCATCAACCTATAGCTTCTCAACAAAAAATGAAGCATTTGGAAGGACTAATTCCCAAACCCGCAACCTCTATAAGCAGTGGGAAACATCAACTACTCACACGCACGCCGCAAGCGCCATGTGTGCTCAGGGGGCTAATGTTGATACTCATTTTCGCGACATATTTTCTACGAGCCCGATTCAACCAAGCCTAACTACCTTGTGGGCTCAATTCATGTATTATATTTTATTTTATTATTCTAAGGATGGCCCAAGCTCATGTGACTTATTTGGGGAAATTGAAGAAGTGTGGTTTGGAGGGTATGGGTCGGTTCCTTTCGGACCTTTTGCATGAGCCCAGCCCATGCGTGCTACCAAGTGGGCAAGGGACACTAGTAGCACCTCAGGCTCATGGAGGAGGTCTTGTATCCAAAATTTCCACCCCAAAACAGCTTTTATGCTCTGGGTGACTGTGGCCTAACTTTTCTGCTTTACCTTTTTTTTTGCCTAAAACACATAGTTGACCCTAAGTGGCTGGCCTTGTCTGCTGCAATAACCAAATGCAGACTCCAAGGGCTTGCCATGTCTAGGAAACATCAACCCATGAATTTAGGTCACTCCATTTCCCAAATTATGTAAAAAGCAAGCCAACTCTCTTACCCAATTAAAGTAAATCTGACCAGAACCTCTTTGCTTGAGACCTTGGGGTTCAAAGCCTCTTCTATTGACCAAAAACCAGTCACTTAAAGCACCCCAAACTTAGTACAAAAGGCCAGAATCAGATTCAAAAGGAAGAAGCCACGTTCTAGCTAGAGACCTGAAACTTGAAAGCAAAAGCCCATTCAACCAGTCAACAATCTCACAATTCCGAAGTTTGAGGGTGGAAATATGGGTACAGGGAAACCTTCCCTCTCTTCCTCACGACCTCCCTTAATTTCCTCTTCTATGTGACTACGGGTCGAAGTTTCAGACCTGTTAAACCACGTTTTCCCTATAGAGCTGAAACTTGAGAGCAAAAACCCACTGAGCCAAGAGACATTCTCACAATTCTGAACCTTAGGGGTGGGAATATGGGTACAGGGGAACCTTCCCTTTCTTCCTCAAGACCTTCCTCAATTTCTTCTTCTGTGTGACTGTGGATCGAAGTTTCAGACCTGTTATGTTTTTATACTTTTTCTGCACTTCTGTTTGTTAGCATTTTGATTCTCTCTTGTCAAAACACCATTAGCCTTTTTTTTTTATACATTGTGAATTTTGGGCTTGATTCTCCATAAACAAACACTTCTAAAGAACCTAAGGGGAGATTTGGGCCGTTTTCGCATTTTCGGCCCTTGTCACAAAAACGTCCCCGACAACGTCGCCATCAGCACCTTTAAAAGCAGTCTCCCGACCGAGCATGGCTTGAGGAAATCCTTGACTAGCAAGCCTGTCACCAGCGTACGTCAACTTATGGATCGGATTGACAAATACAAAAAAGTGGAAGAAGACCAGCTGTAAGGGAAAGGAAAGGAGAAGGTCATCCCTTAAAAGAGGAGTGACTTTAGGTCGAACCGATACAACAATAACCATCCGAGTAGAGATGTCGCAGGGTAATCAGGATCAACCAACACGCAGATGGTTAACACCGTATTCAGAGAACCAGTACATCAGGTTTTGGAGAAAGTCAAGAATGAGCCATTCTTCAAGTGGCCGAATAAGATGGCTGGAGACTCCATGAAGCGCAATCGGAGTCTGTATTGTCAATACCACCAGGACCACGGACATACTACAGAAGACTGCAGGAACCTTTGGAACCACTTGGATCAGTTGGTTCGAGAAAGGAAGCTGAAGCACCTTTTACATCCTTCCAGTGGTCATCAAGGCCAGGCAAACCAGGAGCCCCGGAGAGACACGTCCTTAAGGCATCCCATGGGCACGATAAATGTCATCCTTGCTGCTCCGGGAAAGACCGGCTCTTATCCTTCTAGAGTACTGTCTGTGGCTCGGCTCTCCACCAAGGATAACGATCGAGAGTCCAAAAAGGCCAAGAAGGGAGCCTCACCTGTGCTGGGATTCTCGGACAAAGATAAAGTCGGAACCATCCAACCCCACGACGATACTTTGGTAGTTACACTCAGGATTGGGGGATTTGATGTGAAGAGAGTACTGGTGGATCAGGGCAGTGCTGTGGAAGTAATGTACCCCGACCTGTACAGGGGGCTAAATTTAAAACCCGAAGACCTAACGGCGTACGATTCCCCTTTTGTAAGTTTCGAGGGGAAGACCGTTACTTCAAGGGGCCAGATCAGACTGCCCATACAGACCGGTTCGGACGACGTGGAGGTAGATTTCATTGTAGTCGATGCCTATTCACCCTACACAGCTATTGTGGCCAGACCTTGGCTTCATGCCCTAAGGGCTGTCTCTTCTACACTGCACTAGAAGGTGAAATACCCGTCGAAAGGCCAGGTTAATGAAATTGTGGGGAATCAGACCATGGCCAAACAGTGCATGGTAGCTGCCATCTCACGCCAGCCCAATGCCGAGCCCTCGGCCTCTACCGGAAGGGGCTTATAGCAATCAGCCCCCTCGGCATTGCCCGGTAACGAATCAGCTAAAGAGGTAAAATGCAAAAATCTAGAAAAGGTAGCCGTTGGCGCTGATTCGGAAAAGTTCTTTCAAGTCGGCTCAGAACTACCCCCCCAAGAGAAAGAAGAGCTGATTGGGTTCCTTAGAGAAAACGTGGACGTGTTTGCGTGGGATGCCTACGAGGCCCCAGGGGTTGATCCGAGCTTCATCTGCCACCACCTAAACGTTAACCCATCCGTTACTCCCAAGAAGCAACCACCCTGACGCCCGTTGAAAGAGCATGCCAACGCCGTTAGGAACGAAGTGATGAAGCTCAAAAAAGCAGGGGCTATCAAGGAAGTTTTCTATCCCGAATGGCTGGCTAATATTGTAGTGGTAAAGAAGAAGAGTGAGAAGTGGCGAGTTTGTGTGGACTTCACAAACTTGAACAAGGCATGTCCAAAAGACTCGTTCCCAATGCCTCGGATAGACCAGTTAGTGGATGCAACTGTAGGCCATCCTCGGATGAGCTTCTTGGATGCCTTTCAAGGCTATCATCAAATACCACTAGCCTTGGGCAAGAGTATTGAAGTCTACATTGACAACATGGTGGTAAAGAGTAAAGTGGTGTCCAAGCATGTGGGAGACCTCGGAGTCATTTTTGACATCTTAAGGAAACACAAACTGCGTCTCAATACCTCTAAGTGCTTATTTGGTGTCGGGTCTGACAAATTTTTGGGCTATATGGTAACTCATAGGGGAATTGAGGTGAGCCCAAATCAGATCAAAGCAATCCACAATCTGCAACCTCCTCGGAACCCCAAAGAAGTCCAGAAACTCATGGGAATGATCGCAGCCTTGAATCGGTTTATTTTCAGATCTGCGGATAGGTGCCGACCTTTTTACCTCCTGATGAACAAATGGAAATGATTAGATTGGTCCGAGGACTGAGCTTTGGCCTTCCAACAACTTAAGGAATACCTATCACGGCCGCCCATCATGTCCAGCCCTGAGGCCGACAAGGTTTTGTTCGCCTACGTTGCGGTGGCTCCCCATGCTGTAAGCTTGTTGTTGATACGAATTGATGGTGGCATACAACGGCCAATCTATTATGTGAGTAAATCATTGCATGAGGCCGAGGTGCGTTATTTACCATTGGAGAAGGCGATCTTGGCGGTAGTGCATGTCACGCGAAAACTCCCTCATTACTTCCAAGCGCACACAGTTGTTGTTCTAACTTAGCTTCCACTTAAGTCCATACTCCGAAGTGCCGATTACACAAGAAGAATTGCCATGTGGAGCACAGTTCTAGGGGCTTTCAATATCAAATACATGCCTCGAACCTCCATCAAGGGCCAGGTCCTCGCTGATTTAATAGCCAAATTTGTCGAACCTCCGATAGAAATAGTGGCTAAAGAGCAAAACATGGATGGAAAATCAGTTGGCACAATCTTCGCGCAAGAGCCCTCACACTGGAAAGTGTACATTGATGGCACAGCAAAGCAAAGAGGATCCGGGGTGGGGCTAGTTCTAATATCCCCTGAGAAGATTACCATAGAGAAATCATTGAGACTAGGGTTCTCGGCCATAAACAATGAAGCTGAATATGAGGCTTTATTACAAGGAATGGAAATGGTACAGAAAATGGGGGGAAAGGCGGTGGAAGTGTTCTCGGACTCAAGATTGGTTGTGGGCCAAGTAAAGGGCGAGTTAGAAGCCAGAGATGTGAGAATGCAGGAGTACTTGAGTCAGGTTAGGCACTTGCAATCGAATCTTGAATTCTTCGACTTGTCACACGTCTCTAAGAGTGAAAACACACACGCAAATTCATTGGCCACTCTTGCCACTTCCTCGGCACAGGGCTTACCTCGAGTCATCCTTGTCGAGGACTTGTACAGGGCAGATGTAGTCAAGAAGGACATGGTTCGAATCCATCAAGTCAGAGTGGGTCCGAGTTGGATGGTTCCTATAGTGAGCTTTCTTAAAAATGATACACTACCTGAAGAGAAATCAGAAGCTGAGAAAATACGAAGAAAAGCCCCTCAGTTCTAGCTATCCCAAGATCACAAGTTGTATAAACGTTCCTATTCTGGGCCGTATTTGCTATGTATACATCCCGAAGCATCAGAATTACTACTCGAGGAGTTGCATGAGGGAATTTGTGGGAGTCACACAAGAGGAAGATCTCTGTCCCATAGAGCCATCACTTAAGGATATTGGTGGCCAGATATGCAGAAGGAAGCCCAATAATACGTCAAGAAGTGTGATCAATGCCAGAGGTTTGCTACAAACATCCACCAACCGGGAGGGGTCCTCAATCCTCTCTCCAGTCCTTGGCCGTTTGCTCAGTGGGGTTTGGATATTGTAGGCCCTTTCCCTAAGGCGGCAGGAAATAAGAGATACCTATTGGTCGGCACAGACTATTTCACCAAATGGGTCGAAGCCGAGCCCCTGGCCAACATCAGGGATATGGATGCTAAGAAATTTATCTGGAAGAACATCGTTACTCGATTTGGGGACCCTCATCTCGGATAACGGCCTTCAATTTGATAGCAAGGCCTTCAGGAGATACTGTTGTGACCTGAGAATTACAAACAAGTATTCCACTTCGGCCTACCCCCAAGGAAATGGACAGACCGAGGCTGTTAATAAGGTCATAGTCAATAGGCTGAAAAAGAGATTGGATGATGCGAAGGGAAGATGAATGGAAGAACTGCCACACGTCCTGGTGGACATATTGAACTACACCACGTCGGTCAACAGGAGAGACTCCCTTTTCCATGACTTATGGGGCCGAGGCTATCATCCCCCTAGAGACTAGCTTCCCAATGCTGAGGACGAGTACCTTCACTCCGAGCAACAATGACGAGCTGCTAGGAAAGAGTTTGGATTTAATTGAAGAAAAAAGAGAAAAGGCAATGATCCAACTAACCTATTACCACCAGAAACTCAAGCAAGGGTACGATGCCCATGTGAAACTACGGCCAATAGCGCCAGGAGACTTAGTGCTGAGAAACGTTTTGGGCAGTGCCAAGAACCCGTCCTGGGGAAAGCTGGGACCCAACTGGGAAGGTCCATATCGCATCACTTCAGTAGCAGGAATAGGTGTGTATTATTTAGAAGACTTAGATGAGAAAGCTGTACTCCGCCCATGGAATGTAAATAACCTAAGAAGGTATTATTATTAATAAAAGCAGTTTTATTTGCACTTTGATTTATTGTAATTGCGTGTCATGCGGTTCACAACTATCCAAGTGTTAGACAGAACCAAGGTCTTGCATGGCTCCTCGGACCACAAACCTTGGGGAAACTAATAACTTATGGCAACTATCCAAGTGTTAGACAGAACTAAGGTCTTGCATGGCTCCTCGGACCAGAAACCTTGGGCAAACTAATTACTTATGGCAACTATCCAAGTGTTAGACAAAACCAAGGTCTTACATGGCTCCTCGGACCACAAACCTTGGGGAAACTAATAACTTATGGCAACTATCCAAGTGTTAGACAGAATCAAGGTCTTGCATGACTCCTCGGACCACAAACCTTGGGGAAACTAATTACTTATGGCATCCAAGTGTTAGACAGAACTAAGGTCTTGCATGGCTCCTCAGACCACAAACCTTGGGGAAACTAATAATTTATGGCAACTATCCAAGTGTTAGACAAAACCAAAGTCTTGCATGGCTCCTCGGACCACAAACCTTGGGGAAACTAATTACTTATGGCAACTATCCAAGTGTTAGACGGAACCAAGGTCTTGTATGGCTCATTAGACCACAAACCTTGGGGAAACTAATAACTTATGGTAACTATCCAAGTGTTAGACAGAACCAAGGTCCTGCATGGCTCCTCGGACCACAAACCTTGGGGAAACTAATTACTTATGGCAACTATCCAAGTGTTAGACGGAACTAAGGTCTTGCATGGCTCTTTGGACCACAAACCTTGGGGAAACTAATAACTTATGGCAACTATCCAAGTGTTAGACAGAACCAAGGTCTTGCATGGCTCCTCGAACCACAAACCTTGGGGAAACTAATAACTTATGGCAACTATCTATGTACTAAACAGAACCTAAGTCCAGCGTGACTCCTCGGACCATAGGCTTAGAGGAAATTAACCACCCCTGATGACTTCTCAAATAACAAACGGATCTTAAAATGGGTCAGGTCTTTCGAACCACATATGGGGATGAAACTATGCGTTTTGTGATCTTAAAATGCATATATGTAGAGGTTTAAACAGGACTTAAAGCCAAAATAGACCCAAGGCAAATTTAAACTTGTATTTATGTGCAATATACAGACTGTCTACCCCTTTTTTGTTCTTTTCCATACGATATAAGTCTATGCATGCCAGTCTTCATTACCTAAGATTCAATTCACAACTTTACTCTTGACACTTAGTCAAATTAGCAAACAAAATATTATTGTAAACTCTAATTGAAGGCACAGTTACATCAACTCAGAGCTATGCAATAAAATTCAAATCACATCAAGCAAAAGAACAAAAGACGAAAAGAAGAGCATTTTCATAAGTAATAAAGATGGTACATTACGCACGGACATGATGTCTTTAAAATATATATATATATATATATATATATATATATAATAAAATGAAAATAACAAATGGTATTACAAAAGAAACCCTAGGGGCTAAGCTTCAGCAGGAGGGTCTTCGTTTTGGCTTGGCTGAGAAGAAGGAACATCCTTGGCCTAGGGGTCAGCTCCATCACTTGCCAGAGAGTTTCTTCCCTTTGCCCTTGCCTTTTCCCTTCTCACCCTCGGCTCCCTGGCCTTGGTCGCCAGCTTGGCTAGACCCCTTCGTAGCTTCAGTTAAGGGGATAGTCTCTGGGATAGCCATAGGTTGCTCAGAAGATTCTGGGGCATCAGCAGGGACTTCGCGAATCTCTGGGGGATAGAAGACGCTTCCAGGCAACCTCCAAACAAAGTCTGCAGGGACACCTGCAACGCTGAGGGCCTTGTCCCATGTCACGTTGCAGTAGTCCCTGCATACCTCTGATAGCTCCTCGGTAAGCCTTACTTGCATTTCCTCCACACCAAGTTGGTATGTAGCTCTCTTCTCAGCCTCGGCCGCTTCCTTGGCAAGTTGGACTTCCTTCTTGGCCTTCTGTAACGCGGCTTTGAGATCTAAGACTGCCTGTTTCTCTGTGGCTAGATTGATCTCAGTCATGTGCAACTTCTGGTGTTGATCCTCAGCTTGCTTCTTTGCACTTTTCAAGCCGGCCTCGGCGCTTAAATGAGCTGATTGTGCCTCCTTCAGCCTCTCAGTTAGCTCGTATTGCTCCTGCTTGATAACCCCTAGTGTTTTCTTAGTCTCGGCGCGAGAGAGGGCTTCAGCATCGGCCTGCTTGCGAGCATCACGATACTACTCCTTGACCACAAAAATTTGCTGAGAAATCTGCCCAAAGGTCACAAAACAACATGAGTTAAGACAAAATACAATTCAACCTTTATGTTTATAAAGGGATAAGCTGCCTTACCATCGTAAGGTCCCTCTTCAGGGACATGAAGAGGTCATTTTGCGAGAAACGCCTGTAAGCTTCCATGTCCCTAGGATGGAGCATGGGCTGCTCTAGAGCTTCAGCTACATACCTTGCTCGGCCCCTCTGGTATTCTCGGATGGAGGCATTCCAGGGAATCGATGCCCCATCCACCTCGAGCCGAGGGCTCCAAGTATGCAGTGCTATACGCACTTCAGCTTTCTCTTGCTTCTCACGGCTGTCGACGGACTAGGACCTTTTGTCCTGAGGCTCCTGGACCACCTTTTGGTGCTTCGTCCCCTGCCGAGGACCCACCTCGCCTTCCTCGAGTGACTTGGCCAGCCTTTTCTTCTTTAGGTCGGGGTTAGGCTTTAGGCCAAGGTTGGTGGGGACTTGTGAAGGGGGAGGAGGAAGACTGGAGGGAGCTTGGGACTTGGGGGGTGCCTTCGAGGTTGACCCCTTGCCCCTAACAGCCATGAGCTCCCTTAGGCTCTTATTTCCTTTGTTCAAGGCCATGTCGTCTTCCCCTTCGTCGGAGGAGTTTTCCAGGCAGGCAATCACTAAAACGGGGGTGCGAACGTCGGAATTCCTGTCTAACTCACCCTCGGCATCCGAGAGGTTAATTAAAGGAGCCTTTGGATTGATTTCTTCGAAATGGAATTCGTCTATCTCCTCCTCTAATGAAAGGCGGGATGAGGCAATCTCCTCTTCAGGAAATGCTGCTACTTCGACAAGGTTTTGTGAAGGTGATTGTGTAGCTGGTGGAAGGATTTGTGGAATTGGCAAGGCAATCGGGGGAAGATCCCTTCGAGCCAAAAATCTTGGCTTGGAGACGTCGATCCGAGCCAACCTTGAACTCCCAGTCCTTATCGCTTGGCCTATGTCCTGGAAGGTAAGGGACAGAGGCTCGTAATCCAAGATCAGATGAGCGGCTTGCAGTTGTCCATCCTTGCTCACAAAAATTTCCGACCTCAGAAGGTAATTAAGGGCCTGGACGTTGGTATGGCTGAGCCGCGGAGCAACGTGAGCCATATCTGCAAAACAACCGAGAAGGAAATCATGGTCAGATCGCCAAAAGAATATTTTCTACCAAAAGAAGGCGAAGTGTCAAGTAAAAAGAATAGAGCTAAAAGCCTAAGTCCCCTTCCAAAGGGACTAATCCTAAAGGTACCACACCTGGATCTCCTGCCTGAGTTGGACAATGAAGACCGTCGCTTCATTCCCCTGAGGCAATCAGGTAGTCATCCTTCATACCCGTATTGGACTTGGGGAGACAGGATATTAGCCTGACGACCTCGGACCGGGATTTGAGGTAGTAGCCCGCACTGGCAAGCTTGTGGCATTCGTACATGTGAACCACATCGTGCCACGTGAGCCCTAAGCCCATTTGCTCGTTCAGGGCATCTACGCAGCCCAAGACCCTAAATAGGTTGGGGGCGCACTGGTAGGGGGTTAATCTATGGTTAAGCAAATAGTCTCTGGTTATCCTACCCATGGGAAGCTTCATTCCTCCCTCTATGAAAGCAATCATGGGAATGACAACTTGACCCACATCTCTATCAGTCAGTGCTCTTTCCCGGGGGCAATATTCTAAAACCACCCCTTGTGGGATACAGTACCTAGCCCTAAAGCCCTCCATACCGGCCGGTGTGTCTACTAAATGCTTGAATCTACCCATCTAGATAAACTAAGAAGCCGAGGAGAAAGGCCGAGAGGAAAAATGGTAATATAAAGAAATGAAAACTTACGAGCACTCATATAACAATCTTTGAAACTTTTAGAGATTTTTTCAAAAGAACACTTCTTACAAGAAATGACTACGGAAACTCAAGAGTTTGGTACGTTTTATGAAGACTAGGCGTTGGAGTTCTCTGGAGTTCTTGAAGATTCGTAAAAAAGAGAGGAAAAGGGGATTCCTTCAAGGCTTTATATAGAAGGAGAAAATGGAAGGGAGTACTCTCACTCAAAATACTAGAAGAAACGTCAGTCGTTGGATCTGCGTTTCGCTGTTGGATGCGGGGGATACAAAGCCGCTTGGAGTAATTAATAACGCCACGTAGACTGCGAAGCGTCAGAAACAATCATGAAGCACATAAAACCACACTCCCACACGTGTGAATCAAAAATCAATTGATCTTATCTCTTAAAAATCAAAACCCCACTTTTTCTCCTCAGATGGGAGGGAAAAATCGGAATTTTGAGGGGCTATTGTAGAGACTAGGGTCTAAAATAATGTATTGGGCCTTGGGCCTTGTCCGAGGACACTAACAAGTCCGAGGAGGAGGAAATAACTATCAAATGATTCCCAGTAAAAGTCTGATAAGCGAGAGATGAAGGGAAGGAGATCCGAGAAGGAATTACTCCTCGGACACGGCGAATATAGTCCAAGTATATACTCTAGCAATTGAAACGTGCCCTATGAACATGTGAGAGGGAAAGAGACTCAAAATATCTAAGGAAAAGCTGCTACCACCGCATTAAATGCACTGCAGCTACTTTCCTGGCCGCATTAATGTGGAGGGGACCTATGAACAGTGCTGTCTTGGCTACCACAACTCACAAAAGGCTGAAAGGGGTGTTCGATGGGATGGGCACTCAAGTAGGGATTCAGATGATCAACAAGTGTAGGGTCAAGATGATCAGAAAGGAGCTATATAATGTGGAAGAACCCCTATGAGAAAAGGATCAGAAAAATAGAGAGAGAACACTGTAACAATCTAAACTGTCTTAGTATCCAACTGTGATCAATAAACAATAACTGTGGCCTCCTCGGACTGAAGTCCACTGACATCAATATCTCTTATTTGTGCTTAATTGTCATTTAGTCTAATACTGTTCGTTGTCCAACTCATTAGGACCCAGTTCTTTGACCCATTCTCTACAAATTCATTGTATTGGGCTCATTGGACCAAGACTTCATACATTTTGGGCTTGGGCCCCAAATTGTGACCCTACAATAATAATAATAATAATAATAATAATAATAATAATAATAATAATAATAATAATAATATAGTGTTGTATATACTGAGTGATGTATTTATATTTTGTATTATTATCTTGCTTCAAACTCTATTTGGTTAGCATTTTTTGATGTGTCTATTATATTTGAAGTTCGAATTTTTCTTTTCCCATTTTAAGTATCAAAATTATCAACAAAAAAAAAAAAAACACTTGAATGACTCGTTTATAATTTATAAATGACTTGTTTTTAATTTTTATGACATAAATTACTTGCTTGGGGTCTTCCATTTAAATTAAAAAAAAAAAAGGATAATTACAGCAAACCCACCTGTGGTTAGGCCCGTTTTCACTGTGCCTACCCGTGGTTCAAAACTTATCACTTTGCCCACCTGAGGTGCCTTCCGTTAGGGATCTGTTACCCACCTCTCCGTTTGCCGTTAGAAAAACACATTTTTAAAGAAAAACGAACATAACAAAGATCAAAAAGTTGGGGTTTTTTATTGCTTAAGAACTTCGCCTTAAAACTGCATAACTCAAACTCTCTCTCTTTCTTATGAATCAAATCAAAGGAAGAAGAAAAGGAGAGAGAGATCTGTGAGTGTTGTAATCTCTAAACTCTAAATCTATCATTTGTTATGACAAAAGAGAGAGATAAAGAGAGTTCTTGGAGTCGAAGTCTTAGGAGAGTAATAAAAGAAAAAAAGTTGAACATCAAAGCCCACGTGATTTTACAATCAGAATGATCGATCACCATGAGCCCAGATGCCAAGGCGGCGAGTGATACCATCATCCCAGTCACACTGCTCAAAAGCAACGGGTAAGAAAGAGCTTCACCCAGCCAACACGGTGCACCTCGCTGAACCTGCGTGGCAAAACGGTGTTCCTCGAGGAAGATCCGAAGTGGTTCCAGACGGTTCTCAAGGACTCGCCGTACCTGAAGGCCCACACGGTCAAGTACCGAACCCAGCTCTCCCAGGCCGACCATCTCCTCTCCTCGTACCGCTCCGAACGCCTCTGCTCGCCGTCCGATGCGTACCTACGTGGCAACACGCGGTGTCGTTTGGCGCTCGAGAATCTTCCCGACGAGGTGTACGAGACGGAGTGGGATTTGATAATGATCGACACGCCGAGACGGTACTTCGCCGAAGCGCCAGGTAGGATGGGTGCGATTTTCTCGGCGGCGGTCATGGCGAGGAACAGGAAGGGATCTGGTGTGACGCACGTGTTCCTGCACGATGTTGATCGGAGAGTAGAGAAGGCTTTTGCTGAAGAGTTTCTTTGTAGGAAGTACTTGGTTAAGGCTGTCGGGAGGCTCTGGCATTTTGAGATTCCGTCTGCGGCTAATAACGCTAGTGTTGCTGGGAGTAACTCAGTTACTTTTTGCTGAGTTTAATTTTTGGAAGACCTCTTTGGTCCACCCGATCTGGAAGTTGACGATGGTGCAGATGATGGGAGGTTGGGATTGAGAGCGGTTGGTGGTGATATAGGCTTAGAGTTCGAGGGCAGATTGCTGGCGGGTCGGATTAGATCTAAGGCACATAGGAGGACCCGAGATGAGTGGGTTTTGAGAGAAGGAAGAGGAAATATGAGTGGTGGTGGTGCCGGAGATGGAGGGAATGACGAGGGTAGTGTGGAAATTACGGGAGGAAAGGTGGGTGCAAAGCTCCATGCAAGGGTGAAGGATTGAATACATGTTTGAATAACCAATGGACAAGAGAATAGCAATACTGTTGGTTTGTGTTTTGTTCTAAAAGAAGTTCTTAAGGAAAAAAAAAACTCTAACTTTTTGATCTTTGTTATGTTCGTTTTTCTTTAAAAATGTGTTTTTCTAACGGCAAACGGAGAGGTGGGTAACAGATCCCTAACGGAAGGCACCTCAGGTAGGCAAAGTGATAAGTTTTGAACCACGGGTAGGTACAGTGAAAACGGGCCTAACCACAGGTGGGTTTGCTGTAATTATCCCAAAAAAAAAACTTTAAGAATTTTGTTACATTTAGCTTGGCCCCCCTACAAAGAGTTCCTGGCTCCGCCACTGAATAAGAGATTTAGAATTTAAATCCTACCTATACTAACAGGTCTTTTGACTTATAATAAAAAGCGATCATCATGAAACGGATGTAATAAGTTAAAATTTTATTGTATTTAATAAAAAAAAAAAAGCAAAATACAAAAAATAAGAAGCTGATAGGTGACCTAATTTAAAAACAATATTTTTCAACTCAAAGGAAAAAAAAAAAGATGGGCCCGTACAAATGGTTATGTTTCGCATCTGTTTTCAAAAAACAGTTTTTGGAACACTGAATGAACCACCACAACCTGCAACCTGCAACGATGACGATCTGCCCTTGGCGGCTTGATATGGGTTCTCTCTCGTCATTTTCTCTCTCTTCGTCTGCCCTTGAACGACCATGACCCGATTTGAGTTTTCTCTCACCTTAGCAGCCCAATTTCGGTTTGGTGGTGGCATTGTATTGCCATGGACGGTGGTGAAATTTTTATTGAAAGATAAAAGGAAATGAGGAAAAAAAAATACTAGACGAAAAAGCGCCAAACAATTCAACTTGTTTTATGAGTTGGAAAAACTAGTTTTAAGAACAAGTTTTGAAAACACAAAACTAAAAACAAGAACCAAACAGGCCCATAGTACTTCAATATGTTAAGTATTAATGAAGTGGTTGATTCTTGAATTCCTATGTTGCTGACTTATATTTTAAATAAAGTAGTCAAGTATCAGGATATTCCAAAGCCTATCACATCTAGAGATAAAATTTCCTAGTCATATTTGGAGGTGCTTATGGACGAGAAATGGTACTAGGTTGCTTTACGGTAGTGGTTATCAGCCACAAATTGATGAACAAACAAAAGTAGCTTTATTGTAAAATTTGTTTTCTAAGTAACTTTATTGGAAATATATATATATTACACAACCTTATATACAATTGAAGAATCTGTTTGTATTTATCTCATGCCAATTCAAATGTCTTATTTTACCCTAATTAAAAGACATACCTACTTCCTCAATTTGTAAGTTTATTTGTTTAAATTACCCTATTTTTAATAAATCAAAAAAGATTCTTGTTAGAAATCATGTCACCTATGTCTCCTTCTACTCTTCATTCATAGCTAGTGGTCTTGTTCCTTTCAGTCCTCACCTTGGCTTACAACAAAAGTGGTTTTTGTAATGACCTACCAACCAAGCTTGAGATGGGTTTAACAGCATTTTGCATGTCAATAGCTTCTACTACGATAGACATTACTTCATTCTTAGGGATAAGCTCAAATTATTAATAGTCAGGACAGGACATAATGGTATGTCTGCTGGTAATATTCTTTGCTATAACAGAGTTCTCAGTCTACTTTCAATTGGCATGGGCTACGTTCAAGAAGATGCCACAACATAAATACATGGTGATTTAAGGTTAGTTTTGATCTTAGAGATTGCTAATTAATTCCTCTCCTTCATTATTTAAGATCCAGATGGATCAGATACTTAGTTTAATAAACTCTTTTACACAATATTTGTCATTACATTTGTAATAAACGATTCATAATTCTGTTATTGGATTTTAAGTTCTCTGCCAATTATCCTAAGTCATATATACAAAATAACATCATGTAACACTCCTTGTGTCCTGACTATTAATAACTTGGAAAATGACATTTGGAGTCAAGATAGGTTTAATACTAGAGTCTCCTATTTTTTTTTATTGAAGGATGTTCAAATTACTGTGTTGGTTTTGCAAAATGGTATGTATTCGAACTTAATATCATAAAGTTCATTCTTAAATGTTTTCCGTTTGACTTCGCAAATGAAATTTCTAATAAAAAATATAATTTGTATCAAAAATTAAAATTCCATAATTACAAATCTTTTTTTGCTTAAATGTGTTTTATTCTTTTATATTTAAGTTTTATTTTTTATTTTTTCCTTTTATTAGTAGTTTGATGAACTAGTACTTACTATTTTTTTTTTTTTTTGGTTAACAGGGTAGATATTATATTAACAACCAGCAACAAAACATTACAACCTGCCTACAGAGGCCAGCGTATTGGCAACATGCCTATAATAATACAGCCCATTTTTATCAGAGTTAAACAAAATGCACATATCAGCAGAGGGGGGAGTTACTATTTATTTTTATATATAATATAAAAGAGACCCAATAAAAAAATAAATAAAAATTAAAAAAAAAAAACTAAAAATGTCACGGGTATATAAAATTTTGAATTGATTTTTAAACATATTCTTTAAATAATGTTAACATAAACATAACCATAAACAAATGAAAATATGCTTTTGACTTTTTTTACCACTATATATATATATATAAACATGAAAATAATTTTGTCAATATTTGAGATAATTAGGCTATTTATAAATTCAACTGTTAAGTATAGCTAGCTAGCTAGAGATGTCTTCTCCTTTCTTTACAGGACACATATTTTTATTTATTTATTTATAATTAATTAATTATTATTCATTTATAATTTATTACAGAATATTATTAGAATGTTATAATTACTTTATTGTTACAAAATAAAGGCCGGTTAATTTTTGAAAAAGTCCTCTATTTGTCATAATGCAAAGAAATAAAATATCACAATTTGATAGTCCTAACACTATCTTTCTCAGGGACCTTTCGATTATTTTGGGCTCAACAACAATGCTATTTTTTTCTATCATGTTCTCTATTATTAGAATTGGTATGAGTTTCAATTGCATTTGCCTTAATAATTTAATAGTGCTTCGTATGCAGACCCACATTAATCCCAGAGATATTCTTAGCAGCGCTTAGAGAATGGGTCTATATTTGCCGTTCTTAAACTTTTCATATGATTCATGTTCTCCTTATTAAAAATCTCTCTCTCTCTTAAAAAGACCGAAGAAAGGTTTAGCAAGTAATTTTGGACAACATATTTCTAACACGAAGCCAATCCATCCAGAATCTAATTGTGCTAAAGAAGGCATCCAAAAAGCAAACATATGGGATCATTTTACATTTCATCCTCAAGAGGAAACAGTAAAGAATTGTTCTATACGATTAGGAATTTCATTAATTAAGGATATTAGAAAATTGCTTACTTGATTTAATCACAACGAATGACATGTCAAGCCTAAACTTTGCAATTAATTTAGCATATGCTTCTTAAATAATCAAACCTAAAGCAACACCTGAATTGATTAGCTGAGAATTTATTGGAGAACTAATCTTAGCTACATTGAAACTGACCAAAAAACAATTCTTCAAGACTTTAAAGCTTGAATGTCTGACTATGAGGCTTATAACATTAAACGAAAATATCATAAATATAAACATAAATTTAAACAAGAACATACATGTTTTATCTTATTTTGTATAAACAAAAATTCATTATTTTTTTATTCAAATACAAGCATGAGAATATATGAAAATTATTCCATCAATATTTTTATTAACTAGGCTATTTACAAATCAATTTTAACCATAAGTTCAAGAGACACTTAAGTTTTAGTCTTTAATTACACTCTAAAAAATTTCAGTGTCTCACTAAATCATAGTGAACTATAATTTTATTTTAAAAAAAAAAAAGGGAGGGAGGAAATTCAATGTTCTACTTACCGGTCACAAGACTTATAAAATACTATTATTTTTGTTATTATATATTATTCGGTTCACATAAAGATTAAGATCCACCTATAGATCAAGCAAAATCAACAAAATAATTCGTAATTCGATAATACTTCCTTTCCTTTTTCATTTACCCTCTCACTTGTGCCAATGGTAGTGCTTGTATATTTAGCATGGAAAGGAATGACAAACCTTCCTACTATACAATTCATAATTTCATTATTAAATTTTAAGTTTTCTGCCAATCCTAGGGCATATAAACAAAATGACATATTATAGCACTCCTTGTGCCATGGCTACTAGTAATTAACTTGGAAAATGGCGTGAATTCTTATGATAGGATCAATATCAGTGTTTCTCCTAATTTTTTCTATTGAAGAGATATTCATAATTACCATGGTGGTTTTGCAAAATAGTACGTAGCTTAATATCATAAAATTTAGGGATAATTACACTTTGCCCACCTTTGGTTTGCCTCTAATTCTATGTGCCTACCCGTGGTTTCAATTTTGACACTTTATCCACCTGTGATTCTCATCGTGAGTGTGCCGTAACCCACCTCTCCACTTTCCGTTACTCTAACACAGAATAAGTAAAAAACAAACCCCAAAACGGATCAAAACACTCTCACTCAAATCTTGAACATTAAGAACATACCAAAAATCTGAAAAATCATAGGAAGTTGAACCCAAAATAAAACATCTAAATCATCAATAATAAAAAATTACTCTCAACTCCTTCGATGATGCTAGACAACTCCTCCGGTTCCAGAACACCTGTCATATATACCAACAAAGTCATGCTCCTCACAATTGAACTTTAAACAAAAAGCTTCCATATTTTCGAGTATATGTAGAAAGCATACCTGCACTTGTGAAGAAAGCACTATCCCACGCTAAACTTTTGCGCAAGTTATATTTGTGATTTTTTGTTGTCATTTCTGGTTCCTTTGATTCAGATGGTTGAGGCACATGTTCCATATGTTCAAAAGTGCCAAATGTGTCCTCTAATGTGTTCGCATCCGCGGACTCCATCGACTCAACACTTCCATGTTCCTCATTTTCTGAACATTATATTAAATCAAAATAGATTTAGAGCCAATTAAGTATTTACTTTACTCTTTCTATGGATAACTGTACTTTTGTTCAGCTTATTTTCTAAGAACCAATGCAAATGAACAATAAGCTAAACAAATTAAACGATATGAAGGAAAATTATTGACCCAAAAATTGAATCCGAAACAAGCAAAACTGGAAAGGCAGCCCTAGAATCTCAAAGGAAACACTTTTATTTAATTTCAAAACAACTCAATAGAGTACGATCAAGAAAAAATTGCACAATTTTTGTGACTTAAGCCACTGAATGAAAACGATTCCTTTTGGCGAGCTCGATTCAAAGCTATTCAAAAACTCAATTTCAGTGAAAAAAGCAAAGATCAATTTGGCATCTGAAACTTTTTTCTCTTTACATATGTTTAGTATGAAGCAGTAAGTTTTTCAAAAACCTATATCACTCTCACTCAAATCTTGAACATGAAGAACATGAAGAACATACCAAAAATCTGAAAAATTACAGGAAGTTGAACCCAAAATAAAACATCTAAATCATCAATAATAAAAAATCGAAACCCACTGCCCACTGCCCCTGCCACCAGCCACCACAACCCACTGCCATAGCCACCACCGCCCACAACCTCAAACCCCAACCACCAAAACTACAAACAAGTCACAAATCCAAAATCAAACCACAAACAAATCACAAACCCAAAATCAAATCACAAACAAGTAACAAACTCTAACCCACAACTGCTGAACCACCAAAACTACAAACAAGTCACAAACCCAGGCAGTGAAACCAAGTGGTAGCATCGGGATTTGGCGTCTCTGTCGGGTTCTGATTCGGAGTCTAGGTGTTTTGGGTGGACCGATCAGACCCACGCCAATCAGAGACCCACGCCGAACTCCAAGCAATTGACCCACGCCGCTCCCAGGAACTCGAAGAAGGGTGCGGTTTCGTCGCCGCTGAATCCGGATGAAGATGACATGTTTGGTTGCAGGAATTGGATGTAGATCTGTTCTTGGGTTTGGATCGGGAAGAAGTTCAGGGAGTGGCCGGTGAAGGTGATGAATGATTGATTGGATTTGGAGTCACTCACGGCCATGGGAAACAAACCAAATAGTCGTTGGGGTGTGCTAGTTGTGATTCGACGCACAAGGTGGCTTTGATTGTGAAGTTTATAGCTTTGTTGGTTATTTTAGATGATTTAGATGTTTTATTATTGATGATTTAGATGTTTTATTTTGGGTTCAACTTCCTGTAATTTTTCAGATTTTTGGTATGTTCTCATGTTCTTCATGTTCAAGATTTGAGTGAGAGTGTTTTGATCCGTTTTGGGGTTTGTTTTTTACTTATTCTGTGTTAGAGTAACGGAAAGTGGAGAGGTGGGTTACGACACACTCACGATGAGAATCACAGGTGGATAAAGTGTCAAAATTGAAACCACGGGTAGGCACATAGAATTAGAGGCAAACCAAAGGTGGGCAAAGTGTAATTATCCCTAAATTTTATGATATTAAGCTACGTACTATTTTGCAAAACCACCATGGTAATTATGAATGTCTCTTCAATAGAAAAAATTAGGAGAAACACTGATATTGATCCTATCATAAGAATTCACGCCATTTTCCAAGTTAATTACTAGTAGCCATGGCACAAGGAGTGCTATAATATGTCATTTTGTTTATATGCCCTAGGATTGGCAGAAAACTTAAAATTTAATAATGAAATTATGAATTGTATAGTAGGAAGGTTTGTCATTCCTTTCCATGCTAAATATACAAGCACTACCATTGGCACAAGTGAGAGGGTAAATGAAAAAGGAAAGGAAGTATTATCGAATTACGAATTATTTTGTTGATTTTGCTTGATCTATAGGTGGATCTTAATCTTTATGTGAACCGAATAATATATAATAACAAAAATAATAGTATTTTATAAGTCTTGTGACCGGTAAGTAGAACATTGAATTTCCTCCCTCCCTTTTTTTTTTTTTAAATAAAATTATAGTTCACTATGATTTAGTGAGACACTGAAATTTTTTAGAGTGTAATTAAAGACTAAAACTTAAGTGTCTCTTGAACTTATGGTTAAAATTGATTTGTAAATAGCCTAGTTAATAAAAATATTGATGGAATAATTTTCATATATTCTCATGCTTGTATTTGAATAAAAAAATAATGAATTTTTGTTTATACAAAATAAGATAAAACATGTATGTTCTTGTTTAAATTTATGTTTATATTTATGATATTTTCGTTTAATGTTATAAGCCTCATAGTCAGAGATTCAAGCTTTAAAGTCTTGAAGAATTGTTTTTTGGTCAGTTTCAATGTAGCTAAGATTAGTTCTCCAATAAATTCTCAGCTAATCAATTCAGGTGTTGCTTTAGGTTTGATTATTTAAGAAGCATATGCTAAATTAATTGCAAAGTTTAGGCTTGACATGTCATTCGTTGTGATTAAATCAAGTAAGCAATTTTCTAATATCCTTAATTAATGAAATTCCTAATCGTATAGAACAATTCTTTACTGTTTCCTCTTGAGGATGAAATGTAAAATGATCCCATATGTTTGCTTTTTGGATGCCTTCTTTAGCACAATTAGATTCTGGATGGATTGGCTTCGTGTTAGAAATATGTTGTCCAAAATTACTTGCTAAACCTTTCTTCGGTCTTTTTAAGAGAGAGAGAGATTTTTAATAAGGAGAACATGAATCATATGAAAAGTTTAAGAACGGCAAATATAGACCCATTCTCTAAGCGCTGCTAAGAATATCTCTGGGATTAATGTGGGTCTGCATACGAAACACTATTAAATTATTAAGGCAAATGCAATTGAAACTCATACCAATTCTAATAATAGAGAACATGATAGAAAAAAATAGCATTGTTGTTGAGCCCAAAATAATCGAAAGGTCCCTGAGAAAGATAGTGTTAGGACTATCAAATTGTGATATTTTATTTCTTTGCATTATGACAAATAGAGGACTTTTTCAAAAATTAACCGGCCTTTATTTTGTAACAATAAAGTAATTATAACATTCTAATAATATTCTGTAATAAATTATAAATGAATAATAATTAATTAATTATAAATAAATAAATAAAAATATGTGTCCTGTAAAGAAAGGAGAAGACATCTCTAGCTAGCTAGCTATACTTAACAGTTGAATTTATAAATAGCCTAATTATCTCAAATATTGACAAAATTATTTTCATGTTTATATATATATATATATAGTGGTAAAAAAAGTCAAAAGCATATTTTCATTTGTTTATGGTTATGTTTATGTTAACATTATTTAAAGAATATGTTTAAAAATCAATTCAAAATTTTATATACCCGTGACATTTTTAGTTTTTTTTTTTTAATTTTTATTTATTTTTTTATTGGGTCTCTTTTATATTATATATAAAAATAAATAGTAACTCCCCCCTCTGCTGATATGTGCATTTTGTTTAACTCTGATAAAAATGGGCTGTATTATTATAGGCATGTTGCCAATACGCTGGCCTCTGTAGGCAGGTTGTAATGTTTTGTTGCTGGTTGTTAATATAATATCTACCCTGTTAACCAAAAAAAAAAAAAAAAAATAGTAAGTACTAGTTCATCAAACTACTAATAAAAGGAAAAAATAAAAAATAAAACTTAAATATAAAAGAATAAAACACATTTAAGCAAAAAAAGATTTGTAATTATGGAATTTTAATTTTTGATACAAATTATATTTTTTATTAGAAATTTCATTTGCGAAGTCAAACGGAAAACATTTAAGAATGAATTATTTTCTGAACATATTATTTAAATAAAAATAATGTTAACATAAACAAAAGAAGATGCGTTTTGGAATTTTTTTTTACCATTGAAAATATAATTTTTTATTCAAAATTAAACATGAGAATATGAAAATTATTCCATCAATATTTGAGTTACTTAGGCTATTTACGAATTAATTTTTTACCAAAATTGTAAAAGATGCTTAAGGTTTTAGAGCTTTTAATCACTGAGAACGTGTAGCATCTCTCCTAAGTATATTGAAACTATCATTTTTGAAGATGAATTAGTGTGTCAATTAATTATGTTTGTTTGTATTTTGAATTTCTCTTGAGTTGTAAATTAATACACAACTAGCTTGTAACCCCATGCATATGTAAGGGTACATTTTAATATATGCAATTAGATGCATTTTATAATTCATACCTAAGCTAAAATATGGTCATTATTATATTTTGAAAAAACCCTGCAAAAATAATTTTTAGTAGAAAATGCAAATTGTTCATACTTGTGTATTTTATTCTAAGAAAATAAAATATTATTTTACTTCTTAACTTAATTTTTTTATTTTAAAGCAATAAATTACTATTTAAGGTTTTTAATTATCTTTTTGGAAAGATTATATTCTTAAATTTTTTTTACTCAATTAAAAAAAAATAAAAAATATATATCTTTAATTGAAATTGGTGTCACATTTAATATAAAACTAACAAAATCTTCGATTGTTGCAATGAGTAATAAATATCTGAACTAAAATTAAGAAATTGTTTTGACAAAAGACCCAAAATTAGATTTCAAGTTTAGAATCTGATGATGCACAAAAAATCAGTAGACTAAATGCTCCGGATGTCAAAAGGCTAGTAATCTCTTGGAAGGCCTGAAAAGAAGAATGAAACAAAATCAAAGGAGACCGGGGTGGACCGGCCAAGAACCCTCTGATGCTTAAGTTAATTAGTTTCTCTCTTTTAAACTCAAGAACTCCAACTTTTTCTTTTCGGTAAAAATAGTGGAACTTACTTTCGTTTGATGAGGATGAGTGTTTATATAGTATGCTTTAGAGCGGTTGCTTGTCTTGTAACTTCTCCCATATTTGTGGAAGTCTGAAGGTTTAAATGACTTAACCATTACAACCATTATAGAAGTTATGATATCTACTCTCATCTTCTATAACTGTTATTGGAAGTTAAGTACTTAGCAGGGAGTTATAGCAATGAATCAGGATCTTACTCATATATTAAAATGGTTACACGTGGTCCGATTCATAAGCTCTTGTAGATAAATCTTACATTTAGAAATATTCCCAAGTGTTGAAGTGTCGTCCATATTTGGATGACTTTCCTTAATCCAGACGGCCTTCTCATAAAAGACAACCCATGAATGAAACAATGGACAAGAAGGGGCAGGCCCAACTGTTGTGGTAACCTGCATTCTATGGATGACCACGCAAGGACGAGCTACACTTATTCTTCCCCATCAGCTGCCCCCTTGACCTTGCGTTGTATGTCATCAGAATGTCCTCTTTCTTTTCTTTTTCTTTTCTTTTTTTCTTTTTTTTTTGACACATGGTGTAACGCCCCAATCACAAAAAAAAAAAAAAAAAAAAAAAAAAAAAAAAAGTTTAATGATCAGATTTTATTTGGACCACATGTGCCCACCTACCCCATTTAACCCCCACCACTCATCTCACAAATATTTCTGCTCTCTTTGGCCGGCCATCTCTTGTCTCTCATTTGTTTCTTTTTCTTTTCTTTTCACTTAAACACACTCCTCTCTATCACTCTCATCCTCTCCCACCGATACCTCCATGCCACCATCTCCACCATCATTTTTCCGGCAATGTCACCGGAAAATCCTTAAGAACCTAGAAGCCCCTTCACATCTTTTTTTGAGGTAAAAGTTTCTAATCTTTTTGGTGGGTTTTACACTTTTGCATGAGGTTATTTTTATCTAAGCTTTAATAATGATACCCATGTGATTTATGAGCATTGGAAGTGATATTTATGTGTTTATGTGTATGGGTTTTGTATTGGTGGAATTATTTGATGAGTGGGTTCATGGTTTGTGTTAATGATGACTATCTAAGGTTTATGTATGGTGGAAAATTTAGGGGTTTTGAGTTATAACATGTGATGGTTGGTAAATCTAATTTTTTCCATTGCTTTTGGGTTTATTTGGAGTTAGTTGAAGTTCTAAATTTCTTGTCTTGGAGGATATTTTGATTTTGCTATCATGGGTCTCTTAATGATGTAGAGTAAATTTTGTTGAAGCTAGTCATAATGTTGGAGATGATATTAAATGGGTTAACTTTATAATTGGAGTTTATGCCTTGTGAATCAATTTGTTGAGAAACTTTGGAAGTGGAATATATTATTATTGATGAGGTTAAATACTAGGCTTGCCTAATTAAGTGTTTATTTGGCAATTCCTAAATTGTAGCTAGATACAATTTTAAACTTTATGCTTATTGTGTTAGGTTTGCTTGATATTGTTGAGGTTCTAGCTAATTTCCTTTGGAGCTTGGAGAATTAGGTTTTTTGCAGGTTGCAAGGTAAGTAGCTTTTAATGGGATTTTTGGAAAATAACCATGTTTCATAAATGTTGTTTTTGGGTCAAACACATTTTGGAAAATTATATATGGATATATGTTTTCTTAAAAGTATTGTGTTGTGACCCTATTATATATTATTATATATGAAAAGTGCATCATATTTGGTATTGCATTTGGGGAAATGCAAGAATTGTTGATATGAAAAAATGAGCATCTTTTATTTAATCTTTGATAAGGAAATCATGGATTTTATGGTACATTATAAAATTTAAAGATGTTTATCTTGTCTTGTTACGTGGGAAATTGATAGAAAATCTCTTGACAAGAATGAAATTGAAAACCTTACAAACTTTGTGGAAGTTAGATTATTTAAGGTTTTTCTGAAATTACCTAGACATAAATTATGTGTTTCAAAGTATATGTAACCTGTGAGTTTTATGTGGTTTTAACACCATGCCATGTGTGATTTCCCGGTGATCACCCGATTTGATCTTTGTAGTCTTTGTGACAATGGAATCAAATCCAGGTCAGTGCCCTTTCACTTTGGATAACGCATTCTTCCCTGCTGCCCATGGGGGGAAGAGGTTCCTTGATTGTGTGTGGGTGAGGCTGCTGCCCATGGGGCCAAGAGACCACATGCAAGAAAGGTCCTATTTAACACGCTCTCTCTGCTGCCCATGGGGGAAGAGAAAAACCTTGAGGGTATGGGTGAGGCTGCTGTCCATGGAGCCAAGAGTCTGCATACCAGAGAGGACAATATCATGCTAGTTGTGAATGGGTGGATCCCCTGACCAGTCTATGTGGTAGTATGGTATATTTGTGATAATTTACCTTATGTTAGATATTATGGCTTTGGAAATTATATTGTTGGTGCTCACAGATTATAGTATATACTGTGTTTCATTATTTAATCATTTTTGTCATATTATTATTATTGAAGATGAAACTTGCATTTCCCCCACCCCCATTAATTATGCTACTTACTGGGCTTTAACTCATCCCACCCTCTAACAGTTTTTCAGAGTAATTAGCTATACCTTGGATATGAAGCTTACTTCATTGGTGATGATTGAAGTGCTATGTTAAATTTGGAGAATTTTGCGGTAAATGGTTGGTGACTCGATTTTACTATGTCCAACGAGACTTTAATTAATTCTATTGGAGGTTGGTCACTTAAGGTTTGTTAGCCTTAGATGTATTAGGCCTAGACTCGATATTAAGATTCCTTATTCTTGATAAGATTGTGACTTTGTGTAATCCAAGAGTTTTGTATTATATATTCATGTATTATGTGGAGGCCCATGATTTTTAGCTATTGTTCGTAAATGTGTTATAGAGCTCTGACTTGTAATGTGGAGATTTATGGTTATATATTCTTATCCTGTGGAAATGAAAGGAAAATAAAGATCTCCTATAGTTTGGTTTTCCAAAAAGGAAAAATCTACAAGTACCTTTGGGATGTATTTCTCATGCTTTGGACCCTTTTGGGTTTGGGGCGTGACACGTGGTCCAATTTGGCATGTTTCAATCATGGCGTTTCGTCTTTCAAGAAGGATGCCACGTGGTCTTTCCTGGCTGGTCACGTCATTTCAGATGCCAACCTTTGTTGCCTATAAATAGTAGAATTCCCCTCCTGCACTTCGCATTTCAAAAAAAAATTTCCTTGACATCTGTCGTCTAGAGCCTCGTCTAGAAGTTCTTCTGCGTCTATAGTCCTCTTCCGTCTAAAGCTAGGTATTCTCCTCATTCTCGTCTTTAGGTTTTCCTTTTAAGTTTTCTTCAAGATGTCTGAAACTATTATCTCTTCGTCTAGTAATAGTATAGATAAGGCTATAGACGAGTATCATGATTCAACTAGCTATAGTGGCTCCAGTAGTAGCACTAGCAATAGTAGTAGTGGGGAGAACACCATGGATGAGGAGTACACGTCTGGTGTTCTTGGAGTTCCTATAGAAGTACTTCAGGAACAACTCAGGAAAAGGGCATCTCCTGGGTCTCAAGCTGGCACCTCGGCGAGTGTCCCTCCATCTAGTCCTTTAGACAAGGTAGAAACAGTTTATAGTTGCGCTGTAGGTATCTCTTCAAAAACAAGTGAACAGAGACTCACCTAATGGGGAGTGGTGCTACAACCCTCATTTTGGGATAGGCATCTATGAGGCCTATCTTTAGGGGGACTTAGGTTACCCCTAAATGCCTTTGCTAGGGAATTACTTGTTAGGTTAGGTTTAGGGGTATGTCAATTTAACCCTAATGCATGGAAACTGATTGTCTCTATGCAAGTTTTGTGAAGGGAAGTATTTGGAGGGGACCGTCCTCTTACTATAGACGAGTTCCTCTTCTGCTACAAACCCTCAGAAATTAACCAGTCCCTTGGCTTTTATCAATTTACAGCCAGGGGTACAGATTGTAGATTAATAAAATCCCTTGTCTCGTCTGATAGAAACTGGAAAACGGAGTTCTTCTTCGTCTCTGGTTTCTGGGCTGGGAACCCAATTAAGATTGGCAGGGATATATTTGCCCCTTACACTGGGGAATTAGGGAACCTTTGTCCTGAAGGTATGTTATTTATTTATTTTTTATGTATTATTTTTATCTTTTGTTTGTAATCGTCTAACCCTTCTCTCTCTCTCTCTCTCTCTCTCTCTCTCTCTCTCTCTCTCTTTATTTTATTTTTTAGCTATTGGATGACCATCTGTAAGCAAATTTATCGTGACCGTGTCCACAAAGCTTGTATTTACGTTGACAGGAGTTTCCATTCATTGGTCACCCTTCAACATCTTGTCGCGTGGGGACTCGGCCCTGAACCAACTGCTGAAGCCATTGCTCACGAGCTCACTGTACGTAGACTTGAGTTTTCTTTTTACTTGGAATTTATTTGAGTATTATTTTTGTTATACTTCTTGGCTTAACTTTAATCATCATTTTTTTTAAAAAAAATTTTAGGGATGGCAACTATGAAAAAAAATAAGGGAAAAGAGGTGGTGGATGAGGCAAACAGGCCTGAAACTCAATCCTAGCTTTTTCCTTCTACTGGGGACAAAAGGAAAACTTTATCCAAGATGCTTGACTTGGGAAACCTTCCAAGTCGTCGAGAAAAGAAGGCGAAGCATGGGTCGTCCAAACCAGGAGTTGTCAAGCCTAGTCTCCTTACGACTCAACCATACGTCCAAATTTTTGATGTAGACTCATCTACCCCCGTTGAGATTACTCCGTCCAAGACCACTGCGCCTGCCTCGTCCCAGCCTTCTCAAAGGATTCCTATGAATCTTGTTGAAAACGAGTATTTGGCTTGGGAACGCTTTGAGAAGGTTGTTTCTGATGAGGACATAGTTGCCTATTATGACATGTCTTTAAAAGATTTTGAACATTTTGGTGTTCATAATCTTTTTAAGGTATGCAATTTCATTCTTGCCTCGTCTTTTTCATTTCACGCTTTTCTCATCTAACCATTATTTTTATCACTTCTTATAGGCAATGTCAAAGTTCATTGCAGCGTCCAAGCAGGCTACGGAATTGGACAAGACGAGGATTTTGCTTGAGACGAGGATTCAAGAGGTGAAGGATGACTGCAAGGGCTAGGCTGAAATGGCAGCCAAGGCTACAGACGAGGCCAAAGAAATGCAAAACCTTGTCAAAGAGCTGAAGGCTGACATCGTCGAAAAGGACCCTCGTCTTGATCATCTTCAGAAGAAAAATGACGAGCTGAGCACCCTTCTTCAGAAAGCCAAAGAGGATGTTGTTATGGAGTTCAAAGCTTCCAAACAGTATACTGATCTTTTAGACGCAAACTATGCTGCTGGCTTCGAAGATTTTCGTATGGACGCTGAGGAATGCTTCCCAGAAGTTGACTTCAGTTCCATCAAGCTCAATATTGGTGCTGCTAGCTCCCTTCTCCAAACAAGCTCTGAGGATGTCAACATTGAAGACAATGCCACTACCCACCCTACTTAGGACGATCCCACCTCTGGAGATAACCCTTAGTGAAGGATGTTTGAAATATCATCTTTGTAATAATTTTTTTTATGAGGTCCATTGCTTTGGACCATTTAGATTTATCAAAGTATATTTCTCTCGAGTATATAAAATTTTGAATTTTTAAACATATTCCTTAAATAATGTTAATATAAACATAAACATAAACAAACGGAAATATATTTTTGACTTTTTTTTTACCTGTGTGTGTATGTATATTCTTTCTTTTTTTTTCTCTTTTTTTTTTTTTTTTTTTTTTTTTGAGAAGGTGTGTATTTATATTCAAATTTAAACATGAAAATATGAAAATTATTTTTCAATATTAGAGATACTTAGCTTATTTATAAATTCAACCATTAAGCATAGCTAGCTAGAGATGCCCTCTTCTTCTTTTTTCAAAACAAGTATTTTTATATATTTATATTTAATTAATTAATTAGTAGTCATTTATAATTAATTATAGAATATTATTGGAATATTATAATGACTTTATTGTTACCAAACCAGGGTTAATTTCTGAAAATGTCATCTCTTTGACATAAAGCAAAAAAATAAAATATCACAATTTGAGGGTATGTACTTACACTATCATTCTCGAAGACCTTTCGATTATTTTGGATTCAACAACAATGTTGTATTTTACTATCATGTTCTCTGTAATTAAAATTGGAAGGGGGTTCAGTTGTGTTTAATTTAATAGTTTTTTGTGTGTAGACCTACATTAGTTGTAAAGAGATTTCCAGTTAAGGAGTTTATCAAATGCCTATTAAAAACTGTGTGCTTTCACATATAGTCCTTTTATAATTAAAATTCTCTCACTCCCTCTTTCTCTCACTCTCTCTAAAAAGATTGAAAGAAGGTTTTGCAACTCATTTAGTACAACACATTTCTTACACGAAGCCAATCTAACCAGAATTTAACTGTGCTAAAGAAGGCATTCGGAATGCAAACATATGAGATCATTTTATATTTCATACTCAAGAGGAAACAATGATAAATTGTTCCATATGATTAATAATTTCATTAATTCGGGATATTAGAAAATATAAGGTGTATGATTTTGCATTTAAAAGTAACCACATTCTTCATCTCCTAAAAACTGCTTACCTAATTTGATCACAAAAAATGATATATGAAGAATAAACTTTTAAATAAACTTAGCATATTCTTCTAAAATAATTAAACCTAAAGCAACACCTGAATTGATGAGTTGAGAATTCATTGGAGAGCTAATCTTAGCTACATTGAAACTAACCAAAAAACTATTCTTCAGCTTTAATGTATGACTATGAGGCTAATGCCATTTAGAATCATATTTCAAAGATAACATTAAATAAAACTACCATTAACAAAAACATAAACGTAAACAAGAACATACATATTTTTGTCATATTTTGTACAAACAAACATTCATTTTTTTTTATTCAAAAATAGGCATGGGAATTTACGAAAATTTATTCCATCAATATTTTATTAACTAGACTATTTATAAATCAATTTTGATAGGCCTAGAATGTATTGACCCCTTTTGGTAAATTAATCAATTAATTAGCCAAGTGAATTAATTAGATTCAATTACATGCAATAAGCATGGTAGCACAAACAAATCACCAACTAAGTTAAATGCAGCAAAAAATAAATTTGACACAGGTGATTTGTTTATGAATGGGGGAAACCACTGAGGCAAAACCCCATTAGGTGAATTTAAGGTCACCACTCTCGAGAATCCATTATTATCAAAACAAGCGGTTACAAGTAAAAGGAATCCCAGTACCTAATACCAACCTACAGTTGACCCCTTACCCCAATACCCAATTGGACTTGCAATGTAGTGACAATCTCTCCTTTCAATGCACGGCACCCAGTACGTGACTAACCAACCGATGCACGGATCCAACTTAAGAAAGATGTTGGCTGCAAAGTTTTTTAGTTCATCCAATGATGAAGATTAAGAAACTCCTTGGTTACAAAAACCTTGGCGCAAAGACACAGCAACTTCTACAAGGAATATGATAAACTATGGCAAATTCTGTCTCCGGTCACAATTTGCATGCACAATCAATTTGCATTGAGTTGCATCGCTTTGCATCACCTTTGATGGCCCTTAAAATAATTCTTATATATGTCTAGGATTGTGAGAAAAGAAACCCTACACAAATACACTTGGATATGTGTGAAATCAGATCTAGAAATCTGAATTTCGTAATTCTCGACAGATACAGCTTCTGTCGAGCTGCTATCGAGCATCAACATTAAACCTCAATGGATATGAATCTGTCGAGCTTTAATGAAAAGCACTTCTTCACTTGTTTCTTAGACAAATTTGCATGGCTTCAATACTAAACTTGAACTCTTGTTCTTTGAAGTACTAAACCCATCTTAGATTTACCCAATTACAACATTTTGTCAAAGTATTAGCCAATTTACATAACATATGTCTCTAACAATATCCACATATGTCCTAACAAATTTTAACCATAAATGCAAGAGACACTTAAGTTTTAGTCTTTGAACTCTAAAAACTTCAACTGTCTCTCCAAATCATAGAGAACTATAATTTTGTGAAGGAAAAAAAAAAAGATGGCGGGGGGTATATTCAGTTTTATACTTACTGGTCACAAGACTTGTAAAATGCTATTATTTTTGTTATTATATATTATCCGATTCACATAGAGATTAAGATTCTCCTATATCAAGTGAAATTAACGAAATAATTCATAATTCAATAATACTTCCTTTCTCTTTACATTTACCCTCTCACTTGTGCAAATGATAGTGCTTGTATATTTAGTAGGAAAAGGAATCGCAAACCTTCCTAGTAAACAATTCATAATTTCATTATTGGATTTTAAGTTTTCTACCAATCCTAAGGCATATAAACAAAATGACATCTTGTAGCACTCCTTGTGTCATGACTACTAGTAACTTGGAAAATTGCGTGAATTCTTTGGATAGGATCAACATTAATGTTTCTCCTATTTTTTCCCATTAAGGAGATGCTTAGAAGAACCATAGTGGTTTTGCAAAATGGTATGTATCTTTGTGGGGGTCAAAACACTTTTGGCTTGTTCTAAACAAAGATTCTTGATCAAGACAACTAATTTATACAAAGTGGGTGAGAAGAATCCACAATGGGAAGACTAATTAAGAAGATGGCTAAAGACAAAAAGTGACTGAATCATACGTTTTATATATGAAGAAAGAGATGTTCCCACGATACACAGAGGGGTTCTAAGTGATGAATCCAAATGAAAATTTCTTTCTCTCTCTCTCTCTCATTCTTGCTCTGGATCCCCCTTCTTGTTGCCCTCCCCCTCCTTTTATACCCATTTCCTCTCATCATCCAGTTGTCCTACACTTAGCTGGATTTGGGGGATACTGTCCCATCATCTTCTTGCCCTGCCATTCCTTGATCATAAAGAAATACTTTTGGGAGTGTTTCCACTATTCAGGTCAGTCATTCAACATTTAATGTGATTGACATTAGGTGGGGGATCTCATTAATGCGGAGGTGATTGTTACATTAGGCTCTGCGTTTTTTTCAACGTGTTACTCAAGAGAAGTGTGTGCTACGAGTTGTCCCAGTCAAGAGAGAAAGTTGTTCTTCGGACAATCTTTATGATCTTAGGGAAAAGGGATTTTTGAGATTACCTTGGTAATGAGCCCTATTGGGCCTTGGGAAAAGTGGGTATCACGGGCTACCTCGGTCGTGGGCCCAAATGGCCTCATCTACTAGAACTCCCTTTTATCTCTTGTTGGACTCTAGGCTGGGTCCACTCCTTAGATTTATTTCTCATTTTTTAGTCCTTGGGCCGAATTTAGGTAGACCCCATCCCCATGAGCTTAATTAATATCAAAAATTTCATTATCAAATGTTTTTTTTTTACTTCACAATGAAATTTCTAATACTATATACTTCATATCACAAATTGAAATTCCATACTTACCAAGCATCTGTGGGCTTAAATGTGTTTTATTATTTTACATTCAAATTTTTATTTTTATTAGTAGTTTAATGAACTATTACTTACTATAAAATTTTATAGATAAATAAAAATCTGATAGTCTCAACATATTATTTAAATAAAAATAATTATATTCTCATACATATATAAAATTTTGAATTATTTTCTCAAGATATTATTTAAATAAAAATAATGCTAACATAAACAAAACAAAATATTTTTTTTGAATTTTTTTGTACCACTAAAAATATATTATTTTTTATTTAAAATTAAACATGAGAATATGAAAACTATTCCATCAATATTTGAGTTACTAGGGATATTTACGAATTAATTTTTTTTACCATGATTGTAAGAGATGCTTGAGGTTTTAGAGCTTTTAATCATTGAGAAAGTGTAGCATCTCTCCTATTTATACTAAAACTATCATTTTTGAAAATGAATTAGTGTATCAACTAATTATATATGTACATATTTTGAATTTTTCTTGAGTTGTGAATTAATACACAACTAATTTGTAACCCCATGCATATGTAAAAGTACAATTTATAATATGCAATTAAATGCATTTTATAATTCATACATAAGCTAAAATATGGTCATTATTATATTTTGAAAAAGACCTACAAAAATAACTCAAAAAGAAAAAGACCTACAAAAATAATTTTTAGTAGAAAATGCATATATTTCATGCTTGAATATTTTATTCTAAGAACCCACCAATAAATAATGCTTTCCTCCATTTCTATCTTCCAAACCAAAACAACTTCATGGATTTTTTTTCGTTTCTCTTTTCTTTCCTCTCCCCTCTCTTCCTCCATTTCCTTTCCCTTCCCTTTACCTTGCTTTTGCCAAACATAGTGTAACGTTTTTTGTTTTGTATGCATTAATATTTTACTATTTTAAGGGTTTTATTAGTGGAAAGTTTACAAGGCATAATCTTGACTCTTATATTATGAAAGAATGGTTAAGATTTTAAAAACTCTATGTAATAGAGTTTCCCAGGAACTTTGGAGGGTCTGGATACATACGTGTCTAGCTTACACCCACTTGTCCACCCTGAAGAGTGGACAATAGGAAGAAAGAATGAGCCTCTATGCGTGAGAATGCATGATTCTTTGGGAACAAAGGCAGAATTCACATAGAATTAGCTCACCATCTTAAACGCTTTGTTTGAATTGGGCAAAGGTGAGAGAAAGGTAAAGAAAAGGAGAGAACGGAAGTCATTTTCCTTGTTTGGTTAGATAAGAGAAGAGAAAAGTGGGTTGATTTGGAGTGATTAAATTTCCATGAAGGGAAAGGAAGAGGAATTTTGGGGTTATTTTATAATTTTTATTATAAAATTACCAATCTACCATTATATTCTTCTTACAAATCATATCTTCATGGGTATAAATGTAAAAACAAATATTTTCCGTTCCATTCTCTTTGAAAACCAAACAAGGGAAATAATTTGTTTTCTTTTTTTATCCTTCATACATCCAAACACACATAGAGGAAAACATTTTCTCTTTTCCTTTTCCTTCCCTTGGTGTTTTCTTTCATATTCCCTTTCCCTAGATGCCACCAAACATAACCTAAATGAGCACGACTCTAGACGTCCGTCCATAATCATAGTCATGACACCTTCCATGCCCCACTTAGAGAAAATGGAGGAAATCTTGGTAGTATGGTCAAATGGTTTGTATATAAATTCATACCAAAAACTACCATGCAAAGATATAAGAGAAATTCCAAGGGACTTTTATGTTTGAGATTTTGATATTAAATGAGCTAAATTAAGCATTGAAAGAATTTTGGTCAGTGCCACACCGGTGCCATTCTTAACTTCGTGAGTTTGTCTCTCTCAAGCCTTCCATAACTCATTTGAACAAGTTAACCATTAAGACTATTTGCAGCATTAACATATATCAAACTGAATTTTAAGTTCACCTAAACCAAACTGAATCTTAAATTCAAGGTTCGTATAGAAGTATAGAACAATAACACAAACATGAGCATTAGTACAAGAACACTCTTATAAGTTTCCCACCATCAAAGAAATAGAAAATACACACACTACCCCTGTTAGAATGCATAGTTGCATACAACATGCATATCTAAAGTTACGCAAGCGGCAACTCCCCAAACGGCAAACACACTAACGCACCAAGATCCTTCAATCTCCGATCATACGCCACACAAGGACCACCTTAATTCAACCTTTGACGTGTGTTGATTTTGATCTTTGACTTTGCATTCAACTTCATTTTTAGCATAGATTCTGATTTTGGAGTTACTATTTATGTATAATAGTCCAAGAGGCTAAGAATAGTGTATAGTGAATTCTCAATAATTAATAAGAAGAAGTTGAATAATAGATGTATATGCAAATTTGAGCATTTTTCTCATAAATTAACCAAGGATAAAAGCAAAATAAAGAGGTAATATATCCAGAGTTTCCATACTTCTAGTACAGTGTTTTTGATAACATCTTCATTATGATTCATTCTAGACATTTAATCTCTCTGGCAACCACCATGATCGCTAGTCCACTGAGCTCCACATCCATAGCAAAACTGGGACGTACACCTGCAACCAAATAAACAATAGCTTTTTCTCATAAAAAGAGCTTCTTGACTCGTTATAATTGCATCAGCTAAAACCCGTTGAAAGTCCTACTTTGGACATCTTAAAATCATAAATTATGTAACACACAAGTGGGGCTAATTAGTTGAACAAGGCATCTGATTTTATTGTCCCTCTCTAGCCAGAGCAAAATGATAACATTACTATGCCCCAATGTATATATTTTAGATCTTATCACACAACCAACTTAATAGGCATAACTCTGCCCCAATGTCTTTGTTTTAGATGTTATCACTCAACCAACTTAATAGGCATAGATACTCTAACACTTGTTTTTCTACATCCAATTTCATGTTTTAAAATGTGGATATTTTCATATCAATTATGGATATTGATGTAATTGAGCGTAAGAGAATAGTTTCCCTCAATAATATGGGTACTACTACTACACACTAAGAAATGCTAATTATTTTTCACATGCTAAGTTATATCAATTGTAACTATCACTACTCCTAAGGAAAATAATCAAGGGGTCAAAGAACTCTAAACACATGTTAACAAACAACAAAAACAAAAACAAAAAAAACAAAAACAACATAATATACATTTTTCTACTAATTAACATCACTAATTTATATAAGGTCATTCTAAGCAAATACCTCATGTGTAATTATGTAGAAATTACATGACAATCCTAGTTTTAGCTTGTTCAACTGGTCTTGTTATCAAATAGAAAAAAGTTTGTTCAACTGGTCTTGTTATCCTAGTCTTGTTATCAAATAGAAAAAGTTTTGAATGTGGTCTATACTTTATACTAAAAATAAACTAATTGGTATTTTATCTTGATCTCATAGATATCAAATCCGATTGTAAATATAAAAAATGACATGACAGTCAAGAGCAAAACTCACCTGCAAGTCATATGTAAACAACCTTCAGTCCTTTCCACAAAATATTTGCAATGGGGACACCTCCTCCATTTCTTCTCCTTAACAAGCTCCCTCAACATGAGATCGTCCCTCCCTTTCTCATCCTCGTTCAATCTCTGGAACTCTTCGCAATCCACCCCTGAATGCCAAGGCACATAACACACCGCACAGAACAATCTATGGCAGAACGGACACTCTGACTCCCTAATCGCTTCTCCTTCTTCATTATCATTCAGCAACATTGCTGAACAATCCTTGAAAGGACAGTAAAACCTCTGGGAACCAAACAGCGCTTCACATAGCGCCTCGTCCCACCTGTCCAACACGTCTTTCGGAAGCACTGCCCTGCAAGCATCGAGTTCTATGACACCCTTGCAGTCCAATCCAGGGCAAGTAACAGTGGTTATGCTCTCTTGGATCTTTGTGGCAACGTGTTTGCCAATGCAATCAGAGCAAAATGAGTGAACACAGCTCTCAGTTTTGAACATCTGGTCACTATCTTTCCTTTCCACACAAATCTCACAGAAGCTATGTGATGATTCTCCAGCTTCTTTTGCTAGCTCTGGTTCCGGGGTTGGAAAAATTGCTTGTATTGTTGGCGTTGGCGATGACTGTAATGGCAATAAGGTTAAGGCTCCATTGTTGGCCAATTTGGAAGTGATCACAGAGCCCATAAGGGCCTCTTGGAACTGCAACTCTTCTGCATACTTCTCATCAGATACAGGCAAAATCGGATCTTCTTTTTCATCAAACACTAGTGAGAAGTAGGAATCATCTACCTGCTTAAGATCGAAAGAAGCTGATTCTTGTGCCATATTACAAATTCTGAGTCAATGATCAGCCTCTTAGTCTTTCTCTTTACTGAGGAGAAAGTGTGTACGGGGGTTTAATATAATGGAAATGATATTACTTTAGAAGTAACTTCGCTTGGAAGAAGTCATTTCTTATTGGGCCGATTGGGAACTCCTTCATTTAGGGGTTTAAAATTTAGACTTTTGGACTAAGGCTAACTAATTGATAAGGAAAAAGATAAAGCACAGAGAAATTAAAAGGTGAATTTTCAACTTTATCTAACCCAAACTTTTTTCTTTTTTTTTTTTAATTTCAAAATTTATTTTATTCCACTTTTTCTATTCTTATTCCTAAGCCAATCGCAAAAGTCCTAATTGGAACAAGAGGAACAACTTTCTCGTACACTTCCTAGTGAGTGACACAAAGTGGGAAAAAAGGAAAGAGCAATGGAATCAATAATTTAAGACTTCTTTTGAAAGAAGAGAATTCAGACCCTGTTCATGAACCCCCGAAGAACGGCTAGCCTAACTCGGCCCAACCAAATATAAAAATAAAAAAAATCGGCCCCTCGCTTCCTATCACTTCCCAACTATTCTTCATATATTACATGCCTTTATTTTATTTTATTTTACTTTTTAGATTTTGTTTTAAGGAGTTAGATAAATAAATAATTATTATGGATTAAATGGTTTTGTTAGTTTCAGTGCTGCTCTATGTATTTTGAGGCAAATATTTTATAATTAAAAAAAAAAAAAAAAGCATTTTGGGGCCTAAAGCCCTAAAGTGAAGACTAAAAAAACAAGTTTTTTTGTGAACCTTTTTTTTTTTTTTGGGGGTGGAGGGGATTTTTATGTTTTTGTTGATTTGTTTAGTTTAGTTGACAGAGAAAAAGAGAAGGAGGGAGAGATTTCAACTTCTAGATTACAAAGAATTTATCTTTTCTGTTTTTTATATATCAAGTATAATTCATTGGCATCCTTTTCCCCTCTTTTTTAATTTCTTAGATGTTTGTTTTCCTTATTTTTTTTAAATTATAATTTGCGGTTTAATTTATTCATTTTACATTATTAACCTTTTTTTCTCTCTTTTGGGAATCAAAGAATCAAACTAATTGGATGAAATTTGAGGGCCTTCCGCAATTTGAGGCCTTAGGCAATTGCCTAACTCGCCTAAGGTAAGAGCCAGCACTGAAACTTAGTTTTTAAATAAATCCTATCTACTTATGGTAAATAAAGATATGTTTCTTTATAAAATATATATCATATAGTGGATATAGATTTGTTCAAAAAACAACCTATCAATCTTAAAATGATAAAATTAAATAAAATAAAGGCACAAATGGAAAGGGATATGTCTTTTTGTTATCGGGAAAGTTGTTGAATTTCTTTTAGGTACATAAATCAATTTCTTTTTGTGACCTAATATTTTCCAGCAAAAATATATTTTATTAGTTTTTGAGATTTTTATTATTTGAAAAACGTGAAAGTTACAAAACGATGTAGTATTAGGAGCATTTAACAACAATCTACTTAATGGAGAAGACGGAATAATTGGATTGAATGAAATTGAAGTTAGACTACTGAAATAAATTTTGGGTAAAGTTAGTGAATAAAATTTTTAATTTAGCCCTAAAAATAGTAAAATCGTAATAAATTATACCCATTTTGATGACTTTTTATTTCTAATACCATATAAGACACCAATAAAGATTTTAATAGCTAAAATGTGTTCCTAAAAAAATAGTGATTTTTAGGCTGTACTTTTGTATAATGTGATTGCATAATCATTTAATTAATTTGAAAGCTTTTTAAATGCACAAAAGAGTGAAAAAATTTTAATTTATAGTCGCTAATCAGGATCCAGCAATAGAAAAGGCATTAGTTGAGATGAAGTCAGACCGTGGCATGGATTATGCACTTGGCATATGATGCAAAAGGCATCAAGCACTTGGGAAATTTGTTGAAGGATCGTTATTTGTCTTTGAGACTTTAAAGCTTGCATGTATGAGTATGAGGATGATAACATTTAGAAGTATGTTTTGAAGATAATATTTGAATTATGCACTTGGCATACGATGCAGAAGGCATCAAGTGCTTGGGAAATTTGATGAAGGATCATTCTTTATTGTCTTTATTGTCTCAGATAAAGTTATCACCATATCATACCTAGCTGTTACCACTTCACTTGCATTAATAATAATGATTGACGCAAGAGAATTTGTCAACTATTACATTGAAAAGGAGTTTTGTAGCCTACACTTTGATTATTATTACTCTCTTCGTTTCTAAGGAAGTTGAAGTTCCTTATTATGCTCATTTATTATACACTAGAAAAAGTTTAGAAACACAAAATTTCACAATTTTTTGTTACAATTATGACATGACAGAGTGAGATTGATAAAAAAAAAAAAGGTAAATTCATGTGTAAGTGATGATTAATTACTCATCATCTGTTACTTCAGAGTTGTGACAAAAAAAATTGTAAAATAATCTATAATTTTAGAATTATTCTTATGACTATAAGAGCATTAGCATTGGAAAATGCTAATGCCATATCTAAGGGAAATTTAGCATTTGCAACTTTAAAATCATCTACATCAGAAAATTGTAAAGACAAGTATTGTAAATTTTTTGCAATACTTGCTACAGTGCAATTTTATCTTTAGAATTGCACTGTAGCAGTATTGTATAAAAAAAATATATATTTTATCTCTACTCTCTCTCCTCTGTCTCTCATCTCTCTCATTTTGTCTGTGCTTTTCTCTCTCTCTCGTCTCTGCTCTCCATCTTCTCTCTCGTTTCTGCTCTCGATCTGCTCTCTCATCTCTCTCATTTTTTTGAATGGATTTGGTCCGATGGCTCCAGTGATGTTTTTTTTGAATGGTTTTGCTCCGGTGGCTCCGGTGATGATGTTTTTTGAATGGGTTTGCTCTCTCGTCTCTGCTCTCCATCTTCTCTCTCGTCTCTGCTCTCTCATCTCTCTCATTTTTTTGAATGGATTTGCTCCGATGGCTCCGGTGATGATTTTATTGAATGGGTTTGCTCCGGTGGCTCCAGTGATGATGTTTTTTGAATGGGTTTGAATGGGTTTGCTCCGGTGATGATTTTTTTTTGAATGGATTTGCTCCGGTGATGATTTTTTTGAATGGGTTTGCTCCGGTGGCTCCGGTGATGATGTTTTTTGAATGGGTTTGAATGGGTTTGCTTCGGTGATAATTTTTTTTTTGAATGGGTTTGCTCCGGTTTTTGATCGGTGGCCTGGGTTTCAAATCGGCGGCGTGGATTGGTTGATCGGCGGCGTGGATCGGTGGCCTGGCCTGGGTTTTTGATCGGTGGCCCGGTTTTTGAATGGGTTTGTGTTTGTGTGTGTGGCTTGGCTTTGTTGCTGGGTTGTGTTTGTGTGTGGCTTTGTTGCTGGGTTGTGTTTGTGCGTGGCTTTGTTGCTGGTTTGATGTTTGTGTTTGTGTGTGTGGGTGTGGTGATGGGTTTGGATAGGTTGATCGTTGTATAATGGGTGTGTGTTGTGTGTTGAACCGGTGCTGGGAGAGAGAAATAAAAATGGCTGTTAAAAAGCCCAGGAAAATGAGGCAGAACGGTTGGGAAGAAATAATAAAGAATGGGTTAAAAATAATATTTTAATAAAAATAGAGTTTTGGGATGTGGAGGTATTGTAAAATGGTATGGTATATTGATAAAGTGGTATTTTAAAATGGTAAAATAGAATAGCATTGAAATTTCTCAATGCTAATGCTCTAATAAGATAAATTTATTTGGTACAAAATTTTATAATTTATATATATTATAATTATTTTTAAAAATTTCGAAAAATCGGAAAATGGTACGTTAAAATTGACCAATACTAAAATAATACGTCCTATTAGACAAACCAAAACAAGTTTCAAAACGAAATTAATGACATTTGCCTTGAATGCCCACTCACGTCAGCTAGTTGCAATAAATGTTGTGTTATTTGATGTCTCTAGCGTCAGTCAAAATGTCAAATACGGAGAGGAGTACCGGTAAAAAGGAGAAAATGTGTGAAGATAGGAGCATCTGGGAAATAGAAAAAGGAAGAAGTAAATATGGTTTGACATTTGATAAAATTTGATTAGATGTTGACATAATTTTGACAGGTGAGAGGGAGAGAATAGAGGGAGAAAGGAAAAGGATCAGTTGATTGGTATATGTGTTTAAAAATTGAAAATTGTTGTTTTGAAAATATTTATAAAAATATGTATGGATAAAAAAAATGTGAGGAAATACGTATAATATTGTTTAAAAACTGAAATAATTGTTTGAAAATACATATCAAAAACCCTTAAGTCTTGTGGCAAAAAATATTTTTACTAACTTATTTTATTAATTAGTTTATTTTTACTATTATTTATGAATTTTATTATATTTTTTAGTATTATTTATGAATTTTATTGTACTATTTCAGTTAATTTTTATTTTTATCCACGATATTTTTAGTAAAAAAATTTCAACTTTAGCAAAATAAATGAATCTCAAACAGAGCGTAAATCACATAATTTTTGTAATTTAGGGCCTGTTTAGTACTGTTATTTAAACAATAGTACACCTATTTTCACAACATTTTTTAACTAACATGTATTTTCATAACACTTAAATAATATTACTAGAAATCTCTTATTAAACAAACCCTTTAATGTAGCGAGTTGTGAATGATGAAATTATGGATTCATAATTTTTTTTATCACTTACAACTTATCATGTTCATAAATTATGATAAAAGTTGTGTGATTTGTTACTGTCCAAATAAAAAATTAAAAAAAAAAACGAATAAGAAAAAAGAAAAATCAAATTTGTGTGAGTTTTACTCTAACCATTCGGGCTTCGCCGCTTTAGCTGATAAAGGCAAAAGACACTTCTCTTTTTCTTTTGTATTTTTTTAAATAACTAGAGGGAGCTGCACGTGCAAGGCATGTGCTTGCCTATGCATTATGTGTTTGTAAATATATCCCAAACTTTAAAATCTAAAGTTGACACCTTATTTTAGTGTTAAAATTTCAATTTCCATCCCATTGTCTATATTAGTGTAAAAATTTAAAAGTGTAATGGACAACTAACCAATCCAAAATAACATTTCGTAAAAGCAAGCCCTTAAAATCCCATTATAATCTATGTTGTAAACCCATAAAAGAAGAAGAAAACAAGATTCTAGCTGATCATTGATGAAATTTAAAACACCTTGACAAAGTATCATTACCAAATATAGTTAGACACATCCACTACCAAGTACTATGTCTACCTTGTAATCATAGTTGACTTTAGCCAATGGTTCTTTACAAAATCAAACAAGGCATGTTTTCTAACTAAATTCAACCACCGAAGCTTTCAAATATAACTCTATGCAAGAAGGTGATATTATGTAGCATACATTCACATTCTAATGAGTTTGTTCACATCTCTAACCTTCAATAGCAGAACACTATGATTTTCTATCATTGTGAACCACTTGAATTTTATTGCACTTCATCTTCCACTCTAGTAGAAAACCAAACATTAGTATCAAGCCAAGGAAGGGTGCTTCCACATCTAATGTGAGAGGAATCTCCTTGATCCTGCATAACTTGGTGTGCTTCATACATCAACCTCTTTGTTACCTGTTCTAGCTCCTAGATTGGTTTTATCCAAAGCATCAGCCTAGAAAGGGGGAAAGAATTAGAGAGTTGAAGCTTTAAAGGTTAATTCTAAAGTCAAGCAAACACTTGACACCCATTCAAAAATTGATAAAATAAGAAATAACATTTTTCTTCCCCTGTAAATGATAAAAGTGCTAGATTAATCTCCATTGTGTTAGTAATGAGGTAGAGTGCAATGAACAATTTTTTGAATTAAGACACAATAACCACTTTTGGCCTTTTGCAATACACAAGGATCTATATAAGACAAGAAAACTTAAAAACAACAACAATAATAATAATTACAGAATCAGAAAGCACGACAAACCTCATATGTGACAACATCCCATAATTCGTTATTAGCAAGGATAAGATAAGAACCTCAAGGGAAGCATCAATCTTTTCGTCCTGCAAGTTTTATAAGGATGTCAGTGGCTAATTATTCACAAAAAACTGAAAATAAGAAGCATGAAAGAGGCACTCTTAACCAGACTAAATGTATCAACTAAAGGTCTCTTAAAGAGGGACTTGTACTACTTTTGACAAGTGTCAATAAACAATATTCTTCTAGCAGAAAGCTAATTCACATATGTAGGTACATTGAGAAATGCCGGTATAAATTTTATACATTTTCAAATTAAAAAAGATTATTAGGACCTATAATCATTCTTGCACTCACAAAGATAATTATGATGTAGGCATAATAATATCAGCAACTTCATTTGTTTTTCTTCTTAATAATAATAAATAAAAAAGGTGATCTTAAGTTTTCATTTGAATCACCATTTACAATAGTAAGAAAGTAAAACTTCATTTACATAGTAAGCATCAAAAGTCAATATTTAGAATCACCCGCACCTAAAATTCTGGATCAGCAGCTACATATTACGTCGAGAGTCTATCACCAAATGCACAAGAAAGCAAGAACTCCTCCAACTCTCAAAGTTGGTGTGATATAATTTTAGTCACCAAGACACATGCAATTTAGTAAATCACCAGAAATCTTGAAAATTAATGTATGATAAGCCTACCAGCCTACAAAACAAATTCACCAGCATTCCTCAATCCAATATGGCTCATTAGTTTGGTCTAGCTTGTGATCTAAAGAAACAAAAATAGTTGCAGAAATCACAAGATGATAAGCAAATGAGATAACAAGTTAGCAGAAAGGAAACAAATAACATTTTAACCAAATCCTCTCACATTAAAAAGATTTTATTTATTATATATTGTTTTCTACTCTCCATTATTAAATGGTCAATACATCATCTACAATGGTGCACTTATCAAAGGAACTCATACAATTAAATCAAGTCTCCATGATAATGAGAAACAAATCCTTAAAGGGATTTCAGAGTAGCAACAAATAGCACTCAACTATTCAGAAATGAATAAAAAAGAAATGACACAATTGAGTGTTTTCCTATGGCAAGCCAAAGCTTTGGTAGTGGTAGTAGCTCCAAAAAAATTGGAAATTTGGTAGTGTATCTCTTGACAGAATTCAAAATGAATAAACTCAACTCAAGGGATCAAAATGCATTTTTCGCTTTATCCTATTTTGTTCTTCTTTCCATTTGAATATATAATGAGGGTTGATTTTTTTTGTTCATTAAACATTACCTAAAGCATTCAAACACATATGTTGCAGTATTTCTATAGCTGATCAATCTTGATATACCTTAAAAAGTAATAGTGATTTAAGGGTTGAATTAAGAATTTATCAAAGTGGCATAGATGGAAGCTCGCTCCAAACTAACCTATTTGTGATCTCAAAAATCAACATGATGAAGCAAACTGCCAACCACCCATTTATTCTCTAGAAGCTAGTTTCAAAGTGGTCTGCATCATAAGTCCCAATATTGCTAGGAAAAACATTCACGTGGATTATAAATCCAAACGGAGAGAGATATAATTATATAGAGTGTTCCCCAAATAATAGAATGAGACAGAATAATTAGCTGATAAGAAATACCATGTCATCCATTTCTTGGTGGGATAATGTCAGCAAAGATGGTTTTAACATGGTAAAAGCTGCTGATTCTGGTTTTTTTTTTTTTTTTTTTTTTGCCCCTATTTTCTTTCGGCTGGGATGGTAAAAATAATAATAAAGGCACATTAAACTTTAATTAATTCTTTAAATCATAAGAAATTTATAACCATTCAATATCACATTGGACATCATAGGGCCTTTTCACTTCAAGTTATATAAAAGTCATGCAATTTTCTCTACATATTGGTAAACTTATAAAATCTTTAATCCCAAAACCATGGGGTTTGTATCAAAATACATAATTTTCAAATGGGTAAAATCAAGAACAATTACCATATGTGTAGCTATATAATTGGGCACAATTTTTCTCCCTAAACATGGCCACGAACCCATCTAAAAATTCATGCAAGACAAAAAAATTAGCTCATTAACGATAAAATAAGCTAATACATATCTATTTTTCTAAGATAAAATAATTTAAGTCAAACATTCGGACTCACTATAAAAATAAAAATAATATCAAATACCAAAATTTTAAGGAACTAAGTTTAGAGCTCACACAACTCAGCATGAGATTTGATTCTGTGCACTGTGAATAATGGTCGATCACGCTGTCTCTAGTGTCAATCACATTTGAGTTTTGTCTAATTTTCCACCATTTCCATAGCTTGAAGAACAAAGCCTCTTATTTTAACAAATATTTTCTTTGAGGCACGTTGTTTCATTGCACCTTTAATTGTGTTAACACCAAAAGTGAGAAATATAAAAATGGAACCACCCGTTGGTTCATATTACTCTACTATTTCTTTACAGATCAGCAATGGAACCACGGCAAAGCTAGAAGGAAGTGAAATTGAATGACAAAACTTCAGACAAAATTCAAATACCAACACAGATTAAAGAAGGATATCTAAAACAAGAATGGAAAACCCACTGAAATTTCAGAGAATTGGGTTTTGGTGAAATTCTCAGCCTTGAGTCAAAGCTTTCATCAAACATGTTTAAAGGCTCACTACCAGTTTTGTGAAATCAGTATCTCAGTATAATAAACAAAAGAAAAAGAGAGATAGAAATCAATCAAACTATAGAGAAATTTAGAGATAGAAAATACCTGTCGTATGAGCTGAAAGAAAACACCGAAGCAACAAAATAGTCCTCTACTTTTCCATTTCCTTCTCTCAAAAATTGACTAAACCAAAAGCACTGTAGATTGAGCAATTCGCTCTTTTTAATATAGTTAATAGAAATGAGTTCTTTAATAATTAAAAATTATAATTTTTTTAGTATTATATACTAGATTCTTAGTTTTTTTCATTGGTTCTTTATGCTTTAATTTAATATATTATCTATGTCAAGTTTGGTTTATATTTAAATTCTTTTTTCACTTCATAAATGAAATTTCTAATACAAAATATTTTTGTAATTTAAATTAAATTTTTATAGTTACAAAGTATCTGCATACTTAAATATTTTTTGTTTGCTCATATTCATTTTATTTTATTATTTTCTTTTTGTTAGTAGTTTGATGAATTATTGTTTACTTTTTTATATATATAATCAAAAAAATCTAAAAGTGATACGGGTATAACATTTATAATTATTTTCTGAATATATATATTTTAGGTAAAAGTAAAATTAACATAAACATAAACATTAACAAGAGAAAATATGTTTTTTTGGTACTAATAAAAGTATATTATTTTTATTCAAATATAAACATGAGAATTATGCAAAATTATTCCATCAATATTTGAATCAATTAGGCTATTTACAAAGCAATTTTTTTTTTTACTATAAATGCAAGAGATGAATAAGTTTTGTTGTCTTCAAGCTCTAAGAATGTATTAGTGCCTCTCCTAATTACAACAGAATTATCATTTTATTAAAACTACTTAGTGTCTTAATTAATCATGTATGTATGTATATATTTTAAATTTCTTTTGAAATTATGAATTAATACATAATTTTCCTCCCTCAAACCAAAATTCATAGTTTCGTCCTAGTATTTTATGCTCTAGTTTAAGTTTAATAGATCATCTATGAATAAACTTTAATTTGGTCACATCTTGAGCATCCAAAACCATATTTTGGTCACATCTATGCAAAATGGATCACAATCTAACTTTATGAATATCATGACTCATGATTGAATCTAATTACTTTTATTTTTTGTCTTTTAATTTTACTTGCCGAAAAGTGTGATACCCTATATTATATGAGTTCAATCTATAAATCTAAAGCTTACCATTCTTCCCTTGAGACTGCAAGTGAAGGGCCATGACTCTTGAGACAATCCAAGCCAAATGGTCAATGATGGTGTTCTAAGTTCAGAGGGAATTTGCTACAAATTATCTATATATACCACTACTAGATGAGCCAAACTAATAGAAACTGTCTCATCAAGGATGTCATCAAAAGAAGGCACAGGCTCCTCTTGTCTTTGCACATTCACGATGTGAGGAGCTAAGCTATAAGAGATGGGATCAGAGGCAGTGTAACACTATGAGGGATAAGGACATTTTGAAACAAAAGCCTTAATGACGACACTAAGAAAGGCAAGGACTAGCCTAGAAGTTGTATATAGTCTCAAACACATGAAAGATAGCATGATATATATGATTATAGGCTCATGTTTTACAAATACTCCAAGCCAAACTGCAAGGTTTCTCATTAGATTTAGGCTATGATATTATATGTGAGGCCAAAAAAATTCCTCTTTTGTTCTCCAATCCACAATTCGCAAATTTCCCTGTTGATTTTTTTTTTTTTTTTTTTTTAATGTGAGCTTGGTTCACAAAGTGAGAAAAGCAAAGAATATTTTGGGCTCGAGCCTGTTTAAGCAAGTTCAATTTGGATGTGTCTATTACACAGCTTTGGGCTGGGCCAACATTCAAGTATACTTCATCTCATAGGATATCAAGGTTTACGACTTTGTGCAAAACACATATTGGGTTTGGGTCTTGTAATATATGTTTCCTTGTTAGGCACATCTAGTTTGTGCCATTGAGAATTGGGCCTTTGTTTAAAACTCATAGCACATATTGGGTTTGGGTCTTGTAATGTATGTTTCCTTGTTAGGCAGATCTAGTTTGTGCCATTGAGAATTGGGCCTTTGTTTAAAACTCATAGCATGTCTTAAGGTTCTTGTACCAGCTAAAAGAGGAATTTATTGATTTATTGAATAAATTTAATAGTTACAATGGAAGGGGGATTTGAATCTAGGTGTTCAGTAGGAGAAATCAGTTAAGCTACAAGTAAGAGGCCATTCTCATGTTCTAAACTTTTAAGGTCTATGATTTTATTTGACTTTTTATTTAATTGAAGGTGTGACTTTTCTTAATAAAAGCTTTTTTTTTTCTTTAATGTGGATTAATGTTCAGAAATTTACGATGGATGGATATTTGGATTAATAATAATAAATAAATAAAAGTTCTAAAATCTAGAATACCAACTACTCCAATATATAGTGTATGTTAAATTATTAATAATTTATATGCGTCTGACTGGTGGCTCAATCTTTGGTCATAGTATTTCATTAAAACCCAATGGGGCATGACTGCACATACTTGTGCAAACTGAAACATTAATGCAATTCCACCGTTCGGTGTATATATACATAGAAACCATACATAACGCCATGCAAAATATAAAAATCTTGAGACCTAGTCCTCTAATGCTAACATTTTTATCAATATTAAGAGCAAAAGGATGAGGTAATATATCCATACTAATAGTACAATGTTTATGATATATAACATCTTCATAATGATTTTTATTCAATCTCTCTGGCAACCACCATGATCGTTAGTCCACTGAGCTCCACATCCATAGCAAAACTGGAACGCACACCTGCAACCAAATAAACAATATATTACATCATCTAAAACCCATGGAAACTCCTATTTTGGACTCTCAAGTTAACTAATCAAATATATTAATATTAAAGTTGAAGTAGAGAGATAATTTAATTAAACTTCAAATTATATTTCAATTGAAAGTTTGGAATATAATTTTTCACCACGTGTCTCTCTAAGTTTTTTTTTTATGTCAAATGAATTATTCAAAAAGACAAGAAATCCAATATAAATTAATCATCAAGAATCAAATAAAATTCTAATTGCATTTCAATTTTACACTAAGTGTCCCTCTAATTTCCCACTAATTTGATCTCAAGTTGTTTTTTATTTTACATGGGCCTCACTTGTGTTAAGTGTCATTCCATCTCTAATTTCTTGCTAAGTGTCTTTATGTATAGATTTATGAAACTAAACTTAAAAAATATAAAAACACTCATTTAAGAATATATTATACTTCTATGTTAAATTTTTTAATGTGTGATACTTCTAAACTATTTTAAACCCATCTAAATTTACTTCTAACCTATTATATTCTAATCCCATTTGAAACCATTTCTAATCCATTTCATACAAATCCAGATTTTCTTGCAAAAACGGAGTATTTGTTAAAATAGCAAAAGTTGTTTTTTTTTTTTTTTGGTTTTAGTTTAGCAAAAATTGTATAATGATTGATGTGAATGCTCTAAATAGGCTTTAATTGATTGGTATCAGTCCATGCACAAAGTGCTTCGCATCTAAAGAGGAAAGGGTTCGTGCAGAGTTAGCAATGTACAGTTTTAGATTTTATCACACAACCGACTTAAAAATATGGGTATTACACACTATAGAAAACAATCAAGTTCTCAAGAACTCTAAACACCCATATTAGCCACACACACACACACACACACACACACAAAAAAAAAAAAAAAAAAAAAAAAAAAAAAAAAAAAAAAAAAAGAGGAAATATAATAATACTTTTTTTTTCCTACACCGCTAATTATGTTATTTATATATGGTAATCTAAGCAAATACTTGATATATTTACGTACCAATTACATGACAATATTGGTTTCAATTCGTTCAACTCTAGTTATCAAGTAAAATAAATTTTGAATCTCATCAACGTCAAAAAGAAACTGATTGGTATTTTATCTCGATAGTAAAGAATAATCATCTTATAATAGATCTCATAGATTTCAAATCCAAAATTACATGACAGTGAAGAGCAAAACTGACCTGCAAGTCATATGTAAACAACCTTCAGTCCTTTCCACATAATATTTGCAATGGGGACAACTCCTCCATTTCTTCTCCTTAGCAAGCTCCCTGAAAATGAGATCATCCCTCTCTTTCTCATCCTCATTCAGTCTCTGAAACGCTTCACAATCCACCCCTGAATGCCACGGCACAGAACACTGTGCACAGAACAATCTATGGCAGAATGGACACTCTGACTCCCTAATAACTTCTCCTTCTTCATTATCATTCAGCAACATTGCTGAACAATCCTTGTAAGGACAATAAAACCTCTGGGAACCAAACAGCTCTTCACATAGCGCCTCGTCCCACCTGTCCAACACGTCTTTGGGAAGCACTGCCCTGCAAGCATCGAGTTCTATGGCACCCTTGCAATCCGATCCAGGGCAAGTAACAACGGTTATGCTCTCTTGGATCTTTGTGGCAACATGTTTGCCAATGCAATCAGTGCAAAATGAGTGAACACAGCTCTCAATTTTGAACATTTCGTCTCTATCTTTCCTTTCCACACAAATCTCACAGAAGCTATGCGATGATTCTCCAGCTTCTTTTGTAGGCTCTGCTTCTGGGGTTGGAAGAATTGCTTGTATTTTTGGTGATGATGGTAATTGCAATGAGGATGAGGCTTCCTTGTTGACCAATCGGGAATCGATCACACAGCCCATAAGAGCCTCTTGGAGCTGCAACTCTTCTGCACACTTTTCATCCATTACATCGAAAAAAATCCAAGCTTCTTCCTCATCAAAAACTGCTGAGGAGTAAAAATCATCCACACACGTAAACTTGGGAGAGGCTGATTCTTGTGCCATATTACAAGTTGTGTGTCAATGATCCGTGCCTTTACTCTCTCTCTCTACTATGGTCTATGGAAATGGAAACGACTATTATTTTAGAAATGACTTAGGCTGTAGCATTATTTTTTATAGGAAGATTAGGAACTTCGTCTAGGGGTTGCAACTTTATCTAAAAACCAATTCGAACCCAATTTGAACTTCATCTAGGGGTTTATTTTATCTCTGTTTTTTTGGTCCTGAGCTACTCGCTAAAGTCCTATTATTTAATTGGAGCAACTTTCTTGTACGTTTCCTACGTGATATAAAAAGTGTGTAAAGGGGAAAGAGCAATTGGAATAAAGTCAATAAACAATTCAAGAGTCAAAGACTTCTATTGCAAGGAGGAGAGACTTCGGATCCTGTTCATTAACCACCCAATAATGGGTAATCTAAATCAGCAAAATTCTTACACATATGAGTCTATTTTATTTAATTTTTTCCATTTTAAGATTTTAGTTTTAGGAGTTTGGAAAATAAATAATGATGGATAAATTGTTATGTTAGTTGTAGCTTAGGTAAATCTTGTAGATTCCAGTTAGCTCAACTAGTAAAGTTTCTGATAGTTGAATAAGAGATTTGGGGTTTAATCCCCGCTTATATCAAAAACTTATTAATATCTTGGTCTGATGATAAAGAGCTATTATCAGGATGCTATAGGCAGAAACTCTCTGCTCAACTGGTAAAATTTCTAATGGTTAAATAAAAGACCTTGAATCATTAGAAATGAACATTATAAGTTGAAACTCTATAAAAGAATAATAATAATAATAATAATAATAACAAAATATAATATGAAATGTCGGTTGGGTTTATGCTTTGTATGCATAATTATGTGGCGGCTGTGGTCCAAGATGGGTGCTTCTTGGTTTTTGTTTTTATTTTATGACCTCACAATGAATTGGACTAAAACATATCATAACTCATAAGTCCAAATCAAGAGCTCCATTTACAAGACATGGACATTTTTGTATTTTTCTTGATTCCCTGATTCTTCGCACATCAGATTTGCCTTATGATCCACACCTTTCTACTATGCGGAATATGACACATAAGTGATACTAGTATTTCTTTTCACAATAAATTCCTATACTTTTATACAGAATGGACTTCTTTGATCATTTTTTTTTTTTTTTTGAGTAACCGGCCTGGAAGCCCAGGCAGGGCTTTTATTCCAACAAAAAACCATTAAACAGAGTCAGCAAAAGCCAAGGAAGTAATTTCCCTAGGAAAGTCTTCTAACCAAACTTGGGACACTAAACCTACTCTAGCCTTCTTAGCAAGGAGGTCTGCTACCTTATTACAAAGACGGGAAACATTACTGAATTCACAAAATAGAAACTGGGATGTTTGTTGCGTAACATCATCAAGGATATGTCCATACACAGACTGATCTGCTTAACCATGTTTGAGGGCCTGAACAATGATCGCGGAGTCACCTTCAAATACTACCTCGCTGATGCCAATCTCCCTGGCCAGTTGCACAGCTTGACGGCATGCAAGAGCTTCCACTTCCTCCACCGTTTGCGGCAGTGGTATGCATCTTGAGAGGGCACCAATAACTGCAGCATTAGAATCTCGAATCACCACTCCAATTCCAGCTGCATTGATGTTGTTGAACACAACTCCGTCGTAGTTAGCTTTAAACCGTGGGTGATCTGGAGGTCGCCACTGATGCGTTGTAGGCAGTTGGTCAGGTGTGGGCAGATTTGGCTGTGCATTGATGTATTCCTGAAGCAACCCGCCTACCACCGATAGTGTCTGATCCAGCGGGTGTGTTGGGTGATTCAAACGTACTGCATTCCTTCGATTCCACAGAGACCAGGCAGCAAGAATGAATATTTCAGCTTTGTAATCCTCAGTAACCTGCAAAAAACTAGCAAACAAGTTAGAAAAATTGCCCGGCTGGGCGTGCACCAAGGGGTTTGTCCAGCTTAGAGTCTGCCAGACCCCTTCCACTGCCTTGCAACTCCACACCGCATGAACAACGTCTTCTGGGACAGAGTTACAGTTGCTGCACAATTCCGAATTCACCACCTGTCGATGAGCAAGATTAACCATTGTGGAAAGGGCCTCATTACAAGCTCTCCAAGCAAAATGCTTCACTTTGGTAGGAACACGTAGCTTCCATAGACCTCTCCAAAAGGACTTCTGGGGGCCCGAATTTGAGCTACTTGGATTATTGTCTGAAGCATTAGAGGCCAACAATCTATAAGCACTTCTGGTAGTGAATTTACCGGAAGGATTTATGGACCAAATCAATTGGTCGAGGGGTAGTCTGATGCTCAATGGTATGCTCAATATTTTTTTAGCTTCTTGAGGCACAAACGCCTGCTTGATCAAGTCAACTTTCCATTCTCGAGTGTTTGTGTCAATGAGGCAGCTTACCTTCGAATCAAGTGGGATAGAGGGAAGGGGAGAAGTGACCTTCCTGTAGCATTGATTTGGTAGCCAGTTGTCTTCTCTAATACCCACTAAATTTCCATCACCAATACGCCATACCGTCCCATTCTTCACCACTTCTCTAGCACTAAGTATGCTTTTCCATGCATAAGAACCAGCTTTGGACTCATTTGCTTCCAAAATCGAACAATTTGGAAAAAATCTCGCCTTAAAAACTTTAAAGCACAAGGACTCAGGATTTTTCATCATACGCCACACTTGTTTAGCCAACAAAGCTTCATTGACCTTCTCAATCTCCTTAAACCCCAAACCTCCATCCTCCTTAGGACTACACAGTTTCTCCCACTTTACCCAATGAGTTTTCCTCGTATCACTATTGTATCCCCACCAAAATTTTCGAATCATCACTTCAATGTCCTTAATCAAACCCTTGGGAAGTTTAAAACAGCTCATAGAGTAAGTTGGGATTGCTTGGATGACAGCTTTTATAAGCACCTCTCGGCCTGCCTGAGATAAAATCTTCTCTTTCCATCCCTGTAGTTTTTTCCATACACGCTCCCTGATGTATATAAAGCTTTGTTTCTTTGCTCGCCCCACAAATGCAGGTACACCCAGATATTTTTCATAATGTCTTATTGAAGGCACACCTAAAGTTTGTTGAATGCTAGCTTGAATATCAGGTTGAGTATTGGAGCTAAAGAAAATGTTGGTTTTGTCTCGATTAATCTTCTGACCTGACCCCTTCTCATAAACAGATAGGATGTCAAGGATTCCCTGGCACTCCGATTCTTTAGCTCTACAGAAGAGGACACTATCATCAGCAAAAAATAAATGAGAAACACGCGGCCCAGATCTACAAATTGAAACCCCCCTAATGAGACCATCACTTTCAGCTTTGTGTAACAGTCCCTGTAGTCCCATAGCACACACCAAGAACAACTATGGGGAAATTGAATCACCCTGTCTAAGCCCTCTGCTAGGCTTTATATTACCAACGGGCTCCCCATTAAGGAGAACAGAGAAAGACACTGAGGTTATACAAGCCATAATCATGCTAACAAATCTGTTAGCAAAACCCAAGTGTAGCATAGCTCTCCTCACAAACTCCCACTCAACTCTGTCATAAGCTTTGCTCATATCCAGTTTAAGTGCCATGAAGCCCAGCTTACCCTGTGTTTTCCGTTTCAAATAATGCAAAGTTTCAAATGCTACCAAAACGTTGTCAGTTATAAGTCTCCCTGATAAGAAAGCACTTTGAGAATCAGACACAACATAAGGCAAGATCATTTTCAGACGGTTAACCAACACTTTTGCAATAATTTTATAGACCACATTGCACAGACTAATAGGGCGAAAATCAGAAACCTTTTTTGGGTCTTTGATTTTTGGAATAAGAGCAATAAAAGTGTGGTTTAAAGATTCAGGTACAAACCCAGAATTTAATGCAGTTAAGACAGCATTTGTAACATCACCTCCCACAATGTGCCAAAAGGATTTATAGAAAATAGGTGACATCCATCTGGGCCTGGGGCAGTGAGAGGAGCCATCTGGTTGAGAGCTTTATGAACTTCATCGGTTGTGTAAGGTCGTAGTAATCCTGCATTCATTTTAGGAGTGACAGTTGGGAGCATGCCATTGAGCACATCATCAAACCCACATGGATTCGAAGAGGTGAAAATATTAGTGAAGTAATCCTCAACCAGCCCACCCATGCGACTTTCATCCTCAGTCCAAAGACCATTATCATCCTCAAACCCTAAAATATAATTGTGCTTGTTCTGCTGATTTGCCCTACAATGGAAATACCTAGTATTTCAGTCACCCCACGGTCGAGCAGTGGAAAAACGAAGGATCCAGTCTATTGTGGCCACCCCACGGTCAAGTCTCACCCAAACATTCTGATCACCCGGTCTCCTATTACACCATGTAAAAGGGTAACCTGTGAAGCCAAGATCCTTTAAACCACAAAAATCTAGGGCATCCCGAAAACCTTGCATTTCCCTCTCAAGCCTATCCAGCCACCCCTGTTTCTCATCTGCAAAAAGAATTTCATTAAAGTCCCCCACACAAACCCATGGGAGGGACATATTGTGGCTCAAAGATCTAAGTAAGAACCAGGAATTTTCCTGGCTGGCGGTGTCAAGGTCTCCATAGAAACCCATAAACCGCCAAGCGTTATTCATTCCATGGTCAATAACAGCATCAATATAATGATCGGAGGAATTACAAACAGTTACATTCATGTCATTTTTCCATAAAAAAGCAAGACCACCACCCCTAGTAATCCGAGGTACCACAAAGAAATTAAAATTCTGCAACTTACGACATATTCTAGCAATACCATCTCTGTCCACTTTTGTTTCCATCAAAAAAACCAGTTTGGGATCTTTTTTGCCAATTAAGGCAACAAGCTCGCCTTCTGTCTGTGGGTTCCCAAGCCCACGACAGTTCCAGCTTAAACAATTCATTGAGAGCGGTGGTGTTGTGTACCAGCAACCACCTGAAAATTTTCCTTATCATCACAACTTACTACTGACACACACCTCCGTTTCGGCCTAGTTGTATCAGATTCATTCAGCTCAGGCCGCCGACTATCTTGGGACCCTGGACTAGGACATGGACTATTAATGCCTTCAGTTCGTGCTAATTTTTTCCAAGTCCTAAGACTCCCCCTCCCTCCAATAAATTAGCATGCACAGTATTTGTAATATCATTCAAGCATGACTTATTTGCATTGAAACTAAAAGTAGAAAATTGTCCAGGTACCTGACTGTCATTCTCAAGTTGAAATAAGTGCTTACCATCATTGGGCAAGCTAAAGAAATCCCTTACCAACATATCTGTATCCTTTGGCGCCTCTTCCACAATCTGGTCAGCCCCTCTCGCCTCTTCATTCCTTGGTTTTCCCATCCCTGTTTGAATTATTCCATGGTCATCACCGTCTTCCATCATTGGCTCACCAACCTCCTCAGCAACATATCTTATCTCAGGTTCGGATACAACACTAGTTTTAGATACTAACCCCTGCATAACTAGCTCTTCTTCTTTTTTTGGAATCCCTGGACCTTTTTTCCAAGCAGGTAGACCTCGTTTACTTCCTGATACCACCACCACGGACTTCCTGTTTTGCCGCAATGCTTCTGCACGTAACCACTCACTGTATTGCTGGTCTTCCTTCTTGAGAGATCCCTTTCCTTTCAACCAAACTTCACAATCCTTTTCCACATGACTCACCCTTCCACACCAATAACAGAAATTAGGAAGACGCTCATATTTGAGCAGCGCCCACCCAACATGTTCACCCTTAGCCTGTAGTTTACAACATCTTGGAAGTGCTTTGGTGATGTCCATGGCCACCCTAATACGTAATACATCCCCTCCAACCCCATCATCTTCAAGTTCAGCCACTTGGACAATGGTGCCAATTGAATTGCCCATAGCCTCACCTGTTTCTGGCGTTAAACTAGTTGCAGGGACATTGTGTAACTGCACCCAGAAACATATTGAATTGAAAGCCAATAACGGAGCAGACTCAGCATCGACGGCGCGTTGGAAAACCACCAAATTTTTTTCATAAGTCCAAGGTTCAAACTCCAGGACTCGTTCTAAGTCCATGGCATCATCAAATTCAAATAGCAGCAAGTTCCCCCCAATGTCACGGATTTTAAGTTCCCCACAAAGTTTCCACAGCAGTTTGAAAGTGCGAGCAACGGCTCCTCATTCACAACACGTTTCGTAAAAAACTTTGCCACTAAACAGAATAGACACGGCTCGGCTTGTTTGGGCACGTCAGCACCCTGTTCTTCTTCCTCCGTGATAGAGAACCGAGCCCAAAGATCGTCGATGAGTTCCTGTTTTTATTTTATTAAGAGATAATTATAATACACTACTAACCGCACAATTCGAACATTTTTTCCTTAAATTCAAAGCACTTAATGCATAAAGAAATACCAATTCAACTACAAGGTCATTAATCAGGTTCTGAGTTCTAATTCATGAAACCCATGAGTCATGACGATTCTTTGAAGCCTCAAGTCTTAGTGGGCAAAATAATACAGTTGGGTCAGTTGGGAACCCAAGTTGTTAAAGGCCACCTCACTAGAAGACAATATATTGATTGGGTATTTGTGAGAGATGATCCAATCCAATGCAATAAACTCGGAGTTCAAGTTTCTTTGAGCTGGACCATTGTTTCAACGTTAACTGGATATAAGAGGGGATGATGATCCTGATAGTGATGGACTGTGTGTGGCTGGGTTTAGACAAGCCCATTATATTAAATATCCGACTATGATATAGGTTGTGCTGGGCCTGGTCCATAGGTCCATAACAGTTTCCCATAAAAACACTGGATATTCATTTTATTTTATTATTTTCTTTTTGTTAGTAGTTTGATGAATTATTGCTTACTATTTTTTTTTTATATATAATCAAAAAAATCTAAAAGTGATATGGGTATAACATTTATAATTATTTTCTGAATATATATATATATATATATATATATATATATATATATATATATATTTTAGGTAAAAGTAAAATTAACATAAAAATATACATTAACAAGAGAAAATATGTTTTTTTGGTACCAATAAAAGTATATTATTTTTATTCAAATATAAATATGAGAATTATGCAAAATTATTCCATCAATATTTGAATCAATTAGGCTATTTACAAATCTTTTTTTTTTTTTACTATAAATGCAAGAGATGAATAAGTTTTATTGTCTTCAAGCTATAAGAACGTATTAGTGCTTCTCCTAATTACAATAGAATTATCATTTTATTAAAACAACTTAGTGTCTTAATTAATCATGTATGTATGTATATATTTTAAATTTCTTTTGAAATTATGAATTAATACATAATTTTCCTCCCTCAAACCAAAATTCATAGTTTCGTCCTAGTATTTTATGCTTAAGTTTAAGTTTAATAGATCATCTACGAATAAACTTTGATCACATCTTGAGCATTCAAAACCATATTTTGGTCACATCTATGCAAAATGGTTCACAATCTAACTTTATGAATATCATGACTCATGATTGAATCTAATTACTTTTATTTTTGTCTTTTAATTTTACTTGCTGAAAAGTGTGATACCCTATATTATGTGAGTTCAATCTATAAATCTAAAGCTTGCCATTCTTCCCTTGAGACTGCAAGTGAAGGGCCATGATTCTTTGAGACAATCCAAGCCAAATGGTCAGTGATGGTGTTCTAAGTTCAGAGGGAATTTGCTACAAATTATCTATACCACTACTAGATGAGCCAAACTAATAGAAGCTGTCTCATCAAGGTTGTCATCAAAAGAAGGTACAGGCTCCTCTTGTCTTTGCACATTCGCGATGTGAGGAGCTAAGCTATAAGAGATGGGATCAGAGACAGTGTAACACTATGAGGGATAAGGACATTTTAAAACAAAAGCCTTAATGATGACACTAGGAAAGGCAAGGACTAGCCTAGAAGTTGTATATACTCTCAAACACATGAAAGATAGCACGATATATATGATTATAGGCTCATGTTTTACAAATACTCCAACCCAAAGTGCAAGGTTTCTCATTAGATTTAGGATATGATATCATATGTGAGGCCAAAAAATTTCCTCTTTTGCTCTCCAATCCACAATTTTTTTTTTTTTTTTTTTTAATGTGAGCTTGGTTCGCATAGTGAGAAAAGCAAAGAATATTTTGGGCTCGACCTGTTTAAGTAGTTCAATTTGGATGTGTCTATTTCACAGCTTTGGGCTGGGCCAACAATCAAGTATACTTCATCTCATAGGATATCAAGGTTTAGGACTTTGTGCAAAACACGTCTTGGGTTTGGGTCTTGTAATATATGTTTCCATGTTAAACTCATAGCATGTCTTAAGCCTCTTGCACCAGCTAAACGAGGAATTTATTGATTTATGAATGAATTTGGTAGTGATAGGAGATATCAATTTTTTTTTTTTTTTTTGATGAGAAGATAGGAGATATCAGTTAAGCTATAAGAAAGAGGCTATTCTCATGTCTTAAACTTTTAGGTCCCATTTGGTACATTTACTTAAACATATGTTTTCAGTTTTTAAACAACACTACACGTATTTTTACATATTTTTTCACCCACACGTATTTCCACACATATTTTCAAACATATGTTTTCAGTTTTTAAATGCATATACCAAATACCCCCTTCATATCTATGATTTTATTTGACTTTTTATTTAATTTAAGGTGACTTTCCTTAATAAAAGTTTTTTTTTTTTTTTAATTCTTTAATGTGATTAATGCTCAGACTTTTATGATGGGTGGATATTTGGATTAATAATAATAATAAAAAAGTTCTAAGATCTAGAATACCAACTACTCTAATATAGTGTATATTAAATTATCAATAATTTATACACGCTTAATTAGTGACCCAATCTTTGGCTAGACTATTCCATTATTTATCCATTCTTGAAACGCCATAAACTAATAGCGCGTTTAATTGAGCTTGAAACTTTCATACTAAACTAATGAACCCACCATCTTAAAACCAAATGGGGCATGGCTGCACATACTTGTGCGCACTGAACATTGATGCAATTCCACCGCTCCGTGTATATATATATATATATATATATATATATATAAACCATATATAATGCCATGCAAAATATAAAAATCTTGAGACATGGTCCTCTAACACTAACATTTTTATCAATATTAAGAGCAAAAGGATGAGGTAATATATCCATACTAATAGTACAATGTTTATGATTACATCTTTATAATGATTTATTATATTCATTTAATCTCTCTGGCAACCACCATGATCGTCAGTCCACTGAGCTCCACATCCATAGCAAAACTGGAACGCACACCTGCAACCAAATAAACAATATATTACATCATCTAAAACCCATGGAAACTCCCATTTTGGACTCTCAAGTCAACTAATCAAATAATTTCTCAAAAAAAAAAAAAGTCAACTAATCAAATATATTAATTAAAGTTGAAGTAGGAGAGAAATCTATATATATATAATAGGTGAACCTGAGAAAAGTTCAAATTATAATTCCAAATTAGAGTTCTAATTTTACACCATATGTCCTAAATTATTTATTGTTAAAGAGTTTTATTTCTTAATTTTAGAATCAAATGTTCCACATCATAAACATTCATCTAAGTGGGTTATTAAGTACAAAAACCAAAGAGTCTAGAATAAATGAATCGTAAAAAAAAAAAAAAAAAAAAAAAAAGTTTGACAATAATTAAAAAAAATATGGAGAATTTATATTTTATACCTAATAATATCCTTACAAAATTTTTTAAAGAGTTAACAAAATATGAAAATGACTATCCATAGTATTTAAATTATATATATATATATATAGGAATTATATTATACATTTTATTGTATATTTTTAAGTGTATCTATACATATGTATGAGATTACAAGCTAGTTGAGTTTAATAAACAAATTTGTCAGTTTTAAAATGTCTTAAACTTGGTTGATATTAACCTAAATCTCAGGGATTAGGATATTGAGTCCATTGACGGTATTTTATCATAATTTCTTTTAAGTAGATATTCAAAATAAAAATAAAAATAAAAAATAAAAGTTTCAATAATTTGTGTTGCCTTGGACCCACAGTATTTACTTACAATTTACGATGTTGAACACAGAATTGGCATGGAGCCAGCTTGCAACCCAATGAGTCCTATGATTGGTTTGTGTGCTAATAAGTGAGAATGCATAAAAGTAGAGTCAAAACTTTCCTAAAATGAATTATGATAGGCCACAAACTGAATGACCCCTTATGATAGAAATTAATTAATTAATTAGCCAAGTTATTAATTAATCAATTTATTATGCAAACGCGTGGTAGCACAAACAAATCACCAATAAACTAATTATGCAGCGGAAAATAAATAACACTGTGATTTGTTTACGAATGGGGAAAACCTAACGACAAAAACCCTACCAGGTGATTTTCAAGTCACCACTCCCGAAACCCATTATTATCACAACAAGCGGTTACAAGTAAAGGAATCCCAAGTACCTTACCAACCTACAGTTGAACCCTTACCCCAATACCCAGTTGGACTTGTTCTGTAGTGACAGTTCTCCTTTTTTAATGCACGGCTCCCAAGTACGTGACTAACCAATTACGCGGATCCTAGTACGCGATTTCAATCACCAACTAAGAAGTTTGTTAGCTGCAAAGTTATTTAGTTCATCCACACGATGAAGATCAAGAAAATGCTTGGTTACAAAACCCTACGGTGCACATACACAGCAACTTCTTTAAGAGAAAGAGATGAATTAGGGCAAGAACTTCGTCTCTGGTCACAATTTGCTTGAACAGAGTTTGCTCAATGCTTGTGCAACTTGTGAACTCTTTAACGGCCCTTAAAATAATCCTTTTATATGTTTAGGGTTAGAAGAAAAGAAGACCTAAACACATAATCACGGATTCCAAAAAATCAGATCAGAATTCTAAATTTCTTAAATCTCGACAGATAAGCTGTCGAGCAGCTGTTGAGAAGGTGTCGAGCCACGGGCTAAATAGCTTCCTTAAACCTCGATAGATGCAACTGTCGAGACAGCTGTCGAGCTTTAATGATTTTGCACTTCTCAGCTTGTTTCTTGGACAGACTTGATGACTTCAACACTTGATCTTGAAACTTTGTTTCTTGAAGTATTATAACACATCCTAGAACTACCCAATTATAAGTAAAGTGCGTTTTGTCAAAAGATTAGCCAATTACATAAAATCATAACATATGTTCTTAACATGTGAACCACATATGTTCTAACAAATTATTAACTAATGTCTTAAGGACTCTCGTTAGCATGACTCTAAATTAAAAAAAAAAAAAAAAAAAAAAAAGAAAAAAAGACGAAATATATAGAGAGAATGGTGGGAAGGCAAAGCTAAAGACCAAATTATTATTCAACCATTCAACACAAAAATGGGGCCCCAAAACAAAAATTAAAGAAAAGAGTAGCCGATTTTGGAACAGTGATTTTCTAACTAACCCTTGTGACATGGATTTACCACGATTTAAAATGAATCTTAATCAATATTCCCAAACCCTCTAGAAATGAAACACATTTTGTCTGATTAGTTAGATAGCAAATAATTATTTAGAAATGAAAGACACTGTTTTTTCATTAAAAAGACAAAATGAAACACATTGCTCTCCATAACCTATTGATCAATTCAAACAAACAATGTCTACTTTTGAAGCATCAATTGTTGAAAATATCTTAAAGGCACGCATTTGGGATACGTATATACTAGACATTTACATGCAAAGTATATGTCTCCCTTTTTATCCTTTTAGACCCATCAGAAACCATTTACTATATGGTACTATTTGGCAAGTGTCTTTATGTTTTATTTTATTCTCTTCCTTACAATCATTACTTTATTATTTAAGAATACTAGTCACAAACTCGTGCGATGCATGGAAAAACTATTGACTTTAAAAAAAAAATCCAACAATGAGTAAATACTAAATAGACATTCTGAAAAAAAAAAAAAAATTGAAATTAATCCAAACAAATAATTAATCAACCAAAAATATAGCTTTTAATAAGAAAACAAAAAATCACATAAACCTAAATAAAAACATTTAAGGTGAAGAATTAAGATCGACTTACTGAGACGCAAATACCAAAAACCCCAAGACTTAAAACTTCAAAATTTATAAAATCCCCAAATTCTACTTCAGAACCAAACCAAATTTAACAAATTTATATATAACATACCTGTAGGGTCTCGATTTACAGTCCAAGCCCAAAACATATGAGATGTTGGCCCAATGAGCCTAGTATAATAAATTTATAGAGAGTGGGTTGAAGAACTAGGCCCTAATGAATTGAACGACGGATAGATTTAATTTGAATGACTGTTAAACACAAATAAGAGATTTGATCTTCATATAATTTCAGTCTGAGGAGGTCCTCCTTGTATAATTTAATCACAAATGAATGCAAAGATAGTTTAGATTACTACAGTCTTTTTTCTCTCTCTTTTTCTCCTCCCCTTCTTCATGAAGAGCCTTTAACATTATATATCCTCCTTTGGACCATCTTCATCTTACACTTGTTGATTATTCGAGCCCTTACTTGAGTACCTGTCCCATCAGACATCCTTTTTGGTTTTCTGTGAATTGTGGTAGCCAAGGTAGCACTGTTCAGAGGTATTCTTCACATAAATGCGGTCAGAAAAGTAGCTGCAGTGCATTTAATGCTGTGATAGCAGCTTTCCCTTAGATATTTTTAGGTTTCCTTCTTTTTTCATATATTCATGAGGCATGTTCCTATCATTGGAACTTCTTGGAGGATCACTCTAATAGCTGGAGTACGTACTTTGAACTATATTCATCATATCCGAGGAGGAGTTCCTCCTCAGACCACCTTTCATTCGTTCCCTACTTATGAGACTTTAACGGGGAACATGTAATAACTATTTGCTCTTCCTCGGACCTATCAATGTCTTTGGACAAAACCCAAGGCCCAACATATGGTTTTAGGCCCTTTATCCCTACAATACCAATTAAAATTTATCGTTCCCTAGGCTGGAAGACATAAGTTGAATCTTTGATTTTTCTCAACAAAAAAAAAAAAAAATAGAGATGTTTTATCTGCCATGTACAATAAAAAAAAAAATAATTAGTAGAAATTTCAACCCAAAAACCAAAGCCACGATTATCAGCATGAGTCTCTTTTTTTTAACGTTAGTCTTTTTTTTTTTTTTTTTTTTTTTTGAGTCCTATGATAATTTTTGTTTTTATATAGATTATCAATGTTTGAGTTTGAGTTAAAGTTGGACTTGTTAAAGAGATAGAGTTTCACTTATTGTTAAGTTTTGATTAAACAAAAATAGTTTTATTTAAAAAAAAAAATGAGTTTGAGTTTAAGTTGAAATTATTAGAGAAATAGAGTTTCACTCCTGATTAAGTTTGAACTAAAAATAATAATTTTATTTAATTCAATAAAATGATAATTTTATGTAAATATTGTACTGACGTGAAAAATTGTGAAAGTTTCAGAAGTTTCGGTTATATATATATATAATAACTTGTATTATAAGATGTCATAAATTAAGGCAGCTGAAGGGTACCATGAAAAGACATGTCCTCTATTAAAATTTTCAATACATCTTTTAATGGTATACTTCAAGCTGTTCAATCATCATTTTTTTTTTTTTTTTTTTTTTTTTTGGGTTCAATTATAATTCAAAGAACTTGCTCATTTCTTTGACAAATGGAGAGAGAGAGAGGTTTAAGGTTTTGGGCTTATACATAGTGCTGTCCCAAATGAAAAGGAAAGGACCTAATTTTAATTAAAATCCAAATTAGATTTCAATTGGAAATTTGGAATATAGTTTTCTGCCATGTGTCCTTTTTAAGTTTTTTATTTTTATTTTTTTTTATGCCAAGTAAATTATTCAGTAAAAAAAAAAAAAAAAAAATCCCATATAAATTAATCACCAGAAACTCAATCATATATCTAATCCTATATATAAAATTAAAATCATAAAGAGTTTGAATGGTTTTTCTTTCCTATTCCATTCGTTTGTCTAATTGAAAACAAACTAAACTAAGTTTTGTGGAATGCATGTTGACTTAGCCCTCCAATCACTGATTTAATTTACATTTTTAGATTGTGATTGTCTTTACAGCACTAATCCTAACTAGAGAAGATACTTATTTAAAATCTATAATGTTTGCTTAAAACCCTTTGTATGATTTTTAGGCTTGGTTGGCTTCCTTGCAAAGATACAAATTCTATGAAGATTGGAACTGTCTTCGTTGCTACAAGAACATTTCATTTCTTAACAAATTTAATACATAAAATTTTGAAAATCATATATATTAGGTTAAAGTTAGAGAAAATTCAATTATAATCCAAATCATCATACATATTATATTAAATTCGAAGCTAAGAGAAAGTTTAATCAAGAATCAAATAAAATTCTAATTGCATTGCAATTTTAGACTGAGTGTCCCTCTAATTGTCCACTAATTGGATCCCAAGTTGTTTTTATTTTAAATGGGCCTCAATTGTTTTAAGTGTCATTCCATCTCTAATTTCTTGCTAAGTGTCTTTAAGTGTAGATTCATGAATCTAAACTTAAAAAATATAAAAACACTCATTTAAGAATTTATTATACTTCTATGTTAAATTTTTTAATGTGTGATACTTCTAAACTATTTTAAACCCATCTAAATTTACTTCTAACCCATTATATTCTAATCCATTTAAAACTAATCCAGATTTCCTAGCAAAAACCTATTTGTTAAAATAGCGAAAGTAGAAGTTTTTTGTGTAAGTTTAGCAAAAATTGTGTAAAGATTGATGTGAATGCTTTAAGTGGGTTATAATTGAATAAGGTATCTATTTTTTATTTTCCCTCTCTAGTTGAAACAAAAGGATGACATTACCATGCCACTAGGTCTATGTTTTAGAGTCAAGAATCTTGTAACTTAATTAGTATTTGTCTATGCACAAAGTGCTTGGGATCTAAAGGGGAAAGGGTTCACACAAGGTTAGCATCGTATAGTTTTAGATCTTATCACACAACCAACTTTAAAATGTGGGTACTACGCGCTATGGAAAACAATCAAGTACTCAAGAACTCTAAACACCCATATTAGCCACACAAAAAAAGCATAATAATACTTTTTTTTTCTACACTGCTAATTATGTTATTTGTATATGGTCAATCTAAGCAAATACCTGATGTAATTAAGTAGCAATTACATGACAATATTGGTTTCAATTTGTGCAACTGGTAAAGTAAATCTCTAGTTATCAAGTAAAATATGTTTTGAATCTCGCCAACATCAAAAAGAAACTATTGGTATCTTTTCTCGATAGTAAAGAATAATCATCTTATCTCATAGATTTCAAATGCTATTTTATGTATCACAAATGACATGACAATAGAGAGCAAACTGACCTGCAAGTGATATGTAAACAACCTTCAGTCCTTTCCACATAATATTTGCAATGGGGACACCTCCTCCATTTCTTCTCCTTAGCAAGCTCCCTGAAAATGAGATCATCCCTCTCTTTATCATCCTCATTCAGTCTCTGAAACGCTTCACAATCCACCCCTGAATGCCACGGCACAGAACACTGTGCACAGAACAATCTATGGCAGAATGGACACTCTGACTCCCTAATAGCTTCTCCTTCTTCATTATCATTCAGCAACATTGCTGAACAATCCTTGTAAGGACAATAAAACCTCTGGGAACCAAACAGCTCTTCACATAGCGCCTCGTCCCACCTGTCCAACACGTCTTTGGGAAGCACTGCCCTGCAAGCATCGAGTTCTATGGCACCCTTGCAGTCCAATCCAGGGCAAGTAACAACGGTTATGCTCTCTTGGATCTTTGTGGCAACATGTTTGCCAATGCAATCAGAGCAAAATGAGTGAACACAGCTCTCAGTTTTGAACATCTGGTCACTATCTTTCCTTTCCACACAAATCTCACAGAAGCTATGCGATGATTCTCCAGCTTCTTTTGTAGGCTCTGCTTCTGGGGTTGGAAGAACTGCTTGTATTTTTGGTGATGATGGTAATTGCAATGAGGATGAGGCTTCCCTGTTGACCAATTGGGAATCGACCAAACAGCCCATAAGAGCCTCTTGGAGCTGCAACTCTTCTGCGCACTTTTCATCCATTACATCGAAAAAATTCGAAGCTTCATTCTCATCAAAAACTGCTGAGGAGTAAAAATCATCCACACACGTAAACAGAGGAGGGGCTGATTCTTGTGCCATGTTACAAGTTCTGTGTCAATGATCTGTGCCCTCAGTCTCTCACTACTATGGTCTATGGGGTCTTATATAATGGAAACGATTATTTTTTTAGAAATAACTTTAGGCTGTAGCATTATTTTTTATAGGAAGATTAGGAACTTCGTCTAGGGGTTGCAACTTTTGGACTAACTCGAAACTGCTTTGATAAGAATACGAAGAAAAGGGGAAATTTCAACTTTATCTAAAAATCAATTCGAACCCAATTATTTTTTTCATTGCATTTTATGTTATCTCTTTGTTTTCGTCCTGAGCTAATCGCTAAAGTCCTATCATTTAATAGGAACAACAGGACTTTAGCGATTGTAATAAACAACTCAAGAGTCAAGACTTTATTGTAAGGAGGAGAGATTTCAGATCCTATTCATTTACCACCCAAGAATGGGTAATCTAAATCAGCAAAACTCTTACTCTTATGGGTCTCTATTTTTTATTTAATTTTTTTCATTTTAAGATTTTAGTTTTAGGAGTCTGGAAAATAAATAATGATGGATAAATTGTTATGTTAGTTTTAGCTAGGGGTATCAAATGGGTGGGTTTGGGATGGGACAAAGTTTAGTTACAAAATTGGTTGTAGTTTTAGGTTACAAACTTACTTAATTTCTTTTTATTGGAGGTGAATTTTGACAAATCCTCCATTGAATTACATCTTCTTCTTATATCCTCCATACTTGCAAAATTTCAAGAAAATTAAATATCAATAGCTATGTTATCAATAAAATTTTTAAATTGCAAGTTTTTGTAATTTAAAATTATGAACAAAATATAAACTTATAGATCATATAATAAATAATATCCGATTGATACAAAATTTAACATGTGTATTAAGAGCATAAAGAACATGCAATTCAATGGTTAGATTTTCAAAATATGTTGTAATATTTATTTTATTAAGTGAGTTTGTAGCCTTAAGCTACAATCAATTTTGTAGCTAAACTTTGTCCTCTGGGATGGATATAATTGGGTTGAGAATATAAAACTCATTTACCCATTAAAACCTATTTAACTAATTGCTTCTAACCCAAATTTAACCCAACTCATTTATTATGGGTTAACCCCAACTCACCCAATTACCCAATTATCAAAATTACCAAAATGTCATTAAAGTGAAAACCCCAACACTTTCTTGGATTCCCTTTTCCACTCTCTCTAGTCTCCATTCTTGGGATTAAAAAATTCCACATAAGCACATCCACATCAGCAATTATATTAAAAATCCAAATAAAAAAATATTTTCTTTTCCTTTCTATTTTCTCTCACTTTCTTGGCAACCAAATAGTGCAACAAATACAAAGAAATGTCATTTCAAGCTCAAAACTCTCCTGGAATTTCAAAAGCAACTGTTCGCCGCCGAAGACGACGCCACCATTCTGGAGGATGATTTGTCGATTGAGGTCGTGGAAAGGCCGTTTATGAATGGTGCATTTTCCAGGACGGCATTGACGATGGATTCAATGGCGGGAATGATTGCCGGGTTGTTCTCCAGTATTGAGGTGGCAACGAGGACGACGTTGCCGGTGAGGGGACGCGCTGTAGTGAATTTTCGGTGGGGAGTCAGGATTCCGGCGGAGGTGAAGAGAGTCAGTGAGAATCCCTAGGTAGGAAATGGGCGCTGTTCAAGGTTCTAAAATTCTCTACTTTACTTTTCCGATTTCTATGATTGTTTGCTGGGAAAATAATCCCTAGGAAAAATATAAATTTATACTATGATTGTTCATATATTGTTTTCTTTGTTTTTTGGTACTCCAATGGATTCCATGAGTTCTATATGAGAGCTAGAGAGAGAGAAGTGTTTGGAGGCCGAGAAAATGAAGGAAAATGAAAACCCTGAAACACTGAAACGTCTAAGGGCTTTTTTTTTTTTTTTTTTTTTTTTTTTTTTTTCTGGGAATGGCTAGGTTGAATTTAGGTATATTGTTTTTGGGTTAAATGAGGCTCAATGGATTTTTAGTTAAAACCCAATAATCACTGGGTCTAATTGGGTTGATACCCATTTAACTCAACTAATAATTGGGTGGGTTTAGGTTCAATTAGAGTGGGTGGGTTTGGGCAGGCAAATGGGTTTGAGCTTCCTTTGCCACCTCTAGTTTTAGCTTAGGTAAATCTTGTATACTTATTTACAAGATATATCATATAATAGGTAAGATTTATTCAAAGACTAATGTAACAATTTATATTATTATTATCTATTTATCTTATTTATGATAACAAGTTAGTTTTAGTTAGCTCAACTGGTAAAATTTATGATGATTGAATAAGAGACTTAGGGTTGAATCATCAAAAGTGGACGTTTTAGGTTGAAACTCTATAAAAAAAAATAATAGTAATAATAATAATAACAAAATATAATATGAAATGCCGCAAAGCTCTTGAGTTTGCTATAGATGCTGGCTTTACGGAGGTAATTTTGGAAGGCGATAATGCTATGGTGATGAAGACGGTATCACAGGCTCAACCAAACCTCTGGCGGCTTGGGTTAATCTATGAAGATATTTGGTGCTTAGCTACAGGTTTTAGATCCATTTCGATTAATTGTGTTAGGCGCAGTGCAAATAGTTTTGCTCATACTTTGGCTAGATTTGCTAGATTGATTGATAATGAAATTGTATGGATGGATGAGGATCCTCCTTCAGTGATGGATGCCTTGTATTTGGATTCTACTCTTCTAAATTAATGAAAACTGTTTGGTTCTGGCTTCCAAAAAAAATATGAAATGTCGGCTGGGTTTATACTTTGTATGCATAATTATGTGGCGGTTGTGGTCCAAGATGGGTGCTTCTTGGTTTTTGTTTTTATTTTATGACCACACAATATTCTAAGAAATTGGACTAAAACATGTCATAAGTCCAAATCAAGAGCTCCATTTACAAGACATGGACTTTTTTGTACTTTTCTTGATTCCCTGACTCTTCACACATCAGATTTGGCTTGATCCACACTTTTCTACTATGCGGAATATGACACATAATTGATACTAGTATTTCTTTTCACAATAAATTCCTATATTTTTATACAAAATGGACTTCTTTGATCATTTGAGCTTCCGAGTTCCTTTTTTTTTTTTTTTTTTAAAAGATAATTATAATATATTGCTAATCTTACTGTTTGAACATTCTCTCTTCAAACCCGAAGTACTTAGTGCATAAAAAGATACCAATTTAACTATAAGATCCTTCGCCAGCTTCAGAGTTCTAATGCAAAAAACCCACGACTATTCTTTGAAGCCCCAAGTCTTAGTGGGTTAAATAATACAGTTGGGTCAGTTGGGAACCCAAGTTGTTAAAGGCCACCTCACTAGAAGACAATATATTGATTGGGTATTTGTGAGAGATGATCCAATCCAATGCAACAAACTCAGAGTTCAAGTTTCTTTGAGCTGGACCATTGTTTCAACGTTAACTGGATATAAGAGGAGATGATGATCCTGATAATGATGGACTGTGTGGCTGGGTTTAGACAAGCCCATTGAATTAAATATCCGACTATGATATAGGTTGTGCTGGGCCTGGTCCATAGGTCCATAACAGTTTCCCATAAAAACACTTTGTTGTCAATTCTCAATTTCATCTTTTAAAAAAAATCATATGGTGTTTGTACTCCATTTTTGAAATTAAATAATGAAAATTTGTTTCTTGCAATCAGATGGTTGTGGCTTAGAATCTCACCAAGTGTGCTAATAATTTGTCTTAAAAATAAATAAATAAAAAGATCGAAAAATGACAATAAATTTGTAGTATCTAAAATTCCAGAAACGATTAATATGATATATGATTCTTTACAAAAGAACTATAATCCTTTTTCTTAAAAAACCATTGATTTCAAGGATGGAATTGAAAATTGGCTTGTAATCCTTTGAATAAAAAGAATATTTGAATACCGTGAAAAACTTGAGGACGGAAACTTAAACTTAAATTCCACATCAACACAGTATATGCTTAATGTGAAATTTATCACACCCACACAGTATATACTTAATCAATCTGAAGCATCATAAGTTTATTCATTTATTTTTATGAGCATATATTCTGAATATGCTTTAATTTATTGTGTTACGTATGATATAAGTTTAATAAGTGGAAACAAATAATGCATTGGTCATTTATGTAAAATGCAGTACTTTTTTTCAAATCTAAAGGGACCATTAGCTAAATTTAACGTATAATTTTTTTTTTTTTTTTTTTTTAGTATATGCTTTGGTTTTATTAGCTACTTATGATATACTAGTAATAAGAAAGGAAGAAAAATGATCTATCAATCATGTAAATAAACTTAACTATTTTTTAGAAAATATACCCTTACTTAGTGAGTTATGTATAATATAAGATTGATAAAAGAAAAAAGAACGATTCATTAACCACATAAAATATGGGCAACGGCACATAGGCTTCAGGGAATCAGGGGTTCAAACAAAACCCCTGACTTGGAAAAAAAAATTATATATATATATAATATTTTTTATTAGTTCAAAATATCTTTAAAAATATTTTTGCACGCTTTGATCACAGATCAGTCCAGCCTAAAAACACACATCAGCCATCCCAAAACTTTTAGTTACAAAATAAGTGATTCAAGAAAAAAAAAAATAGTAAAGTTAGTGATGTTCAAGTTTTTTATTGATTAAGTAGATACTTAGTTTATTATTTATACATGAATGAGTGTGTTAATACAATGACAGTGAGTTGAGATTTGTCAATTAGTTTAAAATATTTTTATAAAAATAATGACAATTACATAATGACAAATGCATAAAAATAAAAATGTTATACAAATTTAACAAAATAAAATAGTCACACCTACCCGTATTGAAAATAATAGATAATGACAATTGATAATAAACTATCATATAACAATTTCAAAATATGAAAACTCGTAAAAAACAAATTAGTAAAACTTCATGTATTTTTATTTCTTATCAATAACTTGATATATTTAAGTTCTTTTTTTATTAAATTTTATTTAATTTAAGTTTTTTAATTACCTCTCTGAAATAAATTCTTGAAGCCGCCACTATATATATATATATATATATATATATATCTATATATATATATATAGTTTTTAAATCTTAAGGAATCATTAGATGAAGTTAATATATAGTTTTTATTTATTTTCATAAAAAAATTATATTGTTCTGTCACACCTCATGGGACATAATCAATCTTGCCTTTCCTTTTTTGTTTTTTGTTTTTTGTTTTTTGTTTTTTTTTTTTTTTTTTTTTTTTTTTTTTTTTGATGCAAAGATACGTAATCAATCTTTTATGGGTAAGACCGTAATATCCTTCTAAACAACAAAAATCTCCATTGCACATCAATTTTGCATATAGTGTTGGTTTTTTTCTTTTAACTTTATCCACAAACAAGAATTAACAAAGATGCAAACTGACCACTTTATTATTATTATTATTATTATTATTATTATTTTGGTGAAATACAGTCAACATCTCTAAAGTTTAGACTAACATCAGCAAGATTCACGACATTTCAAAATTGACCAATTCAATTACTAAATTGTTACTCATTTTTTTCTTCTCTCTAACAATGATTAATGACAAAATTAGTCAATTTTTAAATGTTTTAGACCTGACTGACATTAGCTCAAACTTTAACGATGTTAATTGTATTTTACGTTTTTTTTTCTTTAACTAATAAACTAATTATAATTAAAAATATTTTCAATATATAAGTGAAAACGAGTAACACATCTTTTTAATTTGTCCAAGCAGTCAAAAGATTCCCTCATGTTCAAAATGTTTTTTAATGATCTTGCGTTTAACTTTTTTCGCAGCATACAAAGTACAAAAAACAAACCACGCCAATTGCTGGTAGTGTTCTCAACAAAAGTAATGTATGTACAATTAAAGATTTAGGCTAATGAAAAACATTTTGAAATGTTTATGTGGATTAAAAATATGTGCATGTGAAAGATTATATTATTTATTTTTAAAATGTATAAATATGAACAATTGTATTAATCAAACACAAAATAAATTTTTTTGCTAAACAAACACAAAATAAATTAGCATAATTACATTTCAGTATCTTTTAACACATACGAAATAGTACTAATTATACATCTTATTAGTGTGTTTTGTCAGGATTTATTTTGTTGGAATTCATTCTCTCCAAACGATAGATTGTTTCCACTCCTTACGTAAGTTGATCATATTAGCAAAAAGAAATATTGTGTTTAATATGATTGACTGATGAATATTGAACCTTTTCTGCTTGGATGCATATTTTTGTTGAAAATTTGCGTATTAGTGAGGTTTAAAGAAGTGAGGTTTAAAAAATTGCGTATTAGTAAATAAACTAAAAAGTTAAAAGAAATAATGGTCAGCAAAGTTTGTAAAAAGAAATTTTATACTACATTCTTATAGAATTTAAACTCTTGTAAAAAATGTTGTAAAAAATTGTAACTCTTAGGAGTGGTTACACATCTACTCGAGGAGGTTCATTTGAACCCTCTAACTTGAAATATATATATATATAATATTTTTTTTACTAATATAAACTACCCTTAAAAGTATATTCGCATATTTTGGCATAAATCTTGCGCATCCTAGCTTAAATCTTGCACACCCTAATCACAGATCAACTTAGCACAAGATCAAACTACAAAACAAATTAGCCCATCCAATAACCATTCAACAACACAAATCATAAGTCACTCTCCCTTTTTCTCATAAATTACATCTCATCTCTCTTCTTTATTTGATCATCTCTGCATCTTTGACTCTAAAAATAAAATGTGAATGTTTGTGGTTTTGAATGTCTCTTTATATTATAAATTTATATTTTGTGTGTGTGAGATATTAATTGTGTGCGACATTTTTTATTATAACTTTATTTGTGTGAATTGTGATGTGTGTGAATGTGTGCACATGTATGTGTATAACTTTATACAATTTAATAATTAGGGAATAGGGTTTGTTACACGTATGTGTATCATGTTATAATAATAATTTGTTATAAAGTTAATGTTCAAGAAAAAAATAGTAAAGTTTTTTTTTTTTTTTTTTTTTTTTGAGAGTACTAAATATTTTAACACACACACATGAGAAGAGGGGAGAAGATCTTAAAAAAACTAACAATGATGTATATCTAGAAGGGTCTAATTCTTGGATACACAACACAGGTTTTAAACTTTTTTAACTCACACTCATTTTCCGATGTGGGTGTTAAAATATTTAGTATTCTCAAAAGAAAAAACAGTGGGTTAATCTCACATCGAAAAATAAGTGTGAGTTAAAGAGGTTTAAAGCTTGCGCTGTGTATCCAAGAGTTAGGTCTTTTTGGATATACATTACTGTTAGTTTCTTTAAAACCTTCTTCTCTCTCCCCGTGTGTGTGTTAAAATATTTGGTATTCTAAAAAAAAAAATAGTAAAGTTAGTGATTGTTTATGTTTAAAAAAAAATTAATACCATGCCCGTATTAGTATAAATAGAAAAATAGTATTATTTATGTTAAGTTAGTGAATGTGTGCACGTATATTATAAATAAAAATAGTATTATTTATGTATAGATGAGTGTGATTGCGTGGGACAATAATTAATACCATGCAATTGAGTTGGTTTTTATCATTTAGTTTTAATTTTTTTATAAAAATAAAGACAGATATATAATGACAATTTCATAAAATATAAATTACTTAACAAAATGGAATGGTCCAAGAGCTGCGTTTTACTTTATGCTAAGGGGGTTCAATTGAACCCCCTGACTTGAATTTATATATATATATATATATATATATATTAATAATTTTTTATTAGTATAATTTACCCTTGAAAATATGTTTGCACACCCTACCTTAAATCTTGTACACCCTGACCACATATAATCCTTGCCCAAAGCCGAGCAACAACAAGATTAGCATCCTAAAATTAACTAAACAACGACATAGATCACAAGTCTCTCTAAAAGTAAAAATAAAGTGTTTGTGAGTACTGCGTATCTCTTTTTATTATAAATTTATATTATATGTATGTGAGTGAGTATCTGATACTGATTATGTGCGGTATTTTTTATTTGTTATAATGTTATTTGTGTGAATGTATGTTATATACTATAAATATAATATAAATTTATATAATTTAATAATTAGAAGTTCAAGCATTTGATTAACTAAGTAGACACTTATTGTATTATAAAGTACAGTGCCAATGGGTTGAGTTTTGTCATTTAATTTAAAATATTTTTATAAAAACAATGACAAATAGATAATGACAACTTCATAATAATAATAATATTATACAAACTTTAAAAAAAAAAAAAAAAAAAAAAGTGGTTACATCTACCTACATTTACAATGTGACAATTGATAATAAACTATCTTGTGATGATTATAAAATATGAAAAATTATAGAAGAAAATTGTAAAACTTAATGTTTTTGTTTTTTTTTGTTCTTTTTTTTCTTTTTTTGACGATAACTTGATATGTTCAAAAATTTTATTTATTTAAATTTCTAAATAACCCCCTAAACAAAATTTCAAAAATTGCCATTGATAACTCTAACATTTTTCTTTTTATAAAATCAAAGGAGGCCATGGTCTCTAGCTCCCCCCTCCCTACGCCTGTGACAATTACATTTTAAATTGATTGACACTTTTTTAAAATTCCAACAATAACATCTAAATTTCAAATCATCCATTCTCCAAAATTCTAGTATTGAGCACTAGCATTGGGGTGTAAACACCCCCACAATTGCTATTTTACAACCTAAGACAGCAAAAACCTACTCCATCCGGGTTTGTATACTTAAAAAAAATTTGCAACCTATGAATAGTTTGGTTGCATATTTACAACCTTACCTCATCAATATGTGTCAATATATATATACACACACGCACAACCTTACTATTCAGAGGTTGAAAAAAATAATATTTAATATAGTAGTTGTGTGAAGGGAAAAAAAATAGCGAGAGGAAAGAGAAAAAGAATAATACATTTTATTATTTTATTAAATAGTTTATATTATTTTATTGGGTTGTATATAAAAATAAAAACTGAGATGTAGAGTGAATTGTAAAATGAATTGGTAAAATAGATAAAGTATTGTTTGAAAATACAAAATATATATATATATATATATATATATTTTGCATCACCGATGCTAGTGCTTACTATATATGCAGCATTGCAGGCTGTGGTTGCTTATTATTGGTTTGGGCTTACATTAAAATCAAACACACTTGGGCTTAAAACCTCAGAACAATAATTTTTTTTTGCAGACATGGGAGTAGGTAAAGGAAGACACTTGGTACTGGTCCAGCAGCCGTGAAAGCTCTGAGTCTCTGTCATGCTGAGGACCTGTGGTAGGTAAAAAGCCTACTTTAGTAAAGAGAAGAAAAATAGCACTATCTCAACTACATATGCAAATAAGACCCCACCACCCAAACCAATCTCACCAACCAACTCCATAGTCTCCTTCACCAACCATGATGCTTATTATTCAATTCCCTCCATTCCCACTTTCACCCTCAAAACAATTCCATAATCCCCATCAAGTACCCCCATTTCACCAACCCCCAACTTAAGTTATCAACATTTATACGATCGATATTTTCCTCTCCATCTCAATTCAACAGCACCAAACATTTTCCTCATCAAAGCCCATTTCCCAATTTCCCTATCCTTCTCATTTCCCCAAATGGCTCTCCAAACAAAGGAACAGGAATTCATTTTCCGATCAAAACTCCCTGACATTTACATACCAAAACACCTCCCTCTACACTCCTATTGCTTTGAAAACATTTCCAAATTTGGCTCAAAACCATGTTTGATCAACGGTTCAACAGGGGAGGTGTACACATACTATGATGTTGATCTCATTTCTCGCAAGGTTGCCTCTGGCCTTAACAAGCTTGGCATTGGACAAGGAGATATTATCCTTATCTTGCTGCCAAACACGCCTGAATTTGTCTTTGTTTTCCTTGGTGCGTCACATTTAGGTGCTACAACCACAGCTGCCAATCCTTTCTTTACCCCAGCTGAAATAGCAAAACAAGCAAAAGGGTCCAACGCAAAGCTCATTATCACGCAAGCTAGTTACTATGACAAAGTCAAGGACTTGGCACATGAAAATAATGTCAAGATCATGTGCATAGACTCACCCCCGAAAGACTGCTTGCATTTCTCAGAGCTAACACAAGCCAATGAAAACCAAATTCCTAAGGTCGATATTAGTCCCGATGATGTGGTTGCACTACCTTATTCTTCAGGTACAACAGGGTTACCAAAAGGGGTCATGTTAACACACAAAGGGCTTGTCACCAGTGTGGCTCAGCAGGTTGATGGAGAGAATCCAAACCTTTATTTTCACAGTGAGGATGTGATACTATGTGTGTTGCCTTTGTTTCACATTTACTCACTCAACTCGGTGTTGCTTTGTGGGTTGAGAGTTGGTGCTGCTATTTTGATCATGCAGAAGTTTGAGATCGGTTCTTTGTTGGAGCTGATACAGAAACATAAGGTGAGTGTGATGCCTATTGTGCCACCAATCGTGTTGTCGATTTCCAAGTCCCCTGATCTTCACAAGTATGATCTATCGTCCATAAGAATGCTCAAATCTGGAGGGGCACCGCTGGGGAAGGAGCTTGAAGAAACTGTCAGAGCCAAGTTTCCCAAAGCTAAATTTGGTCAGGTATGGGGTCCCTTTCACCTTTTGACTGTTATCTTAACGCAAAATACCGAAGATAATGCATAAGATTTTCCTTCTACGTGTCATTGACAAATATGATTGGTTGGTAGATTTCAATAATATCATACATTAATGTTTAAATTGATTTTTTTTTTATTGATTATACATGCAATTGTAAGTGTTTTATTATATAAAATTCATAATATTTACTAGTTCATATTAACGACGTCCTTAGAATAATCGTTAATAAATTATATTAAGAAAGTTTTAACAGCACTATCATAGAAAATATAAAAAACAGTAAAAAAAATTAATTATTTTATTATTTTTTCATAAAATATTTCTAAAAATAGTCCCTAAACTAACTTTCTTAAAGCATTTGTTAACATTTCTCTATCTATAATATTGTTCTATCACATTCTGAATGATACACTTACTACTCTACCAATGTTGGTGTTACCGCGTGTCCTTTTATTTTTCATTATAAAGTAATAACAAAAGTTAAAAAAATAAAAATAAAAACAGGCATATGACTTATTGCAGAATTTAGGGATGACCAAACCCAGAGGTTAGCAAATACTTTATCCTAAAGTGTGCGGATTTTACTCTACCCAATGGGAATATGGTTATTGAGTATGGTATTCCTATGCCCGAATTTGACAGATTGGGTAAGGTTACCTGACCTGACCCGATGATTTTTTTTTTTTTTTAATAAAAAATAGTAATAACAAAACATTTTTTCCCATAATGATTTGGCAAAGACAAAATTAGTTGATTATGATACTTTTTCAAAAGTTAGTGGGAGTTTTAAAACTATCAATTTTGTATTTTACTAGTTTTATTGTAATATATCTATCCTTATTAAATGTTTTGTTTTCTAGCTTTGCATAATTTTTAATTTTTTTAAAAAAATTAGAGAAAAAAAATCAGATTTTGGTCGAGTTTAGATATCCATGGGTAAGAAATTGGGTAGTTAATGGGTATGGTTAGTAATCAGGTTTTGGAGTTCCAGTATCCATGGGTAAAATTCTTAGGCTGAGTTTGGGTATACCCGACCCATGGCCAACCATAAAATGTGAATAATAAAAGATAAAGTGAAATTTATCCTATTAATGGAACAAGAAAATTTTTATTCTCATATATTCATAAGATACATTCTCATCATTATTACTTCTTTCTTTATAGCTAGGCACTTTAGATATCACTCATTTTTCAAACTTGATGATTTTGTTTTATTTTCAACCCCTCACAAACGTGTGTTTTAGTTTGAGAATTGAGATGACTGCATTATTAATAAAGACATAAAGATATAATGATTTTGCTAAAACTTCTTTTAATTTTTGGATATGAGAGTGACATATTTTTAGTTTTTTTTTTTTTTTTTTAAAGAAAAAGGTAAGCGCAATAAAAATAGAAGATAAGAACTTTTTATTTTAAAAGATACATATATATTAAGATATTAAAGGGAAAACACATGTCTATGGTTTTTATTTTATTATAAATCAATAAAAATAGGATATACCAAAAATGCACATGATAAGAAATTATTGTCCTCAACCATATTTGTAATAAATTTATGGTCAGTCCAAAAATGAAAGAAAGGGGACTCCAACCCCACCTATTACCAAGCCATGTGACAATTCTTTAGCTTCTTACAAGTACAATAAACTTTTTGTTGTGTATTTTTTGTTTATAACAAGTGAGGAAAGGGAATTCGAATTTAAATTTATTGAATAATTTCAAACTAAACTAAAAAACTTTTAACAAAAGTTTTTTTTTTTTTTAGGAGCAAGAGTATTTGTTGGTCATATAATATAAGATAAGAAAAATTAGTAATAGGGACAATTAAAAAAAAAAAAAAAAAGTTCGGTGCCATATTACAATTTACAAGGTACAAAAGATAACTCTTGATTAATCATGCGTGAAGTAGGTGGGTGGGGCCGGCTCCTAGTCGTAAATGACGATGGATCTAGACTAAAATGAATATGGTGTTTAAAGGTGCCATTTGATTCTTAAATCAAATGATTGCTTTGTTCCATTATTTTTTTTGCCTTCTCAATTTTTAAATTCTATAAATGAGTTGGCGGGTCAATGCTGCTGGCAACGCGAATAGAGAAAAATAAATAAAATTGATGGAAGATGTTTTAAATTATTTGATTTGGATGGTGAAGATCGTTGGAGTTTGGAGGATATAGAAAAGTCAATAGTGGAGGCTCATACTTTTCTATTTCAAGGTTATTGTTTTAAAGATGTGATGCATTTGTAAATTCACTTGGTATTAGGGATCGAACTCTGTCTAAACTAAAAATTAATTAATATTTTACTTTGATGATAAAGTTAGAGCAATTATTAAGATTAGATATTATAGGTCAGAACTCTTTAAAAAAAAACTAGTCGGTAAAACTATAGATAAGGTCCAAAAGTTCACTATTATATTATTGTTCCAAATCTAGTTGTAAAAAGATTCTCAATTTTTTTTTTGGTTGAGAATATTAATTAGGGTTAGAATAGTCTTATTACAAAGACAGTTGTTTGACAAACAATAATAAAATAGGAAGATTATAAATGAAGCATAATACAATAATTGAGGGACTAGGATAAGGGATCATTCAACATATATAAAGGGATTCCCTTAGCACATAAATGATATTCAACATTTATAAAGGGATTCCCTTAGCACATAAATGATATGTCATACTTTTTAAATTCTTTAAAAATAATTCTATATATTTGAAATGAATTATTTCATAATTTTAATTAAATATTAAAAATTTAAATGTGTACGCACTGTCACATTTTATTATTATTAACATACAATACGAGGCCTATGCATGGTATACTTGTCACAAAAATATACATTATACAAAATAAGTATTACTTGAATAACTAATTTATTATACACTGTACTTCTCATTATTATTATTATTTTTTTTTCTGAGCTCGAGATAACTTGTTTATTTACCAAGTGCAACACTAATTAGAGGGCAACAAATTGTTTAAAACACAGGGATATGGTATGACAGAGGCAGGTCCAGTGTTATCAATGTGTTTGGCATTTGCCAAAGAACCATTTGAGGTGAAATCAGGAGCATGTGGCACTGTTGTAAGAAATGCAGAAATGAAGATTGTTGACCCTGAAACTGGTGCCTCTTTGCCTCATAACCAACGTGGAGAGATTTGCATTAGAGGAGACCAAATCATGAAAGGTATAATATAATACTATCATTATTTATATATCATACTTAATTGTACGTGCAACACTACAATTGTGTCTTGAAAATATAATAATGCTTTTAAAAAATAAGTGCATTCAAACGAGCCTAAACAATTTGTATTTTTAATTGCATCTGTTGCAGACTAAACATGTTATTGTTATGGAAATTACAAATTAGCTTTGTGAATGTACAGGTTATGTTAATGATCCAGAGGCCACGGCTAGAACTATAGACAAAGAAGGTTGGTTACATACAGGAGATATTGGCTTAATTGATGATGAAGACGAGCTCTTCATTGTTGATAGGTTGAAGGAACTTATCAAATACAAAGGGTTTCAAGTAGCCCCTGCCGAGCTTGAGGCAATTTTACTCACCCATCCTAACGTCTCCGATGTTGCCGTGGTCCCGTAAGTTTTTATTTTTATTTTTATAATTCAATAATTACAACAACGAGACAATGAGATCTAACTTCTAAGTTCTAAACATTTCTGTTGAAAACGCTAAGAAATGTGAATTAAGTTACTAACTATATATATATATATATAGTTAGTATTAATTAAATGAACATAGGTACTTAGTTAGTATTGGGTTGTGAAGTAGTCTTAATTATGAGACTGACATGAATAATGTTCCACCATTTTTAGCATGAAGGACGAATCAGCAGGAGAGGTCCCTGTTGCATTTGTGGTGAGATCCAATGGTTCTCATCAGGTCACAGAGGACGAAATTAAGCAGTTTGTTTCTAAACAGGTGACTTTCTATTTTAATCTTTGGAAATATTTGACTGTATTCTCATTTTTGCACACATATAACATTTTGTTAACATATTTTTTTTCCATGTATGTTTATCAATAGTTATGGACTTTTAAGAATTCTTCTGTTTACTGTTAATAGCAAGAGTTTCTAAACAATTTCGTCACATTGAAAAAATCAGCCAAAAAATTTAGTCCCTCATAAATTTCCAGGGTTTTAATTATTAAAAAATATTAAAGATATTATCATTTATATATATTTTTAAAATTGATGTATTACTGATTACAAAAGTAATGATTATACCATTTTAATAACATAATACATAAATATCTAAATTATTGATGTAGTTTTTTTTTTTTTTTTCTTTATTTCTTTTTTTCTTTTCAACTTTTTCTAACATAAGCCCTGGTGTTATATTGTGCAGGTGGTGTTTTATAAAAGAATAAATCGGGTATTTTTCATCGATGCGATTCCCAAGTCGCCATCAGGAAAAATCTTGAGGAAGAACTTGCGTGAAAAACTGGCAGCCGACTTTTCAAAGTGAACGAATGAATACACATATTGCAACAAGCCCTGAAGGTGATGCATCATACATAGCTATATGAAAGCTATTGAACTTTGCTACCACGACTTTCTTTAATTAGTGTGAACTTGGAAAGAAATCATGTATAAAGGATTGCAATTGCAATTTTCATTGCAAGAACACTATTACTTTAATAATTAACACATAAGCCTCCGTTTGGATACAGATTATAAATAAAAATTATTTCATTATTCAATTTATTTTTGTTACTATTTATGGGTTTTACTGCACTTTTTGGTACTATTTATAGACTTACTGTACTATTTCAACTAACTTTTACCTTTATCTACAATATTTTCAATAATAAGTTTTCAGTTTCAGCAAAATAAGCAATATCTAAACCGATCCTATGTATATCTTTTTTTTTTATTTAATTTTTTGTGTTGCATGAGAAAAGTAGTGGTACTTGAAATTTACAAACAGTTTAGCCCCCCCCCCCCCCAAAAAAAAATTAACTTTGTCTTCCAACTTTGATCCATGTTTTCAAATATCAAAAAAATAAAAAAATGAAATCGATCCATGCTTTATTTTTGTCTCTATACCTTTTAATATATAAATTTATTCCCTATAAATTATGTTAGATTTTAAATTATTACTTGAATTTCTATATCTAATGTAAGAGTTATACTACAATAATAACAATAAAGTACTTTTAGTCCCAAAACAACCATTGTTTATGGAGAGATCAAGTGAGAGGTATATATATGCATGTATGCATGTACCTGTGTGTGTATAATATTTTGATAATTCTATTGTTGGATGAAGGAATTTAAATCTTAAGTGTTTTCATTGAAAATATCAAAAAATATCAATTGATCTATAATGCTCTTAGTTATAATGGTTATATTTTAAGGGTCATGTTAACGATAATGAATGGTCTTAGGTCAATTATTAATAAACCAATTTTAAAAAGTTTTTAATCAGGAAATTGAAAAATTTGTCAAAACATTAATTTTTTTTCTTTTTCCATAAAAATTTTCTAAAAATGATTTGTTAACAAATGCACTTAGAGCACTCATTAATTTTTCTATATTTTAATTAAGTTTTGTTTATATTAACTCAAGTTAAATAAATAATAATAAAAAAAAAAAAAAAAAAAAAAAAAAAAAAAAAAACAGCTAGCATTGAAGAATTCTAGTTTTAGAAGACTCGCTCAAAAGAAATTATTCTCGCTTGTTCAAAATCACTTTTTCACAAGTGAAATTCACATAGGAAGTTTGCAATACCTTCAGTTGGCATGGGCTCAAGCGAAAATTTCTTGAATAGTAGCCAGCCCCACACGTTGTGCCGCCTATTTAAGGTAGTTTTTCCTATACAAACCAACCATTGCAACAAATTAAGAGAGTGAGAGGTTGCCATGCAAGAGAAGTTCTAAGAGTGAACCGTTTTCCATTTCTAATTACGACCTTCAACAAAGATTTGAAGAAATAATGAGTCAACAACCGAGTACTTTGGATGGCAATTCAAGCGAGAGTATTGTTGTGTCCTGATAATTATTTATTTATTTATTTAATTTCTTAATAGTATTTATCTTTCACTTATAAGAGACTTTTAGGATAAAGTTTTACTTCAAACCAGTATAAAAGAATCCCCTCCAATCCACTATAGTATTTAATATGATCAATTAGACAAAATGGAGATATCCATGGGTTGAGTTGAGTATTGCGCATCTCCTACATTAACATGGTCGTCCTCACTAAGGACGGGTTAGATTGGATTGGTTTTGGGATATTTTACAGCCTATTTCAACTTTCTTGAACTTAAAATTCACAAATTCAACTCAACCCAACCCCTAAGGTTTAGGCTAGGCTGGGTTGAATCGGGTCGTTGGCTTTGCGTAGGTTTTAAATTTTTCTTCTTCTTCTTGGTTAACTGGAACTTTTATTAAGAGAAACTAAGGATTACTAAGTCTGGAGCAGACAATGCCCTAAGCATTAGCTAAAAGCTGGTACAAATAGAGAAAGGGGGTTGAGAATGAAAAACAACAATATCATTAGATAAATTTCATTCCTTTGCCAAAAGATCTGCACAATGATTCTCTTCACAGTAAGTATGGTTGATGAGGGCTTCCTCAAAATGCTAGAAAAGGTACCTGCAATCATAAATCAGTCCACTACATGGATGAAATGCATCAACAACATTACAAAGAGATGTAATAATATTCACAACTGACATAGCATCAATTTCAATAGTGAGATATTGAGGTTCTTTGCTAGATTAAGACCATCACGAAGACCCCATTTTTTCAGCAGCCATGGAGTGGATGAAACTAATACTTCTAGAGAAACCTCCATTCCAAGTTCCTCTGGAATCTCTACTCTCTAATAAGACCATCTACACTAGCTCTACCGGCCCGGATTTCCAATGGCGGAACCATTATTGTTGAGCTTAAAGAAACCAAGAGGGGGTGGTTTCCAACCGATTAGGATAGAATGCCTCTTGATTGTCTTCATCTTAGAGGGAAGGGAGAAGAAAAGCACAGTTGCTATTGGCTCACAAAGTCATTCCTTTAAACCTATGGCTCATTTTTGCCTCCATAGCCAAACTTTTAAATTTGTTAACTTGGCTTCGTAGGAGGTAAAAAGAAAATTACTATTGAAGATGAAGACTTTAATTTAATTTAGAGGTCCTTTGAGAGAGAGAGAGAGAGAGAGAGAGAGAGAGAGAGGGGTAAAACAAGAAGAAGACTTTACAAATCAAGGTAGCTTGCTAGTACCTCTAATTACGTTTTTTTTTTTACTTACTAAGGTCAGGATTCAGTCTTTGGCAAATGGTGCAAATACAAAATATATCTATAAAAATGCACGAGTTTGCCAGAAGTCACTAGAATATTTAACTGATTACACTTAAAGAATATTCATGGCCTTAGTCAACCTATACTGATCACCCAAACTTCTCCAAAGGTCAACATATATAAATCTTTCTTTAAATAAGAAGTTTTTTATTTTATTAATTTAACTAATAGTGTTTTGTTAAGAGTAATTACATAGTCAAACCAAAATTTATGATTGCATTGCACCCTTGCTTATGCACTAAACATGCATATTCTAGATAGAGTACTGAAAAGCCACTAACCAAATAATTTACAAATCGTGTAAAGCCATGACTTATTTGAGGGGTTCATTTAACCAGAAATCACTAATTATTATATCTGACATTATTGCCAACAGTCATAATTTTAGGACAACTCTTCTTTCCAATCAAGTCTTTCTCCAACTAGAGAGAGATGTGTCACTGCTTTAGTTGTTCCCAAGGGAGATTATAAATTGATGAATGCTAAACACACAATTATTTTTAAGAAAAAAGTTCACGACAGTTGAAATTAGTACTCTCTTTAATTAAAGATTTCAAATAACACATGCATAGATCCTATAAATTTTGGTTTTACATGTAACTTTCTTGTTAAGCTGGGGAGAGAACACTACATGCATGGATCATGGATGGAATTATTATGAGAACACTTGTATTCATCATGATTCTCCTACCTGTAGTGAAAGCAGATGAGGATAGTACTCTAGATCTTTACTCTGTTCAACCCTATGCACTTGAGCGCTTTCTCTCTTTATTAAAACTATCTCATAAAATAGATTTAGTCTGTAAGAGGAGGTGTGAACGTGCTGCAGTGCCAATTGGTATTTCTGTGTGCGTTATGGCAAAATGTTTTGTCCCATCGCAGTAAAATGTTGGTATCTCTCTCAGGTGTCATAAATATATAGTTCTACACTTGCTTGTGCGTGTCCAGGAGCACTATAACTATCAATCGGGTATGTAGTCTCTTTCTCTCTTCATGGTCATTGTACGCATGCATGGCTACAATCACAAAAATGTTAGCGCAGAGAAAGATTTACTCTTCCCAATTAAGGGGATTTATTCATTTGTTTACCTGGTTTTTGTCTCAATGATATCTCCATTTGGGGAAAAATAGAGATACCACAACTGTGTGATACTTTTCCAACGATTTTCTGTGTTAAAAAGTTTTTATTTTTTATTTTCAAGTAATTATAGGTTGCAATTGTATTTGCACTAATAATGTAAATCTTACATTGTGGTCTAACAAATATTGTACACATTTACAAAAAGTGTACAATGTAAACTAAAAATTTTATATTTATTTTTATTTTAAAGAGAGATTTCCTATTAATATAACATTTACCCTGTTATCTTGCACACTGTCATGCTAACGATTTCTAGTTGGCCCACTTGTGACGTGGGCTTTAATTATAGGAAAATATTAAAGATATTATCATTTTTTTTAAAAAAAAGTTGATGTATAATGAAGGTAATTAATAACATTTTAATAATATAAATAAATATTTAAATTATTTTTTGGCAAAAATGCAAATTGTGCTCTCTAAATTTGATCAAAATTAATTTCAAGTCTCTAATTTTACTTTCGTTCAATTGATTTTTCTAAGTTTCAAGTTTATTTAATTAAGATCTTTCCATCAACTTTTGTTAAATGTTGTCGTTAAATGTCCAAATTTTTATTTGTTTTAGTGGCAACAATTGACAAAATTTAATGGAGAAATCTTATTTGAATAACTTAAAACTTAGAGGATTTAATTAAACAAAAATAAATTTAGAAGACTAAAATGAATTTTGGTCAAACTGAAAGGATACAATTTGCATGTTTGCCTCTTTTTTTCTTTTTCTTTTTTTAATCAACGACAATGACACATTAATTAGTGCAATTTTTGTAATAAATTTAAAGTATTTCTTGCATTATATTAGGGCTATGCAACAACTTACTCAATCCATCCAACTTGCTTAACTCCGCATTGCCTCGCATGGATATGATATTTTCCAAGCGAGTTGGGCAGGTTTAACTATTAAAGTTGCGGGTTAGGTTAGGTTAGGTGGCGGATTGAGTTTTTTTTAACCCACCAAAACCCGACCCAACCACCTATATATATATATATATATATATATATATATATATATATATATATATATATATATTCATCTCTTGTTATTCTATATCTCATATAAAATTTAAGGGATAATTACAGCAAACCCACCTGAGGTTTGGCCCGTTTGCGCTTTGCCTACCTGTGGTTCAAAACTTATCACTTTGCTTACCTGTACTTCAATTCGTTACCCATCCGTTACCCACCTCTGTTAAAATCAGGGGTAAAAATATATTTTATCTTCACTTTTATGTCTCTCTCCTCTAAAAACAAAAAATAACAGAGAAAACTCAAACAAACAAGATCAAAGAGGGGGTTTTGTAGCTTGGGTTCAAGAACACACTTGCTCTTGGTATGAACAGTCTTGAGCCAATCAATCCGAATAAAATTTTCATATTCGCACAAATCTTAAAAAATATTTACAAAAATCCTACACTTGAAAGTGTTGTACTCTAATTTCACAAAAATCCTTTCAGTCATTCACAAAAATCATACACAACTTCGTTCTCTCTCAAATCTCAAACCAAAACCAAAGCAAACCCCTCTTCAAAACCCAGACCCACTACACCCACAGCAAAGAAAATAAGATAGTAGAGAGAGAGAGGCGAATCGAAGTCACAGTCGCTGGAGATGGAACCGTCTGAGCCGATGCAGTCGCTGGAGATGCAGTCGCTGGAGATGAAGTGAACCAAGACACCCATGACCTCTTCGAAGTCACTCTCGAGTCCAACCATATCTAGACCCTCGTCACCCATACTCCCCAAATGGTCGACTCCTGGCTCTCCGACATCTACCGCATCCACCGCCGCCGTCTCCACTGCCTCATCGTCGGCCTCGACGTCGAGTGGCGACCCAGTTTCAACCACAACATCGAAAACCCAGTTGCCACTCTCCAACTTTGCGTGGGTCGACGTTGCCTCATCTTCCAACTCATCTACGCCACTCACTTCCCCAACTCGCTCATCGAGTTTCTTAGCGACGAGGATTTCACTTTTGTTAGAGTTGGGGTTGAGAGTGATGTGGAGAAACTGTTGGATGATTATGATTTGAAAGTTGGGAATGTGGTTGACCTTCGTGGGCTCGCTGTGGACTGGTTGGGGAATAGGGATTTGAAGAACGCTGGGTTGAACGGTTTGGCTCGAGCTGTGCTTGGACTCAAGGTACATAAGCCGAGGCATGTAACTTTGAGTAGCTGGAGGTCCACGGAGGTTGAGAGATGAGAGAGAGAGAGAGATGACACGGTTGTTGTTGCATAGAGACACAAAACCCCATATTCCAAGCTCTTTAGAAAAAATTCAAACCCTAACTCTTTGATTCATGTTATGTTGTGTTTTGGTTGTAAAAGTTGTTTTCTAACGGAAAAGCCAAAGGTGGGTAACGGATGGGTAACAAATTGAAGTACAGGTGGGTAAAGTGATAAGTTTTGAACCACGGGTAGGAAAAGCGAAAACGGGCCAAACCTCAGGTGGGTTTGCTGTAATTATCCCAAAATTTAATTTGTTTTTTATTAATTACATGATTCACACATGTTAATATGGAAAATGTGATACTTTTCCAACATAATTGTAAGCATACATAATAATATGGATTTGCTTTAAAAAAAATAGAGAAAAAGTTAGAAAAATACTCATATCATACAACGTGTACTGTGATCTATGAGAAAGTGGTCACTTCCTATGATTTCCTATAATGATTTATATTTTGTTCCAAGTCCTTTAATGGTTTAAGGATTTATAAGAAATAGTTTTTAAATTTATTTGTAAATGATAAAATAAATTTTGATGTTTAATATGCAACACATAACTAAAACTAACCCATCCAATCTAACGAATTAAAACTGCCAAAATTTTCAACCAACCCATCAATTTTTTAATTTGGTGGGTTGGTAGTGTTTTTTCCAATGCGCCAATAGCGGATTGGCTAGAAACTTTTCCACACAACGTACCCGCCCAATCCAAAGTCCAAACACACCCTGAACAAACCCCCAATCAAAGACATTTCGCAATTGGTCTGGACCCTGGATTTTGGTAACAGTTATTTCCAAATGAGTATGACTATTAATTAAAAGAATAATTGGTCTAATTTTACCACAAAAAAGGAAATTTCAACTTTATTTAACATAAGCCCCGGTGTTATGTCAATTGCATTGAATACTCCCTCTTTTGTGATATGCTGCAGGTGGTGTTTTATAAAAGAATAAATCGCATATTTTTCATAGATGCGATTCCCAACTTCCCAAGTCACCATAAGGAAAAGTCTTGAGGAAGAACTTGCGTGAAAAACTCGCAGCCGACTGTCAATGTGAATGGATACACATATTCCAAGGCTTGATGATGCATCATAGCTATGTGAAAGCTATTGGACTTTGCTACCACCATTTTCTTTAACTAATGTGAATTTGGAAAGAAATCAGAATAATTTGAATTACAATTGCAAGAACACTATTACATTTTTTTTTTCAAGTTAGAAGAAAGAACACTATTACTTTAATAATTAACACATATATCCCGTTTCTTTCTTTGTGTCTTTATCTCATCAGTGTCTTCATCACTCGCATTAAGAAAATGCATCAAATTTGGGTCCAAGACATAGAAGAGTTTGAGTGCAATAAGTAGAAATTTCATCTTATCTTTCCATTGAGAGAAATTGGTTCCATCAAGATGATCCAATTTCACCAATTCATGGTTCAACATCTTCAACGCTAAGACATCACTTGTTCCTTCCATTGTAGGAAATATTGTCTAAGATTGTTGGGGATATTATACAAAGTAATAATAGAAGAACAAGATTAACACAAAAGACAAATAGAAAATAGATAACTTGGAGGCACAATATTGTTTTCCTTAGACAATATTTGCCCCCCATACTATTGTTGCTAAAGAGTTATCGCAAATTTGTCCCCATGATACAACCAAGATGTTGGATTCTACAGATAACAATTCTGGAGAATGACCACAGGATTTCTTGTGTTTCTCTCCAACTTACTATTTTGTAGAGTTAGTTATTTTTCAAGTGAAAATAAGCCTCTATTTATACCCATAGGGTTATATTTTATCAAAAGGCACGTAAAAAGAGTTAAAATATTTCATAAAACCGTTCATAAGGCTTGAAACCTCTTCAACCTTTCCGAACAATCACCAGAAAAATTCTGCAGAAAATTCAGCTTTCGAGTTTCTATCAATCGAGAGGTTCTTTCGATCGATTGAATGCTCTTTTTTATCGATCGAATAGGAATCGACTAGCGATTGAACCAGGCAAAAGCTCTAGGATTTTTTCTTTACCATTTCGATCAATCGAGCCAAAACTTCGACCGATCGAAAATGCTTAATCCAGATTTTTCACTTAGAAAATTTAGAACTTGAATTTTAACTCTATGAAAAAATATTCTTTGAAGTCAAATAACATTATTACAACCTATCCTTGTATATACCTATATATACAACAAGTGGTACTTAAATTCTGTATAAATTTAGCCCAAAATAAACTTTAATTACAACTTTGGTCATCCATGTTTTGAATATTAAAAAAAAAAAAAAAAGAAGACAACTATCCATGTTTCATATTCGTCTTTACACTTTTCAATATATAAATTTATTTTCATATAAATTATGTTGGATTTTAGATGGTTTGCTAAGTTTTTGAATCAAAACAAAGTATTGAAAAGGGTATATTTTAATTATGTTTTGTTTATATTAATTAGATTCAAGATACAATATCAAAAAATTCCAAGTTTCCAAAAAATTGGTTCAAGCAAAATTATTCTTGCTCATGCGAAATCACTTTTTATCAAGTGAAATATAGAAATGAAGTTCGGGAGACTTTCGCTTAACATTGGCTTAAGCAAAAGAATAATGCTATATATAAAACTATTTTACAACATTTTTACAAATTGTTGATGTGGCTTTAGCATTTTTCAAATAGTTATTGATAAGTAAAAATATGATATTAGTGATAAACTCATAATAAAACTAATAGGAATTTGCTACATTAATAATTTGTAAAAATATTATAAAATAGTTTGTGAATATAGAGCATTACTCTAAGCAAACTCGACTTTTTGTATACCAACTACTTAAAGTACTTTTCCAGCAAACCAAGTGCAATTTTATATTTCCAATTATGACTATCAACAAAGATTAGAGGAAATGAGTCAACAACCAAATACTTTGGATGGCATTTCGAGCTTCTTTATAATTATTTTTTTTTACAATTTAAGATTTGGACCAACTCCTTCTGGAGTTCTAGCCTTGGTTCAAGTTCCATAACCGGTGGTATAAAGAAACAATACATGAACTGAAAGAGGCTATGCTATAACAATAGGAGGAAATGGTACAAAAGCAAGAAGTGAAAAAGCCCTCGCAACAATTTGGAAGATTTGAACTCTGAATGTCTTTATTAAAAACATCACAAAGTACCAGATGAATTACAAGACTCTTAATGTACAACTGGCAATATTTGTTCAATTGAGGGAATGCGCTATGCTTTTTCATGAGTAATGCTACAGGCACAAACTATTTTACAATTTTTTACAAACTGTTGATGTGACCAACTTCTTATTGGTTTTTATCTAAACCCACCATTAATAACACTTTTTCATTTACCAATAATCACTCACCACATCAGCAATTTGTAAAAAAATTTGTATCTCTAGTATTATTATTTTTTTATTTGAATAATGCTACAGGCACAAACTATTTTACAACATTTTTACAAAATGTTTATGTGGCCAACCTTTTATTAGTTTTCATCTAGACCCACCATTAATATCACTTTTTCATTTACGAATAATCACTCACCACATCAACAATTTGTAAAAAAATTTATAAAGTAGTTTGTATCTCTAGCATTATTCTTTTTATTTACCAATAATCACTCACCATTTCAACAATTTGTAAAAAAATTTGTAAAAAAGTTTGTATTTCTAACGTTATTCAATACTAGAATGCTTTGAATTAATGAGATATGATTGGTAATGTCCGAAAATTAAGTAGTGAGATATGCTTGGTAATGTAAGAAAATTCTTGTCTCTTGTTGTTTTATAGGTAATTAATGTGACTGTGGTTAATTATGGCTTGCTTATGAAATATGATTAGAAATGTGAGAAACTAGTGTATCTTTTCTTTTTAAAGGGTCATTTTACAGTACCCCATATTTTTCTTAAATCTTAGATTATAGATATTACTTGTTTTAATCTAGTCTGTTTATTTAATTTTAGTAAGATACCTGCTACCAGTCATCTAAATTTTTTATAAAACCCAAAAAAACAAAACATACAGGTTCTTCTTTTGTCAAGCGCTTCAGAGAGATCTCTAATTAACGGGTTCTTCCCTCTAGCCACTACTCTCAAACCTTCATGGCTCTGCCTCCTTGAGTTCTGTGTTTGGTATTCAAATCGTGATTTTGATTTTTAATCATTTTCCTATTTATTGATTGAAGTCACTAGAAAACCCTAGAAAGATCAAATCTTACACCTAAATGACCTTCATCGAGTCTTGAAGAATGGTTAGATACTTTTTCTTTTACTTAATCATTTTAATTTAATTTTCAGGTTTTATTTTTACTCTTCCCTTATCTGTTGTTTGCTAAGTGGCACAATATGGTTTATATTCCTCGGACTGTTAATTCTTCATCTTCTTCTTCTTGGTTCTTGGTTCTTGGAGAAATCCTTTGAACCTTTCACACAAAAGGATCTCTCTTTGTTCACATGTCTTTTTTTTTCCCTCTCTGCTTTTCACTCACTTTGAATTCACTTTTACTTTATTGAGGCACCCTATAACATGTAAGATGATTTGTAAATATCAAATATCATTTGTGGTTTCATAAGAAATTTCTATTGTTGTTTTATAATGTTAATTTCTATGCATAGATTTGGTTAAGGCAGTTCCTGATGAGCAGAATTAGTTTTTTCTGATTTGGTTTGGGTGCATAAAAAGGTCAGTATCACTTTGGTTGTTCTTCTTTCTTATTTTTGCAAACCCCTTATGGGTTTGTAAACTATTGAGAATAAAATCTTAAATTTAATAGGTGCTTTTTTGGGTCAAATATCATCCATTTAATTTGTGTTTCTTTTAGTCCAACCTCTATGTATTACTGTTTTTTTTTTTTTTTTTTTTTTTTTTTTTTTTTTTTTTTTTTTTTTTTTTTTTTTTAATCAAACTATGTTATTTATTCAAATATCTTCCATTTAAATTTTTACCTCATTTGTGTTTGGTTGAGAGGGTGGAAAAGTGGACGGATGTAAAACTTTTTGGTTTTGTTGAAAATAAGGTTTGTATAAATTTACCATCATGTCACTCTTAAATAAAACAAAAAGTAATACATTATACTTTTTTTAAAAATTGCGTATAGATGAAAGTGGACATTTCAAAAAATAGCATAAGAAATCATCCAAAAGTGTTTTCTTAAAAAAATAATAAAAATTAAAATTTAAAAAAAAAAAAAAGGAAAAGAAGAAGAACCCACAATGTCCTGACAAAACCAAAGAAAGAAAAAACAAAAAACAAAAAGCCAGCGTTACCAGAGAAAAAAAAAAAAAAAGAGCCAGAAACGTTAAAAGAGGTGGGGGCAGTTTTGTCCAAATATTTTTTCCACTTTTCACTCCAATTTTCTCTCCAATTTGGAGAGATTGTATTTTGAAGGGGGAGGAGAGAAAACTTGTGGGCCCCACCACTTTTCTCTCCCCCTCCCCCTCTCAACGGAACATCATTCCCACTCATTTTCTCTCCTATTTTCTGCTCTTTTTTTTCATCCTCCCTAAAATCCACCCAACCAAACATACCCTTACTTTCCAGAAATCAAGTATTGGGTAATTTTTTTTTTTAACTTTTTTTTCTTTTGTAAATTTTATATTTTTAAGTGGATTATAAATATTTAAGATAGTAACTAGTATTTAGATTGTGGACTGTGGAGTGATTTACCTTCTTTTTCTTTTTCTTTTTGTATGGTACTTTATTTTCAAGAAATGAAATACTGGGTAAAAAAATTTCACTTTTTTTTTCTTTTGTAAATTTTCTATCATTAAGTGGATTATAATTATTTAAGATAGTAATTAGTATTTAGAGGGTAGAATGTGGAGTGATTTATCTTTATCATTTTTTTTTTTTTTTTTTTTATGTATGGTATTTTACTTTTTAGAAATCAAGAACTAGGTAATTTTTTTTTTTTTTTTATACTTTTCTTTCTTTTGTAACTTTTATATTATTAAGTGGATTATAAATATTTAAGATAGTAATTAGTATTTAGATTGTGGACTGTGGAGTGATTTATTTTTATCTTTTATCTTTTTTTTTTCTTTTGTATAGTACTTTAGTTTCAAGAAATCAAGTACAGGGTAAATTTTTTTTTTCTTTGTAAATTTTATATTATTAAGTAAATTATAAATATTGAAGATAATAATTAGTATTTAGATTGTGGACTGTGGATTGATTTATCTTTTTCTTTTCTTTTTCTTTTTGTATGGTACTTTATTTTCAAGAAATCAAGTACTGGATAATTTTTTTTTCACTTTTTTTTTTTTTTCTAAATTTTATACTATAAAGTGGATTATAAATATTTAAGATAGTAATTAGTATTTAGATTGTGGATTGTGGAGTGATTTTTTTTTTCTGTTTCTTTTTGTATGGTACTTTATTTTCAAGAAATCAAGTACTAGGTAAATTTTTTATTTCATTTTTTTTCTTTTGTAAATTTTATATTATTAAATGAATTATAAATATTTAAGATAGTAATTAATATTTAGAGTGTGGACTGTGGCTTTTTTTCTTTTTGTATGGTACTTTGCTTTCATGAAATCAAGTTTTGGGTAAATTTCTTTTTCACTTTTTTTTTCTTTTGTAAATTTTATATTATTAGGTGGATTATAAATATTTAAGTTCAGTCACTTTTTAAGTTACAAGGTCATTTTAGTCATTTTTTTTGGTTTCAAGGTCATTTTGGTCAATTTCTAAGTTTCAGGGTCATTTGGTCATTTTTTAGGTTTCATTGTCATTTCAATCATATTTTTAGGTTTATGGTAATTTTGGTCTTTTTTTTTTTTTTTTTTTTTAACGTTTCAGGGTCTTTTGGTCAATTTTTTTTGTTCTAAGGGTATTTTGGTCATTTTTTAAGTTTTATGGTTATTTCGGTCATTTTTTTGGGTTTTATAGTAATTTTGGTTTTTTTTTTTTTTTTTTGTTTTGTTTTGTTTTGTTTTAGGGTGATTCTGTCATTTTTTAGGTTTTAAAGGTATTTCGGTCATTTTCTAGGTTTCGGCGGTATTATGGTAATTGGTGAGAAAAAAAAAAAAAAAGAACCATCGAATGTGACAAAAGCACCACTGACTGTGAGAAATGTCATTAAGATGTAATTGGTATTTTTAGATATACAATTTTAATTTCCCATTTGAGATGATAGATGCTGTTACGAATTCATATTATGTCATTAATTATGTGTCAGATGACTTACCATTTTATAAACATAAAACCACTTTAATACTATAGTTACAATTAAACATAACCTCCACATACTTTTAACAACTTCTTTACCATTTAATTATATAAAATATATAAATATTAACAAAAGGGAACCTGAGATTTCTGGTAAGATTGTGAAAGAAATTACGTTTTTACATTGTAGACTAAATAAAAGTGCATAACATGTACATATTTACATGAACAGTTTATAATATTGTACATTGTTCATACAAATGTGAAATGTGTACAATTGTGTACACTTGACATGAATAGTAAATGTAAACATATCATTTTCTTTATGTAAATTGATAGTTGATTGCCACTTAATGAGCTACACAAATTAAGTTGGGTAAATTACATATTTGGTCTCTAATTTTTACATTGTATGTCAATTTGGTCCCTAATATTTTAAATGTGACAAATTGAGTTTTACTCTTTTGGTATTGTGTCAAAGTAGGCTTTCATTCATTCTGGATTTTGGCACCTAGCTATTGCTCCTCAAACTTTCAGAATTCCATCTTCTTCTTTACTGTCACAAAAATGGATTCTCCCTTCACATTCTAAGCCCTAAAGGCATGATTTTCCTTATTTTTTTTCTTTTTTTTTTTTTTTCCCCAAAGATTGGTAATCTTGAATTGAACTTCATTTTAGACTTTGCCTCCTAAATGTTGTTCCTCGAGCCCTATAAACTACATTGCCACTTACTCCCTTGGGCTCTCCTTTTTCCCTCCAATGTTTAGATCCAAGGATTAGGAATCTTGTCTAGGATTCCATGCCAGGCTTTGCAACTTAATTATTGTTCCTCAAGCCCTAGTAGGCTAGTATGCCATCAACTCTTATTCGATTGTATATGGGCTTTTCCTTCTTCCCCAAAAGTCCAAAGAGCAAGTTCGTTCAAGAATCAAAGAGGCTCTTGCTTGTGAACAAGTTTTATTCTTATTTATCAAAGAAAAACAAGTTTTATTCCATCATTGTTTCCTCTTGCTTCTAGTATTTGGAGGTATCCTAGACAAAGTACAACAGACTAAAACAAGGAAAACAAAACTAATTCTAATTTTCTAAACCATTTCGTACCATATAACAATTTTTGACTTCTTTTTGGGGAAATGAAAACTTTTTTCCCCTTTTCTTTTGGTCACTCTCCCTTCAGATAGGTAAGACCAACTAATAATCTTTTCATTTTCTCAAGAAATTTGAGAAAGTGAGAATTCTTGATGTGATGATTAGAGCCTGTTTAGTTTGCCTCACTCTTTTTCAATTACCCATTATTTACTTTTGGTGGGTCCCACGCATAAGAAATCAATTTGACCAAGTTTTCAATCCCAGTTCTCGTCACCCATAACTCAACAAAATGAGTGATGAGTATTAGAAAATGAAAACAGATTTTGGGTGTTTCCGAGTTATGGAAAATGAGTTACGATGGCACTATTGTAATTTCGCTCATCTTGTAGAACCCACTGCTGTGTCTTGTTTAATCATGTCATCCCACAATTCTCCACCCCCATGGCTCTATTCCTCTCTCCATGCCATACTTTTTTTTTTTTTTTTTTTTTTCTTCCCAAATAGCTCTCATCTCTTCCAAGAACTGTAGAATGCCCTCTCGATGGTCATGATCTGAGAACACAACCGGTCTCCTAATCTTGTGTCTAGGTCTCGATTTGCCTCTCCAACTGAAGCTCAAACTCTCAAAAGTACGATCTCCGTCTCCGTCTCAATAGTGACTCTCTAATATCGAGTTGTGGGTCTCTCATCTCGACGGCCCAAAAGGTGGAATCGGTCTCTCTTCTCGGTTTTGGTCTCCACAAGGTAGAACATCTCCTCCTTCCATCATCTGTGGGTTTCGCAACAAATGGATCCAAGCACTAAATTAGAGATCTTATGCAGAAGTAAACACAAACTGACTTAGAGATCAAGTGATGAGTTTAGAGTGAATCTTAGATATGGGAATTGAGATACCTTCAAACCAAACAGGCTCTAAACCATCCCAATTGACATTGTCTTTAAGATCTTGCTAAAGTATGTTCAAGATCTGGACAAAGTATTTTCAATACTTATTTAACCATACACTAGTGACGCACTGTCATTAATTTCTAACTTCTACAACTAGTAACACCCATCTTATTTTATCAAATAATAGAAAAAGTAGTGCAAAAAATTTGGTCCTTCGATGTTTTGGGCTATCCTCCATGTCAATGCATTTGTAGCTCCACGGCGACACCCTCACCGACATTTCAACTTCATGCACATACCCACAAAAAAAACCACTGTTTAAAACAGGGCTGTATACATATTGGGCCATAAAGTTGAGACTATTTTATCAATCCAACCCATAGCTTAACAAATACCCAACTTGCAAGCATCAGGTGGGCCCTGAAGTTGAGACTATTTTATCAGGCCTAATATATATATATATATATATATATATAAAAAGTAGAGTTTTCATTCAACTATTTAAGTTGACAATTCAATAAATGATTAAACTTTAGTCCGATATTTCAATTTTATCAAAATTAGGTGCCCAAATAAATCAAACTAGAAATTTATATAGATATTTTAAAACCAATACGTGAGTTGTGAGTTATGTCAGGTCTGAAAATGTCACCAAATCCAATCCAACCCAGCCCAAGCTTCTCATTTTTTTTTTTAATAATCCTAGATATGAAGTCGTGTTTAGATCAGGTTTATCAGATTGTTGGGTTATATGCACTCCCCTTAAAAATAATCACGATTAAATTTGTGCAATCTCAAATGGGTATCTACAGACTCATAGTGACACAGAAAATACAGTAGATTCTATTCTAGTTTCCAAGCAAGAAAATGGCAAGACATACAAAAAAAAAAAGTCTCAATAGGTACGCATGACATTTCTGTAAATCCAAATTCAATCCATAGGGCATAGGCAATTTATCAAAAAAAAGAAAATGGTATATACTATATACACTCAAAACCAAGCTGCCAAAGGCCTTGTAGCTGAATTGACACCTCCCCATGTACAAAGTGCTTGGGGGTCTAAGGGGGAAAGGATTCGAGCTGCGGGGTTAACAGCATGTTGTATTTATTTCTCAAAAAAAAAAACCAAGCAGCCAAATTATCGGTAGCAATATAATCATTAGACAACATTTCCCTGCTGTTTCCTAAAATAAAACCTCATTCTACAATCTCATTCAGTCCTATCCCAAAGAAACAAATAAAAGAACTAATTGTGTGTTGGAAACACGACTAGATATTACACAGAGTTCCAATAGAAAAGGAGAGGAGGAGAAAAAAAAAGGGTAGGTATTGACAGGTACGGTTGGAAAAAAAGGAAGAGGGACTGACTATAATAAGATCCATATGGTCCTCAAAAGATGAAACACGCATATCCTGCACCTTTTTTATCATATGCACATCCTTCTTTAATTGCTTTGACAATGATAAAGCAAAGCCTAGAAGCTCCACATCTACACACATGTGATAAAGACACCCATTTAATAACTTTCCTCATTTTATACCCAAAACCAGCCATTACTTTGCTTTTATGTATGGACAGCAACACCAATAACCCTCAAGCCATCTCTCTCTCTCTCGTGGAAGTGTTGCATTCAAAGTCAAAATCAAAAAAAGAATATTCAATATATCATAAACAAACCAATGGTGAAAATGTGAACACACCAATTGAACATTCCTACAAAGAGTAAAAAACAAAAACATACAAGCAACTTGCCTTTTTTTCTGTGTTCCCACCATGATGATAATACAAAATGTTAGAGATTCATCCCTTATATATTACAAACGCAACTCTTACCAAAAATTGAAAGGGAAAAGGATTCACATTAATTAGTTGAAAGGTAAAAGGATTCACATTCCATCATTGAAAGTCAAAAACGGAAAAAATTGAGAACCTCATGGCAAAAACCAGAGAGAGAGAGAGAGAGAGAGAGAGGGGGAGACAGTATAAGCACCTTTTCCTTTTTCTGTGCTCCAACCATGATGATAGACAAAAGGAGAGATTGAGGGCTTTTTATATATTACGAAGGCAAATCTAATCTTACCCATGATCCCCACCTTAATAAGTTGAAACGCAAAAGGATTTGCATTCTATCCTTTGAAATTGAATCGACACTTGAGTTAAGATTATGATAACCAATAATTTCAACCAAAAATGGCAAAAATTCAGCCACCTCATTGCAAAAACCAGAGAGTATAAGCACGTTTTCCTTTTTCTGCGATCCCACCATGATGATAGACAAAAAGAGAGAGATTAACACTTTATATATTAGAAAGGAAGATCTAATCTTATCCATGACCCCCACCTTAATAAGTTGAAAGGCAAAAGGATTTGCGTTCCATCCTTTCAATCACCCCTTGAGTTAGAGTATGATAACCAAAAATTAAAATTTTAAAAAAAAAAAAATGCCAAAAATTCAGCCAAGCCACAATAAATCCACAACCCTTTAGTTTGTTTGACAAATACCCCAACAATAATTTCAACCAAAATGGCAAAAATCCAGCCACCCAACACCCCCTTTTAACCAATCCCCACACCAATAACCCTTGAGTTATAGTATTATAACAAAGCTTATAACAAAAACTTGTGCCTCCTCATTCACAGAAGATAGACTTTCCTTTCCTAGTAAGCATTATCAAAGACTTAATGAGATTGACTGAAATTAGAACATGCCCCTCAAATTCTTTTCCCCCTAAAAGTCAAACGCTTAACCATCATATCAAAATTACAAAAATCCTAGTCATTCTTGAATTGAACAAAAAAATAAAGCAAAATAGAAGTTTCAAAAAATCAAACAATAATTTCAACCAAAAATGGAAAAAATTCAGCCACCCCCCAAATCAAATGAACACCCCCTTTTAACCAATCCTCACACCAATAGCCCTTGAGTTATAGTATGAAAACAAAAGCCTGTGCCTCCTCATTCACAGAAGATAGATTTCCCTTTTCTAGCAAACATTATTAAAGACATAACGAGATTGATTAAAAAGTAGAAACATACCCCTCAAATTCTTTACCCCCTAAAAATCAAACCCTTACTCATCATATTAAAATTACACAAAATAGCACCGTTCATTTTGATAACAAGGAACTCCTGAGACTGTGCAGGGCATCATGTCTTTTAACCCGGTTAAACCCTAGACACATGTAACATTCCCACATCATATGGATTAAGCTAGTCATTGACTTTGCCAATGGTACATAGCCCCTAGAAATTGTTTGCATCCAAGCCGATTCAAACCTTAGACTTGGAAGGAGCATACCACCATTCCACCAAGACCAAGTCCTTGACCCTAGGGGTTACCAAAATAGTAACCAATCTTGAAATGAACAAATAGATAACAAATGAAACAAAAATAGAAGTTTATATAAAAACTCTAATAACCCAACATTAATTTCAATCAAAAAGGGGAAAAATTTAGCAACACCCCTGTAACCAAACCTCACACTTACAAAGCTTGAAAAGAACATTCATAATGGTTCAAATCCTAAAAATGAACTTAAAAAAATCTCTAATAACCCAACAATAATTTCAACCAAAAATGGCAAAAATCCAGCCACCCCAATAAATCCAACACCCCTTTTAACCAATTCTCAAACTAATAACACGAGTTATGATAATGAAATAGGGCATCGTGTCTGGGCAGAATGGATGAGTGCTTGAGTTATTGCATGATAACAAAACTTAAAAAGACCTCTAATAACCCAACAATAATTTCAACCAAAGATGGCAAAAGTTCAGCCACCCCCAATAAACCCAACACACATTTTAAGCAATCCTCACACTAATAAAGCTTTCAAAAGACGGCTAACTCAATTGACAAAGTCTCTTGTCATCAAATAAAGGACTTGGTACTAAAACTCAATTGTCGTCTTGGCCTATGACAATAAATGACATTCATAATGGTTTCAAATCCTTGAAAAGAACTTAAAAAAAGATAAAAACATTGTGCCTCATCATTCACATAAGATAAGATTTTTTTTCTAGTTTTTTTTTTTCTTTTTCTAGTAAACATTACAAAAGACATAACAAGATTGAAAATTGAGTGACTTAAAAAGACTGAAGAGACTGAGATTGATTGAAACTACAGAGACATAACCAGCCCAATTTCTCATCTCAAATTCTTTAACCTTCCCTCCACTAAAAATCAAACCCCATCCCATCATTATCAAAATTACATCAAATCTTTTAACCATTCTTGAATCAAACAAAATGGGAAAAAAAAAAACAAAAATTTAAGACTTTTTTTTTTTTCTTTTTCTTACAACTACAACTACTACAACTACTACTGAGAATTAAGCGGGCGTGGAGGAGGTAAAAGTTGATGAAGATTCTGATTCACCTGATTGTTCACCTGAACATTGTGTTGCAAAATGAATGGGTGCCTTAACAACTTCGAAGCCGTCCACCTTCCCCTCGGCTCTCTCTGCAAACAACAGGAGATAAAGTCCCTGAACTCCCTCGACGCAGTGGCCGGCGCCTCCGGCGGCTGCGACATACAAATGGCGCACATCAAGCTCGCCCAATCCCCTTGCCTCGAAACCGCGAACGGGAACCGACCCATGTAGAACTCGAGAATGCTAACCCCGAAACTCCATATATCCCCAGCGTACGCATTGTACTGCCCGTCGTTCAAATCGGTGTTGATCCTCTCTGGACTCATGTAGGCGATGGTGCCCACCGAGGAGTTACACGGGTCCATGGTCTGCGCCAAGATTCTCGAGACCCCGAAGTCGGCGATCTTGACTTGGTTCCTCGAGTTGAGCAAGAGGTTCGAGGGCTTGATGTCGCGGTGGACGATGTGCCGCCGGTGCAAGTAGGCGAGTCCGGCGAGGATCTGGCGGGCTAGATCGGAGAGCTGGCGCTCGTTCCCGATGTGCATACCTTCCAGCGAGCCCCGATCCATGTACTCCAGCAGGACCTGGATTTCGCCGTTGTGGTCGAACATGTCGTGGCATTTGACCACGTTTGGGTTGTCCACGTCGCGGAGGATCTCGATTTCGGTGCAGATCTGGCGGCGGACCGAGTCGTCGTGGTTCCCGTATATGACCTTGAGGGCGAAGACTCTGCCCGTGGGCTTGTGGATCACTCGGTACACGGTCCCTCCCGTGCCGCTTCCGATTCGATTGGCTCGCTCGAGCTGGGAGTAGTGGAAGCATAGAGCGTTTCTGTTTCTGTGATTCGAGGTTTCTTCGCTGGATGACGTGGCGGCGGCGGAGTTGGAGGTGGAGTTGGAGTTGGCGGAGGAGGAGGAGGAGGAGGGGAGAGATGTTGGGGGGAGAGGGAGGGGGACGGCTAGAGCTGGGTCCCGTATTGGGAGAGGGAGGGTTAGATCTGGGCGGCGGCGTGAGCGGAAGCCTTGTTTTGATGTGGGGCCCACTTGGGATTGGGGTTGTGGGGGTTGTAGTGGCCTCATATTTTTTTGATCAATCGACAATTTTGGTTTTCGTTTTTGGTATAAGGATTAATCGAATCGAATAGAATCGAGAGAGAGAGAGCTAATAATAGGATTATAGAGGAAAGGGGGAAGGGAGGAACAACAAGGATGAGTTGTTCTTTGGAGAGGAGAAAAATAAGACCAAGAATAACAAAGTTTGTTGTGAAATGAAAAGAAGAGAGGAGAGGAGAGGAGACTTTTTTTTTTTTTTTTTTTTTTGAAGAGAGAGAAGGTTCTTGGAAGAAGAGGAAGGAAGAGGAAGATGGTTTTGTGTAATTGAAATTTGGGTTTTTTATTTTTATTTTTTTGTTTTTATATTTATAATTTAGATGAAGAGGAGAAATGAAATGATGGAATAAAAATTTGGGATTAATAATGGAGATATGAGAGGGGGAGGGATGGATGGTTGCAATCAAAAGGGGGGAATCAAGGATTTTTTTTTGAAAGGTCAACGCGCGTTGAAGAGAGAGTGTGAAGCACGGACCAATGAGAATGGAGAAGAGACGGGGCTCCAGTTTGGGGTCACTCGGGTCCGTGAGTGTGGGGACGCTCCACTTGCAGACATTGGGCATCAATCTTGTGGAAATTTTGGAAAACCCACAATTGTTTGGGGTTCTGGACCCCACTTATTTCACTGCTTGGATCCTATGGAGATAATAATCTTCTTCTTTTTTTTTTTTTTAATTTTGTACATCCTTATTTATTAAGAGTTGTACTTGGTGTACATTTAACTTTAATTAGCCTTTCTATTTTTTATAGTATTAGTTTAATGAATCACTAAAATATACTAATGTACAATGAATGAAGCATTTAATTTTTGGAATACCTATCAGTAGTAAAGGAGGAAGAAAGTGATTGTTATAATAAAATACTACTTCATGATCTAACCTAATTTACCTACATTCACTTCTGTGTGGTTTAGTTATTAATTCAATGAATAAAGGATCTTATCTTCAAATAAGGATATTATATTAAAAATTCTCAAAATAAATATATTTAAACTTTTCCTATATAAAAAGTCAATAAATTTTGATCTATAAAAAAAAATATATAATAATAATTATCATGAAACAAACCAAATCTAAAAATAACTATTTATATATGTTTGGGCATAACTCAACTTGGAAAATAACTACTTATATTCATTTATTTAATAAACAAGTCAAATCCAAAAATAAGTATAGGCACAAGGACAAAAATGAACACATGTCACCATTGTGATGAGTCTAATGTCCTGGAGCATTAAAACTAAGCCAAGTTTTAAGTTCAACTACTAAACAAATTAAGTTCAAATTTAATAATATATTCATGAGCAAACTCGTAAGTATAAAACTTGATTTAAGTGTATACAATATTATATGTTTATTAGTTTATACGTATACATTTATATAAATATTATTATATAAACATCATATTGGAGTGTATAATTTTGTAAATTAAGAGTCATAAAATATCAAATTATTATTTGTAATTTTTTAGTAATAAAAAAAATTCATTTTGTTGTAAAATTTCACATATAATTTATAACAATATAAGATTAGTGAATCTAATGTTTATAAGCTCAAAATAGCTTAGGGTCTGTTTGAATTGAAGGAGAGGAAGGGGGAGTAGAGTAGAGTAGAATTGGCTAAAAATTAGTTTATTTTCAGTTAACTCAACTCAACTCTACTCCACTCTCTCTCTCTCCCCTCTCAATTCAAACAGACTCTAAGATTGGTGAATCTAATTTTAACACGTGATTAATTATTTTACACATGTGCTAGCTATAGTTTGTTATATTTTTAACTCATTGTCTTTACACATGCTAGTTACAATTTGTTTTATGATTTTAACACGTGATTAATTGCTTTTGCCCATGTGTTACAAAGGACTGTTTGGGGAAGCATATATAATTAGCCAAGATTGACTATTGTAAACTCAACTTTAGAATTGGATGAAAATTTTATTTTAAAATCAGAGGTGAGATTAGAGTTTCTTTCTCTCAGCTCAATGTATATTCACTGAGCTCCTCTTCAACTTTTCTGGCGAAACCTTGAAAAAAGACTTCCAGTGCCAAAACCAAAAACAAATTAAACACATCCCTCCTCCTTCAAATAATACATCATGGGATTTTAGACTCTATGATAAATTACATGCCACTTCAGTTATTCTAGGAGCACCCCCAAAATATTAGATATGTTGGATCTCCAATCAATACTCTCTGTAACAACAGAAAAATAATTGATTTCTGATTGTACCATCTTTTGCCCCCACTTCTTTGCTAAGCGTAAATCTACATCTATAATGTAAGCCTGTGTTTGGTTTAGCTTTGTTACTCAAAACTATAAGATAGCATCCCAAGCCTTCACTAGTTTTTGTTTTTGATTTTTAAACAATTCGATAGTTACATTGGAGGAGTAGATATTTGAACTCTGGATGTTTCTATTTAAAATGCTAAGAAATGTTAATTAAGCTACAAGGCTCTTGGCAAGCCTTTACTAGCTGATCATTATTAATCAATTTTATAAACTCGTTTAGGCATCTCAATTTCCAGCCAATATTTAGTGGAAGTATAACTAAAAGCCAAGAAGATGCCTCATAATAAAACCTATTTTAACGGTCTACTTAACAAAGTAAAAGAGATTATTCTCAGAAATCAACCACATGTTGACATCCAATATTCTGTTTTAAAAGCTTTGAAAACATCATGAACCAATCACCCATGAGAGGGAAAATAAACCGTTCCATTAATATTTTACTATATGTTTTCTGTTTGTATTATGTACATAAAGTAAGAGCATCCGTAGCAGATGGTGTATAAATTATGCCATTTTACAACATCAAATGCTTACTTTATTATTTTACCACATCATTTTACAACATCTCATTTATCAGATGTTTTATAATTTAACTCTATACATTAAAATAATATTTACTATACATTAAAATAATATATTATTCCTTTCCCCATTACCATCAACAACAGCAACAGCAACATCAACAACCAACAACAGCAACATCAACAACCCACATGGCAGATCAACCGCCACAGCCCACAACCACCGGCCACCCCACACCACCTTATAAAAAAAAAAAAAAAAAAAACCACAACCAGAAAAATTGTTGCGGCCACAACCACCAGAAAAACAACAGAACCCACAACCCACCCACCCACAACACCAGAAAAACACCAGAAAAATTGTTGCGGCCACAACCCATTCACCGATTTACTGATTTCGCACCACCGATTTCGCCGATTCGGAACCCATTCACCGATTTCGCACCACCGATTCACCGATTCGGAACCCATTCACCTATTTCGCACCACCGATTTCGCATAACAGAACCCACCACCACCGATTCGCCCATCACCAGCCGACCCACCCACCATCTCAACCCACCCACTGCCGAACCGGGTATCAAATCACTGCAAAAAAAAAAAAAAAAAACCACAGCAACAGAGATCGGAGTGAAAGAAGAAAAGGGTGAGAATAAAAAACTAGGATGATGTCTGAGAGAAAGAGAGAAAAACAAAGAGATTGAGAAGAAAAAATGAGTGAAAGAAGAAAATAATGGAGAGGCAGAGGCGTGAGCGTGATGTTTGAGTCTGAGGAAGAAAAGTGAAGAGAAAGGAGAGAGAAAAAGAATAAAAAAAGAATAAAACTTATACCACACCATTCCGTACCGTTGCAAATTTGCAACGGTACTGTTCACATGTTGTAAAAATAATGGGATTTAGCATATCTGATATTTGGTGTTTTTTGAGTTTGGTGTGGTAAATGTGCCAAATATTTGGCATTTGGCACATTTACCACACCTACTGTGGGTGCTCTAAAATAACATAATATAGTAGTAGTTTTTTTTTTTGTTTGTATTATGTACATAAGCTAAAATGTTTAGAACAGAGTTTGCTTTCATAACTAAGGATCCATCTGCAGTCAAGTGCCAACATAGGGTCCACGAGCAGAGGTAGGTGGACCGTACGAATATCGCCACTCTTCACAAGCTAAGCATCTCTCCAAATTAACACTGTTGTCTAGGGTACAAAATTTGCAGGACCAAACCTTGCAATTAGCAGTCTCCTTGTGCTTAGGTGTTCCACAGGCTTCACATGTAAGTGCCAAGGGCTGCAATAATGTAGCAATATTGTTAGAGCATCAGCGCACACATCCAAAATGCAATGGTAACACATGCACACAAGTGCGTATGCACACACAATTTCATGCCGGTCTTAACAGGCAACAATAATGTATCTAGAAAAGACTTGAAAGAGTTGTTTGTACCATAAATATTAAACAAATTCCTTCCAATCATTTTTTATAATAAGTTTCGACCTAAGGGATAATTCTTGGTTGATTGAAAGAACTCCTTCCACTCATTCATAATCTGAAGACACAGTAACAAGAGAACATTAACAAGTGTCTTAAAGCTAATTCTATTATCCACGCATTAATTTGGCAATGTCAAATGATGCCAAGGTAACTTGAGAGCTTGAATAGGCTTGTTAGCAGATCATAAGTCTTTATTTATTATGTATTCTGGCATTAATTGCTTTCTAATCAGGTTTCTTTAATTTTATTTATTTAGTTTCAATCGCTTTTAAATGTTAAGAGGCAATTATTATTGGTTTATTGGGGTTTTTTTTTTTTTTTCTTCTGGATTTTATAAAGTAACTGGGTTTTATACAGTATCTAGGTGTGCCCCTAATCGCAGGTAAGCTCTCTGAGCGTGGATGCAAGCCTCTCATTGATAAGATTACTGTTTGGACTAATTGTTGAATAGTCAAAAACCTATCATTTGCTGGTAGGTTACAACTTTTGCAATGTTATATAGCATCCATAGATTTTGGACTTCTATCTTCATTCTTCCTAGAAGGGTGATAAGAAATATTGACCACAAATTCAGTTCCTTTATTTGGAGGCGCTAAAGTGGCTTGGGAGTTGGTATGTTCTCCTATAAGGAAAGGGAGGCTAGGGCTGAACAGAGTAGAGGACTGGACTAAGGTGTGCTAAAGCATAAACTCTCTTATGTTATTTGTGATGGAAGCTGGAATTGGATGCCAGCAAGGTCTAGTAGTATGGTTTCCATTCAAAGCAAACCGTTTGATATATATATATATGTGGGGTTTCCATTCATCAAATAGCTCCTCAAAAATAACTCCAAAAACCAAATAGTATTCAAGGATACTGCTCACAGCCATTGTAAAGGCCCCAAACCCCCAAGTTTTCCCCTTTTGTTTTTTCTCCAAACCCTACTCACTTTTCCTACACTATTAAAACCCATATACTCCCTAATATTTTCCAACCTTTTCCAGCCCAAATTCTAACCGTAGCTCATCCAAAAACCCTATAACAAGTTGCTGTCCAGAAATTTTAGATCAGATTTGGCTTCGTTACCCTTTAATTTGCAAAAAGGCTTTGATTATTTTCCTCCTCTCCACCCCTAATCAAGATTAAAAGATACAGGCAAGCCAAGAGCAATACCAGTCGGTCCAGTCCCATGCAAGGTCACAAGATCAAATCCTAGAACAGGCATGGATTAAGAAGACAATTAATGATTTTAACAAAGTTACCTCAGCTACTTGAGAGGCAATATAGTAGATGGAAGAAGTGTCAAATAAAAACTCAACAACTTAAACAACAACTAGGCCTTAGCCCCCAAAAATTTTGGCGACTATAACAATTGCATGTATGTGAAAATAATATTAATCAAAATAATAAAAGTGAAAGATAATGCCTGTGGCCACTATGTGCCAACAATGTTAAACAAGATTTAAAGAAAGACTACCTGATTTAAAAGAGTACATGTGTTGCATTTCCATGTTGCTTGACCATCTACTGTCTCCTGACCAGGCATGGATGCCATAGGGGAAGTTCGGGTAGATACACCATCAGAAAATGTCAAATCTATTGACCTTTCAGAAGGCCCTAAAGATGATCCAATACCTTTGTCCAAGTCAGTGTTACTCTCCAAAGACTTGGACCCACACCATAAATCATCATGTAGTCTCCTTTCTGCAGCCATGGCTGCAGCTTGTATAGGGCTGAGAGCTGCCTTAATGTTACTATCACCACCTACACGGTTAGGTCCTGATGGCAAAAGAGCTCCACGCCGGGCTCTGTTTTCTGCTGCAGCCAAGGCAGTCTGCCGCAAGGATGCCAAAGAGGGTTGATTAGAAAACCCACCCAAACGTCTCCCAGGAAGATCAAATCCTTTCCCAGTGCCTGTAATCCCTTTAGCTAACAGTTCGTCACATTCCTGCAGAATAGCTTGGGGGCAATCAATTAGGTGATAGATAAAATATCTACAAAAAGTTCATAAGACAGTTAAGAAAAAACTATAATACATGATAATCTAATGACATGACAGGATTTTAATTTATCAAATCTATCATACTTAAGCTCACATGTATGACAGATCAGCATGCCCCAAATAATTCCAACACAAAAAATTACAAATTAGAGTATGGCATACATTAATTCTGTTAACATTTGAAAGAAAAATTACTCACACCAAACCCCCCCCCCCCACAAAAAAAAAAAAAAAAAAAAAAAAAAATCCATTTGAAAGATAAAGGAATATGTTCATGCATATAGTCTACCAAATCTGAAGGGTAAAGAAAAGCAAAAGGCCAAACACAAATTTGGATATCAAATAATCATATATTATAAGTCTGATTGCTAAGTGATTCCTCTCCTTTAAGAGCTTGAGTTAGTAGTCATCCAAAAAAAACCATGTAGTGCCCTTCAATATACAGAATTCTATATTTTGAAATGACACAAAGAAATTCAATGATTGTTTTGCCGATTTTATTTCAACATAGATTTGTTTTTTCCCCATCGAAACAAGTTCCTACAATTAATGGAAACCTATATTTGAAGGGAAATTTGACATTTATAAATTCTGTACCAAAAACAAAATAAGAAGGCAATTTATGGTGTTGGACTTCTCAAACACCCAGCAGAACAAACTTCTGCTTTGGGGGAGAAAAACACTGCAAAAACTAAATCATTTCTGACAGAAATTGACTTTATAAGTGATTTGAAGGTGTTGGCACCTCAATACTAAATACTTTTTTTTGGGGGGGGGGAGGTGTTGGGGAAACCATGAGCTAAAAAGGAGGGGAATTACAGAAAGTATTTTGATAAACAAGGTTAAGAAAGAAATTTGGTCATAATGATTCCCAGTGACCCCGTAAATAAACAAGCCCAAGATATGTTCAGATGGAATTTGTCACAAGGGATACTAAATTAATAACACAATTGTGCTAATACCTATGCCTCGGTCATTTTAGCAAATGAGAAATTTTCCTCATTTTTGTTGCTACCATGATTAACCCTATTGTTAAGATGATATTTTGCAGTCAAGTGGCACTTGAGCAGTTAAAGTATAGCTTTCAATCATAACAGTGTAAATAATATGTGTATCCTCATTTTATACCAGAAAGCATTTGAGACAATCAACTTGGAACATTTTAAATTGATTAAAACAAAACTCACTTTCTCTCTCAAGTAGGCTTTATAATTCTACCGAATTCCAATCCAATGCAGTAGAAATGAGTGTGTGTCCATACACATGTTCATGCGTATGTAATCTGACCATAAAATGAACTGTGATCTATACTTGGTGGAAGATTTTCAAGTTCTAAACACTTATAGTTAAGGCCATAAATCTCCTAACTCAAAAAAATTACCAAAGATAGTAATATAAACGATAGTATTATCTTTAGCATGAACAGGAAATAAGACAATCACCTTTCTAATTTCATCCAAGAGGTTGTAAAAATCAGTGTTGTGAGGGCCATACTCATTGTGGCAAAGCTCATGAAGCATAGTATCAAGAATCTGTTCATAAGGGAAGAAATCCCATTCTCTGTTTGGCCTCCGCAATCTAAGCTTAACCTCAGCACCTCCTCCTATGTTCAGCCCTAGAAGTGACGGATTGGCAGGACTGCATTTTAAAATTCTTTATGAGAAAAGAAATATACATAGTTTTGATAAATAATAAAACTTCATTGAAAGAAAAAATCAACTACAAATAGCCAAAGCACACAGGAAGTGTGCTGAAGAAAACATAAAAACAAATAAACTAAGATGCATAGAAAGTAAAACTATCAAGCAAATCAGGTAAAGAAGCGAAATTGAAAACACCCGATGTGTTTGTCCACCCAAGCAAAGTCTGCAAAAAAAAAAAGCTTCAGCTCATGAATTGATCTTTCGGTTCCTTAAAAAATCCGAGTATTCCGCTCCAGCTAAATGCTCCACATTAGGCAATGAGGGATCATATTCCAAAATATTAAAGCATTAATCACACTTTACCACCCAAAGTTTAATCATTTTTGTTCTTTATTCCTTAATCTAATATATTCATACTGCAATGAAGGTTGCAACATTGTTTTTCAGGAATACTTTAAAGATAAATTGCAACTTTTTTTTCCCCAATATTATCATTTACTTACACCTATCAAAAAAATTGTAACTTTTTCTCTTTTTTTGTGGATAGATTTGATAAGTTTGAACCTATAGCATCCACTCTATAATGATTGCTCGTTATCATCAGTCTAGACACCAGTTGGCTTTGATTTAACTGAAACCCATGTAACAGAAATTGAAACATGCGATTTTATAATGATTTTGGACTAAACTTTTACTAAAAAAACACACACACATGTTCAAAAATCGAATTCGACACAAACCACAGGTAAAGAGAACAAGAATATATATATAAAAAAAAAACAATGTAAGGATGAGAAAAAAAGTGAGTACCAGAATTCAGAAAGGATTTTGACTTTCCATTTACGTTTGCGCATGATTGGTTGAACTTGTTTGGCAACTCGTTCTAGAATTAATCTGGCTTCATCCTCCCCAATTTTCTTCAGAGGTTTGATTTCCCAAACCTTGTTAAGATCATTAAGGTCCATGTTTTTTGGACTGGACTAGAACCAGAGCTGAAGAAACAGTTGTACACTCCAAAAGTTCTTTGCCTTATTATATCTGCATTAATTAAGAGAATTCATGAGTGTTCAAAGTCGATGTAGAAAGAGAAAATTTTGATAAAGAGATAGAATTAAAAGAACAGATTTTTAATCTGTAAAGTGGGTTCATACTTTTGAACCACAAGAATGTATGGTGAGAATATCAGATTGTTAATTTACAACAAAGAGAGAGATTCAGCAAAAAAGAAAATTACAACAAAGAGAGAGAGAGAGAGAGAGAGAGACTATGGCCTTGTTTGGCTGTATCTGGGATAAGGGAAGAGAAGGAGAAAATATCATTTTTGCGTTCGTACCCAAAAACACATGTACAGATTTATGAGTATTTTCTTAAAAGTAGGAGTAAAGAACACAAATGATTTCATAATTTATTTGCCACAGCTTTAAGGGGTAGTATTTGTTCATCATTTACACATAAATCTACAATTTTTTATTTGCCAATCACACACACAATCTAATCTACTACCTCACAGTTGTGATAAGAAGTGAAAATTTGAGTTTTTTTTTTTTTTTTTTTGGTGTGCCATTTAGCATGATTTTAGCAACTAGTTAATTGGTAAGTTTTTTTAGTAAACTAACATTTTGAGTTTTTTAGACTAAGAAGGAACTCGATTCTTATACACTCGATTTTGATGCTCTGGCAGGTTGATGTGGATATTTCTATACACACGTAGAACTTGAGTCTTAAACATTTGAGTTCTATTTTTATAGATCTGGAGAAACAGAGAATAAGAAGAACAAAAAGAAAGAAGAAGAAGAAGAACAATGGCAGGAACTCAAGTCATAGAGACTCGAGTTCCACATGGATTTTTTTTCCACATCAGATTGCCACAACTTGGAACTTAAGACTTAGAGACTCGAGTTCCTACATTGAACTCGAGATACTAGTTTGCAAAATAATTTTGAAAACTTGACAACTAACTAAATTGTTCCAAAAGTAATGCTAAATGGCAAATTTCCCCAAATTTTTATGGTCCTAGACTAAATTGTAAGTTACAAGAACCATTTCAAAGATTAATTATAATTTCATAAATTTAAAATTTTAACAAGAGTCTTGTAAGTTGTAACTTAATTAGCATCTCATAATATTTGTAATGTAGACGATGAAGGTTCAAAACTCCTCCTCCAATTATCGAATCATCCAAAACAAATTTATTTAATAATTTTAAATAATGAAACACTTTATTAGATATAGGAAATTAAGTTTTAACACATAATCTTTTCATTTTAAGTCAAGTGAAGTGGGTTAGAATTAAATATAGCAAATCAACATTTTACTTGATACTAATAGGAATGTACATTCAACCCATCAACCTAATGAAGCCAACCTAACAATACCTTGATTTGAATTTTTGTGGATAATTTGACCTAATCTGGGCTATTATTAGTTTAATATATATATATATATATATAATTTTTAAAAGTTTTGTATTTAGATTTTGAGAGTTTGCTTAAATTTCTTGATTTGGTTTATTTAGATATTGATTTGATTTTAATAAAATTTAAATATTAGAGTTAATTATGTAAATAGTAATTATTTATTAAATAATAAATTTAAATAGTTGAATAAAAATAGAATTTTTTTTATTAGATATGATAATTTAATGAATTAATTCAACCCAAGTAAATCCAACATAATCCTTGGGTTGGTTTTTTAAGAAGCCTAAAGGTAGTGGTTAAGGTTGAGTTCTTTTTATTTAAATCGATCAAGTTTTTGGGGTGCAGTTATATAGGAATCAATTAAAAAAGTATTGGCAAAAATGCAATTTACACCTACTAGCTTTGCTTGAAAATCATTTTGGTTCTTAAATTTAAAGTTAGTCGTTTTAGTCTTATAAGTTGAAGTTAGTCGTTTTGGTCTAATAATTTTACCCCAAAATCATTTTAGTACAATAACTTTACCCAAAAAAATTATTTTAGTCCTTTAAGTGGTCATTTTGACTTTTTGAGTGATTTTTGGGCAAAATTCCAGGACTAAGTGAGTCCTTAAAAAGACTAACATGATTTTTAGAAAAAGTTACTGGACGAAAATGACAAACTTCAAACTTATATGACTAAAATGATTTCAGAGCAAAGTTACCAAACTAAAATGACCAAATTCAAATTTAAAGGACTGAAATGATTTTTGGGCAAAATTAGCGGATGTAAATTGTATTTTTTTTCATTAGGTTGTGTATTTTTTTATATGGAGAATAACTGTAGATGTCCTCCTTGGGGTCAATTTTTCTTATTAGATTGTGTTCTCTGCCGTGATTGGGTAGAGTTATTCCTATTTCACCCATAAGGACATTGCGTTTTATGAGAAGGCCTTTCAAGAGGGCTTAAGATTCCCTATTCAGCCTGTCACCATGGAGTTATTAGATCATCTACATTAGCTCAGGCCAATTAGCCATGAATGTTTGGTATGTCCTGATAGAGTGTATGACAAAGATTTCATATACATAAATCTTTTTGGCCTTCGTCCATCGTAAGGCTAAGAGCTTCCTTGCCCTCGTTTAAAGTATAAAAAGACCAGGGATGAAATTAGGAATTTTTGCTTGAGGGGACAAATTATGTATTAGTTCAAAATCAATAGAAATTCAAAATACATACATACATGATTAGTCGAGATAGTAATTAGTTTTCAAAAATGATAGCTCCAATATGATTAGGTGACACACATAAAACTTTCTCACAACTTAAAATTGCTCTAAAACCTTAAGCATCTCTTACATTTATAGTCAAAAATTAATTTGTACATAGCTTAAATAATTCAAATATTGACGGAATAATTTTCATATTCTCACGTTTAAATTTGAATAAAAGAATATATATGTTTAGTGGTACAAAAAAGTCAAAAACATATTTTATTTTGTTTATATTAACGTTATTTTTATTTAAATAATTTTTTCAAAAAATAATTCAAAATTTTATATACCTGTGACACTTTTAGATTTATTTCATAATATAAAATAAATAGTAAGTAACAGTTCATCATACTACTAATAAAATGAAAATGATAAAAAAAAAATCAAATTTGAATGTGAAAAAAAAACACATATAAGCACCATGGTAATTTTGAACATCTCTTCAATATAAAAAATTAGAAAAACTCTAGTATTGATCCTATCCTAGCATCCAACACCATGTTCCAAGTTACTAATAGTCATGACACAAAGAGTGATACAAGATGTCATTTTTTATATATGCCTTAGGATTGGTAGAGTACTTAAAATCCAATAACCGAATTTAAAATCCAATAATGGAATTCTGAACCGTTTATTAGGGAGGTTGGTCATTCTTTTTTCCACTAATGAATAAGTACTACCATTGACACAATTGAAAGGTTAAATATTTTTTTTGAGTAAACAGTCATACTTATTAGAACTGAAAGGTTAAATGAAAAGGGAAAGAAGTATTGTCAAATCATTAGTTTTTATTTTTTTTATGGCATTTGAATCATTAATTACTAAGTTAATTTCACTTGATTTATAGGAGAATTGTTAATCTAGGCATGAATTGAATAATATACAATAACAAAAATAATGGCATTTTACAAATCTTGTTTCCTAAGTAAATATAATGTAGATTTTGCTTTTCATAAAATCAACTATGATTTGGAGAGACTCTAAACCTTTTAGAGCTTAAAGACTAAAGTGTATCTTGCACTTATAGTTCAAAATTGATCCTAATTAATTCAAATATTAATGGAATAATTTTTCATATACCATCATGTTTATATTAATTTGAATAAAAGTATCGTATGTTTGTTGGTACAAAATAAGACAAAAACATATATGCTCTTTTTAATGTTTATGTTTATGTTTATGGTACTTTAATTTAAATGTTATATTTAAAATATAATATAATTCTATTATACCAAGTGCATAATTCATGCCACGATCTAGCATCAGCTAAGCTAGTTCCTTTGCCATTGTTTTACTCTTGTGTGCATTTTTTAAAAAACTTTTGGAAAAACTACTTAAATGATTATGTAATTGTATAACACAAAAATGCAGCGACAAAAATCACTATTTTTCAATGAATACATTTCAGTGCCTAAAATTGTTTTTTGGTGCTAAATGTTGTGTTATAAATAAATACACCTCAAAAATCACTTTTTGGTGGAATACATTTCAAGGCCTAAAATTCGTATTTTGGTTCCAAATGTTGTATTATAAATAAATACATCACAAAAATGAGAATAATCCATTATAATTTCAGCATCAACCCAAAATATATTTTTTATTTGTCCCTCACTATCTAAATGTATTGCATAGTGAAATGATCAATTACCAATAAGTTGCTTGTTTGTTACTGAAAGTATCTTGTTAAACTACCTTATTTACGATATACCATAAGCATTCATATAAAACTTTACGATAGTTATAGTGATATAAATCAAGAATCATGTCCCTATACCACATCCAACTAACCCCCTCTTAAAAGTCATTATGGAAGCCTATGTAAAAAGTTACTTCTGAACCTAATAAAATAAAAACACCCTAAAAAAAGGCATTAAGTATCATTAAATTGTGACTCATTCTTTTGCTTAATGTCCTCTCGTAAATTAAGGACGTTAGCAAAAATCAATTATTATTTACTGTATAATATATTATAAAAAGTAATATTACGTAACTATATAAATAATAAATTATATGGCAACCACGATAACGGGCTGAAGGAAAAAATGTTAAATATATAATTTTATATTATTAGCATTTCATGTTCATGGTCATAGTCTCAACTAAGTTCAACAAAACCTTTAAAAATTAAATTTATATTATTCTCTATCTTTCAAGTTCAGCAAATTTATGAACAATTATTTTTATTTTAGAACCTAGCCAACCCTACCAACAAATCCTCCACTTTCCCCCAAAATAGTCCCGGCCCAATCTCCATCCAACTCCACTTAGTACCAATAGGTTATTGATAAATGCTAATTAATGCATTAATAAGAAACAAAAAATAAAAACTCACCTGTCAAGAAAAGGAAGAAGAGGACACCTTTAGCTAGCTGTACTTGACTGAATAATTTGTAAATAGCTTAATTAATTCAAATATTGATGAAATAATGTTCATATTCTCATGCTTAAATTTGAATGAAAATAATATATATTAAGTAGTAAAAAAATCAAAAAAAATATTTTCTTTTTTTATGTTTATGTATATGTTAATGTTACCTTTATTCAAATAATATGTTTTGAAAAAAAAATCAAAATTTAATATATCCATGACACTTTTAGATTTTTAATTGTGTGCAAAAATAAATAGTAAGTAATAGTTCATCGAACTACCAATAAAAGGAAAATAATAAAAAATAAAATTTGAACATGAAAAAGTAAAACACATTTATTTAAGCACACAAGTGATTAGTCACTATGAATTTTAATTTATGATGAAGTATTTTATATTAGAAGATTCATTTATGTTGGTTCAAAAAAGAAGTTTCATTTGTGATGTAAAAAAACAAACTTTTAAGAATAAAATTGATGATATTAAGTTAGATTATATACCATTTTGCAAAACTAACACGATAATTTTGGACATCTCTTCGATAAAAATAAATTGGAGAAACACTGGCGTTTAGCATATCTTTAGAACATTTACATCAGTCTTTTCAAATTTTTAGCTAAACTAACCCCCAAAACTCTACTTTTCTAGTTTACCTATCAATTTTTATACATATACATCAGCATCAATACTTTATCAGGAATTAAATATTATTTCCTCTAATTTGCATTTTTAATCCCAAATTCTACATCCACTGAGCACAACCTGGCCGTCACAACCACAACCTAGTAGGGTCGGCACACCCTCATCCAGCAAATGCCAAAATTCATTCTCACAAAGAACCCAAATCATAAAACCACTAAAATCAAAATAAAAATATCAAAAAGAAGAAGAATAAGCTAGTTCTGACCGTCATTATAACCACCGAATCACACCACCAGAACCACCAAATTACCCCAACACACCACCAACGAAAACACCCACAACACCAGATCAGATGATGAAAGAGAGGAGAAGAGAGACATACTAGATCGCGCCTCCACCATACCAGCTCGCACCACCATCGATCCCTTACCACGCCCACCAAAAACACAACCACACGACCACCAAATCAATGACTCAACCACTAGAATCTTCTTGACAGAGACAAAGAAGAGTGGCAGTCGGACTAAGAAAGAAAGGAGAGTCAGATGAAGAGATTAGAGAGAGAGAGTCAGACAAAGAGGATGAAGGGAGAAGAGAGAGACGGGGAGATAAACTAAGAAAGTGTGCAATGGAATAAAATATATTCTTTTTTCCTTAACCAAAAAAAAAAAAAAAAAAATATATATATATATATATATATATTCTTTTTTAATGTAACGATGCTTAGTGCCTCGCTGCTTGTAGCGAGGACACTAATCTATGCATCGCTAAACTTTTTTGTTAAATTAGCGAGACTAATGCACACATATTTTGGTTGGGTTTAGACAAATATTTGTTGAAATATTAAACTGGTGAGAGTGATGCAAATGCTCTAAGCATCCAACTCTATTTTCCAAGTAACTAGTACTCATGACACAAGGAGTGTTACAAGATGTCATTATGTATATGTGCTAGAGAACTCAAAATCCAACAACAGAATTATGAATCATTTATTAGGGAGGTTGGTCATTCATTTTCCCGCTAAATGTACAAGTATTATCATTGACACAAGTTAGAGGGTAATGACTAATGAAGAGGGAAAGCAGGTATCGTTGAATCAATTTTTGGGTTAATTTCACTTGATCTATAGGAGAATTGTTAATCTCTAAGTGAATTAAAAAATATAAAATAACAAAAATAATAACATTCTACAAGTCTCGAGATTCTAGTTGTGGCGTCCAATAAATTGTGGTCTTGGCCCATTCATTCGTTGGGGCCCAAGGCCCGAGCCGAGGAAGGTTATATCCCAGGCTCGGTAGTATAAGTACGAAATAGCCTGGGGACACTACCGAGGACGATTTAGTCCTCGGCATGTCCAAGGTCTCACCAAAAGAAAGGGTAAGAATGGTATAAGAACAGCTGGAACAAAATCTAAAATATATAAGTCAACAGAGAAGGATACGCTGGAAAGTGCAACGACCAGGGAAAGCTGCCCTTACTGCCATTCAATACTCTGCACCTGACAGAGCCATACTACTCAGCTTTTGCAACCACCTCCAACGACTTTGAGTATGGGCTGATGGGACAAGTATCAGTCCTGAAAAGTCGACTCTACACGTGGACGAAGGATAAGGAACACAGGCTAGTATAAAAGGAGAAGAAAGCAATCCATTGGAGGGGCTGGGAAAAATGGCCAAAACCAGAGCCTCCCAGCCCACCTCTAGGAGAAAGACTCCCAGAGCGTGCACGATTCATTTATGTATGTACACGTTTTACTTATGTATGAACACCCCGGAAAACCACTGACTCGTGATCAAGGCCCAGCCTTTCAAACCCACGCTCTATAAATGATATTGTTAGGGCCTATTTACGTGCGAACCCAGTATCGTTCTTGGGTCGCTCCAAATCGTATCCTTACAATTGGCGCCGTCTGTGGGAAGGGCTTGTGCGTTGGCATAGGCGGTTGGTCGAAACAATCCCCTTGTCACTTTTAAACAACCGTTTATATTGTTTTGTTTTAACGTAAAGTTCCACCAGGGGCTATGTTTCTTTAGTAGGGGCTACGCTTGGTAGCATCAATAGCACGGATGGTTCTAGGGGCTCGGTCGAGGAGCTAATTCCCCGTAAACCAAGGTCTCGTATCATAACCGAGAGGTTAATTCCACTACTTCTCAAAATTGGGTTTTGGACAGAACCAAGGTATTCAAACCTATGGGGAAACCAATTACTTCTCAAAAATGGGTTTTGGACAGAACCAAGGTATTGCATGGTCCTCGGACTCAAACCTATGGGGAAACCAACTACTTCTGAAAAATGGGTTTTGGACAGAACCAAGGTATTCAAACCTATGGGGAAACCAACTACTTCTGAAAAATGAGTTTTGGACAGAACCAAGGTATTCAAACCTATGGGGAAACCAACTACTTCTGAAAAATGGGTTTTGGACAGAACCAAGGTATTCAAACCTATGGGGAAACCAACTACTTCTCAAAAATGGGTTTTGGACAGAACCAAGGTATTGCATGGTCCTCGGACTCAAACCTATGGGGAAACCAACTACTTCTGAAAAATGGGTTTTGGACAGAACCAAGGTATTGCATGGTCCTCGGACTCAAACCTATGGGGAAACCAACTACTTCTCAAAAATGGGTTTTGGACAGAATCAAGGTATTGCATGGTCCTCGGACTCAAACCTATGGGGAAACCAACTACTTCTCAAAATTGGGTTTTGGACAGAACCAAGGTATTCAAACCTATGGGGAAACCAATTACTTCTCAAAAATGGGTTTTGGACAAAACCAAGGTATTGCATGGTCCTCGGACTCAAACCTATGGGGAAACCAACTACTTCTCAAAAATGGGTTTTGGACAGAACCAAGGTATTCAAACCTATGGGGAAACCAACTACTTCTCAAAAATGGGTTTTGGACAGAACCAAGGTATTGTATGGTCCTCGGACTCAAACCTATGGGGAAACCAACTACTTCTGAAAATTGGGTTTTGGACAGAACCAAGGTATTGCATGGTCCTCGGACTCAAACCTATGGAGAAGTCAGCCACTTAAGGAGAATTCTAAGTCGCTCAGTCCTCGGACCAAATACCAGAAAAGGTCAAGGCTATGAAAGTTATTAGGAAAATGGTGAAACGCCTTATTACTCAGCAACCAACAGGAGTTGCACATTTTTGGGTTATATATCCTCGGATGATTACTTCCTGCACGGCATCGAGCATTCAACCATCACCTCGTTCAAATTTGGGGTATACAACCCGATTTCAGGTTAGTCTTATTGTACACGATAGCTCCAATAAGTTCATAATATTATCTTTTATCTTGGTAAGGCATTTTGGCCCTAAGTATCACTTTCTCAGGTCGGCATTATTGTGCCGAACAGTTTTATTAAGTTCATTATAGACATCTTTTTCTCAGTAAAGGTTTCTGTCCTAAGTGCCGCTTATTGAAGTCGGCATTATTATGCCAGATAGTGCCAATAAGCATAGAGCAAGATCTTTTTATTAACTGGGATTTCGGCCCCAAGCATCGTTACAGGATAGTACGTCTATTCACAGCATAACTATTTCAGAAGAAAAAGTAGAATATACAAAATCAATAAATGACGACCTTTATTAATGTGAAAAGGTGTTACAGCGTACAATGAAGGGCTTAAACAAAGCCTATATAGAAAATGAGTTACAAAAACAATAAAAAAAAAAAAAAACACAAACAAACAGAAATCTTGTTAAGTTCTGCTCCAAAGTCTCTCCGAATTCTGCCCCAGTAGCACCCATATTGAGAGGAGGACCTTCTTTGATGGATAAGGAGAAGGAGGAGAAGAAGAGGAAGAAGTAAAAGCACCAAGATGGATCTGGTGATGAGAAAGAAGAAGAAGGGGAGGCAAAAGGAGGCACCAGTGAAGGAAGAAAGGAAGAAACAGGGATACTTTGTCCCTGCGTTAGTCCTGATTCCTAACACGCTGGTGTCATGTTAGCTATGCTCATGAGAGAGCGGCTGGTACTGATAATGGGTGACCCCAGCTCAGCCACGCCAAGAGATTGACGCGACGAGCCCCTGCTTCAGATTTTGGCTGAAAGGAAGGTAAGAGGTATCTTGAGTCTCTGCCATCCCTGCCCTGACCGAGCCAGTTTAAGTTTCACAAGAGCGTGGCATTTCTGAGAAGGGTATGGTCTCTTCATTCCCTCTCCTATCATGGACGAATCCTAATTCAGAGTACAAACGGGCGGATATGGGAAATTCTGGGGGAGGCTAAGAGTGTTTAGATTTTAAAAATGTTGAAAGGTTTCTGTGAGAGAAAGGTAACCTCCTGCTTTCATACTTATATGAAGGACGAAATGGAAGGCTTTTAATCTGCCCGAATCTCCAGGGAAAGCGGTAAACGAGAATATTCCCGTTCCACTTCCCCACACCATCGATAACCGTCGAATTTAAATGGCCTCGTAAAGGGAAATCATTAAAGGCGCGTTTTGGGTAATTCAACGGCAGGAACACATTGTAGATAAATTTAAAGGAATGTCCCATAGCCCGGTGTGTTTCCTAGGTAAATGAAGAGACACCAGCACTAATGAAAAATAGAATTAAACGAGCCGTAATAAAGGCTTGACGTTACCAAAACCCTCCTCTCCAACCAAGAGGTCGAACAGCAGGATTTTGAGGGGCTATTGTGGGGTCCAATAAATTGTGGTCCTGGCCCATTCATTCGTTGGGGCCCAAGACCCGAGCCGAGGAAGGTTATATCCTAGGCTCGGTAGTATAAGTACGAAATAGCCTGAGGACACTGCCGAGGACGATTCAGTCCTCGGCATGTCCAAGGTCTCACCAAAAGAAAGGGTAAGAATGGTATAAGAACAGATGGAACAAAATCTAAAATATCTAAGTCAACAGAGAAGGATACGCTGGAAAGTGCAACGACCAGGGAAAGCTGCCCTTACTGCCATTCAATACTCTGCACCTAACAGAGCCATACTACTCAGCTTTTGCAACCACCTCCAACGACTTTGAGTATGGGTTGATGGGACAAGTATCAGTCCTGAAAAGTCGACCCTACACGTGGACGAAGGATAAGGAACACAGGCTAGTATAAAAGGAGAAGAAAGCAATCCATCAGAGGGGCTGGGAAAAATGGCCAAAACCAGAGCCTTCCAGCCCACCTCTAGGAGAAAGACTCCCAGAGCGTGCACGATTCATTTATGTATGTACACGTTTTACTTATGTATGAACACCCCGAAAAACCACCGACTCGTGATCAAGGCCCAGCCTTTCAAACCCACGCTCTATAAATGATATTGTTAGGGCCTATTTACGTGCGAACCCAGTATCGTTCTTGGGTCGCTCCAAATCGTATCCTTACACTAGTAAATATAACATAGAATTTTTTTCCCCATAAAATTATAGTTCACTACAATTTGGAGAAACACTAAAAGTTTTTTTAGTGCCTAAATACTCTAAAACTTATCTGTCATTTGCTCTTCACTATCTAATTTTACAACATAATAGAATGATGGAATCTGCTCAAAAGGGAAGAAATCCCATTCTCTGTTTGGCCTCCGCAATATTCTAAGCCTAACCTCGGCACCTCCTCCTATGTTCAGCCCTAGAAGAGATGGATTGGCAATACTGCATTTTAAAATTCTTTATGAGAAAAGAAATATACATAGTTTTGATAAATAATAAAACTTCATTGAAAGGGAAAATTAACTACAAGTAGCCAAAGCACACTAGCACTTAGGAAGTGTGCTGAGGAAAACATAAAAACAAATAAACTAAGATGCATAGAAAGTATAACTGTCAAGCAAATTAGGTAAAGAACTGAAATTGAAAACACCAGATGCATTTATCCACCCAAGCAAAGTCTGCAAGAAAAATAGCTTCAGTTCATGAATTGATATTTTGGTTCCTTAAAAAAACCGAGTGTTTTGCTCCCGCCAAATGCTCCACATTAGGCAATGAGCGATCATATTCCAAATCACCCCATAGTTATATATTAAAGCGTTAATCACACTTTATCCACCCGACCTTTAATCATTTTCGTTATTTATTCCTTAATTTGATATATTCATACTGTAATGAAGGTTGCAGCTTTGTTTTTTAGGTTTGCCTTAAAGATAAATTGCAACTTTCCCCCCAATATTATCATTTACTTTCACTTACAAAAAAAAAGTTGTAACTTTCTTTTTTATTTTTGATATATTTGATAAGCTTTATACTCATGACGTCTACTTTATAATGATTACTCGTTATTATCAGTCCAAAACACCAATTAGTTTTGATTTAACTGAAATCCATGCATGTAGGAGAAAATGAAACATGCAATTTTAAAATGCTTTTGGACTAAGCTTTTACAACACACACATGTTCTAAAATCAAATTCGACACAAATCACAGGTATAGCGAACAGGAATACAAAAAAACAATGAAAGGGTGAGAAAAAAGTGAGTACCAGAACTCAGAAAGGATATTGACTTTCCACTTACGTCTGCGCATAATTGGTTGAACTTGTTTGGCAACTCGTTCAAGAATTAATCTGGCTTCATCCTCCCCAATTTTCTTCAGAGGTTTGATTTCCCAAACCCTGTTAAGATCATTAAGGTCCATGTTTTGTGGACTGGACTAGAACCAAAGCTGAAGAAACAGTTGTACACTCCAAAAGTTCTTGGCCTCATTATATATGCATTAACTATAAGAGAATTCATGAGCAATATTGGTCAAAGTCAAAAAAGAAAGAGAGCATTTTGATGAAGAGATAGAATTGAAGAGAACATATTTTTAATCTGCAAAGTGGGTTCATACTTTTGAATCACAAGAATGTAGAGAGAGAATATCAGATTGTTAAATTACGAGAGAGAGAGAGAGAGAGAGAGAGAGAGAGAAACTCTATATTTGGCTGTATCTGGGATAATGGAAGAGGGGGTGAAAATATCATCTTTCGAGTTTGGACTGAAAAACACATAATAGCTGTATGAGTATTTTCTTAATGGAACCTTTTCAAGGATTAATTATAATTTTGTAAATTTAAAGTAATTTAAAATTTTAGCAATAGTCTTGTTAGTTGTTACTTAATTAGCATCTCACAATATTTGTAATGCAAACCTTGAAGGTTTAAATTTACTCCAATTATCGAATCATCCAAGGCAAAGTTATTGTCCTTTAGTACAAATAACTTATATTCATAATTTAAGTCCTTTAACTTGTCATTTTTAGTGATTTTTGGGCAAAATTACTAGATTAAGTGAGTCCTTAAAGGACTAAAATGATTTTTGGGCAAAGTTACTAGACTAAAATGACCAACTTCAAATTTAAATGACTAAAATAATGTAGGATAATAATACTTTCCTCCTTTGAGGTTTGAGGAAATTACACTCCACCCCAAACTTGAAGAAAAAAAAACATTTTTCCCCTTGACATCAAAATGACCAAAATTTTTTTAATATTAAAAATTTTATGTACTAACTTGTCCTTCATTTAAGGGCAAGTTTCAAGAATTATCCTCAATTTCAAAATTAAAATTCATTGTATTAAATTTTTAATTGAAGTGTATTTTAAAATATTAAGTATGAACATAATAATTTTTGGGCAAAGTTAGTAGGTGTGAATTGTATTTTTTACTAATATTTTCATTTGGTTGTGTTATTTTATGGGGAATAAATTTTTTTTTTTTTTTAGAGAGAATTTCAACTTATGACGTCCGCTCCTGACGTTAGCTCTTTATTATCAGACCAAGACACCTATCAGTTTTTGGTGTAAGCGGGGATTGAACCCCATATCTCTTATACAACCATTAGAGACCTTACCAGTTGAGCTAACTGGAACCTATGGAGAATAAATATAGGTGTCCACCTTCGGGGTCAATTTTTCTTATTAAATTGTGCTTTCTGTCGTGTTTGGGCAGAGTTATTTCCTTCAATAGACACGGTCGTCGGTGCTCTTCAATACCTTAGTGGTATGGTGATGGAAATTGGCCATTACGACAAGCTAGGGCTGAGCGCTAGAGATTATACATGGCCTCATCTTTCTTCAGCCATCTCTTAAACAAAGGCTCAATCAAGATCATGCATCGTTATCAAATCCTTGACTGACATTGTTCTGACACTGCCTAGACGAAAAGGGCTTGCTCTTTGGCCCAAAGGGAGGTCGTGTACGTTAGCCATGAACGTCTAGTATGCCCTGATAGAGTGTATTGTGATCTAGCAGAACAACAAAGACAATCAAGATTAGCTCACAATGGATGCATTTCCTTTTTGCTACAAACCACGTGAGGTGTGGGTTGATATTTCCTCATCCAATAGGGATTGGACTAAGGGTTTCTTCTTTATGCGAGGAGATGATTAAAAGAGATTCCCTTGGGAGGTGGAGGGTGTCACATACCTCCCCTCTTTTTTGTGTGTGTCGGTTGTCCACTTTGCTTTGTATATTTCTATGCACTTGTAGCCTTTGTCCTCGTCTAATTAAAGCACAAAAGATTAGGGACGAAATTAGGAATTTTTGTTTGAGGAGAAAAATTATGTATTAATTCACAACTTAATAGAAATTCAAAATACATACATACAATATTAGTTGAGACAATAATTAGTTTTCATAAATGACAGTTCTAGTATGATTAGGGGAGACACTTAAAATTTCTCAAAGCTTAAAAACTCTAAAACCTTAAGCATCTTTTACATAATTACATTTATAGCAAAAACTAATTTGTAAATAGCCTATGTAACTCAAATATGGACGGAATAATTTTCATATTCTCATGCATAAATTGAATAAAAAAATAATATATGTAAAGTGGTACAAAGAGACAAAAACATATATTCTTTTTATTTGTGTTAACGCTATTTTTATTTAAATAATATGATAAAAAAATAATTCAAAATTTTATACACCTGTGACACTTTTAAATTTTTCATTATATATAAAAATAAATAGTAAGTAGTAGTTCATAAGACTACTATTTTTTTTTTTTAAATCAAATTTTAATTATGTGAAAAGAAAAACACATTTAAGCACCAAATGCTTAGTAACTATGGAGTTTTATTTGTGATATATTTTGTATTAAAATTTTCATTTGTGAAGTAGGAAAAGAAACATTTTGTCAGGTTAAGATAACTTGACCCCGGTTAATTAAATCAATTATCTAAGTTGTTTAATTATGTCAAATTACATGCAAATCGTGGAGGAACCAACAAATCACCAAATAAACTAATATGCAGTGGAAAATAAATTAACACAGTGATTTGTTGACAAATGGGGAAGGTCACCATTCCCAAGAATCTACTAATCAACAATCAAGCAATTACAAGTATAAGAAATCTTACCAACTACCCTTAGCCTATCCCGAAATACCAACCTATAGTTGAACCTTTGCTCCAATACTCAATTGAACTTGATCTTGTAATAGCCTTCTTTCCCTTGATGCACAAACCTCCAATTTGTGACTAACCCTTTGCACGAATCCCAAGTACATAACTAACTCCAGCAACTTGAACAGATGTTGTTGGCTACAAAGTTCTCCACTTCATCAACAATGAAGATTTGGAAGCACTCGGTTACAAAACCCTATGACGTACAGATGCAGTAGCTTCTCACAGAGAAAATAAGTCTCTTGGTCTCTGTATTCGTGTGTGAAGGCCTTTAAAATAAACTTTATATATGTCTAGGGTTGTGAGAAAAGAAACCCAAAACAAATATGTATTGCTGGGCCGAATCTCAAATCTGGAAATTCTAAATCGTAATTCTCGGTAGATCGAGCTGCTATCGAGCTATCTATCAAGCTTAACATTAAGTCTTGATAGCAGGCTTCTCTCAAGCTATTTTTTGGGACTTAATGAACAGCTTTTCTTCACTTGTTTCTTGGACCAATCTTCATGTCTTTAATACTTGATTTGAACAACATATTTCTTGAAGTACTAAACCCATCTTAAATCTACCCAAATATAAGTAAAGTGTATTTTGTTAAAGAATTAGCCAATTACATAAAATATGACCCTAACACATTTAATAATGAAATTTACAATATTAAGTCAAATTACATACTATTTTGCGAAAACCACCATGGTCATTTTGGACATCTCTTCAATATAAAAAATTTAGAGAAATGCTAGCGTTGATCCTATCTTGAGCATCCAACGCCATTTTCCAAGTTACAGATAGTTATGACACAAGAGTGCTATAGTATGTCATTCTGTATGTATACCTTATGATTGGTAGAGTACTTAAAATCCAATAATGAGACCTAAAATCCTATAATGGAATTATGAACCGTTTATTAGGGAGGTTGGTCAATTCTTTTCCCACTAAATGTACAAATGCTTCCGTTAACACAAGTGAGTGGGTAAATGAAAAGGAAAATGAAGTATCATTGAATCATTTTTTTTTCTATGGGAGTTGAATCATTAATTATTAGGTTAATTTCACTTCTTCTTTTTTTGTTGAGAATGTAGGTTAATTTCACTTGATCTATAGGAGAATCATTAATCTTGACGTGAATTGAATAATATATAATAACAAAAATAATAGCATTTTGCAAATCTTGTGGCCCTTGTAAGTATAACATAGATTTTTTTTATTTTTTATTTTTAAATTATAGTACACTATAATTGGAGAGACTCTAAAGTTTTTAGAGCCTAAAGACTAAAGTTTCTCTTGCACTTATAGTTAAAAATTGATCCATATTTAATTCATATATTAATAAAATAATTTCTCATATATTTTTCATTTTTATATTTGAATATAAAAAAGTATGTTTGTTGATACAAAATTAATATATATCTATATATATAAAATATATGCTCTTGTTTATGTTTATGTTATGTTCTTTCTCAAAACAAAAAACTTTTATGTTTATATTTATGATACTTTTATTTAAATATTATATTTGAAAATAATTCTAATATGCCAAGTTCATAATTCATACTACTGTCTAGCATTACCTTAACTAGTGCCTTCGCCATTGTTGGATTCTGATAAGGGAAAATAAAATAATTTTGTTTTTTGCTTTACTCCTGTGTGCATTTTAAAAACTTTCAAAAATCTACTTAAATAATTATGTGGCTGCATAACACAAAAATACAGCCACAAAAATCACTATCTTTTAAGGAAACATTTCAAGGCCCAACAATTGTTTTTTTGGTGCCAAATGTTGTATTATAAATAAATACATCACAAAAATGAGCAGAATCGATTATAATTTCAGCATCAACCCAAAATATATGTTATTTGTCTTTACTTTCTAATTGTATTGCATAATGATCTAATCAAATATTAGTAAGTTGTTAACTTATTTTTAAAAGGCTTTGTTCACTATTAAAAGAGTGATTTTGTTTAGTTGAAAGATAGTATATCTACAATTTGAACAACATTTCTGTTATATGTAGTTCTACAAAACATATCAAATGAGCTTTCTATAGAAATACTAAACTATTTTGAAGAAGAAGTTACCAATAAAATAGAAAGATTCTTAAAATAATGGTGTGAGTAACATTAGATTGAGACTCATTCTTCTTCTTAACGTCCTCTTGTAAATAAAAGATGTTACTCAAAAATTAACTATGATTTATTGTATAATATATTATGAAAAGTAATATTTTGTAACTATATAAATAATAAATTATATTACAACCAAGATAATAGGTTCAAGAATAAATTGTTAAAGATATAATATTATATTATTAGCATTTCATGGTCATGGTCTTAGGCTCAGCCTACTCCATCAAAATCTTAAAAAGTCAAATTAAAATTATTCTCACTCATTCAAGCCCGACCAATTACTAATTAAAAAATTAATTAAAAATCAAAAATAAAAACTCACTTGTTAAGAAAAGGAAAAAGAGAGCACCTTTAGCTAGCTATACTTAATAATATAATTTGTAAGTAGCTTAACTGATTCAAATATTGACGAAATATTGTTAAATGAGAACAACATATATATATTTTGTTATGTTTATGTTTATGTTTATATTAACGCTAATTTATTAAATAATATGTTTAAAAAATCATAATTTTATATACTGACACTTTAAGAATTTTTTTACTATACATTTTAAATTTTTTAATTATGTATAAAAATAAACCATAAGTAATAGTTCATTAGCCTACTAATAAAAGGAAAATAATAAAAAGTAAAATTTGAACATGAAAAATAAAACACATTTAAACAGGCAGATGATTAGCAACCATTTAATTTTAATTTATGATACAAATTATTTTGTATTAGAAGTTTCATTTGTGTTGGTTCAAAAAAGAAATTTCATTTATGAAATAAAAAATGAACATTTAAGAATGAAATTGATGATATTATGTTAGATTACATACCATTTTGTAAAAACTAACATGGAAATTTTGGACGATATTTGTATGTTATTTCAAAACTCCTCGTCTAATTATCAAATCACCCAAAACGAAGTTATTTATAATTTTAAATAATGAAACACCTTACTAGATATAGGAAATTAATTTTAACACATAGTCTCTTCATTTCAAGTCAAGTCAAGTGGGTTAAAATTAAATATTATAAATCTCCATTTTACTTATACTAATAGAAATGCACATGCAACCCATCAACCCAATGAAATCAAACTAACAATACCTCAAGTTGAAATTTTGGGGGTTGATTTGTTTGATTGACTTATGAATATTTTTTAAAGATTGGGTTGGATTGGACTTGGATTGGAAAAATTTTTAATTCAAGTAATTCGACCTATTCTAGGCTATTAATAGTTGATGAGTGCCTAAAGGTAGTGGCTAAGATTAATTTTTTATTTTATCATAATGGATCAGGTTTTTTGGGTGTAGTTGTATATAGGTAAGTTAAAAAAACTATTGCCCAAAAATGATTTTAGTCATTTACACCTACTAACTTTGCCCAAAAACGATTTTAGTCATTTAATTTTGAAAGTAGTCATTTTAGTCCAATAATTTTACCCCAAAATCATTTTAGTATAGCAACCTTACCTAAAAACCATTTAAGTCCTTTAATTTGTCATTTTGAGTGATTTTTGAGCAAAATTACATAACTAAGTAAGTCCTTAAAGGACTAAAATGATTTTTGGGCAAAGTTACTGGACTAAAATGACCAACTTCAAACCTAAATGAGTAAAATGATTTTTGAGCAAAGATACCAAACGAAAATGAACAAATTTAAACTTAAAGGACCATAATAAATTTTAGGCATCTAACATGTGTAAATTGTATATTTACCAATTTTTTTTTCATTAGGTCGTGTTATTTTATGGAAAATAACTATAGATGTCCTTGTAAGGTTGAATTTTATCAACCATCTTGTTGGCTTTATTCCGTGTCAAATTTGCTTGTATTTTAGCAATTACTAACCTTGTATTTAGGTGGGAATCATGTAAGGGTAGAGAGTGAGAGAGTGTGAAGAAATGCTTAAGATTGTGCAAGGATGCAGAGACTCGCGACTGGCAAGCCGCCAAAACTGGCACACGTGTGAAGCATGCAGGAGAGCTGAAGAGTCATGTCAGCTGTTGCACTACAGGACAAAAGTCCTAGGCTGGCCAGGTCGTTAGCTCGCGACTTGAACTCGTGACTCAGTCCAGTCACGAGACCAAGTCGCCAGACCACCCTGTTTGGGAAAAACTGACTCTTCGCATTCCTTTCTCACCCTACTATATATAGACCCTTATACTCACAAAATGTAGAGAGCTGCCAGAGAGAATTTTGAGAGAGAAACCCTAGAGAAAAACAAGATTGACTCATCTATAATTTTCACATAGAGACTCTTCAAATTCCTCTACTCTCTTTCTCTTCATTATTACATCCTTGAGAGGTACATTACCAAAACCTTTTCTCATCATACCCACATCTGTGAGAAGGCCATTTGGTGCTTTGGGAAGCAGTTAAGAAGGGACCAATTTCATATTGGTTGATGCTATGGTCAAGTAGCGGAATCCGGTAAGTTAAAGAAGAAATAGGTTCAGCGTAACCTCGTTGGAGTAGGAGCTTGGGGGGCTTAGGTACATTGAGTAGATTAGGCTTAGAGGGTCTTCTGCTGTTCATGTATCCCAACTATATTCTTTAGTGGATTATTTACCACTTGAGGGCGGCGGAGAGGTTTTACGCCGAGGGTTCGGTTTCCTCTTCGATAACGCATCGTTGTATTGTCTTTGTGTTTGCATCTCTCTTCCCTTAATTTTTGCCATTTAATTTTTGCTATGGATGTGATTTTATTTTGTTTAGATTGTTTATCAATTCTGTATTAAGTTTATGTTCATATTCCGCATATTAATTGTTTGATATTAAGATTGAATTGGTAATTTGTTAATTGGGGGTCTAAACGTTCATAGTGTTTTATACACTTATTGAACTTTCAGTCCTCCTTCGGGTCAATTTTTCTTAATAGATTGTGCTTTCTGTCGTGTTTGGGCAGAGTTATTCCCTTCCCTTTAGTAGACACAGTCGTTGGTGCCCTCCAATACCTTAGTCAGATGTTATATGGTGAGAAATTGGGCATTGGTACACTCTGACGAGCTTCCTAGTGGTTTGAGCATAACCTTTGTGGTCTTCAATTTTGACGAGTCATCCTCTGAGTCAACCTAACCCACCTCCACGCCATCACGACAAGCTAAGGCTGAGCACTAAAGATTATACATGGCCTCGTCTTATTTCAGCCATCTCTTAGAGAAAGGCTCAATCAAGATCATGCATTGTTATCAAATCTTGATGACATTGTTCTGCACTGCCTAGATGAAAAGGGCTTGCTCTTTGGCCCAAAGGGACGTCACGTTTTATGAGAAGGCCTTTCAAGCAGGCTGATGATTCCTTATTCAACCCGTTGCCTAGGAGTTATTATATCGTATACATTAGCCTGGGGATAGTTAACCATGAACGTCGAGTATGTCCTGATAGAGTGTATTGCGACCTAGCAGAACAACAAAGACAATCAAGATCAGCAATGGATGCATTTCCTTTCTGATACAAACCACGTGAGGTGCGGGTTGGCTACTGGCATTTCGCCGAGCATGACAAAACAAACATTCCTAGTGGTTGATCTTTCCTCATCCAATAGGGATTGGACTGAGGGTTTCTTCTTTATGCGAGGAGATGATTAAAAGAGGTTCCCTTGGAAGGTGGAGGGTGGACAAAGATTTTATATGCATCAATCATTTTTGGGGAGTTCCTCATGCTTAGGATGGGTGTCACATAACCCCCCTCCCCCCTTTTTTGTGTGTGTCGGTTGTCCACTTTGCTTTGTATATTTCTATGCCCTTATAGCCTTTGTCCATCATAAGTTTGAAGCATAAAAGATTAGGGACGAAACTAGAAATTTTTGTTTGAGAGGGAAAATTATGTATTAATTCACAACTTAAAAGAAATTCAAAATACATACATACAAGATTAGTTGAGACAATAATTAATTTTTAAAAAATGATAGTTCTAGTATGATTTGGAGAGACACTTAAAATTTCTCAGAGCTTAAAAACTCTAAAACTTTAAGCATCTCTTACATAATTACATTTATAGTAAAAAAATTAATTTGTAAATAGCCTAAGTAATTCGAATATGGACAGAATAATTTTCAAATTCTCATGTTTAAATTTGATTAAAAATTAAGTGGTACAAAAAGTCAAAAACCTATATTCTTTTTGCTAGTGTAAACATATATGTAAAGTGGTACAAAAAGTCAAAAACATATATTCTTTTTGTTAGTGTAACGTTATTTTTATTTAAAATATGATCAAAAAATAATTCAATATTTTATATACCAGTGGAACTTTTAGATTTTTCATTATATAAAAAAAAAATTAAATAGTAAGTAATAGTTTATAAGATTATTAATAAAATGAAAAAAAAAATTAAAATCAAATTTGATAGAGAAAAATAAATAAAAAACACATTTAAGCACCAAATGATTAGTAACTATGGAATTTTATTTGTGATATGAAATATTTTGTATTAAAAATCTAATTTGTGAAGTAGGAAAAAAAATGTTTAATAAAGAAATTTACAATATTAAGTCAGATTACATACCATTTTGCAAGAATCACTGTAGAAACCAAATTTTGTCTGCTCTCAATTTGCGTGTTAGTCATAAAAAATTTCAAAAATATTAATTTTTCATTGGAGGACCGTGGGAACATCTAGATAGACATGGTACAACCTGTTCGGGCATCAAGCACTCGAAATGCCTTTTTAGGTCAAACTAACCAAAATGCCCCTAATCAACCCTGAGTTGACCAAAGGTTAAAGTTGGTCAAAACCACCCCGAAACAACATCTTCTATGTTTTTAATCAACTCCAAGCTTGTTAGAGATTTTTATCAACTTTGACCAAGTTTGACCCGAGGTTGATCCCTAGGAGCACCCAAAAATATAATTTTGATCCGACCGTTAGAATTTGTTGAAACCAAAGTCATTGAGAAGATAATTAAATACCCTTTCTAATGACTACTCATCGGATGAAATCAGAGTTAAAACGATTGAGATATCATCGAGATAGTGCCAAGCGCGTCAACTCGCTTCCTGAGGCCATAACTTTTGATCAAACTATTGGATTTTCAAATTGTTAAGTTTTTTTGGAAAACTAGACATCCATACCTTTCCATCGATACCAAAATCAACTAAATTTTAGTTCGAGAAGGCCTTCAATTAAGCGATCGAAGTTAGAATTGAAGAGTCAGGGGAAAAGGATAGGACTACCAACCTCAGCAGCAAGGTCTAACGCACCATTAAGGGCTGTCGGAGGAAGCTGAAAGGTCACAAAAATATCTATTTAACCCCTAGACCCCTCAGAACAAGGAAAAAAAATTGGCATTTTGGAGCATTTTTCTGGGCAATTTCTCTCTCTTTCCTCTTAATTTCTCTCCAAAACACACAAAAAAATCTTTGATTTCTCTCTTTTCCTACATCAAGAGGTAGTATTCTTGCTCTCATCTCCCTCTCCTTAGTCCATCTATCTTGGATTTGAGGTTTAGGGGTATACATGTAGCTTTTCAGCTACAATCTACACCCATTTAATTTTATGTTTTATCTTGCTTCCTTTTGCTTTTCCTAGCATGTTTCTTGCTTTCTAACAAGTTTTAATGTTGTTTTAGCATGTCTACTTGCTTTCTTAACATGCTTTATTGCTTTGATGTTGTTGGTCTAGCTTTCTTAGGTTAGGATATGTCTATTTTTCTTGTTTGTTCTTGCCATGTTTATGTACTTTTGCCATGCTTATGTGCTTAAAGTTGTGTTTGGATGCTATGCCTAGTGTTTTTTATTTTTTTTATTTTTTTATTTTTTTATTTTTTTTTATAGCTTTATACATCTTGTTTGTGCCTTTTTCTTGTGTTTGGCTTTGGGGTAATGTGTAGATCTAGATCTAGTGGTCTAGACCTACATCCATACACCCAAGTTTCAATAAAGGGTTTGGATTAGTTCCTTTTTGTGTGTTTGTGCTTTGTTTGCTCTTTTCCTTGCTTTTGTGTTTGGATCTATGCTTGTATGCTTAGATCTCGTTTCTTGCATCCTTACCATGCTTCACATGTTGGTTTCCCTTTGTGGATTTATGCTTGTTGCTCTTTAGGGCCTCTTTGTTTTGTTTGATTGTATCATTTCGCCTTTTGTGGCTTGTTTGGATGCAACCATGTGTGAGAGTACATCCTAGCAATGTTTGGCTTGCTTGCCTTTCTCTCTTTGGGGCCACTTGCCTTTCTCTCTTTTGTTTAACATGCATGCTAGGGTTTCTTGTGTTAGCCTTTGTATGTGCCTTTTAACATCATTTGCTCTCCACTTTGTGTGATAACATGCTTAGCTTCTTTATACTTGTTTCATGCCATCTTGTTTGGATTTCTTTGTTTTGTTTGCATCTTGGCATCCTTGTTTCCTGTTCATAGATGTGTCTTTGTGTGCTTGTTTGTGTCATTAAGTTTAGTTCCTGCCTACAATCTTGTGCGGGTTCACACCTGTCTTTGTACACGAGATCTAGTGTCCCTTTTTGGGAACTTTGCTTGATGACGCGTGTTGTCCTTTCTCCAATATAATTGAACTATAAACACCAAATCCAAAATGACATTTGTCCTTCTGGGACACCCTCTCTTGTTTGCTTGTTTGATAACATGCTTGTTTGCTCCTTTGTATGCTTTCTTTGCGCGTTGGATATAATGGAACTACGAACACCAAATCCAAAATTATATTTGTCCTTCTGGGACACCCTTTCTTGCTTGTTTGTTTGAAAACATGCTTGTTTGCTCCTTTATATGCTTTCTTTCTTTTATTTGCTTGTTAGTATGTCTCTCTTCCTCTCTTTATTTATTTTCTTTTGCTTGTCTACTGGCTTTGTGTTTTCTTTGTTTGTTGCATGTACATGCTTGGACTGAGGGCATAACTTTCAAAACGCAAGCTAAAAAGGGAAAAAAATGCAAGTAAAAATGAGCAAGTCCAAAAAGGGCAATGATCAGTAGATTAGGAGGCTTAGCTTCCCCATATGCTTTTCTTTCTCTCTCTTAGCCTTTTCTTTAGAACCATGTTTCTAGAACTAGGGCTTTCTTTCCTTGTACCTTGCTTGGGCCGCATTCTTAGGGTATAATAATGTTTGATCTTTACTTTTCTTGTACCTTGCTTAGGTCACGTTCCTTGGGTATAGCAATATCTGGTTTATTTTCCTGCTCTGTGTGCTTGCATTGTGCACACACACACACACACACACACACACACACACACATATATGCTTGTTTAAAGTTGGTCATGCACTTTGTATGATATACTCACATGGTTAGGAGGGCATCCCCCTTGTGATCATGGGTGCTCTTGACCTTAGAATGTGGGTATGCATTTAAGGCGACTGTTGTAGATGCATATTAATACTACATTATGTTCATGATTATTGCGGTGTGATTGTCTCGATTCATGTCAGCTAGTGACATTGGTTCCCCTGTGTATGCGACATGCGTGAAGGTGTTTAATGCTTTGGTGAGCTTCAGCTTGCCTTAGTATGAACATACTTGTAGACAATGCATTTTGTACCCCTTACAACTTGGGCTCCTAGTTCCCAATGATGCTGAAATTTTAAGGCCCAAGATTAGTTTAGGGCTCAATCAGATTCTAAATTGACTTGAGGAAGGTTTTTATGGAAAATATAACTTTTTATGAGCAAATAAATCTAATTTTGGAAAATAAAGGCCACGGAAACACTAGGCTTGCGTACGCAAGTTTGATGCATGCATATGCAGGCATGGACCTGCGTATGCAACTAGGGTTCCGGAAAGATATGAAAGTCAAGTTTTCAACATTAACGCCCAAATATTTTAAAGCCCCAAAAGCTAATGCCAATAGCTTGTTTTTAATTGCTAATGCTCGAAATTTAAGATTTTACCAAAACAAAGAACTATCTCTGGATAGGCGTTGTGGGGTGCCTAACACATTCCCCATACGTAACCAAACTTCGGAACTCAATAATCAAGATATGTTTACCATATGTATTAAATTAGGAAAAATGACAATTTTTCTTAGCCTAGGATTGATAATAAAATCAAATAGAGTCAGATGGCCAATCACACCTTAAAAAAAACCCAATGATTGGTGGCAACTTCACAACTTTTGATAATAATAGATTAAAATTGACTCAGTTTAGTCACACACCAGAGGTTCACCTTTTTTCAACCCTCTTTTATAGCACCCGAGCTCCACAAAAGCCAAAGAAGCTATGCGAGTGTCACTGCATAGGGTGGTCAACCACCGCAAGGCATCGACAACCACCATGGTAATTTTGGACATCTCTTCAATATAACAAAATTAGAGAAATGCTAGTGTTAATCCTATCCTGAATGACGAGTTGAATAATATATGAGCGTCAATACTCTGGACGAGGTGAAGTAACTAACGAGTACTAAAAATCTAGGGTCGTCCAATCTTTGGATGACCATATAGCATTGATTACATGGCAATAAATGACTTTGTAACCGATGAGCTACAATGGTCAGAAAGAGCAATTATGAGCCAATTAAGTCTCTATTTAAGTTCAGACATACGTTACTCAAAACATGAGAGCCATAATGAGTCTCATAACAGCTACACTCATAATGGGGCTCCCAACAGCTATACTAAGGCTATAAATAAGCTATCAAGCACCTAGAGAAAGGTACACACAACAAAATACATATAATTACATTTTGATTTTCTGAGAGATATTGAGAACCTTTCTAAGTTAGTCATTGGAGAACCATTGGCTGACTCCACTCCGGTACCTTTCTCTCTCATCTCTGCAGGGAACATCACCTCGTCTAGAGCCTAGATGAGGTCATCAACCGATGACCATTATTGGCATCATCACTGAGCATCCAATGCCATTTTCCAAGTTAGTGATATTTATGACACAAAGAGTGCTATGAGATGTCATTATGTATATATTACGTATATATGCCTTAGGATTGGTTGAGTACTTAAAATCCAATAACAAAACCTAAAATCCAATAATGGAATTATGAATCGTTTATTAGGGACATTGGTCATTCTTTTTTGCACTAAACGTACAAATGCTACTATTGACACAAGTGAATGGGCAAATAAAAAGGGAAATGAAGTATTGTTGAATCAGTATTAATTTTTTTATGGCTGTTGAATCATTAATTATTGGGTTGATTTTAGTTGATCTATAAGAGAATTGTTAATCTTGGCGTGAATTGAATAATATATAAAAATAATAGAATTTTACAAGTCTCGTGGCCCTAGTAAGTATAACATAGATTTTTTTTTTCTTAAAATTATAGTTCATCATGATTTGGAGAGACACTAAAGTTTTTAGAGCCTAAAGACTAAAGTGTCTCCTGCACTTATAATTAAAAACTAATCCTAGTTAATTCAAATATTGATGAAATAATTTTTCATATATTCTCATATTTATATTTGGATAAAAAACGTATATTTGTTGGTACAAAATAAAATAAAAACATATATGTTCTTGTTTAAGTTTATGTTCATGTGCTTTGTCAAAGCAAAAGATGTTTATATTTATATTTATGGTACCTTTATTTAAATATTATCTTTAAAAAATAATTCAAATATGTTAAGTTCATAATTCATACTACGGCCTAGCATCACCTAAACTAGTACCTTCGCTATTGTTGGATCCAGATAAGGGAAAATAAATTAATTTTGTTTTTTTTTTTTTGGTTTTTGTTTTACTCTTGTGTGCATTTTAAAAACTTTCAAAAATCCATTAAATGATTATGTAGCTGCATAACACAAAAATGCAGCCACAAAAATCACCATCTTTCAAGCAATACATTTCGGCAATCAAAATTGTTTTTTGGTGTCAAATGTTGTATCATAAATAAATACATCACAAAAATGAGCATAATCCATTATAATTTCATAATTAACCCAAAATATATGTTCTTTTTTATTCACATTCTAATTGTATTGCATATTGAACTAATAAAATATTAGTAAGTTATCAGCTTATTATTGAACGATATTGTCCACCATAAAGTAAGTGTCTTTGTTTAGTTGGAAGATAGTGTATTTGTAATATAAGTAGAATTTTATTCCAACACTCCTTACCGTGGAAATATTCCCTTTCGTTTATAATTACTAAGTCCTCTTGAAGAAGAAGTTACCACTAAACCCATCAAAATAGAACTGTCTTTAAAAAAAAAAAGGTGTAAGTAACATTAGATTGAGACTCATTCTTTTCATTCTTATATTTGACATCCTCTCATGAATAAAGGATGTTACTCAAAAAATTAATTTTGATTTATTTTATTGTATATTAAGAAAAGTTATATTCTGTAACTATGTAAATATTAAATTATATTACAACCAAGATAATAGGCTAAAGAATAAATTGTTATAGATATAATTTTATATTAGTAGCATTTTCTGGTCATGATCATAGGCCCAGCCTAGTCTATCAAAACCTTAAAAAATTAAATTAAAATTATTCTCTCTCATTCAAGCCTGACTAATTTATGAACGATCTATTTTTATTTTATTAAGTAACACAACCCAGCCTTATCCAACTCCACATAGTACCAATAGGTTATCAATAACTACTAATTAATGAATTAATTAAAAATCAAAAATAAAAACCCTCCTGACAAAAAAAGGAAAAAGAGGGCACCTCTAGCTAGCTATTCTTAATGAAATAATTTGTAGGTAGCCTAATTAACTTAAATATTGACAAAATAATGCTCACATTCTTATTTTTTAAATTTGATTAAAAATAACATATAGTTTTGGTTAAAAAAATGTCAAAAACATATTTTCTTTTATTTATGTTTATGTTAACGCTACCTTTATTTAAATGACATCTTCAAAAAAATCAGAATTTTATATACCCGTGAAACTTTAAGAACGTAATGATTAGTAACCATGGAATTTTAATTTATGATACAAAGTATTTTGTGTTAGAAGTTTCATTTGTGTTGGTTCAAAAAAGAAGTTTCATTTGAGAAATAAAAAACAAATGTTTAAGAATGAACTTGATGATATTAAGTTAGATTACATACCATTTTGCAAAAACCAACATAATAATTTTGGAATTTCTTCATTAAAACAAACTGGCATGTAACCTGCACTATGTGCGGCTACAATTTTACATACACTAAGATTTGTAGATCCTTTATCTGAACAAAAAAAAAAAATGTAGATCATATGTTTAGCTATAGCATTTTAATATTTTTAAGTTATATTTTTAATTTGAAATCTCTTTCTACTATAATATTTAACTCAAACCATAATAATTTCATGTAATTTTGTGTGAGAACTTATTTTAAATATTCTATCATACAATATCAAGGAGGTGTTTTGATCTCAATTAACCTATATGTCCTTACAATTTGATCAATAACAAATATTTATAATTTTTTTGGGTGATAAAATATCAATTGCCCACATAGTGCTTCTAGCATATTACATGGTCCATAAAATGTTACATATTATCCCAAGATCAACCTTAATATGGTTTAGATCATAGGTATTTATACAAAAAAAAAAAAAAAAGCATAAAATAGGTGTCTGATTGGTTTTTTTATATGGTCATTTTGATATTGGAATCTTCATTTTTTTATAATGAATAATTAACTTTGCATAAAAATTAAAAAATTTGAATTGGATGCATGGCGGAAAAGTGGACCTCAATTGAAATCCAATTTAAAATCTAACAAAATTTTCTCTCAATTTTGGCTTATAATATATATGAATGGAGAAACACTCATTACATAAGGAGTGCTACAAAATGTCATTCTATATATATGTTAGAGAACTCAAAATTTAAAAACAAAATTATGAATTGTTTACTAGGGAGGTTGGTGCTAAATGTACAAGTATTATCATTGACACAAGTGAGTGGGAAATTAAAAGGGAAATGAAGTATTGTTGAATCAATTATTGGGTTAATTTTACTTGATCTATAAAAGAATTGTTAATATTTTTTGTGAACCAAATAATATTCAATAACAAAAATAATAGCATTCTACAAGTCTCATGACCCTAGTAAGTATAACATAAAATTTTCCTTTATTTTTTTGTTTCATAAAATTATAGTTTACTAAGATTTGGAGAGACACTAAAAGGTTTTTTTAGAGCATGAATACTCTAAAACTTATTTGTTATTTGTTCTTTACTGTCTAATTTTACAACATAATGGAATGATGGATTATCAATAAGTTGTTGTCTTGTTACTAAGAAATACCTTATTAAACTGCCTTATGCACCATAAATCAAGCATCTTTGTTGTCTAGTTTGAAAATAGTTTTTTGGTCAATTTCAATGTAGCTAAGATTACGTCTTCCAAGATTTCTCTACTCATCAATTCATATGTTGCTTTTGGTTTAACTCCATAAGCATGTGACAAATTAACCGCAAAAGTTTAGTCTTCAAATTTCCTTTATTTTGATCAAATCAAAGTAAGTAGTTTTTAGGAGACGAAGAAGGTGGTTATGTTTAGATACAAAATCATACGCCTTATATTATCTAATATTATAAACTAATAAAATTCCTAATCATATAGGACAATTAATTTTTGTTCCCTCTTGAGGATGATATGTAAAATGATCTCGTCTGTTTGCTTTTTAGATGACTTCTTTAGTACATAGTCAGATTCAGGTTAAATTGAGTTCATATAAAAATAGGACATCCTAAATGTAAGAGAAACAAAAAAATGAAATTACAAAAAAAATACATATCACACATAAGAAAAAAAAAATTCTTACTTGCCAATAGGTACTGATGGGACAAAATTCCTTAGAGCATCCATAGCAGTAGAGCTTTTTTTTAGCTATTTGACACCACAAAAAGTTATTTTATCTATTTTACCTACTCATTTTACAAAACATCCTATAGCAGTGGATCTATTTTAACTTTCAACACAATAAAATAATATAAACATCACAATAAAATATTTATCATATACAGCATCATCATCTCTATCTTTTTCTCTCTCCTCCTCTTCGTCTCTCTCTTCTCTGATACAGAGCAAGCAAACCACCACACCACAGCAACAATCACACCACGGCACACCACGGCAATCACACCACAACAACAATCACACTACGAAAAAAATCACACCACGGCAAAAATCACACCACGACAATCACACCAACACACCACAGCAACCCACGGATCAACAACCTACCACCATCGACCCACAGGCCACAATCGACCAACCCACATCCACGAAACCCACTGATCCACAGGCCACAGGCCACAATCCAATCAAACCACACCCACGACACAAACACAAACACAAACTCAACGCACATACACAAATCTAACACAAACTCGTCGACGATGGGGCTCGAGTAACAAATCGGCAATGGGGCTTGGGAAGATGGGGTCTCGGCCTGCCAGAATCGCTCAACTCGCGCCCACCAAAACTGCTCGACCTGCAGCCACCAAAACTAAAGGCCGATTGACCCGAGCACCACTGTGGTTGGCGAGCTCGCCGGCGAAGTAGAGAGGAGATGAGGGAGGCGCTAGAGGAAAAAAATGAGGAGGAGAAAACTGAAGAAAAAAGAGAACCCAGAGAGAGAGAGAGAGAGAGAGAGAGAGAGAGAGAGAAATTTAATGAGAGAAGAGTGAGAAATTTAATAAAATATATATATATATATATATATATATATATATATATTTAGCTTTTTGCTACAATGCACATTTATTTATGAATGTGCACTGTAGCAAGAAGCTAAAAAAATTTAGGTATGCCTCCACTGTTGCAGCATGTATTTTGGTGTTTTGGTGGAGCTAAAATAGCTATATAGCTATTTAGCTCCACTGCTGCAAGTGCTCTTACTTGCTAATACATTGAAGAAGCAAAATTTCTTACTTGCAATAGGTATTGAAGGGACAAGACATGTACACATATCAATACAAAAAACATTTCAAACTGCTTTTTAAAATTTGAGATCTTTCTTCTTCTCGAGTCAAATTTTCTTTTCAAGATTTTGCAGAAAGATCGCTTTAATGAGAAATTTTGGAGAAAGAGACTTGAGAATTGACTATAACGATGTGTTTGGTTTGACAAAAATTGATTTTCATAAAATATTTTCTGCATTTGCAGGTGTTTGGAATGACTAAAAATGTTAGTTAGCTGATTTTTTTTTTTTTTTTTTTTTTTTTTTTTCAATTGATTGTAAAATAATGGTATTTTCCACTTCACTCAAAACTCATCAACCGAACCTCTAACCCTCACTGTCAGCCACTCGACCACCACTCCCCACTAACGTCCCAAGTCTCCGGTTGCCAACCTCTGCCAATTGCTAGCCACCGCCACCACTGGTCTCTACCACCATTGGTCGCATCCAATCTTCTTTTCCATTACTAGTCATTAATGGCCACTGATTTTCCATAATATTTTCTAAAACGCAACTAAACATTTAATTTTTTTTTTTTGAAAAATATTATCTTCTGAAATTATTTTACTATTGAAAAATATTTTCCATCGAATCAAACATAGCAAAAAGAATAAATCGGGATTAAATCGCTCGCTATGAGTTCAACGATGCAACAACATATCATTAGTATTTCCATTGGATAACCACATAAATAGAGTTTAATGTGTCTTAAACTTTTTTTTTTTTTTTTTTTGAGAAAGATGTGTCTTAAACTTTGTAATATAGTATCTTATTTTTCTTTATTTTGTTCTTTAAACTTTGAATCATTTCGACGCGATGTAGGAACTAGTAGTAATATTGCCATATAGGATGCTTGATATCTTAACACATCTTTCTTGGATGGGCAAAAATGGCCCATTAGCATTAATTTTTGAAATATTTAGCAACAGAGCACTGTTTCGGAAATAATTAGGGAAATACCACTTTTTCCGAAAACGCCGCTATAGGACCCGAAAACGTCACTATAGGGCTTAAAAAACGCCACTATAGGCCCCTTGAACCTGTTATGGGGACCTAAAAAAAATTTTTGCAGGAAAACGCCGCTATAGGGCCCAAAAACGTCACTATAGGGCTTAAAAACGCCACTATAGGGCCCCTTGAAAACTGTTATGGACTTACAAAAAAATTTTGCAGGAAAACGCCGCTATAGGGCCCAAAAACGTCACTATAGGGCTTAAAAACGCCACTATAGGGCCCCTTGAACCTGTTATGGGACTTATAAAATTTTTTTTCAGGAAAACGCCGCTATAGGCCCGAAAAAGTGGTAGATTGCTATATAGTTCGGAAACAGTGTTTCTGAGCAAATTATTTCCAAAATTGATGGTAATGGGCCATTTTTGCCTTCTTGGATGTTTACCAAATAGTACAGCTAATACCATGGACTCTAATAGTATTACATATCTCTCTCTCTCTCTCTCTCTAATGGCCCAAAGCCCAGTTGCTTTTCGGCCCGTGGGTAGCCTACTGGCCCAATAAGTTAGGCCTTGGGCTATTGAGCAAAAAAGAAGAAGTTAGGCCTTGGGCTAAATTTTTTTTCCCATGAACACCTGCTGGTCAACCCATCAGCTAGGCCCGTTAGCCCGCAATTTTTTTCCCCATTCTCTGTTTGGCCACAAAAATCTAAGCTTAACCTCGGCACCTCCTCCTATGTACAGCCCTAGAAGAGACGGATTGGCAGGACTGCATTTTAAAATTCTTTATGAGAAAAAGAAATACATTTTTTCTATAAATAATAAAACTTCATTGAAAGAAAAAATCAACTACAAACAGCCAAAGCACACAGGAAGTGTGCTGAGGAAAATATAAAAACAAATAAACTAAGATGAATACAAAGTACAACTATCAAGCAAATCAGGTAAAGAGGTGAAATTGAAAACACCCGATCCGTTTGTCCACCCAAGTAAAGTCTGTAAGAAAAATAGCTTCAACTAATGAATTGATCTTTCGGTTCATGAAAGAATCCGAGTATTCCACTCCTGCCAAATGCTTCACATTAGGTAACGAGGGATCATATTCCAAATCACCCTCTAGTCATATATATATTGAAGCGTTAATCACACTTTAATCACCTGAAGTTTAATCATATTTTTTTTTTATTCCTTAATCTAATATATTTATACTGTAATGAAAGGTTGCAACTTTGCTTTTTAGGTTCACTTTATAGATAAATTGTAACATTATTTTTGGGATAGATTTGATAAGCTTTGAACTAATGACATCTATTCTATAATAACTGCTCATTATAATCAATTTAAGACATCAATTGGTTTATAGAAACAAAAAAAAATACACTAGTTGGTTTTGATAACTCAATAAGAGACTTTATATGTTGAGTTAACTCAAACCCATATATGAATAATTGAGACAAGTGATTTTATAATGATTTTGGACTAAACTTTTACTAAAAAAAGAAAACACAAACTCATCTCATGGCCCCAGTAAGTATAATGTAGATTTTTTCCTTTTTTATTTTGTTTCTTAAAATTATCGATCACTATAATTTAGAGAGACACTATAGTTTTTGGAGCCTAAAGACTAAAGTGACTCTTGCACTTACAGTTTTCACTTATAGTTAAAAATTGATCCTAGTTAATTCAAATATTGATGGAATAATTTTCATATATTATCATATTTATGTTTGAATAAAAAAATAGCATATGTTCGTTGGTACAAAATAAGGCAAAAACATATATGCCCTTGTTTTTTTTTTTTTTTTTTTTTTTTTTTTTTTGAGAAACCATATATGCCCTTGTTTAAGTTTATGTTTATGTTCTTTCTAAAAATAATGTTCATGGTACTTTTATTTAAATGTTATATTTAAAAAATAATTCTAATATACTAAGTTCATAATTCATGCCACAATCTAGTATCACCTAATTTAGTGCCTTTGCCATTGTTATATCCTGATAAGGGAAAATAAAATTAATTTTGTTTTGTGTTTTTCATTTTGTTTTACTCTTGTGCATTTTAAAAACTTTCAAAAATGTACTTAAATGATGTTTTAGCTGCATAACACAAAAATGCAGTCACAAAAATCGCTATCTTTCAAACAATTCATTTCAAGGCCTAATTTTTTTTTTTGGTGCCAAATGTTGTATATAAATATATTCATTACAAAAATGAGCATAATCAATTATAATTTCAACATTAACCCTATGTTATTTGGTCTTCACTTTCTAATTGTACCACATAATGAATTGATAAAATATTAGTAAGATGTTGGTTTTGTTTCTGGATGACATTATTATCTATTAGTGGAATAGCCTTGATTTGAAAAAAAAAAAAAAAAACTGATTCTTAAACCACCTTGCCATAGCCTTGGTTGAAATTACTGTACCCTCTATTTAAGAAGTTACCACCAAGACCAATAATATGGAAAATGCACAAGTAACATTAGATTGAGACTCATTTTTTTTCATTCCTATGCTTGACTTCCTATGGTAAGTAAATAACGTTACTCATAAATCAATTTCAATTAATCTTATAATATATTATGAAAAGTAATATTTTGTAACTATATGAATAATAAATTATGTAACAACCAAGATAGTATGTTGAAGAATAAATTATTAAAAATGTAATTTTATATTATTAACATTTCAGGTCATGGTCATGGTCAGAGGCTCAACCCAATCCATCAAAACCTTTATAAAAAATAAATTAATATTATTCTCTCTCATTCAAGCTTGGTCAATTTATGAAAAAATTAATTTTATTTTAATAACTAGCCTAATCCAACCTAGCCCAATCAGCAAATCCTCCACTTTTACCCAAAATGGCCCTAGCCCAACCCCATCTAACTCCACTTAGTACCAATAGGTTATCGATGACCACTAATTAATAAATTAATTAAAAATAAAAACTCAGGTGTCAAGGAAAGGAAAAGGAGGGCATCTCAAGCAGCAATAATTGATGAAATAATTTGTAAATAGGCTTATTATCTCAAATATTGACGAAATGATGTTTATATTCTCATTTTTAAATTTGATAGACATAACTCTTTGTTTTGCGGTGAAAACTTAACCTTGTTGCAAAACTCAATTCGAGTTTTAACATCCCACTTGATGGAGGTGACAATGACATCTTCAGATTTAACATGCCCTGTATACCCGAGCATTTCTTTGAAGCCAAATATGGTAAACAGTAGCAGCCATGCCCAGTTTACATAATACAGCTTCAGCAAAGTAGTGTGAATTTAACTTTGTGCATGTGGTAGCAATTATATGGCAATATCACTTTTATGATGATGGAAGACGGGAAATTGGCATGAGAACAGAAAGGGTTGACTCTGTTTTTAAATCAACAAATTACAATTGATCAAGGCCCAAATCTGTAAACAAAAATTAGTCAGAACAAGACAAGCTTACCCAAAATCAAGACCCATATCCGCTGACAAACAATTAACTGGTCAAAACAACACAAGCTTACCCAAAATTAAGACCCAAATCTGTAAACAATTAATCAGTCAAACCAACAGAAGCTTAGTAGCTTACCCAAAATCTGCAAGTCAAGATCCAATTCAACACAAGGCCAATCTACCTTGGGTCTGTGGCTGGTGTTTGGTTTGGGGAGAAGAAAGTGATTTATGATTAAAAAAAAAAAAAAGTAAAAAACACTCTGGAAAAAATTCTCTCTCTCTCTCTCTCTCTCTCTCTTAATGCTACTCATCGAGTCTTAGCATAAATGAAGTCTGCTTCCAACAAAGGTATTCTCTTGTCTTTTGTGTCATTCAACCATCTTATGGCCCATTGTGGTTTTGATTGGTGTACATGCCCAACTACTCCAACTATCCCCGAAAATTAAATTTCTCTTGGAAGCCCAAGAAGCAAACTAGCACCTCTTGCTCCTCTACTTAAGCTAAATATTGTTCCATTGGCCTCTACCACATGTGAACTCATTTTGCTTCAATGGCTTCTCAGGGACCTTGTCATCATCCAAAATGTCCTTATGTGACTTTATTGTGACAACAAAGCAGCACTCCACATTACTAGTAATCACATCTTCTAAGAGTGCAAAAAACATATCAAGTTAGGTTGCTACCCCATTCGTAAAAAGATTTATGACAGAATAATCCAAACTTGTCATGTTGCTTCTATTGATCATGTTTCTGACATCGTCACTAAGCCTCTTGGTAAATATCAATTTCATCACCTTAGTGGCAAGTTGGGCATTCATGACATTTACGCTCTAATTTGGGGGGAAGTATTGGGAGATCCAAAGAGTATCTAGATCTCATCAACCAATATATCAAATATCTAACATCTCTTCCATTAAATCTCTTAATTTGTATTAAATCTATAAAATCTATTTCCTTTTCATTTTTTTCATCCTTATTGTCCTATATTATAAAGAGACCTAAAACAGTGCAATTGTATTTTTTTTTTTAAAATGAAGTGAATAAAAGAAAAGGACCCTTTGAGTGCTCTTTGTTTAGCAGTGAAAACTTCACCTTGTTGCAAAACTCGACTTGAGTTATAACATCCCACTTGATGGAGGTGACAATAGCATCTTCAGATTTAACATGCTCTCTATATACCCAAGCATTTATTTAAAGCTAAATATGGTAAACAATAGCAGCCATGCCCAGTTTACATAATACAGCCTTAGCAGTGTAGTGTGAATTTAACTTTGTGCACGCAGTAGCAATCACATGGCAATATCACTTTTATGATGAAGAAAGATAACAGGAAATTGGCATGAGAACACAAAAAGTTGTGTCTAGTTTTTCATCAACAAGTTTGAAATTACAACTGATCAAAGACCCAAATCCACAAACAATTAATCAGTCAAAACAACACAAGCTAAACCAAAAATCAAGACCCAAATCCGTAAACAAACAATTAATCAGTCAAAAAAAAAAAAAAAAAAAAACAAAAGCTTACCTAATATCAAGACCCAAATCCGCAAGTCAACACAAAGTCTGGTCTGTGGCTGGGGTTTGGGGAGAAGAAACACCGTGGAAGAAAATTCTCTCTCTCTCTCTCTCTCTCGGGTCTGCAACTGGGTTTTAGGTTTTTGGGAAGAAAGAAACTAGAAAGTAATTACTGAAAAGTGAAAAACTCACTGTGTAAGAACAAAAAAAGTTCGGTTTTCTTCTTTATTTTTTGATAAGCTAAAAAAGAGAAAAGAAGAAGACTTTTTCTTCTTCTTTTTTAAGACAAAGCTCACCGTTTTGTATTTTTCTTGAGAACTGAACTACCCGTTTAGTCCTCTAAGCGAGTTTGGCCTTTCAATACATGTGGGGGCTATTTGGTCTTTTTGGAAGTTCCTTTTATTGACTTTGCCATACACAGTGTCACAGACACTAACCTCACACAAGTAAACAAGACTCGACAGACTGTGAGAGAGAGAAGAAGAAGAAGAAGAAGAAAAAGGGTGTCAGTCCATTTTTAGCTCTCTCTGTAGAGCTTTCATTAGAGAAGGCAAAGGCTTAGACTTGTGTAAAAGCCTTTTTCTTTTTTCTTTTTTCATTGCTGTTCTTTTCATTACTAAGGGAATATTTCTGTCATATCTAAGGACATCCCATTTCATTCCTGTCCATTCTCTTACATTTTTTGTAGGATAATTGTAACTGTTGATTAAGGTGCTGAGAAATGAGAACTCAATGAAGTTGTTCTAATGGTCATATGTAATCTCCTTGATCTTGCTAGACGTAATGTAAATTGGTCTTTTGTTGTCTCTAAATTTTTTGTGGCATCTTTTCTTCGAATGCAATGTTGTTGTAGAGTAATGTTTTTCCAACTTTTTTTAGTTTGTCAATGTAAATGCTTGCAACCACTGATTACTGTACTGTTCAAAAGACTGTTGAACCTTCAATGTCAATCTGATTTCCAATACAATACCTGTAACTCTGGGAACTTCAAGCTCATATTGGTCAGGGGTTGAGAACGGAATTGAATCCTCAGTTGCTCAGTAGTAAAGCAGTTGGCTGTTAATTGACTGATCATAGGTTTTACTAGATATGTCTAACAAAATTTACTTTAGACCTCTTAATTTGTAATTTTGTTTATAAGCAAGAATTGGGAACTCCTTTGTCCTTTTCAGAATATGGCTTTCCCTTGTCCTACTATAGTTTGAGTTCAACAGAATTTGATGTAATGCAGTTTCTTCTCTCTAGAGTTAATTCAGATTTTTATCTCATTCGCTGGTGATTTATCTGAAGAATCCCACTGTTTACTTTGCAATTTTGGGAAGGTAATTGGGAAAACAAAGTGTAGTTTCGAGGGGTTGAGAGCTCAGTAGAAACCTTTTATTATTTTCAAAATTTAGTGCAATGCCTTCATGGTGTTGTTTGATTTCAACATGTCATGGTGTAGAAATCTAATTTACTAATAAGCCAGGTGTTCATGATGTCTCCTATAATTTTTTCCATTGGTAAGTTACACACAGTACCACCCACAACCTCACCTTCCACACCCTTCTAGGAGGAGGAAGTGTTATTTAAGCTAGAGCTCATTGGCGTCTCTCTCATTACCTTTGATGGAATGAGGGTTTTTTTATTCTCTTTGTTCACTTTTCTTTTTTATTTGTTGAGTCTACATAATATGCTATCGAATGTTAGTCAATTTCATCAAATACTAACATAATTTGTAAAAAAAAACAAATGTATATCTGCTTATGCATGTTTAGTACCCCTCAGTTAGTTATCTACTAAACTTTTTTTTTGTTAGTCTATGTTGTACATCTTTTAATTTCTGAATTTGTTGTCAATTGTTGCTTTGGAGATCGGATATGTTAAAACCCATTTCTCTTTCATTTATCTTTCCCTTGCGTGTATGTGTTTGTTTTTCAAAAAAAAAAAAATTGGGAAGGGTGTTGAAAGTGAAATTTCCTATTTGATGTTCTGCATTGTTCTTCCTTTTGTAGTCAAGATATTTACTTTACAGTTTATATGAAATGTTATGCCTACACATGAATTTCATCTATAACATGGTAATTAATTCTCCATCCGCTGTAGTTTTTTTTGGACATGCATGCACCTGCCGAGAAGCTGAGAAACAAAGACAAAGAAGCTAAGAATGTAAACCACAAACACTCATTGAGAGGCAGAGAAGCTGAGAATGTAAATGCACTTAAATTACATCAAAAAGCGTTCTTAATAGGCACTAAACTATAGAAACTATTACGCTCTCTACATAAACATAACTTTACAATGTAAATGCACTTAAATTACAGTAAAAGGAATTCTCAATATATCAACATTCTAAACATGTCCAACCACGCTTAATTTGTAGTTCTAATCGTACTACTCAAATCACAAACTTCAAACAAGTACATTGGATAGAGAATTACAAGTACATTCAGCAAAAACCAAAAAGTTAATTGTGCCGATACAACGTAGTCAATTTTCCTAAGATCGGTAGTCAGCACAACAAAAACGTCATCCATGGAAGCATGCCTGAAAAACGTAGACTAATCACGTTAGGAGACAAGATAGTAAACATTAGGTAAACATAGAATGAACAACAATTATTTAACCGATCCAAAATTTTTTGCCATCTTTCACCCACCTAATTTGGAACATGACTGCTTGTGGAAGCGCCATGAGATTGTGGACATTTTCTGCGGTTATGCCCGGAAGCATGACATAGTCCACATGTCTGCTTGGGTTGACTTTTTATCAAATCTGTGTCCTCCCTTCACCTTCCTGGTTCTCGATCCTTTTTCCTCACTCCATCCATCTCATTCCTTATTCTTGACTTCATTAGTCGACCTCTGGCCCGCAACAATGTTGGATTAGGCAACCACTTTGGCCCTATGGGATCCCTCCACAATGACTCTTACTTAGGAACCGTAAATGCATGTGAGTAAGTGTTTAGGGCATACTCCAAACTATAACATGGGTGAATATATGTGGTCGAATCAATCTTTAGCACATCACATACTCTAATTGCATGTGAACAAGGGATCTTAATGTTTTGCCATTTCCCATAACTGCATATTCTTTCCAGTAATCGAACTTCATAACTGTGGTTTCCCCCTCCAGTGTTACACATGTTGCGTGAAGTAACTACTTGATATATTGCATGTTCATTGCTAAATGCCCTGACATAGTGTTTCTCAGATTTACGCCTATTTTCCAACCACGTGGACATGGCATATGTACTCCATCTTTTACCCTCCAACAAATCATGAGTGATTTCTTTGTGCCAGTCGTGGAAATATGCAACAAGTTTGGACCAAGTGAACTCAACCATTGCGGCAATTGGAAGGCCCCATGCACCTTTTAGTACACCATTGAAGCACTCTAATATATTGGTTGTCATTGCCCTAAAACGTCTTCCACCATCATGTGACTGGGTCCACATATCCACAGACTCGCTCATTAGGTATGTGTATGGAAGTAATCTTTTTCTCTGCCATCCTTCCCCATCACCTTCTTGTTCTTCCTAATGGTCAATTTCCACCTGCTTAATGGACTCCATTATGGTATCAAATTTAACTGCTTGAGTAGCATATCTCGCTTTCAACGTCGCTGATTTTAGAGTTGAGTTCTGAAAATGTGTGTTGAAGTTGTTAGCAACATATTGAAGGCAATATCTATGAAATACCCGTGTTCTTCCATCTCTATCTCTAGGCTAGGCTGCAATGGCATTTTTGATACCAAGATGTCGGTCAAAAATTATGCAAATGTCTTCGTCAGGTATCATATCGCCAATCGTATCTCTGAGACATTGTAAAAACCACCTCCAACTGGACCTTGACTCACAATCCACAACAGCAAAGGCGAGAGGGAATACCTTGTTGTTAGCATCGGTTGCCATTACGACCAACAACTTTCTTTGATATTTACCATACAGATGGGTCCCATCAATACTGATAATCGGCTTGCAATATTTGAATCCATCGAAGCATGGATCGAAAGACCAAAACATAAAATACAAAAATATGGTGTCATTTACACTGGTGGGTGTGGTATGATAGGACACCTGGGTATTCGGATCTTGATCAATATATGCCATTAACAACTTATGCAACCTTTGGTAAGACTCTTCCTAATTCCCAAATATCTTCCCAATCGCCTTTTGTTTCGCATCCCATACCTTGTAGTAAAAAGGCTTATGGCCATCATATTTTGACTCTATCATAGATCTGAGATGCTTAATTGGGGTAGTGTGATCCTCACATAACTTCTTATGGATGTCTGATGCAATAAAATTACAATTCATCATTATACCATCATTTCGTACCCTAATTGATATACACATGCGAGGACTCACATACACGGTGACCATCCATAGTCTGTGGAGATTGGGCTTCATGACTGCCACGACATACCACTTGCATGACTCATCCATGCATTTCGCACAAAGTTTGACCTTTGTTGACTTACTGATCACAAAATGTTTGTTTTCCTTAAGGGCACAAATTGTTAATGCGCGCTTCACCTCCACTTCATTGGCAAAAGTCAATCTTTTACACAAATTCATCCCCTCTCTCCAAGTAGACACAAATGGTATCTCAATATTTAAAGGATCAACTATATTTTCCCAAGTATTTGCAGAAAATGACAAGGTAGAAGGTGCGTAGGCAGGGATTGTGTTCGTAATGTTTTGGACACTAATAACATTGTTTGCATCAAGTTCACTACGGTCAAATGTCTCATCGTCATCAATGTCTCTCTCAATGTCCCTTTCAAAGTCCCTTTGTTCAATCCTCTCTTCATACTCATCTCTATTGACAAAATCATCACCGTTAATGGCAATCTCATCAACATAGTCATCATCATCGTTGTCGTCGTCATCATCATCATGAACATCATCATCCTTTACATGTGTAAAATACTCATATTGAGCATCCAAAACTGTAACCTGTAAACTTATGGTTGTTTGTTGGATTTCCTCGATACCAACTTCTGCATGGAGCTCCAACTATATGTACAACTCAATACCATTTACTTCGAGTATTCTCTCCAACTTGTCAAACATGATCTTTACATGTTTGTCTGCTTCTATCGCCATATACTTGTAATTAATCTGGTGCTTCAGTACTTCATGTGGCATACGATAAGTAATTTGTATGTTATGCATAGCAAGATTCACACACAATTCTTCCATAACTATCATCTTCAATTCATCAAGGGTCTTCAACCTACGATCAATTTGGGTATAATAACACTTTATACCCAGCCCTTCAAATGGCAATCCCTTATTCACATTGGCATTTTTAAGCAGACCACCATGGTATAGGATTATATCAATTACAATCATTGTCAACCTGTTAGAGTCAAGTTACTATGTTAGTTAAAAAACATTTTATCTAGTCAAACTACACAAAGTACAAATTCCAATTCATTCAAAGAGCATGAATTTCATTACACATCCGTTACATATTTCATACCCAAATCCTTTTTCCGTCATGCTAAGACTACCCATTTCATACCCAATACCAAAAAAAAAAAAAAAAGTCAAAATCCTTGTAAAAGTATACAACATTTTATCTAATTACATACCCATAACATTTATATATCCATTTCATACCCAATACAAAAAAAGCCATTTCATTACACATTCAAAGGGCATGAATTACATACCCATTTCATTACAATTCATTCGAAGGGCATGAGTAAGTCACTTATTTCATTACATACCCATTTCATTACAATTCCTTCGAAGGGCATGAGTAAGTCACTCCTTTCATTACATACCTATTTCATACCCATTCAAAGGGCATGAATTACATACAGGGGCGGAGCCACCTTATACTGTAGGGGGGCCATGGCCCCCCCAAAAATGTTCAAAATTTTTTTTATAGTTGGTAAAAAATAGGCCCTAAAGAATTTTTGTCAGATTTGGCCCCTTCAAATGAAACCGATTGGCCCCTTCAAGTCTCCTTGATTCATTCAAATTTATTCAATTATGTTGACCTTTTGTTAGTCTTTCTCCATCTCTCCTCCCCCAACACGTCATCAGACAAGCCCAACTTGTATAATTTTTACTATTGGGCTATAGCTTCCTTTATAGAAGGTTATTACTTCACCTTTTCAATTTGCATATTCCATCTACCTCATCACTCACAGTGAAAGTGTTCCTTAATCTCTCTAGTCCTCCATTTCTTCTTCTCCTCATCATTTCTATTTTACATCAAATTCTATTCATTTTTATCTAAGTTGAATTTCAATTTCTATATATTTATATTATGGTTGATTTTTTTTTTTCTCCTTCTTATTTATTAATCCAATTGATAGTCTAATTCATTATTTATATTTAGTATTTCATACTAACATACTAAGACAACCATATTTAAGTAAGCTTTGGTATGACAAACACATCTAATACTAGATTAGATGCATAAATCTTCATAGTCCAATATATGGTACCACTAATTTTATTTGAAAAATCTCATACACATGCCAAAACTAACAATTTTGTCTGTGTTTGTCCAATAATGAGTGGGTCATACACAGATACATAGATACACACACATATCTCTTGTTAATCAATATGATCATTTGGTCTTGGCTGGCCCCCCCAAAGGAAAATTTCTAGCTCCGCCCCTGATTACATACCCATTTCATTACAATTCATTCACTACCCATTTCGTACCCAAAATGATGATGAATAAAGTCAAAATCCTTGTAAGATCATGATAAAGATAAGAGCCTAGAAATGATGAATAAATTTTGATAACAAAAACCATGCAAATAAATACTCAAAAAATTTACACTACCAAAACAAAGTTCTATAATTCACAATATTGGTATCTTAACTACATTATGTTAACTATCTACCAAATAAATAGTCAAACTCTTTAACCCACACCCAACAACAAATAATACCCAACTACAATGACAATCAAATAAGAAAACCCTTATCTGAGATATAAATTTTTTGAGAGGGAGGAGCAGTGACAGAGAGAGGCAATGTGGTGTGAGATCAAAGACAATATGGTGTGAGAAGTGTGAGAGTTATGGGTGAGTGAGTCAGTGAGTTACTGAGGAGTGTGAGGTTGAGTGTTAGAGGCTAAGTGTTATGGGTGAGAGAGTGTTGAGTGACTGATGTGTATCTGTGTTATGAAATTTTGCCTAGCAAAACTCGAGTCTATAAGACTTGAGATCCAAGTAAATTTTAATTAAATTTTGAGTCTTATAGACTCGATATCTATGTGGTATAATCGTTTTTCCCTAAGAAAATCGAGTCTTAAAGATGCAGTTTGATTTGTAGAACTCGAGTCTTTAAGACTCGAGATCTATGTGGCATTTTACTATCCAACTCATTAAGTACGAAGTGAGTCTTTGAGACTCGAGTTTTATATAGAACTCGAGTTTCTAATACTCGAGATGCTAGTTTGCTAAAACCTTTCAAACGTATGTTAACTCACTATATTGTCTGCCCTTACTATGCTAGTCCCCAAATATCCTCTATTTTTTTTATATATGTGTTGTGCAGACAACTACATTTAAGACCTATGCCATAAAAGTGCAGTGCAGTAGTAAGTACTAGGAAAATTTTAAGGGAGTCCCAAAACATGGAAAAATTGTGCTCTCTCCTCTCACATTTAAGGTAGACCTTATTATGAATTTAATGAGTGTACTCCAATATTACATTACATGTCTTGGACCATTCGCGCTGCTAGTTTTGGCTTCAAAGGACTTGCAAGAATACACTGCAGTGTTCTATAGAATATTCAAAGGTCAAAACAAATATGTGGTGCTTATGTGCAGTGACCAAAGCAGGTCTCCTCAATCTCTCTCTTTTTCAAGCCATCATCATCTTACCATTCAAAGATTTGAACACCATGTGTAAAAGTCTTGCCCACCAAAGTTTATTCAAACAATGCTGCCTCCATAGTGCCTTCTTTTTTTTCTTTTTTTTTCTCTGTATATATATATATATATATATATTTAATTATGGATCAATTCCAACATTACATTACATGTCAATAATTATGAAAAATATCGGGATTTGATATGAACAGAAAACAGACATCTGGGAGTGAGACTCCATATTATATTATTACATGGCAGGCAGCCCTCTACTTGTAAAAAATTGTTTAATTCTCACAAATGGTGTGTCAAAGGTCAGACCACTATAATCTTTAAGTATTTAGAATCTAAAATGATTCCCCTTTGAGTTTTCCCAACTCAACCACTCTTGACTGTTGACAACTTAACAATTTGGTCTAATCACTATCACCAAGTATCATTGCCCTCTTGTGCAGGACATATACTCCCCAGCTCTCCAAGTTCAATGACCCCAACATTAGAAAATTACGACACCAACGTTCACACACAGCTACTTATCCTGATTTGCAGGCCGGCCATTCCTTGTTCCATTATTATTTTAATAGTTGGACTCATTTTAAAAAATGCCAAGCCAAGCGCTTAAACATTCAAACGCACCTTAGCCACTTATCTTATACCTATAAGAATCTCTTGTTTTTATTTTTTCAACTTATAAACTAATATTTCATCTGTCACCTCAGGTCTTGCTCTGGCACAACTTGTCAATTATTGTTATTATCATCATTCCTCATATTTAATTTCCAATCTTTTGCCTTAATCAATAGGCCGGACAACACCGTACTACTTGCTTTGTTTGAATCTTTCTGCGAATATGACATTTTGTGTTTTTTCTATACTCCTCTTCAAACCCAAATTATCTATTTACTGCCTCTTTCTTGGAACTTGGAAGTGTTCAAAATAAAGACAGCCTATAGGGGTTCAAAATACTTTACACACAACCCTTTCTTTAAATGAATCTTAACGAACTACTATTAATTTTTCATCCCATGTAGGCAAGAAAAGAAATTTCCGAAATATATGATAATGGCAAGTGGTCCTTCATTTATTATGCAGCTAGAGTTGGTCCTTCATTTATTATGCAGCTAGAGTTATCTAATCTATATAAAAAATATCAGTAAGCTGGTTGGAAATCTGAGCAAGGGGTTGATAGTTGATACTGTCATAGGTTTGACTATTGAGTTTTTGCCTTTGTATTGGTTTCTTTTTTTAGTTGGTGTTATCAGATGGGCTTCATTTGAAACCCTTCAATCATTTTCTTACCCAGAAAAACTTTCTTCCAAGAATTCTGTGGCTTTGAAGCTTAATGGGTCAAAGCACTCAGCTGCTTCAGCTGCTTTTCATGCAATATTTGGTTATTGCAGTGACAGCCAACAATGCCATGGATGACAGTAAGTCCACTTTAATTACTATGTCCTTTTTCATCGTTTGTTAATCAAGTTTTTCATTAGGTTTCTTGCTTAGCACCTCTTGTTTCTCCTTAGCCATACAAATAAGAGAACAACAATACATTTTGCCTGTTATTTGGCCATTCATAAATCAACATTTCTGGTTTCTGTTCTTCTTCGTCCTCTTCTTCCTTTTTTTTTTTTTTTTTTTTTTTTTTTTTTTTTTTTTTTTTTTTTTCAGTCTCTCTTACACTAATTATGAACCAAATTTATTTGATTTCTGAGAGAACATGGAAAAAAAATTGGAATTTTGAGATTCAAAATTTCTACAATTTAATTATTTGAGCAGGCAGAAGAACTCATTCAATAAAGTGACCCTTGGACAATAATTTGATTAACTTGGGCTGAATTTTCTCTTAACATAAAAAACAAGCTATCGAGTTTTTTGTTTGTTTTTGGGAATTCTTTTTCCATATTTCTCCACAATACAGGGATGATTACTGTTTCTGTTAGTGATTATCAATGATCTCCAGAGTGAAAATTACAGATCATTGCTTTGGAGAGTTACCCTCTGTGCCTTTAAGGCATTAACTGCATATTGTAATATTGTGTATGGAAACCTCATCTTTAGGGGGCACAATTCTTTGGTAGTATTCAGTAGTTTGAATGACATTAGAGCTGTCAAGTCAAGTTTGATCCAAGTTACTCAGCCCTTGTTTTATTTTTTGGTTAATGATGATATGATGGTGTATTTAATGGCTTTGGTAAGGTTAATTCTCAGCACTTGGAACTGGGAAATACTTAGTCAACCCTGACAAGAAAATTAGCTCCTGTACAGTGCTTTCTTTTTTGTTATTTGGGTTGCTGAACATTACTTTCCCTTAAAGGAGATAAAGCTAGTCATAATCTTTCTCTTGGTTTATGTATATATTCAATATAATACTTGCATATGAGCTTTAGCTCAAATGACAAATCCTCATCCTATTAGAATGAGATGGAGGATGAGATTAAAAGTTCAAGATCCACTATGTACATGTGTGAGTGCAACTTTATCAATACAAATAACAATACTTTATCCTTGAATGGTTCTGTTTAAAAATTCTAATTGCTTTTTTTTTTTTTTTTCCCTTCTTTTTCTGGTGATTCAATCATTAAAACTATCTAACAATTTCTGGTGCAGATCTTGGTCTACTGTCTCTCAAGCATGAATTGCAGAACACACCAACATCTTGGGTAGGAGCTGATCCTTGTAGTGGCAGTTGGGAATTGATTAATTGCAATAATTCACGTGTGACCTCCATGTAATATGCACCCTTAAATACTTTTTTTTTTTTTTTAAAGGTTTCAATTCTGTACAGTTTTCATACTAATATGACTGTTCTTTATGTCAGAAAATTACTAAGCATGCGTTTGTCGGGGAAGCTAACTAGCGATATCTTCCTGTTGTCAGAGTTACAGTATTTGTACGTCATCTATTTGCACTTAGCCACTTCTTTTTGTCATGATAATATTAACGCATGCAAGTACTGAAAATCTACCATCTATTTTTGTAGATTTTCAGTACTCGCATGTATTAAGATTCAGTGCTCACATCCGAAGCAACAAATTTCTCATGTCAGGGGAGGCGCTCTTTATTTATGAGAAATGCATCCCAGAGACCAACCATTTCAAGGGATTATCATTATAACAATACTGACTCAGAAGTTTTATTTTGTTTTATTTCATAATTAGATTAATTCAATTACTCCATTATTTGATGCAGTATTCATTAGTCGCTTCTTCAGTTAGTCTTCTGTAAATTCATTCCTGATGATCAGCTTTTTTCGTATAGGGATCTATCTTACAACATTGGCATAACAGGACAACTTCCAAGTTCAATTGGGAGTTTAACTAAACTTGAAAACCTGTAAGATATTATCAATTGCTGTCAAAGGATTAGCTCATACTCAACTTGTGTTTTAGATCCCTACAATTAACCTGTTGCTTTTTCTGTACACTAGAAACTTGATTGGTTGCAGTTTCTCTGGCTTAATTCCAGACACAATAGGAAACCTAAAGCTGCTAAGAATTCTGTAAGACTTTTAACTTAGTATTCTTATCGTTTAAATGAATATCAAATGCAATGAAAGTACTTACAGCTCTTAAGCTTTCCTCCATTTAGTAGACAATGATTTTCCGGATAAAGGGTCTATTTTTTCTTCTAAATCACAATTTGAGGCTATATCTATTGCAGTTTCGCTTTTAGGCCAACATACACTGAATTCTGGAACTTTTCATTTGCTATGATTTGCAGATCTCTAAATAATAATAGCTTCAACGGACCAATTCCAGCTTCTATTGGTTCTCTTTCCCAACTTTTCTGGCTTGATCTCGCCAATAACCAGCTTGAAGGACACCTACCAGTTTCTAATGCGACTGCTCCTGGTCTTGATTTGCTACTTCATGCAAGACACTTGTATGTCATTTCTCTGTTTCAAGCTGATTACTTTGTGTTTTCCACTCAACGATGATCTAAAATATTTTCATCATCTACAGTCATCTGGAAAATAATAAGCTCTCAGGAAACATTCCACCTAAACTTTTCAACTCATCAATGAGTCTAATACATTTGTAAGTTCTATTGGTTTACTTTCAGCTAGGTAGCAAGCTTCAATAAAGACTGCATATTAATGATGTTTGAAATATATGTATAATGGACTCTCTTTGGTTCACGTCTTTGTTTTTAATTTTCTGAATTTTGCCTCTGCATCAATTTTTGCTCTAATGCTGTCAGCTTGAAGGTCTTGGACATGGAATCTAAGAAAAAAGCTTCATTTTGATATTCTCAATTGTATAGCAAAACACAGTCAATTTAGTCATACCTTCCTACTGCCGTTGTATATGTTTCTTCCAGGATTCTTCGAAGCAATAAACTCACTGGCAGGATTCCAAGGACCCTTGGACTTGTGCAGACTTTGGAGGTGATGTGAGTATCTAGCTCACATAATCAAGTGATTTCAGACCAAGATTGTTGCTAGCTGTGAACTTCTTTCTAGTTATTGTACTGAATATCTTGTTTTCATTACAGCCGCTTAGATGGGAATTCAATAATAGGACCCGTGCCTTCGAACCTCAGAAATCTTGTAAATGTTGGCGGACTGTAAGCAAAAAATACTGACACACCAAATGCAGCATTTATACTCGTTTAATGAAATTATTTATTTCATCTTATGTGGGAATTTTCACTTTACAAAGAGAGCTTTTGGTGCTCTGTTTTCAGGTACTTGTCCAACAATAACCTGTCTGGTCCGATTCCCAACCTTACTGGCATGAATTCCCTCAACTATTTGTAAGCTGCGTTAATATTACTTGAGATTGAATTTAAATTGTGGTGCAGGGGTTAATGAGCATTGTCAGACCATTATAACTGATGATAAAAACTTTAACCTCCAAAATAGATACTGTTTGCCAGAGTCCTATTTCTATGGTCACTATATTTAACATAATTTCTATCATTTATTTTGTTTAGACTATAAGTGTAATCTGTAGGGATATGAGCAACAATAGTTTTGATGGATCTGAAATTCCTCCATGGTTTTCAACCTTGAGTCCTTGACCTCCTTGTAAATTTCACCCCTTCCTCGTGCTACCCACACTCAAAATCCCCCCCCCCCCCCCCACCTTATACCTCAAATGAATAGTCAAATTACACAATCCTCACAATCACTTATACCCAAGATCCATCTACTAATACCTGATGTGGGACTCAGCACACATCCGCACAATCCACACTCAAAACAATCCAATCCAATCTAATCAAATCCGCACAATTTGAAGTATCACAGTATACACACACATATATATACATATATATGTATGTATGTATGTATGTATGTATGTATAAACACATTTTTGAGATCATCCTGCTTTGTCTAATATATCATTGTTTATATTAGACCTTATGATGTCTTCTCTTAAAATTTACCATTCTTTGATCCCCTTGTTTAAGTACAATGTGTCCTTGCCAGTGCAGTCATTAGTCCTTGCTGCGTGTTTGGATGAACTAAAGACAACTTGGCCTACTTTGTTCTCATGTGTAGCGAATTCTAATTTATGGCAAATTAGTAGATTTTGATTATATCATATATCATCTGCTGCACATATTTCTCAAACAATACCCATTACTATTTTGATGTAGGACAATGAACTTTAAAAATGGGACTTTGTGTTTGAGAACAAAGAGAAGAATAAAAAAATGGATAGGACCTAGGATTTGGCACTTAGGGTTTACTTGGAATCAACACCAAGTGATGAAAACTGTGAAATTGAATCCAAGAATCACCACCAAGAGTTGCATGGAGTCAACATCAAGCATTCAAGAATGATAGGAGCTTAGGAATCAGCACCTGTGCTTTCTTGGAATCACCTCCAAGCATTGGGGGAAAAAAAAACTTCAAAACCAAATTTCATTAATCCATGATCAACTATCTATAATAATGAACTTTGGCTGTTTCTAAATAGTGTTCTCACGTTACATTAAACATGAAAAGAAAATAAACTCATAATGAGATTACGTAATGGGGAATTAAAATCAAATGGCAATCAAATATCTCTAAAAGCATCAATCAATATCAAACATGATCAATCAGGTCCAACAAAATCAATAGCACGAATAGAATCAATCTGGTGTTTGCACAACTCATGGACATGATTTTGCTAGTCTTATATTGTATAAAGGATGGCTGCCTGATGGTCTGCTTCTAAATTTCATTGGGTTCAATAGTTAAGTGTTGAGAACGAACCTTTCCAGAAAAAGCTATTGGCTCCGTCAATAGCTTTAAACTCTTTGCACAAAAGCATCTAGATTCTTTTCAATTGATAGATTATTGAAGTGAAACATTTAGTTGGATTTCTGTTAATACCTTACCATCAATAGCATATATTCTGGTCATTCTTTTTGTGTTGTTTACACTTCCAGTCTTCCATCTCCTTGTAATTTTGACTTAGTGGGTCCCATATCTGGTCTTGTCAATTAAGTTCTCAAGACAGACCATAATGCTTCTTGTGCAAGAATTTGGGTTTGTTAGGGTATATTTAAGAGTTTTCATTGTCAACCTAAAGCATCCATCTTCTGGCTTGGGAATGGTCGTATGGCCCTGCATGTGAAATTGATGGTGCTCTTCTCTCTCTCTCTCAGGTTTGCATGTGTGTGTGAATGTATTCAGGAAATTTTCAAACAGGGAAAAGGTTTAAATTCTTCATTATTGATTTCAACCTTTAAATCTTTTATTGGCAGAGAGATGGAAAACACGCAACTTCAAGGACAAGTTCCTGTTTCCTTATTCAGCCTTCCCAATTTACAGTCTGTGTGAGTATCAGCTTGAACTCAAGTAGCACTGATTTCAATGTGAAACAAACATAATTTCCATAGGTCCAAACACAATGAAATCTGTCTAGCTATACTCACACATAAAACTAAACAAATTATGTGACTGATCTGACATGTGGGGACAGATTATTAAAGAACAACCAGCTCAATGGTTTATTAGATATTGGCACCACCCATAGCGCCCAATTGCAACTCATTGATCTACAGAACAATTTGATTTCTGGGTACACAATTGCTGGAGGGTACAACAAGGAATTGATGTAAGCCATAATCAGTTACTTTGGTTGTTTATTTTTTAAATGCATTGTTGAAGAAATAACCATTTTGTCATTCATTGGAAGTCAAATATCCATGATATTTCTTTTTGGGTCCGATTAATATGTGTCCTAAGGACACACATTAACAAATCCATTTTTGGAAAAGTTTTATTGGAAATTGAAAAAGTTGTCAATTTTCGATAAACTTTTTCCAAAATTAGTTTACTATTGTGTGCCTTAAGGCCACACATTAATAAAATCCTTTCTTTTTAACTGATTTTAAAGGTCTGACATCATTGGGCTAATTGTCCTTTATTATCTGTAGACTTGTGGACAACCCAATTTGCGAGAAACTAAGTAGTTACTGCACAGTTTCCCAACCAAATAATGGCACATCATACTCGACTCCACCAAATAAATGTCAGCCTATTTCCTGCAGTTCAGGTCAAGTTTCCAGCCCCAACTGTTTATGCGCATATCCATACAGTGGACCTCTAGTTTTCAGAGCAACTTCCATCTCAGATTTGGGACACTTAGATTACTACACAGATCTTGAGGCGTATCTAATGCGATCTTTTCAGTCCCAAAAACTGCCTGTAAATTCAGTCTCCTTGAGTAACCCAATCAAAGACTTTTCTGAGGACTTTATAATAAGACTACAAATCTTCCCGTCTGGCCAAGGTTGTTTCAATCGAACAGAAGTTTCTCAGGTTGGGTTTGTGTTCAGCAATCAGAGTTTTAAGCCCCCACAAGGTTTTGGACCTTACTATTTTATACCTGATCATGTTCCATATGATTGCTATGCAGGTAACTTCAAATTCACGTTTAAATAGAAAGTAGTACTTCAATATTGGATTTGTCTTATTGTGATGCATCTCTAAAAACACAAATTGTCACAATGTTAGCTTGATATTATTATGACCAATCTCTCTCTCTTGCTCTCCCTCTTTCATGTCATTTTTTATGTTTCTACAGAAACCAAAAAGTCTTTGAGTATAGGCGTTATAATTGGAGCAGCAGTTGGTGGCACTGTCCTGCTTCTATTATTACTCCTTGTAGGGGTCTATGCTTTCCGCCAAAAGAGAAGAGCAGAAAGAGCTTCCGAGCAATTGAATCCTTTTTGTAAGATAGCTATGATGTAAACTTGGCACTTTAGAGCTGTTAATATTAAATTTTAAAGGTATATTTTCACTTTCATTCCATACAAATGCAGCACAGTGGGATCCAAATGGTGGCAGTGGTGGCATTCCTCAATTAAAAGGAGCAAGATGCTTCTCCTTTGAAGAGCTTAAGAAGTACACCAACAAGTTTTCTGAAGAAAATTCTATTGGATCTGGTGGTTATGGGAAGGTTTGATTATGACTACTCTTGTTAGTATATTAATAGTTTGCTTAATTTTTGAGAATTTATCAGAAGATTCTTCAAGTTCTATAACAAGAAATATTTTATATTCATGCATTTTGTTTTGTTCTTCTGGCACTTCAAATGCTTAATTTCCTTTCCAAAATTTTCCTTGTTCTCCCATTAATTTCTTTCTTGTTAATAAAAGCTTCTTAATCTTTTCACAATATTTCTGAACTATGCCTGTCTCAAAATAAAAACCAAATGTCTAATCTCTCAACATTTCTACAGGTTTATCGGGGGACTCTTCCCACTGGTCAACCGATTGCCATCAAACGAGCTCAGACAGAATCTTTGCAGGGTGGGCATGAGTTCAAAACTGAGATTGAACTTCTATCAAGGGTTCATCATAAGAATCTGGTTAGCCTTGTTGGTTTTTGTTTCGATCAAGGTGAACAAATGCTTGTATATGAGTATGTTCCAAATGGTACTTTGAAGGATAGCCTCTCAGGTACTTCCATCCAATGCCTCACCTCCTTTATATGAATTCTGGTACTGTTTGACACTTCATGTGCGTTACTTTATTAAAAAAAATATCATGGAACTCTTCTGTTTATTATCGTAGTTAAGTTGTAGAAAATGGTCATATTAGAGTGATATGGAAAGATTACAAGAATACCCCATGCTAATATAAAGAAATAACAAGGAAACTCCCAATACTCCCTCTCAAGCTAGAGCATACACATCAAACATGCCCAACCTTAGCCCATATTAATAGTAGAGTGATATAGCAAGAATACAAGAATACTCTTACATTAATGTAAATAATTGCCAGCTAATATAAGAAATAACAAGACTAACTCTAATAAGAATTTATACTGTACTCACCATTAAGGCACTAGTAGGGAGGCCATATTTCTTGTATCTACTTGCAAAAGAAATAAAGCAAACCACACAATAAGATGCAATTAATAAATCTGTTATATTTCAGCAGTGTTCATCCAGTGACAACCTCAGAGGATTCACCATCATTGTGTTATAATGCTTCCCTCACCTTCTGATTGCTTCTTTCCAGACAATGTAAATTAGCCTGTAGAGAATGCTAGTATAATTCTTCATAAAGATTAAATGAGGTAGCTGTTGCTTATGCAGGGAAGTCAGGAATTAAGTTGGATTGGATGAGGAGACTAAAAGTAGCCCTAGGTGCAGCAAGAGGGCTTGCCTATCTTCATGAACTTGCCAACCCTCCTATTATACACAGGGACATTAAATCAACCAACATTCTGCTTGATGAGCGCATAAATGCAAAAGTTGCTGATTTTGGTCTCTCTATACCTATGGGTGATGATGAAAAGGATCACATCACCACTCAAGTGAAGGGCACAATGGTTAGTGGAAAATCCTTTTAACCTCTACTATAGTAATTAATGCGTTTCTATAAAAATGAACAGGAAAATAAGAATGATGGAGGACAACTGTGGTTTATTATAAACTCAGTCAAAACATTTATTTGTGTTCTCTACCATGTGATTTGTAATGAGAAAATAAGCATTAGGAGCTTATAATCTAATTACATTTGGTAATGGAAGAATTGGATCAAGATGTTTGCAGAAAATTGTCCCGTCACCAAGTCTTTCTTCATAGGTAGCTTCTTACCATATCTTGTTGGACCATATAGTCATATGCATGTGTCTAGAATTTAAATTTTTCTTAACAAACAGCACAATTGATTTCCTATGACTAAGGATGTGAATTCAAGCCTTGAGTTCATTTTGAATTACATGGCATTGCATCAAATTCTAGCACTGAGAGTTGATTTTCTATTATGGTGTAGGGCTACTTGGATCCTGAGTATTACATGACCCAACAGTTGACTGAAAAGAGTGATGTATATAGTTATGGAGTGGTAATGTTGGAGCTGGTAACTGCAAGAATGCCAATTGAACGGGGGAAATACATTGTCAGAGTGGTGCAGATGGCAATGGATAAAACAAAAGTATCATACAACCTTCATGAAATTCTTGACCCCGCCATTGGTTTGCAAACATCACTGAAAGGATTAGAGAAGTTCGTGGACCTAGCAATGAGGTGTGTTGAAGAATCAGGAGCTAACAGGCCTGCAATGGGTGATGTGGTTAAAGAGATTGAGAACATAATGCAGATAGCTGGTTTGAACCCCAATGTTGAATCTACATCTACTTCAGACAGTTATGAGGTAAGTAAGGGGAATTCTGGCCATCCTTACTGCAATGAGACCTTTGAGTTTGAGTACAGTGTGGCTTTTCCAACTTCAAAGATAGAGCCTCATTGAGTGTGTGCTTTTTTACATTTTAAATGTTGAGCTACGTGCTTTATATTGGATAGGGGATGTTGTTTTCACATGGCAAAGAATCATAATTTGTAATTGAAATGGATGATATAATTTTATTTTTTTCCACTTTGATTCTTTGAAATGTTTAAACATTTCCTCCAAAATCTAAGCTCTTAATCTCAGCATGAAGTTTCAAACATCTCTATCCTCTTTGAGGATCTTCTTACTTCTAGAGGATTTGAGTGGTACTATACGGTAGGACTATGACTGTATTAGATTATACCAGTTAAGGGGAAAATTTTTAACCAATCTGCCATTAACAGGTTGGAAATTTTTGAAATAGCCACCAACCTACCAACCTCTAAAACCGGCTGGTCGGTTGAAAATTTTGACAGTTTCGACTTGGCAGATTGGGTGAGTTAGCTTTAGTTATATATAATATACTAAACTTTAAAAATTATTTTACTAATTACGGAGAAATTTAAGAAGTTATATTTCATCTATAAATCATTGGAAAAAATTTAGGAATTGACTCATGTTTCCATATATCAAAATACATAGGTCTTTAACTATGAGAACTTTCTAACTTCTTTCTTTAAAAAAAAAATGTTGGCTACTATATCTATGTCCCTATGTATGCTTATAAATATGTTGGAAAAGTATTATTCATTTTTCATATTAAAATGCATAAATAATGGAATAAAGCAAAAAAAAAACCTTAAATTTGATATGAGATCAAGTGTAAAAAGAGATGAATATATATCTAGGTAGGTTGGGTTGGGTTATGGCTGTTTAAAAAAGACTCAACCTGCCATCCAACTTGATCTACTACTTTAAAAGTTGAACTCATGCTAACTTACTTGAAAATTAATACACAGCCTCGTTATATGGGAAGTGGGCAGCTGACTAGCATGACATACATTCAATCATCATCATAAAAAATATATATATGTAATTATTTTTATAATTTATTGAAATTTGATTTAAATTATATACATTAAATTATAACTCAAAACATTTAAAATCAGGTTTCAACGTTACAAAACATCTCAAAGCATAACAATACAATAATTAAAGACCATAAACACTTCAAATCTTAAAATATAAATACTACAAATTCAATAATTCAACAGAAAAAGATATTAAAAAATCAAAGTTTAGAGACAAAAAATCATACTATATATATACATATATTAAATATATAATCAGGCTAAGGTCCCCAATATACCTAACCCGTCTTAACCTAATTCAAAGCAAATATTTAACCCTCATCCCATCTTTGTCTCATTTGCTACTAGGAATGAGTTTTAATTATCCCATTCAAAGTTGGGCAAGACTGGTGTCCATGTGATGAACAAAGTCTAGATAATTTCCTCCTTTCCACTTCGTGGCGGTTTATAAGACATATTATATTTAAAAATTTTACATGATTAATTTAAATATGAACAAAATTTAACTACAAAATTAGTTGTAGCGCCTAAGGATACAACCTTACTTAATATCGTTAACATTACTACATATTCTGAAAATTTAATTGTTGGATTGCATGTTCTTTAGAATCTTTACGCTATTAATACTCATGTCAAATTTTGTGTCAATCGAATATTATTTACTATATGACCTATAAGCTTATATTTTATGCATAATTTTAAATTACAAAAACTTGCAATTTAAATAATTTATTAATAACACAGCTATTGATCTTTAATTTTATAGAAATTTTGCAAGCATGTAAAATATAAGAAGAATATGTAATCTAATAGTAAATTTGTCAAAATTCACCTCTAATAAAAAGATGTTAAATAAGACTACATGTAGAAATCATGCGAGTAAAACACGACATGAATAATATCTTCAATAAGCATAGAGTGGGTCGAGGACAATAGCTCTATTGTGATTTGGGACAAACTTTTTGGGCGTGAGACGACGACCTTTAAAAAGTTTAAATGGGCATCCCTTTTTTTGGAATTAGAAAAGTTAGGTTTTGGATGGAGACACAAGGTCCCAAACAATTACAATTGACAGACAGAGAATGGAGCAATAAAAGAAAGCATTGATTAATTCAGAGAAGAAAGGGCAGTCATAGTGGACTCATTTTAAAGTAAGTAGGAGACGACGCGCAATTGGATACGAATGGATAATAAACGTATGAATATGAACACAAGACAAACCCCATGCAGTTCCAGTCATTGAGAGTTGTCTTTGTCTGATACATACATACATTAATTAATTGGAAACGGAAAAAGCTAAAGAGAAGAGGAGAGGCTAAAGCTAAAGCTAAAGGTGGAACTGGAAATTTGCCGTTTAATTTTTAACTTCCATCCTATTCGTGTAATTAGATATTAATTTCTGAGAAGAAGGTCCCCTATGCTATGTCTATATCTCCATTTAATAAGTTGCAGGCAACCTGTGGTCTCAAGGAGTTATCATTTATGATTTATTTATATATTTAAGTATACAAGTGTCTTTTTACAAAATGCCAGCACTTTAGTCAGTCAGTGGAAACTGGTAGTTGTGTTGTAATAATGTAATCACTACTTCTGCAACTTTGACTTTTTTTAGTATCAATCTTACCTCATATGGATTTACATAATTTATTATCATTCCTTATTCAATTCAGTGGCTTTGAACTTTGAAGCCAAATGGGTGGAAGAACAGGAACTCTGCTGCTGCTGCTGCTGCTGCTGCGGCTGCTGCTTTTCATGCAATATTTGGTTATAGCACTCACAGGCTCACAGCCAACGATGCTTCAAACGACGACTGTAAGTTCACTTCAATTGCTTTCTCCTTTTTCTTTCTTTGTTAATCATTTTTTCGTTGTTATCGTATGTGAATGAATTGCTGAGACAGAAACATGGCAAAGACTATAAATTGGATTTTTGATTCTTGAAACTTAATAATTTAATCATTCTCAACAAAACTGAAAAATACATTCAGTTTGGTGACCTTCGGACAATAATTTGACCCACCTGGGATGAATTTTCATTTGTTCTTTTTGTAGTAAGCAGAAGGAGAAAGAACAAAATTGTTCTAAATTGTACTGGCAAGGGCTTGGTACTCAGCCTCTGTCTATCTTTTGCAATTTCTGTACAATGAGGTGCTATACAAACTGTGTATATATATACACACACACGCACAAGAGTTTACCTATAGGATCCCTTGATTTTAGCACAATGAAGGGCTAACATGTTTACAACATGTGGTTCATGCGCGATATGCAATTCCTCCACAGCACACGGAGGGTTACTGCTTTTGTTAGGTGATTATCAATGATCTCCAGTGTGAAGTTATGGATCAGTGCCTTGGAGAGTTAGACTTTGTTCCATTAACTGCATATGACAATAGATTGACACACTCCCTCTTCTACAGGCACAGTGCTCATTTATCTGGTAGCACTCATAAGTTAGGATTTGATAGTGTTGTATAGTTTGATTCAAGTTACATAGCCCATGATATAATGGTTTAGGTATTTTTAGAGTTAATTTGCAGCACTTGGAATTGGAATGTACTCAGTCAACCTTGATAAGAAAATCATCTCTTGGATGGGGCTTTATTTTTGTTCTTTGGGTTGCTGAAATAACAGTAGATTGCAACCATGTCCCGAAAATTGCTTGCCTAAAATGGAATAAAGCTAGTCCTAATCCTCCTCTCAGTTTAGTACATATTCAAATATGATGCTTGCTAATGAACTCCACCTCAAATGGCACTTCCTTCTCCCATAATTACATGTGTAACTTATCATCCAAAAATATATATAATCCTTGTATAGTTTTATTTGACTATTCATACTGTTTCTATTCCACCACCCTTTTTGGTGATTCAATTATTAATACTGTTCTATAATTTTTGCTGCAGTTAAAGGTCTACTGTCTCTCCAGGATGAGTTGAAGAACACACCAAATTGGAAGGGTGTGCTGATCCTTGTGACAATTGGGAAGGGGTTAGGTGCACCAATTCGCGTGTGACCTCCTTGTAATTTCACCCTATATTTATTTTTTAAGGTTTTTATTTCTGTCCATTCTTTTTATTTATATATATATATATATTAATGTGACTGTTCTTTATTCCAGAATATTGACAAGCATGAATTTGATGGGGACACTATCTAGTGAGATCAGCCAGTTGTCTGAGTTGCAGACTTTGTAGGTCATTTATTTGCTTTTATTTGCACTTGGCTGCTTCTGTTTCATGGTAATCCACTTTAACTATTGTGTTGAGGAAAAACTTGGCTACCGTCTGTTTTCATAGGCTTTCAGTACTCAGATGTCTAAAGATTCAATGCTCAACAACATCTGAGGCAGTACATACCTCATGCCTGGGAGCCATTTATCTTTGACACATGCATCCCAGAAATCAACTATTTCATGGGATTATTATCATAAATATTGCGACTATGAAATTTTATTTTTTGTTTTATTTCACAAATAGATGAAGTGTGTGTTTGACAAAAATCAAAAAGTCAGCTTATTTTATAATTTAACTTATTTTTGCTACTAATTATGGTTTCTACTGCACTTTTTGGTACTATTTATGGATCTCACTGTACTATTTCAATTAACTTTTACCTTTATCTACAGTATATTCAGCAAAAACTTTTCAATTTTGGCAAAATCAGCGGATCCCAAACAGATCCAAAATTTCACAAATAGATGAAATCAATTACTCCATTATATGATGCAGCATTCACTAGTTGCTTCTTCAGTTAGTCATCTGCAAGTTCATTCCTAATTATCAGTTTTTTTTTTTACACAGGGATCTCTCTTACAACAAGAACATAACAGGACAACTTCCAAGTTCAATTGGGAATTTAATGAACCTAATAAGCCTTAAAAAATAGAAGTTAGTGATCATAAAATAAAAATAAATGAGCTACGAAAAATGGAATGAAATGCCAAAATACATTTTCTTTTTACATAGAGTAACAAATTAGTAAATTATTTATCGTCTCATTTATTATACTTTAATTATTTTTTCCCCTTTTTATTGAATACACCCACAAACAAATTATATATGATTTTAAAATTTGATCATCAAATTATAGAAATATCTTAATAAATCAAAGGAAAAAATCATCAAGATTATAATAACAAAAGCATCATCCAACAATAAAAATCTAGTAATTGAAAGACCAAAACTATGTATTATTGAATTGTAGTAACATATTAACTAAATAAGGAAAATGGATCGATAAAGGGCCAAGAAGGTACTTAACATTGCTCAACATGTAACAGAATACAAGGTAACACATTTCATAATCAATAGTAACTGCACCATCAGTTGGAATACTTTCAATCTCGGAATTAAAGGCACCAACAAACTCGGTATTTTAAAAATTACACCTATGACAACAACAAAGTCACCACAAGGGATTTGCGTTATAAAAATAAAATAAAATCATGTGATTGAATACTTCTATTGGCTATCTATTCTTTTTTTTTTTTTTTTTTTTTTTGATACGTATTGGCTATCTATTCTAGAATATGAAATATGTTAAAATTAATTTCTGTATTAATTACAATAGAATCAGCTTTTATAATTGACAAACAAACACATGAATATATGAGAAATCTCAGTTGACAATAACATTCCAATATATGCCATTTTTAATTTTAAACACATTTTACTAGAGATTAATCCATACACATAAAGATCCTAATAAAAAGCCCTACTTGTCCTACCTGCCCTCCATGACATACATAAATGGTTGAATCTAAGAGAATAGCACATTAACAGTTAAAACTCTGTAAAATTTTACACCAGACCATTATTCTAACAAATTCATTCCAAAATCTGCACATGTCAACTTAAACTGCTAAAAGTTATAACGAGTTTTTCATATTAGTAAAACAAGGGTGTTTACTATAAATAGTAAAACATAAGATTAAAAAAAAAAATGGTTTTGATAATTTCATTGTGGTATATAATAACACAACTTAATAAAATAAACAGCTATAGTAAAGATAAGAGTTTTAAAGTTTAATCAAATGAAAATATTTGACTAAATGTTTTATAAAAGTTTCAAGTTCACAGTATATATATATAGGATAAGCATAAGGTCAATCAAAATTCAATCAGACCATTATTCTAAGAGAATAGCACATTAACAGTTAAGACTCTGTAAAATTTGACACCAGACCATTATTCTAACAAATTCAAACAAAAATCTGCACATGTCAACTTAAATTGCAAAAAGTTATAACGAGTTTTTCATATTAGGGTCATGCTGCCGATAAAGATGTCTAGCACACTAAAAGCATATTGTGTTTTCCCCTCTCCATACCAACACAGCACACTCCAACTGCTACGTTATCAGACATAGCATTCTCCTTCTTAGGATACCACACAAAGAGAAACCATTCCCACCCAACAAGGAGGAATATATGTTCTACACAATCCTAATGTTTGCTTCCGCCAACACCTAGTCTACAGAGAAACACTTTTTGCAATGCCGTTTTGACAATTTGGTAATTGAAAAAAGCATAGACTGATAAATGTTAGTCATGTGTTATGTACTTTAAATTATACAAAACTAGTTGGTCATATGAAATCTGTATTATTAATAGACATTTATTATGATTGCATTTGTATATAAAACTATATATTTTAGCATTAATCGGGCATTTATTATAATTGTATTTGCATATTGTACTATATATTCAATTCTTTTTTTTTTTCTTTTTTCTTTTTTTCAGAACATTGTGAGTAAAAATTTCATAAGGTTAATCAAAAGTTGGAGCTAATGTTGCAAACTTTCATAAGGTTAATTAAAAGTTAATTTGCATCGGTTTTATATAAATTATTATAGATTATACATATATATATTTTTCAAAATACTTTTATATATATATATATATATATAAACTGTGAGCTTTTTATTTTATTTTATCTTTTTATTAAAAGAAAGCATATGTAATACAATATTACCGATGTTCCAAATGAAAGCCCACCAAGTTTGCAGCCTCCGTCATTGCAGTTCTCCAATTGTTCACCTTGTCTACGGGGCCATTCAGGAGTGCCTCCGCAAAAACTCCCTTCTGTTCTAGCACCACAGATTGAGACACATCATAGAAAATAGGCAGCACACTTTGGTTGAACACCCTTTTGCATTCCATTATCTTCACCAGCTCATCCAAGCACCAATCCGAAGTAGCATAGCTTTTCGAGAACACAACAACTGCAATCCTTGAAGTCTCAATTGCCTTCAACAACTCGGGTCCAATCTCTCCCCCTCTTGGGAGGTTTCTGTCATCTCTATAGGCAACAATCCTTTTACGGTCTAAAGCAGCGAAGAGATAGGCAGTAAAGCTTGAGCGGGTAACGGCTCCACGAAAACTAACAAAGACCTCGTATTCATATGTCAATGTTGGGGTTGATAAAGACAGATCAAAGTTTTGTGGGCCCTTGGAATGAGTCATGGTCGCAACGCACACAACTAATTGAGGTAAGACCAGTGCAATGCCTAAACTCAAGAGCAAAGCAGCTAGGACCGATAAGGATGGAGCAGAGGAACAAGCCATGGTTGCAAGACGCAGAGGAGCAAAGGAGCAAGAACTGGTTATTTCTTTGGGATTTCTCTCTCTTCTTCTTTTCCTTAGCTTTCCAAGTTCTCACTTCCTTTTTTTTCTGTTTCTGCAAGAATGTAGTGTGAATTTTTTTAGATGAATTAGAGAAAATTCATTACTAAAGAAAAATGAATACAAGTTCTGCAACTCAGTGCAACTGTGCACCACACGAACAACAGCAAACCACAAGGCAGTACAGGACAGCAGAATAGCAGATCCTCTCGTACACTGCACAACCAGTGCAAATAGCAGCAATATAAAATATCAAAGAAGAACTACAAAGAAATTTCAAAAAAAACCCAACAGCAAATCATCTTCAGTTCTTGAAAACTTTAGAAGACGTGCTCCAATTTGGACATAAGTCTTTGTTTTGCAGTGAAAACTTCACCTTGTTGCAAAACTCAATTCGAGTTTTAACATCCCACTTGATGGAGGTGACAATGACATCTTCAGATTTAACATGCCCTTTATACCCAAGAATTTCTTTGAAGCCAAATATGGTAAACAGTAGCAGCCATGCCCAGTTTACATAATACAGCTTCAGCAAAGTAGTGTGAATTTAACTTTGTGCATGTGGTAGCAATTATATGGCAATATCACTTTTATGATAATGGAAGATAACAGGAAATTGGCATGAGAACAGAAAGGGTTGACTCTATTTTTTAATCAACAAATTACAATTGATCAAGGCCCAAATCTGTAAACAAAAATCAGTCAGAACAAGACAAGCTTACCCAAATCAAGAGTCAAGACCCATATCTGCTGACAAACAATTAATTGGTCAAAACAACACAAGCTTACCCAAAATTAAGACCCAAATCTGTAAACAATTAATCAGTCAAAACAACAGAAGCTTAGTAGCTTACCCAAAATTAAGACCAAAATCTGCAAGTCAAGATCCAATTCAACACAAGGCCGATCTACCTCGGGTCTGTGGCTGGTGTTTGGTTTGGGGAGAAGAAAGTGATTTATGATTATAAAAAAAAAGTAAAAAACACTCTGGAAAAAATTCTCTCTCTCATAATGCTACTCATCGAGTCTTAGCATAAATGAAGTCTGCTTCCAACAAAGGTATTCTCTTGTCTTTTGTGTCATTCAACCATCTTATGGCCTATTGTGGTTTTGATTGGTGTACATGCCCAATTACTCCATCTATCCAAATTTCTCTTGGACGACCAAGAAGCAAGCTAGTACCTCTTGCTCCTCTGCTTAAGCTAAATATTGTTCCATTGGCCTCTACCACATGTGAACTCATTTTGCTTCAATGGCTTCTCAGGGACCTTGGCATCATCCAAAATGTCCTTATGTGACTTTATTGTGACAACAAAGCAGCACTCCACATTACTAGTAATCACATCTTCTAAGAGTGCAAAAAACATATCATGTTAGGTTGCTACCCCATTCATAAAAAGATTTATGACGGACTAATCCAAACTTATCATGTTGCTTCTATTGATCATGTTTCTGAAATCGTCACTAAGCCTCTTGGTAAATATCAATTTCATCGCCTTAGTGGCAAGTTAGGCATTCATGACATTTACGCTCTAATTTGGGGGGAAGTATTGGGAGATCCAAAGAGTATCTAGATCTCATCAACCAATATACCAAATATTTCCTAATTAATTTTTTTGACTTATTAAAATCAAACCTTTTGATTTGTAGTACTTTTTTTTTTTGTTACCACTAAAAACCACTAAAATCCCTCATTGATATTACGTAATCAAATATCTAACATCTTTCCATTAAATCTCTTAATTTGTATTAAATCTATAAAATCCATTTCCTTTTCTCTTTTTTTTCATCCTTATTGTTCTATATTACAAAGAGACCTAAAACAGTGTATTTGTATTTAAAAAAAAAAAATTGAAGTGAATAAAAGAAAAGGACCCTTTGAGTGCTCTTTGTTTAGCAGTGAAAACTTCACCTTGTTGCAAAACTCGACTTGAGTTATAACATCCCACTTGATGGAGGTGACAATAGCACTTCAGATTTAACATGCTCTCTATATACCCAAGCATTTATTTAAAGCTAAATATGGTAAACAATAGCAGCCATGCCCAGTTTACATAATACAGCCTTAGCAGTGTAGTGTGAATTTAACTTTGTGCACGCAGTAGCAATCACATGGCAATATCACTTTTATGATGAAGAAAGATAACAGGAAATTGGCATGAGAACACAAAAAGTTGTGTCTAGTATTTCATCAACAAGTTTGAAATTACAACTGATCAAAGACCCAAATCCACAAACAATTAATCAGTCAAAACAACACAAGCTTAACCAAAAATCAAGACCCAAATCCGTAAACAAACAATTAATCAGTCAAAAAAAAAAAACAGAAGCTTACCCAATATCAAGACCGCAGGTTTATGATTAAAAAAATCAAAATAAAAAACACCGTGGAAGAAAATTCTCTCTCTCTCTCTCTGGGGTCTGTAACTGGGTTTTAGGTTTTTGGGAAGAAAGAAACTAGAAAGTAATTACTGAAAAGTGAGAAACCACTGTGGGAGAACAAAAAAGTTTGGTTTTCTTCTTTATTTTTTGATAAGCTAAAAAAAAAAAAAAAGAAGAAGACTTTTTCTTCTTCTTTTTTAAGACAAAACTCACCGTTTTGTATTTTGGTTGAGAACTGAACTACCCGTTTAGTCCTCTAAGCGAGTTTGGCCTTTCAATACATGTGGGGGCTATTTGGTCTTTTTAAAAGTTCCTTTTATTGACTTTGGCATACACAGTGTCACAGACATTTAAATGCAAGTAAAAGAGTGTCAGTCCATTTTTAGCTCTCTCTGTAGAGCTTTCATTAGAGAAGGCAAAGGCTTTAGACTGGTGTAAAAGCCTTTTTCTTTTTCTTTTTTCATTGCTGTTCTTTTCATTACTAAGGGAATATTTCTGTCATATCTAAGGACATCCCATTTCATTCCTGTCCATTCTCTTACATTTTTTGTAGCATGTAGCAATGTTTCAGGAGTGGTAAGCTGAGCTAAACTGTTCATGTAGGATAATTGTAATTGTTGATTAAGGTGCTGAGAAATGAGAACTCAATGAAGTTGTTCTAATGGTCATATGTAATCTCCTTGATCTTGCTAGACGTGATGTAAATTGGTCTCTTGTTGTCTCTAAATTTTCTGTGGCATCTTTTCTTCTAATGCAATGTTGTTGTAGAGTAATGTTTTTCCAACTTTTTTTAGTTTGCCAATGTAAATGCTTGCAATCACTGATTACTGTAATGTTCAAAAGACTATTGAACTTTCAATGTCAATCTGATTTCCAATACAATACCTGTAACTCTGGGAACTTTCATATTGGTCAGGGGTTGAGAACGGAACTGAATCCTCAGTTGCTCAGTAGTAAAGCAGTTGGTTGTTAATTGATTGATCATAGGTTTTACTTTAGACCTCTTAATTTGTAATTTTGTTTATAAGCAAGAATTGGGAATGCTTTTGTCTTCTTCAGAAAATGGCTTTCCCTTGTCCTACTATAGTTTGAGTTCAACTGAATTTGATGTAATGCAGTTTCTTCTCTCTAGAGTTAATTCAGATTTTTATCTCATTTTTCCAGGATGAAATGGATGCTGTAAGAAGTCTTGATCTGTTATACAGAAGGGGCACGTCAGCTTTCTAACATTCACTGGTGATTTGTCTGAAGAATCCCACTATTTACTTTGCAATTTTGAGAAGGTAATTGGGAAAACAATAGTGTAGTTTTGAGGGGTTGAGAGCTCAGTAGAAACCTTTTAATATTTTCAAAATTTAGTGCAATGCCTTCATGGTGTTGTTTGATTTCAACATGTCATGGTATAGAAATCTAATTTACTAATCAGCCAGGTGTTCATGATGTCTCCTATAATTTTTTCCATTGGTAAGTTATGCACAGTACCACCCACAACCTCACCTTCCACACTTTTCTAGGAGGAGGAAATGTTATTTAAGCTAGAGCTCATTGGCGTCTCTCTCGTTACCTTCGATGGAATGAGGGTTTTTTTATTCTCTTTGTTCAGTTTTATTTTTTATTTGTTGAGTCTACATAATATGCTATCAAATGTTAGTCAATTTCATCAAATACTAACATAATCTGTAAAAAAAAAAAAAATGTATATCTGCTTATGCATGTTTAGTACCCCTCAGTTAGTTATCTACCAAACTTTTGTTTTTTGTTAGTCTATGTTATACATCTTTTAATTTCTGAATTTATTGTCAATTGTTGCTTTGGAGATCGGATATGTTAAAACCCCTTTCTCTTTCTCTTGCATGTGTGTGAGTTTGTTTCTTAAAAAAAAAAAAAAAATTGGGAAGGGTATTGAAAGTGAAATTTCCTATTTGATGTTCTGCATTGTTCTTCCTTTTGTAGTCAAGATATATACTTTACAGTTTATATGAAACGTTATGCCTACACATGAATTTCATCTATAACTCCTTTGTGAAATTCTCCATCCACTGCATGGTAATTAATACATGGAAAATATTTTATGTTAACTATTCATTCATATGTAATCAATGTTAGTGTTTGCTCTCATCCTAATCAAAATTTCCTTACTATTTATTTGAAGTTTTTTTTTTTTTTTTTTTTTTTTTTTTTTTTTTTTTATGCAGCACTTCTAATCCTAGTTCAGTGGTGTGATTGTCTTTCTTTTCCTTTATAAATCTAAATAGTTAAATATATGTTTCCATTTAAATGCCATATCTTTTTCAACCTACTCTATAAAGGCCATGAATTGCCTTTAGTTTAGGGTATCTGCTAACAAACTGTGTTTCTGGGGGCTCTGTTTATGGCTAAAAGTTATTAACAGTATTTCCTACATTGCCAAAAGTATATAAACCAATTTGGTTTTAGTTCCTTTACCTGGTTTAGCACTTCAAGCATAATAAAGTGGAATGGCACGGATCAAGTCCACTCTTGATTAGGCAATCTACAATGTCCTAGGCAGACCATGATAACTAAAGTTTTTGTTTACAAAATCTTCTATAGGTAAAGACTTTTTTTGTGATCAAATGGGCTAACTAGAGCTTTGATACCATACAAAATTGATGTAGTCACTTGTATTTCTCATTCACGGATGTCTACAAAGTTGACACTTCTTGTATGTTTTGGTGTTCTTGATTTTAAGAGGTAGTGTTAAATGGATACAACCTCGAATTGCTTTTATGATGGAATGGCCGGAGTTTGGTGAATGTACATAATTGGTAAAATTGTTCTTAATCTTTGCCATTTTCTTTTCTTTAACTTGTATTTTAAACACTTGAGGACATGACACTCGATGTTGACCCATGTATGATACTCATTGTGGTGGGACTTATAACTTTCAGTTTCATATACTTTAAACACGTTTAATGTCCTAATTAAAATACCATTGTAAGATTCATGAAGGAGCTCTACGTTGCAATATTGGATTCACGAGACCTTTACAAGATTGGGAGTTAGAGGCAATTGACACCTTTTTTAGGATTCACTGCACTTTAATCTTCTAGTTCTTGAATTATGAAGATGCAGTGTGTTGGAGGCTATCTAAGAAACGTGGTTTTGAGGTTTCTTCATTTTATGAGACTCTTGAAGCTCTTCATTGGTTGACTATCGATATTTTGAGAATAAAAGAGGAAAGAGTCTACATTGTGTCATGGCCAGAGAGTTTTAATTATTAACTCTGTATTTATTTGTGATGCATTGGATGATGACTCTGATTGAAGTGTTTGCTAGTTAAAAAGGGAGATCTCATTATCATGACCGTGGTGAGATTTTGCGGCTTACTCCTTTCTGTATTATGTGGACTAGCCTGGAGGGAGAGAAATGACTGTATTTGGTCAAGAGACCTGCTATTCTGCATAGTGTTTTTTTGGTTTAAATTCTTAGTTAATACTACTTTTTAATAATGAAACCAATAGAGACAAACATGGATGTTAAATATTATGATCTCACAAAGATATTATTATCTAGATGTGTCCTTACGCCTAGATTTTTGGGAGTAGTTTTGACTCATTGTGTTTATCACAAATCATTAACTCTAACATTGAGAACTCAAGTCCAATATGTAAACTTTTGGGCCTTTTCATTACATTGAGTTCTCAACTTCTACCGTTGACATAAGTGAATAGGTAAATGAAAGGGAAAGGAAATATTGTTTGAATCGCAATATTATTATTATTATTTTTGTGGGAGTTAGAATCATTAATTATTGGGTTAATTTCACTTGATCTATAGGAGAATCGTTAATCTCAATGTGAATTGAATAATATACAATAACAAACATAATAGTATTTTACAAATCTCGTGGCTCTAGTAAGTATAAGGTAGATTTTTTTTTTCCCCTTAAAATTATTGTTCACTATGATTTAGCGAGACACTAAAGTTTTTAGAGCCTAAAGAATAAAGCGTCTCTTGCACTTATCGTTAAAAATTAATCCTAGTTAATTCAAATATTGATGGAACAATTTTTCATATATTATCATATTTATATTTGAATATAAAATAGCATGTTTGTTGGTACAAAATAAGGTAAAAACATATATGCCCTTGTTTACGTTTATGTTTATGTTTTTTCTAAAAAAAAATGTTCATGTTACTTTTATTTAAATGTTATATTTAAAAAATAATTCTAATATGCCAAGTACACAATTCATGCCACAATCTAGCATCACCTAAACTAGTGCCTTTGCTATTGCTATATCCTAATAAGGGAAAATAAAATTAATTTTTTTTATTTGTGTTTTTTGTTTTTGTTTTACTCTTGTGTGCATTTTAAAAACTTTCAAAAATCTACTTGAATGATTATGTAGCTACATAACACAAAAATGTAGTAAAAAAATCACTATCTTTCAAGCAATACATTTTAGGGCCCAAATTTTTTTTTTTTTGGGTGCCAAATGTTGTATATAAATATATACATTACAAAAATTAGCATAATCTATTATAATTTCAGCATTAACCCTATGTTATTTGTTCTTCACTTTCTAATTGTACCACAAATTGATTTAATAAAATATCAGTAGGATGTTGGCTTTGTTACTGGATGACATTATTCTCCGTAAAAAAAAAAACAACCTTAATTTCATGAAAAACTTATCCTTAAGATAGCTCAAAATTAGTAGCAATTTCATTGACCACCTATCAAAGAAAGTTACCACTGAGCCCAATAAAATAGAAAGGTTTAAGTAAAATTTGATTGAGACTCATTTTTTTCATTCTTTTGGACTTCCTATGGTAAATAAATAACGGTACTCATAAATCAATTCTAATTTATCGTATAATATATTATGAAAAGTAATATTTTGTAACTATATATGTAAATAATAAATTATACAGCAACCAAGATAATATGTTGAAGAATAAATTATTAAAGATATAATTTTATATTATTAGCATTTCATGATCAGGGTAATGGTCATAGGCTCAACCCAGTCCATCAAAACCTTAAAAAGATAAATTAATATTATTCTCTTTCATTCAAGCCCAGCCAATTTATGAAAATATTATTTTTATTTTAATACCTAGCCTAACCCAACCCAGCCTAACCAACAGAACCTCCACTTTTACCCAAAATGGCCCCAGCCCAACCCCATCCAAAAAACAAAAAACTTAAATGATGATTATATTCCCATTTTAAAATTTGATTAAAAATAGTACATATTTAGTGGTAAAAAGAGTTAAAACATTTTTTTTTTTTAAGTTTATGTTTATGTTAATTTTACATAATAATATGTTTAAAAAATCGAAAATTTTATATACCCATGAAACTTTTAGATTTTTAATTACATGTGAAAAAAATAGTAAGTAATAGTTCATTAGACTACAAATAAAAGGAAAATAATTAAAATTAAAATTTGGACATGAAAAAATAAAACACATTTAATCACGCAGATGATTAGTGAAAGCTCAAATAGTGTGAAAACACTATTACTTGTTTAGACTCTCAATTTTAAATTACAACTTAATTACTTTTAATCTACTCAACTAAGTGCAGAATAAGAGTAATCAAGGCGCAATTAACTGGGACTACTTCCTAGTGCATAAGCATACATAATCAACAATTGAATGTAAAGTACAAGGAGTAAGGGAAGAAAGATGCAAAGACAGGGCAAAATGTGCAAATTCCCTTTTCGCGAGTTTCAACTTAAAACTTGATTTTTGGACAATTGAGTCATAACAAACTAAAAATTAAAAAAAAAAAAAAAAAATTGCTGGAACTCGAGCTCCACGAACTCAAGTTCCATGCAATTTTTTAAAACCCTGTAATGGCGTTTTAAATCCCTATAGTGGCATTTTAAAACATTTAAGTTTTTTCGTTAAGTTTGATTGCTCCATAAGGGGCCCTATAGTGGCGTTTTAACATGCAAGTTTTTTTCTTAAGTCTGATTGCTCTATTAGGGAGCCCTATAGTGGCGTTTTAAAACCCTATAGTGGTGTTTTAACATGCAAGTTTTTTTCATAAGTCTGATCGCTCTATTTAGGAGCCCTATAGTGGTGTTTTAAATACCTATAGTGGCGTTTTTTATGGAACTCAAGCTCCATGAACTCGAGGTCCATGCAGTTTTTTTGTTTTTTTTTTTTTAAGTTTTACTTATAGCGGAATTTCATGGAGGCCTATAGTGGCGTTTTTTATGGAACTCGAGTTCCATGCATTTTTTTTTTTTTTTTTTTTTTTTTTTTTTTTTTTTTTTTTAAGTTTGATCGCCCCATACTCAATTTTCTACAAATTGAGTTTTACATTGAAACTCGATTTTGAGAAAATCAAGTTACAAAAGAGGGGCATTTCCTTAATTAGTTTGGGAAAGAGGACAGAATGCTATATAATTTGCGCGAAAAGAGCATTTGCCCAGATTCCCCTGCAAAGACAAGATAGCACCGAGACGTGTTATCGAAGAGGAAACCAAAAAACGCGATGAAAAACCTCTTTGCAACCCTCCAAGTCGAAATGATCCACTAGTGAATAAGTTGGAGTACAAGGATACCAAAAGACTCTCCAAGCCTAATCTACCCAAAGTACTTAAGCCTTCCAAGCTCCAGCTACTAACAGACTTCTCAAAGTCTTGTCTTTACTAGTTTTTCGGATCCTGCAATATCACCCGATTGCATTCACCAAGCTTCACCGGCTTATTTTGGCAAATTCCCAATGTTTCCCAAACTCTAAATCTCTCTCTACACTCTGAATAGGTGTGTGTTGTGTTTAGATACAAATCTCCTCTCAAGGTATAACAATGAGAGCAGGAAAAGAGAAGAGACTACGAGGATTTCTCTATTGAGGATGGGTAACTCTCTCTAACAAGGTGGGTGTGTTGTAGAAACCTTTCTAGGGTTTTCTTCTGAATAGCCCCCCTTACAATTTTGTAGGTAATGGAGGTATATATAGTATGAGTGAAGGGTATAAGAGTCACACTTAAAATCTCAGCTGTCAGTGCATTTCACGGGTCATATTGCGAGTTGGCTAAGTCGCAAAACTCACTAACTCTTTAGCTTCCGGCATGTGCTCTTCATGTGATCTTCAACTGTCTTAATCAGATTTTCACCAACTTAATACTAAACCCATTACAATAAAATTTTACAAGATACAAGGAAATAAATTAATGCAATTAAAACACTTTTTTTCATGAAATAAAGCCAGCATAAATGTTATGTGAAAAACCATAACTTAACAATTAGTAACTATCGACATTTAATTGACGACATGCAATATTTTGTATTAGAAGTTTCACTTGTGTGGTTTAGAAAAGAAGTTTCATTTGTAAAAAAAAAGAAAAAAAAAGAATGAAATTGATGATATTAAGTTAGATTACATACCATTTTGCAAAATCAACAAGGTTATTTTGGATATCTCTTCATAAAACATACTAGCATGTAAGCGGCACTATGTGCGGCTACAATTCTACATATACTAAGATTTGTAGATCCGTTATCTAAAATAAATTGTAGATCATATGTTTAGCTATAGTATTTTAATATTTTTTGGTTGTATTTTTTATTTTAAATCTCTTTCTACTACAAAATTTAACTTAAACCATGATAATTTAATGCAATTTTGTGTGAGCACTTTTTAAAAATATTTTATCATACAGTTTCAAGGAGGTGTTTTGATCCTAAGTAACCTATATGTACTTAGAATTTGGTCAATTGCAAATATTTATAATTTTTTTGGGTAATAAAACGAAACTTATCAATTGCCCACATAGTGCTTCTAGCGTATTACATAGTGCATAAATGTAACATATTATCCCAAGATCAACCTTAAGGTGGTTTAGATCATAGGTATTTATACCCAAAAAAAAAAGAAAAAGAGTATAATAGGTGTATGATTGGTTTTTATTTATTTATTTATTATTTTATATGGTCCATTTAATATTGGAAAATTCATTTTTTTTTCAATGAATTAACTTGTCACAAAAATTAAAAATTAAAAATTAAAAATTTGACATGTACCGCAAAATTGGACCTTACTTTAAATCCAATTTAGAAACTAATTAGATTTTCTCTCAATTTTTTCTTTAAATATGTAAATGATTGGAGAAACACTAGCATTAATCCTATCATAAGCATCCAATACCATTTTCCAATTACAAGTACTTATGACACAAGAGTGCTACAAAATGTCATTTTATATATATGTTAAAGAACTAAAAATCCGATAACAAAATTATGAATTGTTTACTAGAACTTGGAACATATATACCTGTAACTTGAAACACTTGCACAAAACACATTAGACCCTTAAGGTAAAGCAAGTAATAAAGGGTAAACATAAAGTAACAAGTAAAATGCGATCAAATAAACATGATGTGAAACATATGAGCAACTTGATCAAATACATAACAGTCATATGGAAATGACTACAATGAACATATAGCAATGCAAATGATCATCCGAATAAGCAATCAATAAAGCACAAGGCATAAAGAATATATGCATGCCCAACATATAAACATGATGCGATGAGAACAACAAAGCATAAGTACTGATAGAAGCTCAAAGCACCATAAAGATATCAAGAAAACAAACATAATGTAAAACAAACAAAACAAGGTTTTCTTATAAAATATGTCTTCTCTCCCTTGGAATATGCATCTCCCCTATGGAATTTCTCCCCCTACGAATGTGCATGAGTCCAATAGACTCTTTAGTATACTCTCTTGTATATTCTCCCCCTTTTTGACATGAATAAACAAAGGGGTCAAGAAGAATGAGGGAAAGAAATGAAGATATGAACAAGGATAATAATGCATGAGGGTACAAGATAAATGACAAAATGAAGTTCAAACAAAAGACAAAACAACTTAAAAACTCAATGCTACAAAGCATAAAGTAAACATAACATGTTAAGGATGAGGAAACAAGATATAGACCAAGACATGACAAGGGCAACAAAGGTGTGTGCATGAGGTGACTATGTGCAATGCATGAACAATGCATGAGAAATGCACATATGGGACAAGGTGTGTAAAATACACAATCAATAAATCAAACATGTTCCTAATAAGGAAACATGAAAAACCCCAAAGTTTGGTACTCATCAGAATCCAAATGAGTGAGAAAATGCCTAAGAGACAATTCATCAAACACCTAGCATGCTCACTTGTGAAAAAAAAAAAAAAAAGAATGAAATTTATGATATTAAGTTAGATTACATACCATTTAGCAAAATCAATATGGTAATTTTGGACATCTCTTCAATAAAACAAACTAGCATGTAACCTGCACTATGTGCGGCTACAATTCTACATACACTAAGCTTTGTAGATCTGTTATCTAAAAAAATTTGTAGATCATATGTTTAGCTATAGTATTTGTAAGGGCAGTTTTTGGGGCCCAGGCCCAGCAAGCAAGCGATTCTGGCCCAAAAGACCCTCGACAATGAATTTGTAGAGAGTGGGACTCAGAGCTAGGTCTTGACAGAGTGGACGTGATTAATGGTGAACCATGCAACAAATGGAACGTGAGAATGTTTTGTTCAGTTTCATGAGATAACAGTCCATGGGGCTGCTTTAGTGTTCCTACCGCTCTCTTTTTAGAAAGTCTCTCTTTTTCTTCTTTCTTCTTTTATCTCATGGGGACTTTCTGCTCTTATATATCCTCCTTCAATTGATAATGACCTTACACTTGTTCACCATCTAGACCTCTACTTGAGTGCCTGTCCCAAAGGACATCCTCCTCCTTTTTCTGTGAGTTGCAATGGCCGAGATAATACTATTTTCCTGTCCAATCCACATTAATGCGGCTGGAAAAGTAGTTTCCTTGCATTTAATGCGGCAGTAGTGGTTGCTCCCTGCCCGTTTAGCATTTTCCTTCATTTAGAAGGATTCCTCACCATGGACAGGGCACGCGCTGGACGTCCATTTAGTGCGTCCGAGGAGACACTCCTCCTCGGACGACCCTTAAACAAACCCGGCCCGGCCCAACAGGATTGGGCTAAAAGTCTCCCGACCCTGTTTTCGCTTCCTGCCATGGCTGGGCTTCATCCTGGTCCTAAGGCCCACTGTTGACTGACAAAGCTTGCCCCCCACAGTATTTATATATTTTTAGGTTGTATTTTTTTTTTTAAATTGCTTTCTTCTACAATATTTAATATTTTAATATTTTTATTTTTATGTTTTTGCCCCTGAACACTTGTAAGGCTAAACCGTTAGCTAGGCTCGTTAGCCCACAATATATAAACAAAATAATTTGAGGGGTGTGGCATGGTGTGGGGGTAGACATGAGAGCCATGACTCGTGAGAGATGAAGACTTCGAGACAACACACCTAACTATTAGAATACTTAAAACTGTATTTATTTAAAAAAAAAAAAAAACACACACACACACACGTAGAAGAGAGAATGAAGTTAAATTTTTTCCTCATAAAAATTATAAAAATTGGGGAGCCCCTATTTTATTTATTCCAAAAGAGACTGTAGCCTTATTATACATTGATTATCGAGTGCTCAAAAATGTAACCTAACCATTAAGAACAGGTATCCACTTTAACACAAATACACACCACATAATTGCGTTAACTTAGACTTTTAATGTGTTTCTACCTTTTAAATTCAAGTAAAAACTACTTTTGTTTATTTGTTTTCGTTGTTTCTCAAGGCAGTTCCTCTTCAACCAAAAAGGCCGGGTCGGTCGGGTTAAAAGACCCGATCATACATAATACATACGTGGCGCCAATTCCAACTACTTTCCTCTCATTCATTCCTAAACGATAACAATCCATTCTTTCCCAACAATGGCTCTTTCCTCTTCCTTTCAAATTCCCCTCCATTTCTCTCCGCTTTTCCCTCCTCCTCTCACCACCACCGCCAGAAAACCCTCTCTCCTCCGCTGCTCAAACTCTTCTTCTCCCGAAAACGACAGTCGCACCGATCCTCCTCCTCCTCCTCCTCCTTCAAAGAAAGTACTCTCCGACCAGTCGTCGTGGGAAGCCAAAGACTCCGAAGGGAATGACTATCTCTACAGACTCGGCAAAGAGGCTGATAACATGAACATCGCCGTCGGCGCTAGAGCTGGCGTCATCGACGACCTCTTCGCCGGAAAATTTCTCGGCCGTGACTGTATGTATATTCAAATTTCCACCTCCTTTGTTTTTAATTAACGCCATGTTTGGTTTCCTCACTAATTGATTTCGATTCTTCTTTTTTTCTTTGGCAGCGGATATTGTTTTTGATTATCGTCAGAAAGTGACTAGGTCGTTTGAATACCTTCAAGGCGATTACTATATTGCTCCTATCTTCTTGGTAAATTGTATTTCATTTCCTTTTTCATAGTCAATTTGAATTGGTGTAATTTTACTTATCAACTGGCATGAGTTATTCTCTCGCTCTCTCTTATTATTATTTTAGAAATGTTATGTACACAACAAATCTAAGTGGCAAGCTGTCACTAATAACACTGTTAAGTAAAAAAGTAATTTTAATGGTTGTTCAAATTAGAATCAGTATCAACTTACTGTCTAGGATTTATTGTAAAAGTGATGCGGACATAGCAATGTAATAATAATAAAAAAAAAGCTAAAATATTGTTTTTCATCTCTAAACTTTAAAAAATTCATATTTTTGTCTCTAAGAAATTGAAAATGTTATACTTTTTGCCCTTCAACTTTAAAAAAGATCTTTTTTAATCCCAAAACTACTGGAAAATTTCCTTTTTGATTTTTTTGTGCCCTTTTTTTTTGAAGCTATTAATGAAAAAAAAAAGCTCTTTAAAAAGTTTTGGCAACAAACGAATCTTTTTAAAGTTTAGGGATGGAAAATGTAATTCATGCAAACATTAGGGATATAAGCAATATTTTAGCTTTTAAGAAAAAATTTATAGATCATGTAATGTAGGGGCACATGGTATTCTCTCAGTGCACGTTAGCTTTCTAACATATGCTGGTGATTTCTCTAAAGAATCTCACTGTTTACTTTGCGATTTTGGGAACGTAATTGGGAAGACAATAGTGTAGTTTTGAGGGGTTGAGAGCTCTGTTGAAACTTTTTATCATTTTCAAAATTTAGGGCAATGCCTTTATGGGCGTGTTTGATTTCAACATGTCATGTGGTAGAAATCTAGTTTACTAATCAGCCAGGTGTTCATGATGTCTCCCATAATTTTTTTTTTATTGTTAAGTTACACACAGTGCCACCCATTTAAGCTAGAGCTCATTGGCATCTCTATTATTAACTTCGATGGAATGAGAGCTTTTTGATTCTCTTTGTTCAGTTTTCTATTCTATTTGTTGAGTCTACATAATATGCTATCATAAGTTAGTCAAGTTCATCAAATACTCTGCATAATTTGTAAAAAAAATAAATGTGTATCTGCTTATGCATGTTTAGTACCCCTCAGTAAGTTATCTACCAAACATTTTTTATTGTTAGTCTATGTTGTACATCTTTTAATTTCTGAATTTATTGTCAATTGTTGCTTTGGGGATTGGATATGTTAATTTTGTTACTTATTTTTTTGAGGCTACTGCTTTTTTCTTTAACATGGCTTTTCTTTTTCTCAAGATATTTTGATTTGATTCCCTGTATCTGACCGATTATGACATGCATTATGTTTTTAAGTTTTTTCATTTGCTTTTCTTTTGACAGGATAAAGTTGGTAAGTTCTGTCTTCTGTGAAACTGGGCAAAGCTAAAAAAACTGTGATGAATCATGTTAAAGCTGTAAGGAAATTTGGTAAAAACGACTAAACTCTAGTCAGTTCCCACGCTAGATGCATTTTCTATGTTTGTTAACAGTCATGTCATTGTCTATTTAATATATATATATATATATATATAGATAGATAGATATAAATAAATTTTCTGTATAATAAAGTGGGGAGGGTGTTGAAAGTGAAATTTCCTATTTTATGTTTTGCATTGTTCTTCCTTTTGTAGTCAAGATATATACTTAATGGTTTATGTGACACGTTATGTCTATGCATGAATTTCATCTATAAGTGCTTTGTGAAATACTCCTTCCACTGCATTGGTAATTAATATATGGAAAATATTTTATGTTAACCATTCATTCAGATATAGTCAATGTTTGTGTTTGCTCCCATCCTAATCAAAATTTCCTTACTATTTATTTTAAGTTTTTATTTTTTTTGATGCAGCACTTCTATTCCTTGTTCAATGGTGTGATTGTCTTTCTTTTCCTTTATAAATCTAAATGGTTAAATGGATGTTTCCATTTAAATGCCATATCTTTTTCACCTACTCTATAAAGGCCATGAATTGCCTTAAGTTTAGGGTATCTACAAACAAACTCTGTTTCTTGGGGTTCTGTTTATGGTAAAAAGTTATTGACTAATGGTATTTCCTACATTGCCAAAAGTTATTTGTCCTTCACATTAGCAATTAGTATATCAACCAAGTTGATTTTAGTTCCTTAACCTGCTTTAGCACGTCAAGCATAATAAAATGGAATGGCATGGATCAACTCCATTCATGATTAGCAATCTGCAATGTCCTAGACAGACCATGCTAACTAAGGTTTTTGTTAACAAAATCTTCTATAGGTAAAGAAATATTTTTGATCAAATGGGCTAACTAGAGCTTTGGTACCATGCAAAATTGATGTAGTCTCTTGTATTTCTCATTCACAGATGTCTACAAAGCTGACACATGTATGTTTTGGTGTTCTTGATTTTAAGAGGTTGTGTTAAATGGATACAGTCTGGAATTACTTTTATGATGGAATGGCCGACAGTTTGGTGAATGTACATAATTGGTACAATTGTACTTACTCTTTGCCATTTTCTGTAACTTGTATTTTAAACTCTTGAGGACATGACACTCAATGTTGACCCATGTATGACACTCATTTTGGGACTTATAACTTTCATTTTCATATACTTTAAACATGTTTAATGTCCTAAATAAAATTCCATTGTAAGATTTGTGAAGGAGCTCTACATTGTAATGTTAGATTTGCGAGACCTTCACAAGATTGGGAGTTAGATGCAATTGACACCTTTTTTTGGATTCACTGCACTTTAAACTTCTAGCAAGTGAATTATGAAGATACAATGTGTTGGAGGCTATCTAAGAAATGTGGTTTTGAGCTTTCTTCATTTTATGAGACTCTTGAAGCCCTTTAGTGGTTGAATTCCATAAAGGAATATTTGGTATGCAGCGTAAAGTAGCCTTTTTGGATGTGGAGCTGCTTTGGGAAAGATTCTGACTATCAATATTTTGAGAATAAAAGAGGGAAGAGTCTACATTGTGTCATGGCCAGAGAGTTTTAATTATTAACTTTGTCTTTATTTGGGATGCATTGGGTGATGGTTGGACTCTGATTGAAGTGATTGCAAATTGGAAAGGGAGATCTCATGAGATTTGGGCCTACTCCTTTCTGTATTATGTGGACTACTTGGAGGGAGAGCAATGACTGTATTTGGTCAAGAGACCTGCTTTTTTACATAGTGTTTTTTGGTTTAAATTCTTAGTTAATAGTTTTTAAAATAATGAAACCAATAGAGACAAGCATGGATGTTATATATTATGATCTCACAAAGATATTAATATCTAGATGCACCCTTATGCCTAGATTTTTGTTAGTAGTTTTGACACCTTGTGTTTATCCCAAATTATCAACTCTAACATTGAGTTCTCAAGTCCAAGATGTTAACTTTTGGGCCTTTTCATTTACATTTGGTGCTAACCTGTCAAGTGTATGTGTCTAATTATTGTGTTTTTATGGTAGGATTACAAACTTGTTTTATTTTTATAGTCTCTTCTGCTTATGCAGCTTATCAAATCATTTTATTTAGATACGTTGAGACTTATGTTCTTTTGTATATGTTTTCCTGTTGATGCAGTAACACATATTGTCAAGAACTACATTGCTCATCTTCTCGATATCAAGATTCCTTTGATCCTTGGTAAGTACATCGATTTTTTCACTAGTTTGTGAAAGTTTCCCTTAATGAGAAAAAAAGTTTGGTAAATAATTATTTTATAAAATTCATTTATGGGTGCTTCCTATTGCAAGTGCTCTTCTTTATCATTTTTCTCTTTCTTAAAATGTAAAGACCAATAATGTTTTACTGGCAAGCTCATTCATACTTCTGTTAATTACTTTTTGGCCATTTGTTATGCTGTCTAACTTTTGCATGCCTTTTATACCATTATAGTCAAGAAACCTTTCAATGTTTGGAGTTTTAGTATGATAAGAGGAGTTCTATTTTACACCATATGTTTGTGATATTAATTTGAGATTGCTTAGCATGTTAAAGGAAGGGGGGGGGGGGGGGGGGGAATTATGCTCTTACGCTTGCATGGTTTTTATGGAACATCTTTTTTTTTTTGGAAATATGGTACAGGTATTTGGGGTGGAAAAGGGCAAGGGAAATCATTTCAGACTGAACTTGTATTCCAAGCCATGGGAATTGAGCCTGTAATTATGTCTGCTGGAGAGCTGGAATCTGAAAGAGCTGGTATGATGGGTTTCTTACACTTGTTTTTTCATGTCACTACCTTAGATGTAGCTCAAGTGGCCAAGGGTTACGCTAAGGTTGTGTTGGGTAGTTTCTGAGTTTGAGTTTTAACAAATGCTTATACGCATATATGTGTAGATAAATGGGATAAACTTTGCTCAGTGGAAGAATGCAATAAAGGCAGCTTCTGAGATAAACTCTTTAGTGATTAATGCAATAAAGGAAGCATTCAGAGATTTTTTGAATATACATGTTTTAGGGAATTATTTGAACAGTGCCATAATATCTACCTCCACCACCCTCCTTCAATGTTGGAAGAATGTCATTGAACTATACTTTAGATATTATTTATTGTTCAAAGATATCACTCATTATGTCCACCAATTCATAAAAACTGAATTTTGTAGTTCTTGGCTTTATTATCTGTAGATCTATTTAATTTGGATGGGATAAATATAGTCTTCCATAATATATATATATATAAAAAAAAAAATCCATTCACTCATAAATTTTATATTATTTATCATTCTAAGATATCATTCATTTGGTCCACACATCCATATATAAGTACTTTTTTGATAATTTATATAAACTGTACTTTTAATTCTTGGATTTGTGATCTGTTGATCTATTTGATTTGACTGGATCCGTAAATAGTCTTCCCATATATAACAATGGATGGTATCATATCAATCATGATAAGGTGATGCATTGTCATTCTTTATCTCATATGAATATAGATACATATATGTAGATGTATTATTTGTTGCTGGCCTTCTTTTGAAGCTAAAAGAAGAGGAAAAAAAGAAAACAAAAAGAAAAAGTGAAATGTATTTGTCACATGTAAAGTCATTATGCTTTTGTTATTGGTGTTTCCTTCAAAAATTAACTAGGCAGTTTTTTAGCTGTGGGTTAGTTTTAAGGTTCGAAAATGATTTCGTATGTATTTCCTTTTACTTAAATGAATGGTTCTATATTTTGATAGTTTTGAACAATAAATGGTGTTTATACATTTCTCTTGCAAATTCCTACAATTTGTCCTCTAGGTAACAAATATTGAGCTGTTGTATTCTGTGAGAGAGAATATTTTAACCTTTTTTATTTATTTATTTAATGTCAATCATAAATTAACTCTGTTTGAAATTTATTTTCAATTAACAGGAGAACCGGGAAGACTGATTCGCGAACGCTATAGAGCAGCTTCTCAAGTGGTCCAGAACCAAGTTAGAAGCTTTGCCACTTTCACTGTTGATATATGTATGTCTAGGGCTATGAAGCTGAATAGTGTTGTTTGATGTGATCTATTGTTCAATACTTGCCTTTCTTGTTTTCTTGTTGTGATGTTGTGATGTCCAAATGCATTTACCTCCTTTATTTGTTTAGAGCATAATGGGCCGGGATAAGATCCCTTCCAATTCCTCCAATTTTTATTTAAATCTAAGACACGTGGCATTCAAAAATCAAATAATACCATGTGTCACACATTAGGCTAAAAATAGGAGGGGATTGGAGGATTCTATTGGAGGCAATCCTTTCCATATTGGGCCTTGCTACTGAGAGTTAATTCAGATTATTAAGAAAAATAGTGGGAAAAAATGGAGAAAAGTATCAAGGGAGAAATGAAAGTGTTAGATGTAACTAGGGGAAACCCATCTCGAGACTGAAAAAAGCTAGCATGCCTTACATTCCTTCTCTAGTTCCTGTTGAATTCCAATCTTTATGATGCATTTGTTTGGAATATTAAAAAATAGGACTAGAAAAATCCGGTAATTCACACTTATCATTATCCATTAATAACATCATTAAAAAATAAACATTTTATTGCTATAATTATTAGACTATGGTTTCTCAAAAAAGAAAAGAAACAAGACTAGACTATGATTCATCATCATGACAATTTCTTATAGTTAAATTGAATGAAAATAAGTTTGGATTAATCTAGATTGAATAAATTTATAACTTACGGGGATGTTTGGCTGCTAGGAGTTTACATGGTTTCTTTCGGGCTTTGTTAGGTAAATGGCATCAGTGGATTGCCATGGAGAGGGGTAGTTTAGGGAGAAGGGTGGTAAGTCTGAAGTATAGAAAAAAAGTAAGGGAGGTGGACTCCTAGACGATGGGCTAAAGGAATAGGAACAAGTGGGAGTTTCCAATGACTTTTTAAGGCTGGAGATGGGGCTAAACTGCTGCCTTTTTTTTGGGGGGAGGGGGGTGGGGGCGGGGGGGAGGTGTGGATGTGTGGTGTGGTGTGGTGTGGTGAGGTGAGATGCAATAGTTCCCTTGATTTAGATCCTATTTCTTCTTGTAAGAGAGCAACTGTGGCTTTTGCATGGGATTGTTTGCTGCAACTTTAGACTTGCTTGGCTGGTGCGCTAGGGGGTTGAATCGATTAACACTCTTTTTTCTTTTACATGCTGTACAAGGGTATGGTGTTGAGACGGTGTAACACATAGGAACCAAGTAGGACTCTTATGTTTAAGGTCAAAACATATTATTAAGGAAAAATCATTAGAGATGTATGAGATACCCTAGTAAAGTTTCTTTCTTTGTGTAGACTGCAGCTTTGAGTTGTATTCTGAATATTGAGAATTGGTGAAGTGTAAAATGTTTATTATTGGATGGTCCTACTTGTCCAAAGGGATGAAGAGACTGTGGATCATTTACTTTTACGTTGTTCCATTATTAGTGCTCTTTAATTGTTGGATCATTTACATCATGTACTTTAGTCTAGTTGTCCTCTGCCTGAGGTATGAAATGTAAAGTTGGGAGGAGTTTGTTTGTTACATAGTTTTCATTTTTGCTTTATGTGGAGTATTTTGGTATGAAAAAATACATGGGCATTTCAGGGCATGAGAAATCCTTGGGAAAGACAAAAATTAGATTTCTAAGAGCTTTATTTTCTTAAGTTTAGCTGCATCATTGGCTAGTTGCTTTGGTTCTTTTAAGGATTTTATTATGCTCTAAACAATTGATTTGAGTTTTATTTTCCTTTTTTCCTCCCTTTTTCTTGAAAGGGTGGTTGCCCTTGGAATGCTCCCTCTGCATTTTGGTTGTCCCTTTTGCACATTTTAATCCTCTAACTTAATTTTTGATTGGTAATTTATACACACTCCGCATGGCTTACAAGAGGTGGAGGTCCCATTTGAGCTAAAGTTTATTGAAATTTAAAACTTTTAATTCTACCACTTTTCTAAAAAATAATTTTAATTTCATAATCAAATTATATGGGTTTTTGCTGTCCTTGTCAAAAATATGTTCCCAGTATATATAGTTTTCCTCTTTTGTTGTGTTCCATTAATTTGCTTATACAATCTAATGCGTTCAATGCCTAGATGCAGTCGTGATCCGCTTCTTTATTCATGTCGATACACAGATGGATGTTTTCCATGCTTTGTCCTGGTCTTCTCAAAGTTATCGTTGTAGTTTAGTTTCATTTTCCTGACTACTGCAGGGCAAGATGAGCTGCTTGATGATCAACGATATTGATGCTGGCCTCGGTAGATTTGGTGGGCTACTGTTTGATTGGACTAGAAAATCATAGTTGAAATATTTGGGAAAAAAGGGAAATCATATAATAGTCTTTGAATATTCCAACTCCCAATTTTCCTTTACATTTTTTATCAGTTCTTGTATTGGATCTTTGAAAAACTTATATCACTATAGTGAAAGTATGTTTCTGTTCTTATCTAGGAAACACTCAAATGACAGTCAACAATCAAATTGTTGTTGGAACTCTAATGAATCTAGCAGATAATCCTACAAGAGTGAGTATTGGACAAGATTGGCGGGAATCAGATTTCACAAATAGAATTCCCATCATTTTCACAGGGAATGATTTTTCAACTATATATGCACCCTTGATTCGTGATGGAAGGATGGAAAAGTTCTACTGGTATTGTGATTATTTTTTGAAGTGGTACTATGTTTTTTAATTTACTGGTTTGTTTTAAAATAAATTATATTAGCTTTTTTAATTTACTGGTTTTTTTTAAAATAAATTATATTAGCTACCTACGATTGGAAGGACATTTATTGATGACTAGCATGTTAAAACATGAAGCAAATCAACTTGGGAAATGTCCAGATTTTTTTTTTTTTTTTTGGGGGGGTGGGGGTGTGGGGGATCATTTTTTAAACAAGCTTAAAACTAAGGCTTGAGCTTGGCTTGTTTATAAATAAATACACATGAACGAGCTTTTTATCCGGTAAAAACCCGAACGTATCAACAAATTCCTCAATTTCTCCTATGTCAGTTCTTGTAGTGGTAATGCATGCTTTGGGCATATGGGTTTTGGTTTAAAGGGGAGATGGCAACTTCTTCCAGTTTTAGCTGGTTCGTGGGTCTTGTTCATGGCAGCAATTGGTTTGATTGGGTGGAAGCTTGGGAATTTTGATGGTGGTGTTGTGAGGTGGATTGGTGGCTGTTTTGGATTTTTACAGCTTTTTATAGGGCTGTGCATGGATCAATGTGCGTCTGTGTGTGTGTGTGGGTGGGTGTTTGATTCAGTTTAATTTTGCTGTCATTGTTGATATGCTGGTAGTGTTGTGTTGTGAGGCGTAGATGGTTTTGAGCTTTGGTAGGATGCGTCTAGTATTCAAATTTGAGGTATTGAAGTGTGCTTGAAGAATTGAAGGTGAACTGTGTTGGTGTGGCTTTCAGTATTGTGGTGAAATAGAGCAGTGATATTTGGTGATGAGATAATGGTGGATAAATCTTGGAATGGGGCTGAGGGTGAAATGTGAACATTTTCTTCTTTGTTTTTATTTATTTATAATTACTATATAATTTGAACTCACGGCGTCCACTCCATGATGATTGTTTTTTATCATTAGACCAAGACGCCAATTAGTTTTTGGGGTAAGCATGATTCAAACCCAGGTTCCTTACGCAAGGACATGAGACTTTACTAGTTGAGCCAACTGAAGCCCACATGTCATAACATTTTTTGACAAGAGGACTAATTTGAAAATTTTCTTAATTCTAAGGATTTTAAATTTCAAATTAGAACATCAGAGGATCAATTTGATTTTGACTTAAAATTAGGGGGGCGTTTTTGCATTTCCAACCCCCCCCCCCCCCCCCCCCCTTTTCTTTTGAAAAAGAGAAAGAAAACCTTGCTGCCTCAGAATATCATGTAACTGTAATCCAATTTGACATTCAATCTTTTCCAGCCTCTATTTTTAATCCCTTCGTTTACCTACTTTTGGTGACTGCAAATTACCAAGAAAGTGACCAAAATGCCCTCTTTGCTGTTGTCATACTTAAGTGATGTTATAAATTACTGTGTTCAGTTTATTTTTAATCAAATTTTATTGACTACTGGCAATGTAGTTGTAAATTTAGAACTCTGTTTATCGTGGAAGTAATGGAACTATGTTACCTAACCCTTCTCTGACATATTTTTTGTGAAACAGGCAGCCTAACCGCGAAGATATTGTGAACATTGTTCACCGGATGTACGAGAAAGATGGAATTCCTAAGGATGATGTTGTAAGAATTGTGGACGAATTTCCTAATCAAGGTAATTAGTCTGTTTTTCATGTCCTTTCTGGATAGTTTACTTCTGTGGATATTTATAATGTCGGAAGTCATGGGAATTTTGAAGGTAATCCTGTAACAATTACTTTGAATGCTATTATGGTATCTTACCAATATAGGCAATATGCTTGCATAGTTTCTTTACATTATGGTGAATATCATATTATCATTTTCACCATTACTGTGATTCTTCATATCAAACATTAAGTTGTGGGTTCTTGTGAAATTTGAATATTTTATTCTTTTTCATTTTACCATTTTATCTACTTTTAAGGTTTCTTTGTGGTAGTTTTGATGGTTATTGTCACATGATTGTATGTTCTATCACATTGTTTTGTTATGATAGTTACATGAAGAGAAAAAGTTAGATAAGGATATCTAATGGTGTTATGTTTCCTTATGTAATTAAATGTGCGCTTAATCAAATCAACATAGGGCCTAAGCAATTTCTTCCCTCAAGTATTTGGATCACTCCTTTATATATATCTATATGCTGCTGCTGTTGTGTTTAGGCTATTTTACACTTCTTGGACTTTAGCGTTTGCACGCATATTTGAGGCCCTTTTATTGTTCTCATCATTGATAAAAAGTTAAAATTTAAATTTGTACATATGTCTTGTAGGTTCCTTGCTTGCTGAACAGGAGTAAAAATGTATGATTTCATTATTTTTATTGTAGTGATATAAATTTATGTATTTGCTTTGGTGATTGGGCAGCTTTGGACTTTTATGGAGCTCTTAGGTCTCGAACTTATGATAGGTCAATCTCTAAGGTATGTTACATCCCGATTGAAATTGTGAGGGACTTTCTTGACTCATTTTGATTTTTTTTTATCTCTCTCTTTTTGTGTGTGTGCTTGTTGTTTTATATGACTTCTTGCACAAAGATTGTAAAATTCTATAGCCTTTTGACCTATTGAATTCAGTTGAATTTCTGTGAAAAGGGAACTATTTTCTATTTGGAATGTAGTTAGACACTACTTTACTCTGTATTTACAAATGTTTTATTGTTGACATATAATTTATGAGAATTAAAATGTGGTGAAAACAAATAAAATAAAATGAGTGACTTTATGAAGAGAAGGAGTTTGAGAGGTGCGCTCCATGTTAATTTCATTTTGGTCAGACACCTGGCAAGTAGGTATGATTGCCTACAGTTATCAATATATAGTTATCAGTCACTAGTAGTAATGTTTGTCTTTTGCTTGATGTCACCAATCTCTCACTTGAAGAAAGTCCTGTAGTGTTTGGTATATTTTCAACAGGATCAGTTTAATTTGCTTCTATTTAGGCCACTGCCTTTAAGTTGTTACTGCTTCTAAAACATTAATTTTTTTTATAATTATAATTTTTATAGGATCCCAGAAAATGGGCTGGATAAGGATCATATTCTGTCGTATTAACATCTTTTATCAAACTCAAACCTCTTCAACTATATAATGAGCCTATTTGGAAATATTCTATTCACTATTTTGTCCCTTTTTCTGCTACATGTGAATGACATTGTTCTGACAGACTGATCAGGAGGAAATACTTTTATCTTATAAAGTCATATTGGTTGGGATTTTCAATTGAAGGGTCTTGATTTATCAAAATATATTGTAGATATTAAGTTGGTAAAGTCAGTTCAGAATTAGTGCTTTTCATATTAATGCTTCTGGAGCTAGCATGATAACCTAGGTCTATCGGGTTGATATACTCAATTATGACTTAAACAGATGTGATTGGAAATTTGAGCCAGTTGTTAGCTAAATCTGGAAGTGACACGCCATGACACATTAGTTTGTTCATCAGTGACGATGTGCTCACAGAAGAATATACAGATACATGTAGAAAGACACTCATTTTGGGTCTTATCTTTTAAATAAACTTCTTTTTGGGATTACCTACTCTACATGCTCTGTTGGATCTTAAAGTTTGACTTGCCCTCCCGAATGAAATGAAACTCATGTTGGATAATTATGGGTCATGATTTTATGGTTTTAACGATCAACTATTACTTTTCACCATTCACCATTGACTAGAACGCCTTTAGAAATAAAGGAAAGGGAGGGGGAAAGTCGTTTTTTTTTTTTTTGGGGGGGGGGGGTGTGGGGGTGGTGGTGAGGGATTTAAGGGAGGTGTTATTCTGTATCACCTTGATATACAACACCCTATTCACATAGGGTTGCATCCCTCACTTTTGGGGTCCACCCCTATGTAAGTGGGGTGTTGTATATCCCTGTGAAACTCTCAACCAGGTGAGAATTTGATGTTTCCTGCTATCATGTGAGAACTTTTGCCATCATATAATGTAGTCCATTTTTAATGGTTTAAATATGAATTTCCCAGAAATGCTTTCTTTTATTTATTTGTTTATTTTGTGAAAGTTGGTGTTAACAAGTTATGCCCATTTTTTTATTTTATTTTCTTTACATTTTAGTGGATTGATGAAATTGGAGGCGTTCAAAAACTTGGGGACAAACTTCTCAGAAGAAAAAAGAATGAAGAACTTCCTGTATTCACTCCACCAAAGGTAAGCAATCAATCACAACTGTATTGCTGGCTTTTGAAATCAGCCTTTTTTTTAATAAAAATTTTGCAATCCTTTTATTATCGAAAAAGTTGTAGTTGATCAGTTTATTATTGGTATGGATTATTGAGCTAAGAGTTCATTCTGTTCTGACAAACTGAAGATTAAAAGACAGCATGCATATGCTAGAGCCCTATAAATGGATCTGAGAAAAAAAAAAATTATATAGAGGAGTGAAGCCTTATGCTTGGAGGGTTCTGGAGGATTTGTAAACCAGAGAGAGATGCCATATGCATGTGATGCTGCTATGATGCAGATTGGAAACATAATATTAACAGTTGCATGTAGGAAAGGAAAAGGGGCTACCTTTATGCCTCTCGGTATAGTTGTTTTGGTTGATACTAGGATGATGTCAGAAAAGGGTTTTGATGATAGAATGGAACTTATATCTCTTGTCTTCTTAGGTACATGCAACCATAATAGTAGTTGTCACAATCATGTTACTGTAGGTCCCAATATGTTTAGATATTGCAAATGCTACCTCTTGTCCTACCTGCGTTACAAGTGAAATTGTACTGTGTAAGAAATAAGACTTATGGATGTCTCGTGAATGAATTAAAAACACTGGGAATGATTGTTTCAATTGGTTTAATGATTTTTTTGTTGAAATGCCACTGAGCTTTCATCTTCAGGATATTATCAGTGGTAAATGATGATATCATAAAGTTATATAAAACTTCTTCAGAAAGTTCTGGTAACCAGAGCCACATGACTGTTTTACTGATTTCTTCCCTTTAAAGCATCTCTTCCTTTTTTTTTTTTTTCTTTTTTTTTTTTTCTCTCCCCACTTTGTATTGCTATTTATGTAATTATTATTTTTATTATTAGCACTGTTATAATTCGTAATTGTTACTTTTTGCTTCAAATGTCAATTGATTTTATCTAAAATTTGTGGTAAGTTGGGTTACATTGAGTTGCTTTTGCATGTGGTTGTACAGCAAAGGGTGGAGGCCTTACTCGAATCAGGGTATTCTCTTCTCAAAGAACAGCAGCTGATAATGGAGACAAGACTCTCAAAGGAATACATGAAGAACATGGATGACTAGAAAGTAGACTTTGTTGAATGTCTTCTGTTATACTACTACTTGGTGGATCCAATATTTCTGTGTTTGCATAAATGGAACTGTTAATAAAATTCATTATGTCGCCATCTCTATTATCGACCATCAGTACAGATTTATTGGTTTGTACAAATGCAAGACCACATCTTCAGCCCCATTAGTAATCAAATTGAATGTTGAATTTTATCACAATCCAGTGCAGGCCATGTTACATTCAATTATGACGCAACACCTATTTATAGCTTTTCTGAACCATATTGGCAGATTTGAACCACTCATTGCATTCCTAAATAAACTGGCAATATCATCCTAAAAGTATTGGTGTCATAAAAAATGGTGTTGGAAGTCACAGTAGTGTTTCTTCGGTATTCTGCATCAGGCTGAACTTTGTATAGTTTCAGAAGCCAAGGATGAAATTGGCCTCCTAAAAGGAATTTGTAGAGGACCCTTGGAAGTGTATACTGTGTGTAATGGTCTTGGGTTGAACTCAGTGCTGTGATATCCTTTACAAACTAGCCAAGAATTAATCTTTGATAAAGCTTCTGTACTATTTTACAGTGGTACAGAGAAACCAAATTAAATTTAAGGTAAAATTTTCATTTTTTGTTTTAAAAATTTGGGTTAAATTCCGTATTGGGTTCTCAACATTTAATCTTTGTTTCAAAATCATTCTTATACTTTAAAATGTAACAGTTTAGTCCTTATACGTCCTTATACATGACTGTTGGGAGCTCTTAAACATTTTAAAGGGAATACATGGCATGTCACAAGCTCCACGTCAGACTTCGGTTTCATAAATTTCATCTACTATGTTTGCATTTTTCATCTATAACATGATGGTTGGGAGCTTTTAAACATTTTAAATTATATCCACGATTTTGAAACCGTCAAAGTTTGAGGCCCAAATGTAGGTGAGATAGTTGGAGTTTGCAGTGGCTAATTAACAATTGATTATGACATCTGAAGCCTCATATGATCCTCACTTTGACTATGTTACAGGGACCATCTCACTAGAATTATTTGTTTTTAGTACAATCACAAGAAGTATTATTGGTGTCAGTCCATCATTCCCATTATCCAGCCCAGACATGATGTTGCACCATGACCACTGCTTCCACATAACACTGGTGGCTCCCCTTAGAATTCCCATTTTTATTAGAATTTTAATCTTCTAGGAAGTAACATAAATGAGGAAATAAATGAAAGGTCTGGGTGAAAGAGGACAATTGCACGACTGCATCATCTTCACAATAATTGGGGTAACAATATCAGTATGGGTTAGGGAGGGACACCATAGTTTGATTCTAGCTCATACTCTCACACTATGCATTGGTTGAAGACAAGAACAAGTGTACTTCAAAGGTCAATTTTGAGAATCAATACCCCAAAATGCGACAGATTATATGACGACACAGCTGAGGAAGGGAATGGGAGCATTATGGGCCCTTATGGGAAGAGAACAGACAAATACATTAATTATAGGATGTTGATATCCAAACTACAATGTTAGTTTATGGAGCCTAATAAATCACTACCAGCATTCACACTTTCACATTGACGTTTTTCTATTCAAAGTTCTTTTTTTATTTATTTTATACTTGGTTGGATATACATTATTTGGCTACGTAATGTATGCTCTTGGAATTTAGTTACCATTTGGTTGGTTTTTAATTCTTTTCAATCTTTCATATTCTTCTTCTTTTCTATATTTTATTTTATTTTTTGATTTCTTGTTGCAGTCTTCTTCGCTAAGTTAACTTTCTAGAATACGTGATGAAGCTAAAATGAGTCGTATAAATTAATTTAAAAGTTATAATAATGAGGGAAAGAAATTCAAACTTTGGTTCTTTTTATAAAAGAAAGTGAATAAGATAAAAGTTTACTTGTTGATTAAGAAGGACAATTTTGTCAAAAACGCACTTTCCTTTTTTCTTTTTCTTTTTCTCTCAAATTTGGGGAGATCAAGTTTTGGTGAGTCCGGAGAGAAAATAATTAGGCCCCACCACTTTTTTCTCCCTTCTCCTCTCCCAACCAAACACCCCTCCCACCTATTTTCCACTCATTTTTTTCCATCTTTCCCAAAATCATCCCAACCAAACATTCCTTAAACTCTTTGCAAGTCAAATATACTTTAACAAATAGGGTCATTTAGAGCACTTAAAATGAGAGTCATGAATACCATGATGCCTATTGAAATTAGTGAGTTTCCCAAGATGGTAAATGAAAAAATGCACAGTTTCCTGTTCTTAAAAAAAAAAAAAAAAAAATCTAAATTTATATCATGTTATTTGCGTTGTCAAGAGTGACGTAACCTCTTAATCATCCATTTAGATGTCTAACGTGGGAAATTTTTTCTAGAGAGGAATGGTGGGGTTTACAACTTTACATGATATTCTTTTCATCTTTTGAACATTTTTAGTGGTAAAGACAAACCAGATTGTCTACATTTTGTGGAATCCAATGCTTAAACTTGATCATGGGATTGTTTTCTACTCTCACTAACTCAAACTATGGCATCTAAACCCGTTATATATCTTTCAAAAGTTCTAATATGAGTGACCTTTTTCAGTCACTTGCAAGTGCAAAGAGCACAGTGGAAGAGAATATATAAAAAAGATTAGTTGCTTGTAAATGATAAAATAAGAAACAGCACTATAGATAGTTCTTATCTTGTCTCATTATATTTGAACTAAAGCATGGTTGTGTGATAAAGAAAGATGCTTGTTACTTTATAAATGTAATATGTGTGGGCAAGATATTCTATATTTGTGATCACAGAATGAATCATGGCATTTTGTGTCTTGAATAAGCTTGCACTTCTTTGGTGGGGGTTCCACTTGATGTTCTTCAGGCTGATCATGTGTTTCATTATAATTCAAAGCAATACCATTGGTTAGGATTGTTTGTTAACTCTATGTTTTGACCAAAATTAAGGTGCTCTTTTTCATTATATGCTCTCAATTGTTATATTGGGCTACCTACTTTTACACCTTATTCACTCTTTTCTATTGACATTATTCAGTCCTGGAATAATCCCAATAGGGAAAGTTAATTATGATTAAGAATTTGAGCACCCAATTGATTTCAACTTTTCTTTGAACTTGAAAGCAAATACTTTTTTCTTTCTTTTTGGCTGAAAGTTGATGAGTCTCTGACATGTATTCAATTAATTTCTATCATTGTTGGATCAGCAGTCGCTATTGTTGTGGTTGGTTAAGATCCTTGGCTGAATAGATTGAAGGAAAATTGTGGATAAGAATAGTATAATTCCAAAGCCACTTCAAAAGGGATAATATATTTTTGAAACTTTTTTAATATTTTCAATAGAGACATCTATAATTTAAATCTTTTTTCTTCCAACTATTAAATTATAAAAAATTAAAATTAAAAGTGGTATTTTTTTAATTGATGTTAATTGTTATAGGCATTACACCAATAAATATATAAAAAATAGAAAATTCATAGTTTATTCACTTTATTGCATTATTTCTCATCAATCATTCACCCGTCGTCATGGTTACGTCCTAAACTAATAAGAACGTACTACAATCGTAACGGTTTTGAGTCTAGTCAATAAATTATATATCCTATCAAACCATTCTACACCTTAGGTTACGTCCAAAACTCATCAAAATACACACCATCAAAAACACATAAGAAATTTGCTTCTCATCAAGAGGGCACATCAACACTTGTTTTGCATCATCATAACAAGTATTCATCCCATCAAGCACAAGTCAAAGTTCACAACAAATATCTAGTCACATAAAAAATATATATATATATATATATCTTGAATATATGTTTAGGTTTTTTTTTATTTATTTATTTATTTATTTAAAATTTATTTAAAGCACCAATAAATGATATATCCTATCATACCATTCGTCAACTTAGGTTGTGCCATTCGTCAACTTAGGTTGCGTCTAAAGCTCGTCAAAACACACAAGGGCCAAACACACAAGAAATTTGCTTCTCAACAAGAGGGCACATCAACATTTGTTCCTCTCAATTATAACAAGCATTCATCCCATCAAGCACGAGTAAAGTCACAACAAAAATCCATTCACATCAAAGCATATATATCTTGAATATTTGTTTTATCTTGTTATTATTAGTATTTATTTATTAAAGCATGTCTTTGTCTCCAGCATATTCTTTATTTCACCTCCTTCTCATTTTTTTTGTTGCACAACATCACGTCTTATCCCTAGAGTTCAATAATTGGGGAAGAACTGATTACATTTTAGGCGGAAAAAATTGGCTTTTGCCCTTTTTAAAAAAACAATCCAGCATTTTGCTTTCTTTCCCAAACTAATTAGGGAAATGCCCCTCTTTTAAAACTCGATTTTCTCAAAATCGAATTAAGTCCTATAGTGACGTTTTTAAGGAGCTTATAGTGACGTTTTAAGGACCTATAGTGACGTTTTGTAACTCGATCTCCATGAAGTCGAGTTATAGGTAAAAAAAAAAAAAAAAAAAATTGCATGTAACTCGATTTTATGGAGATCAAGTTAAAAAACGTCACTATAGGTCCTTAAAAACGTCACTATAGGCTCCTTAAAACGCCACTATAGGGCTCCAGAATTTATTTTTTTTATAACTCGATTTTGAGAAAATCGAGTTTCAAAAGAGAGATATTTCCCTAATTAGTTTGATAAATGGGGCAAAATGCTGGATTTTTTTTTGAAAGGGGCATTTGCCCATTTTCTCCCATTTTAGGCCCTTTTGCATTTTTGTTTACAGGAATCGTATTTCTACAAACTATTTTTTTTTCCCTTTTTTTTTTTTTGGGAACTGCTTTTGGCACACTTTTGCCTTAAAAGACAATTAACAATTCCCTAAAGACTCTTTAAGAAGATTGAATACTCAAAACTAAAAATTTAAGGGCAAATTGAAAGAAATGCTTTCTCAGGGCAAATTGAAAGAAGTTTAAAAACGCAACATGGGTTTAGAGACAACGGGATATTCATGAGAACAACAAAAGTCTAGAGATGATGAGACTTTTGACAGACACTTGACTTGAGTACAAGAATTCGAGCACTCACAATGGTTGGCCAAAAAAGAAGGGTACCTTTCAAATCCAAATTTGATCGAATGAGTTTGTGTATTATTGTGTCTTCTCTTAGAATTTAACTTCGTATGACTTTCTTATCTTTCTCATTAGTTAATCAAATTAAAGTAAGAAATATTTATTTAACTTTTTTTTTTTGAAAAAGAGCAGCCATTTTTTTTTTTTTTAATGAGAATTTCGAACTATGACATTCGCTCTTAATGATAACTTTTTATCATGAGATCAAGAAACCAATTAGTTTTTTGTGTAAGCAGGAACTATCAGAGACTTTACCAGTTGAGCTAACTGGAACCTATAATATTTATTTAACTTAATTGTGTTTCGTTGAGTCATTCATCAACCACCATATGGGTCCATTTGGTATGGTTGTTTTAAAATGGGCTACTTAAAGTTAAATATTTGCGGGAGTTTTTATGGGAAAAAAAGAAAAAGAAAAAAAGGAGATACTCTTAAGAGTAATATTTCCTTTCTCATAACTATTTGTATGTTTCAATATAAACAAATTATGGTGGATTCTAGTTATTAGCTAAAGTAATAAAATCTGTCTTTAAATAATAGAATTGAGTTCAAATATCACCTACACAAAAAGAAAAGGAAAAACCATTGAACCTAATATTCAAGACTTTTTTTTTTTTTTAATAAGAGGAATGAAAATTACCCAATCAGATATGTAAACCAAAAACATTACATTTTGTTCTTTCTTTTGTGAAAGAATTCTTTCCAAAATAGAGTTTCTATTTTTTAGAGAATTTCTACCTATGATGTCGGTTTCTGATATTCTTTATCATCAGACTAAGACAGCAATTAGTTTTTGGTGTAAGTGACTATTAAACCTCATATCTCTTATTCAACCATAAAAAACTTTACTAGTTGAACTAACTAGAACACACACTTTCAAAATAGAGTTGGTACACTACACGAGAAAGAATAAAAATGATGGATAGTATAAATGAAATGTGATGGTTGTGAGAGGCTTCTATGTTTAGCAATCATTGTACCACATTTTATTTTTTATGAGTTCTCGTTTTGTTGGAGTACGAATATCATGGTGTACGAATTTTGGGTAGCCTAAAATACCTCTGATTTTTTAATGCAACTTGTCAAGAATAATGATGAATATCGTACTAAGTCATACCATAATGATCAAATGAATAGGTATAATACTATACAACTAACTTGAACTTTCATTGGAAACAAGACAAGGGGCTAAAGGCTGCTATTTAGTACTATGTCGGTTATAGTGACCTGATAAATTTGTGCCTTAGAGCACATATAACAATTAAGTAAAATATATAGTTTCAATCCTTAAAATTATATGGACTTTGTTTTCCTTTCCTAAACTTCATAAATATTATTTAAGACGGCAACTTTTTAAATTCTTTTAAAAATTAATTTTTTCTTAAAATCATTTTTTCAAAACACGATTTTAATACTTGAAAATTGAAATGAATACCTTTAGTAATAAATTTTAGAATTTGTTTACCAAAAAAATAATAAATTTTAGAATTAAAGTTTTACGGATGGATTGCTTACATGGCCACTCCTTTAGGCCCAAGCATGGCCCAATACCAACTTAGAAATAATATTTTAGAATTAAGATTTTTTTAATTTTTTATTAATTTTTTTTAAGATGTTACAAGACATTAAGATTAAGAAAAAGATAGATAAGATAAGAGATATGGGCCACATAGGACTAAGAATTAAATATAGCCTTCTTTGTATATACCAATAGTAATGTTTAGTAGGTTTAATTAGGTGCAGAGCATTGCAGACTTTAAAAAAAGTATAGAAAGTACCACACCCACTCACCAAACTTTTCTTTAGTTGAAGTTAACGAAATCCACACGAGAGCCAAAGAGCTTTTAAGCTCATCAGCATCCAATTCCTTCACAATGAGTCATTCAAATCCTTCAATACTAAGTTCTTATTCACATATACAGTTTGGAATCCAACTAAAACAAAATAACTAGTTAGTCCTGTCTAATGGGTGTACATATACGAGTACAACTAAAATAATTTTTATTTTTTTAAGTCAGTGGTATTTCAATTTTTGGCTAGATTATTCCACTCACTACAATGAGATATCTTAAGTTTTACAGATCAATAATATTGTAGATTGAATATAGAATCACTGCATGTATGTCACATTTCAGACCAATGAGCTTATAACCTGATACTTTAGTAGAAGGTTTTCTTTGTGTTACAACAATATGAGAGAACTCAAATTTGGTTTTTCATAAATTTTGGGGAAGTACATTACGGTTGAATCTCATGCTCATTGAATAATTGTCGGTGGTGAGTGGTGATAAGAGACTATTCTTGCAATTGATTTTAATATTCTACATACTTTGGGGATTATAGTTATACATTCAAATGTTTAAAAATATGGTCATATGATGCCTAAACTAGCCACGACAACCACAAACAAATCTAGGTAGTTAGGCCATCATATCCATTGAAGTCATCGTTCACAAATGCACTATCCTACGAATTTAAATAAAAATAAAAGTAATCTTTTTCAACCTCAATTTCTCAATAACAAAATTTTTTGTAAGTTCTAAGAACATGATTGTAGAGGTTCCATTAATTAAAGACTTCTGCTTCTACAAACTACTTTAATAGAGGGAGAGAGAGAGAAACTCACTTGATCCCCCTTCTCTAGCCAAGTCTATTGCAGTCCATGTTTTAGAATATTTAGATGCTAATTTTGAAAGCATCCTTTGAGTATTTGTAAGATTGTCTTGCTATTTTTTAGGTAATCCTTGATATAAATTTGTATATAAACACTGTATTTATTTGTTAGGGAAAGCGAAAGCTCTGTAGCTGTTATAATCATGTAGAAACTTGTTTCTTTTTTTGAATAAAATTCTGCCGTTTATGAGAGAGAGAGAGAGAGAGAGAGAGAGAGAGAGAGAGAGAGAGACTCACTTTAATACTGCTAAACCATGAAATCATGTAATAATCTTTTGGACCTACTTGGGAATGCACCATCTAAGATGTGTCCATATTTTCTTTATTACTTTTTGTATTTATTTATTTTGGAAACCAAATTGTGGCTGATAGCTTTGGCGAAAAAAATAAAATGACGGATAGTTTACAACTACCAAGATTTATATTTTTATCAAATATTCATAAAACATATATTGCCTAACAATATAAAATAGATTCTGACCATATTTTGATGATATAAGAGGTTTTTGGAGTTTACTTGTTTAAAAGATTTAAAAGTACCAAATATATGATCTTTATATTGGTTTTCTTATCGAGTCTAGATTCTAGACACGACAAATTGTGTTGAGTAAGGTTTTGATTTACCCATACTTGACCTAACTTCTTCTTCTTCTTTTTTTTTTTTTTTTTTTTTTTTTTTTTTGAGTTTGAATTTTCATTCTCCATTTTGTATTAAAAAATATTTATTATAGTCAGATCAAGTAGGTTACCGGGATTTCATTATAAAATGACAAATCGAAATAAGTTAAAAATATCAATTAAAAAGATTGACTAATGCTTTACTTGTTAAATGATGGTCTCTTGGGAGATATTTAATAAAATTAGAACTATACTTATTTGACAATTTTGAGCCGACATAATTTGCCGATTTAACAAATAAGAACCATATAGTCCAATAGCATTATTTTTACTTAGAGTTGGTTTGGTTTAGCTTTATGTTTTTAGGCTTTTATAAAACCCTGCTTTTATAATTGTGCTTTGCAATTTCAACTTGAAGGGTGCAACACAAAAATGTGTAAAATCATGATGGTGAGGCCATTAAGTGCGATTTTGAAAACTTACAAAATGCTAAATTATGTGTTTACAGATCACTATCATGTTTTTTTATTTCAAAAAGCGAAACCAAACTGGCACTTGTTCCCTCTTATAAGGAGATATGGAGTTCAAATCCCTTCATTTTTATAAATTTATCATATTATTTTAAAAAATCGCTAGTCATTTATTGTATATGACTTTGAATGAATGAATAGGAGGATGTGTGAAATGCATTTTGTCAAATCTATGACCATCTTTCAAACCACAATTACTTTTTGGCTTTTTCCCCTAGAATAACAACCATATAATATAAAATTAAGTATTAGCTTGTTTCTATGTTAAAATTACTTAGAGGATTCAATCCTTTTCATACTCATAGCCAAAATTGTTCCAAAACTTCAACTTCTACCACATTTTATTTTATTTTAATTTTTATCTATAATTTTTTAAGAAGAGGATAAAGTGCCACTATCAATAAAGTTTAAGAGAAACCCATAGTAAACAACTTGAAATTCAAATGTTGGATTGGCCTTTATTTATTTAATTAATTAAATGTTTTGCAATTATTTTATATATTTTATAATTTACTTTTTTTTGGCGGGGCTCATGAATCAAAAAATTGTTTGATGGTTCAGATTTTAGAAAAGGAAAGTAGAGAAAGCGGGGTAAAAGACAAAAGCATCCAACGGTATGCATACGTGTCATCATATAATTGGTCATACATCCCTTTCGCATAAGCTTCACCAATCTTTTTCGCACCTATATCCGTTGGCTCAGATTGACCACGTGGAGCATAACCTTGCCGACAAACGTTATGCAGAGGTTTGATAATAATTTAATTTTTTAATTAACTAAGACAAAGAAATAAATAATTTAGAGATAAAAAAATATTAATAATTTAATTATATGTGTGACACTCTTTACTATTATTAGTTATTAAATATATATATTTTAAAAATTTATCAGCATCAAAATTGGAATTATTTAGTTGAATATTTTCCCACTTGGATTGAAATCCGACACATTTGAAAGACACAAGTCAATAGCTTAACCAAAAAATTGAACTCCCGACAAGAAAATCTATACCATAAAATTTCAAAAAGTCAGAAAAAAAGTCCATAAGAAATGCACCACGTATTCAGTTTGTATTATAATAATAATACTAATCAAAAGTAAAGAATGTCTTTTGATGTCCAGCATTTCGCATTTCCTTTAAAAAAATTATTGATACCTAATTAAAGTTTTATTGATGCATGATAAGAGTTGTATTAATAGTAAAATCATGTAATGGTAACGTTGTTTCGAAACCTCTTACTAGAATCTTAGGACCACCTTTGTGAGATTTTTCATTGTAATAACCTGGTGCGTGTAGGACGAAGAATTGCATATACTCAAGAGAACAATCAGATATTCGAAGAGGTCTGGATACCCTTATTTAAAAATAAAAAAAAATAAAAAAAAAAAATTACAATTTATCATCTTAAATAATTGTAAAAAATCTATGAAAATTTTGAATCTTTAATAGTACTTGTTTTCTTGTGCACATCTCATTAGGTTTTACAAAAGTTTTAATTTGAAAAAAAAAAGATTCTATATTCTAATATTCTCTCTAATTCATAGTAATAGATAAGAACCTTTTCTTTTATAGTTGTTTTTAAACATAGAACCTTCATTAAGTGGAAGTTCAATTCTCTATTTTAACTTCATTTTTTTTTTCAAATATAAAATAGTATTTAAAAATAAAAACCACCTGTTTTATTAACTTTTTTGAAAGATCACCATATTCTTATTTTTATGTATTGATTATGAATCATTTTCAAATGTTTTATCGGTAGGAAATGAAGAGAATAAGTGTATATACATATATACATACATACATATATATATATGTATATATATATATATATATATATATATATATATAAAATTCTAAATTTTTTAAACAAAAAAAAAAATTCTAGATTTTTTTATTGCTTTATCCAGAAAAACACTGATATTACTAAAACAAAACTAATTTACCTGATGCACATATAGTTTTTGCATATGAGATTATTCAAGTATGAATTTAGAATTAGTAAGTTCTGAAAGGGATCAATTTCTTTGTCATACTAAAAACAAATCAGCAAACTTTTTCTTTTACTTTTTTTAAAGCCAAATGTTAAATCCCAGCAAAGGCAATTCCTCTAAATGTCATTCATGCTCTAAAATTTGATGTCAAACACCTTTGCATTGGTACAACATTTTTTTTTGAATAAACCTCAAACTCATATGCCACAACCAAAATTGCATGCGGCAGTTAGTTGCACGCATTGGTACAACATTGATCAACTACAATACCAAAAAAACATAGCTAGGCTTTTCTTGTTACAAATAATACATGAAAAAAGAAATTTCAATTATTTTAGGTTTAAAAAAAAAATGTATAAGAAAAGAAAATTGGAGAAAATGGTAGAACCCACTAGTTTTTTGATAAAAATTCCACTATTAGGTAGTATTATTTAATGTGAGATGTGTCACTAACCAATGTGACAAAGATACTAATTTACTATCATTTGTGATTATGTTATAATACTATGTGAGTTATATCAATGAATGTGACAAAATTAATATGACTTTTTATTTTTCTTTTAAAACATGTGATGGTGATGTGTAATTATGTTAGTGTTAAAGATGTCATACTTATCTAGAAATTCTTGTAGGTTAGTGACATTACTTTTTTACTTCTTTATAAAAAGAATCATAGTTTGAATGGTCCATCTTTCACTATTATGACTATCAAATTATAAAAAATAGTATCATTTGAATCGTAAATTTTCCACTATTATATCTATCAAATTATATAAGAAATAGTAGGTATTGGTATTTGTATTTGTAATATTGTAGTTGTTTAAATTGCAGAAATATAAATAAATAAAAAAAGTTAACAAAAAGTCCGAAAGAGAAACAAAGAATAAGACACTGTTTTTTTTTTAATTACCGTCACGTGTCGGTGCAGTGCTGAGAGAGTTATAACAGGCAAACAAGGTTGAAGCTAATATCATACATACACACACACACACTTTGAGTTGAGAAGAGCCGAGCAAGAACTCTCTCTCTCTCTCTCAAAAGTTTCAGGGTTTTCATAGAGACTATATATAGAAAAAGATAAAGCTATAGGAAACAAGAAGTGGATAGAGATCAAATACAGGTCTGGCCGGGTTAAGAACCGTAGCGGTTCGACTTGGAGGTTGGAGAAGAAAACCAACAAGGAAGAAAACTGTGAAGGTCAAAGAAAAGTTGATGGATTTATGGCACAAGATGATCTTCCCTGTCAGACGTGTTTGGTTTGCTGTTTCTGCTCGCGTTAAGGCTCGCAAAGATGGTCAGTTTTTCTTTCTTTCTTTCTTTCTTTCTTTCTTATACTACTGCTTTGTTTTTCTTCTTCTTAAAAATTATGGTTTTCCGACCAAGAATTTTATAGTTCAACTCGTATTTTTTAGTGTCTGCAACTGCGACGTTTGGTTCAAATCCCTATTCTCCGATTGTTGAATTATTAAAGAAAAATAATTTTCTCTACTCGATTCGAGTAAAGTTTCTCTTTGTCAAATAAAGAACTTAATTTAAATTTCACTAACATGAAAAAAGAATAGGGAAAGATTTGCTTTCATAACGTATGATTCAAATTATGTCATATCTATTAAAAAAAAAATGAATTTTTTTTAAAGATTATGTTTAGAAGAAAGAAAATTAGAATTCCCTGATGAATCTGTTTTTTTTTTTTTTTTTAATTTTTTTTTAGACCTCTAATGACCGTCATGATCAATGGGGGTGTGAACGTGCTAATTTATATATATTTATTAAAAAAATAATAATAACTTTTTTTTCCTTATGATAAGTCCCAATTCAACAAATGACAATGACATTTGTTCATACTTGATCACCATTTATCCACTTTAAGTCCCTTTTTTTTTTCTTTTTCTTATTCATAGAGAAATTAATTTCACACAAAATTGTTAGGATGAAATAATTAAAGTTAAGGCAAAATAGAAGCTATATAATTTTAATTTAATCACCCTTTTTCAAATATTTTATTTTGTCCCTATCAGTTATTCTTCTTCTTTTCCTGTTTATTGCTCTTCTTAATTATCTTTTATTTTTATTTATTAATTAATAAATCCGTCCTATCTTTTTCACTTCTTGCGTAACAAATGAGTTTTATACTAGTTATATGCTTTTATTTCCTTTGGGATGATATATGAATCTTGGTCCTTGGATTCTTTGATGTTATTCTATCTTTTTTTTTTTGAGCAAGTTGAGGACATGTTACTTTTTATAATTTGTTAAGAGGGTAATTAACAAAAAATTATTGCAATTTAAAATACACACACACAATTTGTATTATGCACTATCAACAATTTTAATTTAAAAAATTTAAGTGCCCCTTGAATTATAGTTTATTTGCCTGATTTTCATACTAATTAATGAGTTATACCTATAAGCCTATAACTAGGCTCTTCTATTCCTGCCCAAAATGGCCCCATTCATTTAGAGACCTAACTTTGATCCAATACTTTTGTACACAGGACTAGTCTAAATCATGACATGTAGGCTGTAGCCAGAAAGAAACATGTCTTATAAATCTAAAGGATTCCATGCATAGGATCATACCCAATATTTCTTTCATTCAATGGGTGTCTTTTTTCTCTTCTCAAAATTGAAAATTTTTGGTTTGGCTATACCTCCCTTTTTAGCACTAATTAGCATGATTTTCAACATTTTGTACTTTTTATGAGTTTATCTGTCACACGGAATGTCAAATGGAAAGTCTGTGGTAGGTTGAGAATTTCCACTAGAATATTTTCCCTTATTTAAGTGGGAAAAGACCATTATACTATTTTGGATATCATGGTTAGGAAAAAAAAATTACATTTAGAAAGTTTAATAAATGAAGAAAAGACTTTAATGTGGGTGTTGTAGAAATTTATCATGTGATAAATGATAAATTTTCAACCTTATAGCCTTTTCTTTTGAGTGAACCCAAAATAATTGTCATTTGGAGCAAACCCAAAATTTTGAACTTTCTTTTGATTTTAATGTTTGATAACTGTCTGGGACCCAATTGATCCAACCTGATATGTAATTTCCACACATCACATTAAAACCCTGTTTGTGAAAACATATTATATATACTATGTCTAATTAAAAAAAAAAAAAATTAAACAAAAAACCCACTGCCTGAGGAACTCCAACTATGAGGGGATCCCACAAGGCTTAGAAAATGTGTATTCGTACGAAGCAATCAAAATCAAATATGATTTCATAAAATAATATAGTAATCTCAATTCTCAACCAGGACCACCACCAATTATTTATATCTTCAACAGAAAATGGAGGGTAAAAAAAAATGTAATAATTGAAAGATGATCTTCAAATCGGCTATGGTTTTTCTTTTTCTTTTTTTAAAAACGAAATTAACTATTTAATTAAAATAAAAGTGTTGTATGATTGTATCCCTTTTTCTAGGAAGTGAACCTCACAATGTCATCTACATTATCCATATGCATATTAGATCAATTATCAAGGGCGCATGACCCGAGAAATTATTCAAGCATCTGGTTGGACCATACAGATGGTCCTCCCAAGAAATGGGATTGAAAGTCTGAAGGATTCAAATCTTGAATGTTTGTGTCGGAAATATCAAGAAATATCAATTGAACTATATAAGATTGTTTGTGTCGGAAATACTAAGAAGTATCAATTGAACTATACAAGGCTGTTGCCATTTCTAGTTATTCTGGAGTTTAAACTAGTCATGATTGCTATATTCTAAAATGATGAACCTTCTAACCTACACTATCCAATTTCTAATTTTTCTATGTCACCATTCCTCTTATAAAGTGGTCTACATTCTAAATTGATGAACCTACCTACACTTTCCTATTTCTAATTTTTCTATGTCATCACTCCTTGTAAGTGGTAAGCGGCAACCAATACTTTTATTGGTCCTCACGGCCGAAAGACAAAAGTGCCTTATTAGGAATTAGGATAGGATCAACATTTTTTTCCGTGAAACTTTAATGCCTAGTCACTTTAGCAATGGCCTGACAACATTGCGATAAAGTATTCTATGAACTACTACTTTTTGCATAAAAAAAGCCCAAAAAAAGGTTCTGGGACTCGGATGATCTTTGGTACAGGACCACCACTTGGAGCATCCAAGAATAAACGCTTCAATAGTATTACAACAGAAAGGAATCTTTCATCATATTCATATTCTAACTCAAATTTGATTTGTCCACCTTTTGGGGCATCTCTTTTTTTATTTTTAAAAAGAAGTAATGTTTGTGACAATTTTGTTCACAATTGCCGATATGACCTGTTGTGATTAGAGTAACATCAACACTACTTTTATTGTGCACCAATCAACTACGACTATCTGGGATTCATTTAAATGGCTGTTCTAGCATCTAATGGTATGTTAAATAAAAGCTTATCACTTACAAGCTATGGCATTGTTTTGGGGTGCAGGTGCTGGACTTTTGAAGCTTCACAATGATGTACAGACGTGTGGATATCAGGATGTCCAGGTGATGTGGGAAATGCTGAGAAGATCAGAATCAGAGCTGATAAGTCACCCTCCAAAGCGCAAGCAAAGGCCCTTCTGGAGGTTTTTTCTGTGGTCTAACCATAATGCAGCCTCATCCTTCTCTGCAAATCATGCTTAAGACAACATCACTCAAAGTTTCATGCTATAATGATAGTAATAATTATAATTACAATAATACGTTGCTAATGTCCTGCGACATAACATGGCATCCTCTTTTTACAACCAAATTGCCAACATTGCAGTGGAATGGTACATAGTTATTGCAAGTGTCCCCAGATCAATGTAATATGAAACATGTATCAGGTGCACCTTTATTGAGTGAAAAACAAAAATGCCACCGAATCACAAAGTTGTTTGTAAATATTATAATAATAATTTTTGTAGATATCCACAGTTAACTAATTTGGAACTAGCTTATCAGTGAGCAGTTTTACTCATTAATAGTGTACTTACAGCAAAAGCATGCATTGATTAGTGGACAATAACATTATAAAGGGAAAGAATGTGATCATAATTTAATATACATGCAGCAAAGGAATTGAAAAAATTAATTACCATACTTTGCTAGTTATATTAAAATCGTTGGCAGAGTGTCAACTGTATGATAAACAGACAATGAAAATAATGATCATTGACAGTTCAAAAATTGAACACATTCTATAAATCTGCTGTTAAATCTGGAGAGCACTGCATATTTTAAATTTCCAGGAGATAAATCACAAGTTTTGGTATGTGCAATGCCTGAAAGAAATATCATACATAAGACAGCATGGTTTGCAAGTCCAACGGGATTGTTCCTATGTATCACAATAAATCCAATATAGCTGGTAAGACAATGGGTCCAAATGAACCCAGCAAGACTGCTACAGTCGTGTTCATTTCCTTAATCTTGAAGTCAACAAGAATCCCATCCAACCAAATCCACTTTAGCAGCCTATGAAAACCATTTTTATCCATGTCTACCTAGGAAACTCAAGTATATTTAAGCATTCTAATTCACTTAATGATAATCCAAAATATAAATTCATCAAAATATTTTATAATGATGACCAAGTGCTACAGTCACAATCAAAATTGTACTTCCATTTTCTTCACCTAAAGGGGATACTTTTACCAACTACCCTTGGCTCCCAGTTATTCAATTCACCAGCTTAAGCTTGACTTCTTAGAGACCTTAACAAGGATACAAGCTTTGAATATTAAAGATGTCCATGGATTTTCATACATGTGATAATTCAGTCAAAGAGGGGTGAGGGATAGATAGACATAGAAATCAATTGCATAATAAACTAATATTTTATTTTGGATTATTAAAAATTCAACAAAAGACAATCCCAAATCAGCCGGCTATGCTGAGTTAATTAATACCTAACACTAGTTCATTATGAAGATATTTTCCAAGCTTTGATAAGAGCACATCCACAGGAAACATACATGGAAACTTCCCATTTCATAAGTCTAAATTCATTTTCTATCTAACTTTTGACTGAGAAACAAAACCATCCAAATTATGGCATCCCCTATCTATTTTAACTAGTTCTTAAATAAATGTTTCAATTTATCTCATCAAGAAAAAAGGGAAGTGAATTTAAAATACCAAAAAAATACTAAAATAGTGGTCTTCGCCCCAGCAGAAATGTTAGGTGATTATCATGTGCTAACAAAACACCTGTAAAAGTCTCCCAACAACTCTCAAGTTTTACATTTGCCGTCATAATTTCATAGCATATAGATCAGTCTAACATCAAAATAAATGTTGATGAAAGAGATAGTTACTACCATCTAACAACAAAAAGATCATTACAATTTGTTTTTATGGTGATTGAGATGTCAATGTTTGGGCCCCCAAGCCAATGCACCACTTCAATAATGAGAAGAGAATTATAATCACTTTGGTCCATACAAGGGACTTATATTTTTTCAAAATTTAATGTGTGCATGCTAAAGAAACTACTTACTAAAGCATTTAGATTTTAAAACTCAGACCTAGATAATCCCATTATTACTTAAGAAGAACGAAATAGCTGAACCATGATCAATGCAAAAGGTAATTTCAGTAAATAGTTTTCCCAGCATAATCCATTGGAGGAGTATGTTCACCAGCAGTATCTACACAGCATATCTGCATGGAGCCAAAACTTTAGGAGAACAGTATCTAAGATAAGACTCTGTGGGAACTGTGTATTCCATAGCAAGCTTGTAGACTATAGAGAAAATGGATTTAAATATGAAAGAAAAATATTAATACTTCAAGACAAGGTCAAGGCTGCAAAGAATCAATCAGAAAATTCAAAAGGCAAGGGACGTACAGACAAATTAAAAGATTAGGAATTATGTCAATAGCACTCATTATAAATAAATGTTTATAGTGGTGACAGTAACACTTTAAACTGCCTATGCAGTAATTTTTTGTACTTGAACCAGTATGACAGTTTGTAAAACTTGGGTGTTTGTTAATGAACCAAATATGAAATCTTTGTCTTCATGAGTCCTCAAATTGAAGAAATCAATAAAATGAAATGAAAATCTTATGACCAAGATTGAATAGTACAAAAATGTAATCTATTCTTTGCATAGATGGGAGTCTGTAATGAAGGGTGTGAGAGAGATCTTGCATAAAGCAGGGCTTCTTATGCCTCAAACAAGAAACAATCATACATTTTAAAACCAAGAAGTAACTTATCCTTACAGGAGAAACTTCAAAAGATGTTATAATTTAAGTGCACAGTTGTTTAGAAGAAACTATTTAAAATGAAATGCCACTCAATTCAACATTTGGAAGTAAACACATAAAGAAGAATCCTGTGAGAAAGCATTGTTAATATCAAGAATTCAACAAAGTTTAAGTTTTAAAATACATACACGAGCTTTTGCATCATGCCGTTTTACCTATCTATTGAGCTAGACATATTACAAATTATTCTTGCAAAACTGATCTAAAATTCTATTCTCAATGCCTGTAAATTACACCAAAAAAAAAAAAAAATGCTAACAAAACTAAGCTAAGTTACAACAAGGCAATCAAACATAAGATTCTTCATTCAACACCATTCAGGCTGGTTGCTAATAGAAGGGGTTGTTGGGATCGAGAACTAGGTTCAAAGCAGAAAATATCCTGATTTGGGTGAACTTGTATGGAGCATTATGTTATCATGAGAATTACTGCATCATCAGTACCGAAGCAAAGCTGCCATCAAGCGTCTATGACCATTCAAACCAGTCAGTAATTAAATCAATCACATATTAGAGACCAAGAGTTGCTCCAGAAATGTTATTGATCAAATACATGTATACATATTTTCTCCAGCAGAAATGCCCAGTCTTCCCCAAGCTGGTGTGGGTTAAGCTCCATTGCCACCTTGAAATCTAACAATGAAATTGGGAAATGCTTCCCATCAAACTGGTGCTTGTAACTATTATTCTTTGACAAGTCACGTCCACATCTTGCCCCTACCAATTCGACACAGGACTTGATCAACTTTTTCAAGTAAGCATCCAACCCATTAATCAACAAATTGGCACATTCCATTGACACCCCCTGAAGGCCCTGTGCTGCAGCAATGAGCTGCATCCGTTCCCTTAGCACATCAGTATCAAGCAATCCACCACTATCATATGAGCCAGTACTATCAGTCCTTGCTAAAGGAAAAGCCCTGCAGGCCCCACCCACACTAACAAAGCTAAAAGGTATCCCATGTGGAACCTGAAGTGTACTTCTACCGAGTACTTCTTTTCCATCTTCAACAACTAATACTTCTTTCTCATCTTTAATGTCTACAGAAACTAAACTACCTGTTGATCCCTTTATTTGTGTTAATTTAGCAGAGTTGGAAAGCAAAACCTCTCCTTCACACTCTGCATTTTCTGTGAGTCTTTGATGATGCTGCACTGGCTTCCGTATATCACAATCCACATTTTCTAATAATACATTATCACAAGTAACCGAAAATTGGTGGGAAGCAAAACCCACCTTCCCGACTGGCCTAACAAGAATTTCTGACTGTGCCTTTAGAGGTGAGGATGGCAAAACAGCCCCATTCAGTAAAGGACAGAGCCTGCTCTGCCGATACCCATCATTCGTACCTGCTTGAACTTCCTTCTTAGGCATTGTTGGTGGTGGAACTTTTGCATAATAAGCATTTTTCAAAATCAAACATATAAACTACACCTTGCTTAGCTTCAAACTCAACAATCTGCTCGAATAATAAAAATATTTCTTCAACCTTCCTCGCCCAAGTCTCCTAACTGTCTGAGCTTTTAAATCCACCAGATTGATCAGTGAATTCTAATGTGATGGCGGTTGCATTTTCTCATCAAATAAAATCCATACAGAGTGCCCTCTAAACCTCCAAAATTCCAAACCCACCAACTTCCACTTCCTTTGAACCCTAAAAAAGTTAGCTAAATTTGGGGTTTTCACTTTTTACTCCATATCCAAAAACCCATTTATCCAAATGCCTAAAAGACGCATATAATCAATTTGAACAAAACCCATCAAAGCAAATTCACAATACAAATACATCTTATCTCAAAGATTTGAACTTTCCCTCCAAAATTATCAATTTTCACAAAAAAGATCATTTTTTGAATTCCCCAATTCAACAAAGAGAAACCAAAGCGTCCCTAGCCATAATAATTACAGTCTGAAGCTACAAAATTCACACAAATAAGCTGATGAAGAAGAAACCTCAATGCAAGCAAAGCAAAACACTCACTCTTATTTTGAAATTGGAGAAGCTAAAACTAGAAAAATTTACAGGGATCTCTGGAAATGTAGTTCAAACTTGGCAGAGAATTTGAAGGAATACAGATGGAGTGAATTGGAATTCTGACCTGTTTGGAGAGTGAGAAAACAAAACTTTTCTCAGAGAAATAGGAATTGGCAATGCTGACCAGTAACAATGAGCATTTAGCTTCTTCCTTCTCTTCTTGCATTTCACCATCTCTTCTCTTTCTTCTTTCTTCTTGATTCTTCGCTCTCTGTGACTGTGTTTGTGTGTGTCGTTTATGTAACCGTTTCAACTAAATATTCTCATTTAACTATTTAGTGTAATTTTGGAATTTTATTTTATTATTAATTTTTTTTGGGAGGGAATTTAAAACAATTCTTCTCTCTCACAAATTTTGTCATAATTTGTTAAAGTGAATCACTTTATCCCAACTATTTTGTCAACACACTACGTCAAATTTGTAATAAAAAGTGTGTCGTTAAACATTCTCAATTTAAAATTTAGAAATAAAACTTTATTCGAGTTTGATTCAATTTAAATTCTCTAAAGTTTTTAAGAAGAAGAGGTGTTAGGGTGGAACTTTTATCCCACAATTTTGTCACAAACTCTTAAAGGGTTGAGGGTTAATAACGGATAAAAAGTAGTAAATTTATATGAAAGTGATTGTTCATCATTCATAGTCAGTCACTCATCAAGTTATGACAAAAGTTGTAATTTTAGGAAAATTATTATAAGAATGATCAAGATACAATGTAAGGGTTTAAGATAAAATATAAGATGTAACTTTTAAGTAATATCTTGCTTCTTTTCTAACTTCTAGTAAAAAAGTTTGGAAATATAGATTAAAAGGATGTGTTAGGCATGTTAGTATCTTCCCCTTTTTTTTTTCATAATTTCAATTAAATATTACAAATATAAACTATCTCTATTGACTTGGTAGGATACCCATGTCTACATTCTATGGCACACAATCCCCGATCATGGGTTCTCCTCTAAGTATTGCTTAGCCGTAATGAAACAAAATGATATATATCACCATTATTTTTTGATAAACATATATATCACCATTATTGGTTGCATTAAGAAGTCAGTTATCAAATATTTGTTGCCTCTACATATACATATCAGACTTTTCTTGTTTTCCCATACAGAGGTCTAGACTTCTGACGAAATTAATGTGAATATAACGGCTGCTAGTTGCTACAAAGCAAACACGAGCTCGAAGATGAAGGAGACAATGTTTGGTTCCAATTTTAAAAACCAAACTATTAGAAAAACTACAAAAATGAGAGGTTTGAACTTTGAAGTATAGAAGTCCCAACTGCATGTTGGAACATAAAGTGATCAATAATTTAAATAATTATTTATAAAAAAAAAAGTCCATTGAAAAATTTTCAATTGATAAAAATTAGAAATTCAAGCAAGGTCGTATATAAGAAACAATCGAATACCAGTGAAACACAGGACCTAGCTATAACATTCAACAGGTTGAATAGAAATTGACCAGGCCGTATATAACTCATTAATAGTATATAATACTTAGATTCTGCGGGTTGCAAGCCAATTAAGCAATATCATGTGTAAATCAAAATAAGTGCAAAGAAGACAAGCCCGCAAGAATTTTAACCAACTGATCAGAATCACAACATGCAGCATACTGACAGACCAATTAAGCAATTATGCAACAAAAACTTCAATGATTTATGAACCCAATAAAAACAAAACTGGAATTGGAAAATTTTAAAGCAAAGTTCAAACATAAAAGGCTTCAAAATCACAGAAGCTACTAACTCAACAAAAAAGCATACGTATGATACTTCTATATTGGCCATGTGATAAATTATTCAACAGCAACCGGCATATTTAATAGAGCCAAGAGCAACCCAGATATAATCATACAAAATCATCAACAAAAATGCCTGAACCATTGTGTTTAAAATACGGAGGAAGAAGGGTGGTGGTGAACTTGTGAAGGGACAATGAGAGAGTAGGACAATGGATCAAAAGGTTCTGATCATCACTCCCTCATTTCATCATCTTCATCTTCTGCTTCTGCTTCACTTAGATCAAGATCAGCAAGTAACTCATCCAACGGAATAGAAGGTACTTCATCTCCATCAGCCACAGATGTCATCTCTGATGGCTGGTAGTCTTTATTACGGTACAATGATATATTGAACCTCAATTCAGGGTTCTCCTCCAGATCTTTCAAGAACTGTTCATACTCCGAGTTAATCTTTTCTTGATCAGTTCTATTCTTATCATCAACTTCCATGTCAAGGGATTTAAGCTTCCAGGCACGAGGCTTCCCACGCTTCTTCTGACGCTTCTCTTCATAGCTTTTCCTTATAAGAATCGCTTCAGGGATGACCAGACCTTTGTGCTTCTCTATCTCAATATCATTACTGTTAGCCCCATATAAGTCATAACCAAGGGCATAATCTCCGGGGTTCAAAAGATGGCCTAGATGTGTTCTTATGTTGAAAATTGTATCATTTTTTCCAAAATCTGATACTCGGGCCACTTGTGCATCAGCTAAAACATACTTGGAGCCACCAACATTAACTTCGGAAGAAATTATCTCCACATCTAACACAATATACTCCACCAGCTGCCTGCTCGTAAGTAGAGACTTAAACGGTAACCTCCAATACTGATCAGCATCCAAGTAAGAAATCCTTAAGGTCAACGGGTCAAGCAAAGCAATGCTGTTGGTCACTTTGGTGCAAATCACCAATGGGCCAAGATTTCCCAAACTAGCAGCAACTTTGAGTGGCAAACAGATCAAATCCTCACGACATATTGGGCAGATTTCAACTGAGAATGTATATTTGTAATTATAGTTATTACTCTTTATATCATGGGAAACAAGCTGTTTGTCATTGCGACTCTTCATTGGAGCAACCTTACCAATGAATTCCACAAATTTCACACCATGACTCCGGTTAGAGAAAAAGAAGTCGATACCTTGTTCCATCTGCTTAATCTTTATGGCAGAAGCAGCAGCACCGTGCTTCAGAATTAGCTGCTCCAAATAAAAGAAAGTACGCCTGTGAGAAACATGCTGGCGCAGTTGCACTGCTGCAACCCACTGGTCAGGATTGGCCTGAACTCTTGAACAGGATTCACACATGTGCTCTTGCTGAACATATTCAACCACATATGATTGTTCAAGTATTGCTCCATTAAGAACCTCTTTCTGAACTTTCAATTTGACCTTGATCCTCTTGGAATGGGGTTCGGTCCAAATGAATTCCGCATGTACCAATCTTACCTTGTTCAAATTCTTCAGCCTCTTCACACAGAATGTCAACAGCTCTTTTGATTCCAATTGAGCTTTGATCCAAGTTCTTGGTGGCTGCAAGTAGCTGTTGCACTCAGGGCAATGCATTATGATCACATGCTTCTGTAGACCTTCTGTGATGTCAACTTCAGAGCGCAAACACTTTACGCACATATTGGCAGCATTCGGTGCCATTGGAATACCACATTTGCAACATAAAACAGTGCCAACGGTTTGTGGAACCACAAACATACCTGCTTCCTCTGCCATGGCTGTTGATTGTAACAATAAAATTTTATAAAAAGTAAGTACTTTAAGGTTAAGGACAAGAAGGACAAAAGCAAGAAAATAAATACATAAATAAATCTGTATAGATCAAGTATGGCTTCGCAATTTAATCACATATGCTTATAATAAGACAAAATTAAAATCACATGACAAAAATCAACTGTAAAAGAAACAATTGTATCTCCTGTACAGCTAATTTATACAGAAATATTTTATATCACAGATTACAATTTCTTTTAGTTCTTTATGCACAAAAAATTTATAAAAATACAAAAGCACTCCATTGACGATAGATAGAATATAATTCTGGACTTTGCAAGTGAAACTAACCCTTATAAATTGGGTTGGAATATTTGCTAGATCTTCATGGCCATAATGTAGCCAAATTCTAAGTTTGTTCTTCTAGTCTACATACTTATTTTATTGGGGAAAAAGGTCTAAAACTCATAGGGATCCATGGAGGAGAACAATTGACAAATTTATTAAATTTAAGAGTAGAAGAGCTGATATCAAGCTGAATCAAAATTCAGCAAAACAATAAATTAGACGCATTCAGAGAGACATCAAGTTATAAGCTAAAACAAATTCATCAAATGGTCCCAAACGATTAGAAAACCATTATGCAAAAACGAAAGCATTCATACTAGTTATATAACAACAAGAAATAGACCAAAACCGTCGCCCTCATCGTGCCACCACCAACATAGCTAGATATTACCAAATTAGATTGTAATGAGCTAATGCACCAATCAATTTGCTTTAAAAGATCACAACCATATTCAACAAATTTTCCAAAGAACTCTCAACTTTGTTAACAACCAACTCATATATATTTGCATGAAGAATCTGAAATTGTTGCTTCTATGAACGAAATCTAAAAGAACCCATTTCCAAAAAAAGCATGGTCTTTCTATATCAGTAACATCATAAACAAAACAAAATTAAATTAAAAATCCTAAATTTTTGCATCTATGAATTAATCTAGAAGAACCCATTTCAGAAAAAAGTCATGTTCAAACAAATTACACCAAACCCAATTTTTAAAAAGCTCTAACACAAACATATTCATAAACAACAAACCCAACTCTTTCATAGCTCTCCTCTCTCTTATTTACAATCAAAACAGAGTAACAGAACAAAACAAACCACCAAAAAAAAAATTGAGATACATCGAAGAACAGCCACAAAATCTTGAGAAACAAAAATCAAATAATCAAAAAACACAAATTGAAAGAGAAAAAAAAAAAAAAAAATCAAACCTTTCGGCTTCTAGCGGTGAGTTTTCTCTTTCTCTGTCGGTTTGGGGCTGCTGGGTTAATAGGGCAATAATAAGTAATCGTTGAAAGCAAATGTTTTTTTGGGTTTCAGTTAATGGGTTTGGGTCTCTGGGCTGACTTAGTAGAATAAATACACCGGGCTGGGCTCAAAATTAAAGGGCCAATAGCAAATAATTCAAAATAAAAGTCGCAAATTTCAATTGTTTAGGATCGATGTGGGATAAGGGTCCTACGCAAACCTAAACAGGGAGGCAGAACGTAAACAACTAAACTAAAATCAGAATGTAATGCAAATAAAAAAAAAAAAAAAAGTGTAAGCACTCGTGAACTTAGAGAATAGAATAAAGAGAGAAGAAATGGATTAATTGTTTGTGACTATGAAACTTACCGGCGGTATTGCGGCCGACTGGCAGGGGATGAGCAGCAGCTGAGAGGCGAGAGAGTCGAGAGTTCTGAGTTTCACATCAATTTTTATATGCTGGCTCAATTTTGTAACCCTATAGTAAAACGACTTCGTTTTATTTTATTTTATTTTTTTGCTTTTTTAAATAGTCCTGTGTAACGCACCGTTTCTCGTCTTATATATAGGAACGGGAGATTCACATGGGTATGTTTTCGACTTTTAATTCATGGTCCTTTCTTTCTTTTTTTTCTTTTTCCTTTTTTTTCCTACTTCTATAGTTCTATTTTCTTTTCTTCTTCTTCTTCTGTTTTTCTGATTCAGCATGATTTATGACTAATGTTGTTTCTTAATTTCCATAAACTTTCAATCTACTTCCAATGAGGAAGGAGAGTTTAAAGGAGTTTCACTTGTAAAAATAGTCCAGATTATATAACTAGGATATATAGTTAGCAGCATTTAGTGCAATACTGGGTAGTAGCCGAACATGTGGTGAGCATAACGAGTACAATGAATTGGCATTTCGCATGTTAGAATGAATTCATGCCTGTCAACTTTACAGAGGTCTGTGATCCATGGACTGTGGCCGAAAGCATAAAACTTTTTCTGAACAAGTGGAAGCTGCTATTTTCATCTCAATGACATGGTGAAAGAAATTGCATACGATGCTCTGCCAACCCCACTTTTGTGATACTGATTCCCATCTCTATAGCTGCTTTTTTATGCAAAAAAGATATTCCATTCAGGCTCTCTCTAGATAGGTAAACGAATTAATGGTCATTTGTGAGAGAGAATCTCTCATCAATAAGTGGTTAGTGCTGGATTGTGCCGCCTTTACTTTTTCGCTGCAGAATTCACTTTCCTCCCTTTTTTTTGGTAGCAATAGAACACTTTCTAATTCAGAAAATAACATTTCAATTTATTTGCAAAGAGAGACCATATAACTGAGTTTGAAGTAGAAGTTGGAACGCAATAACTAACACTATATACAAGATGAATGAGCCCGATCTCACTGACAATCCTCCAACTCTATTCGCTGATAGTTCTAGTATTGCTGGCAATGATGAAGGTCTCTATCCCTGTCCTGTTTTCAACCCCGATTTTTCTTTTGAAGAGGGAATATTTCATGGTTTCATCTCTTCACTGTGTGGAACAGAAGAGGATGATTTCACAAGTAGACCCTGGAACGAGAATGGACTAATAGAGGATTATTATGAGGAAGAACAGATGGATTATGGTGACAATTGGAACTGGTCAAGTTGTTTCAGTGATTGGCAGCGCGAGAATTTCTACTCCCTTGAAGATGGTACTCAGGACATTGGATGTGGCAGCATTTTGGGGAAGATGGAAGACTACTCCCTTGGTGAAGAACAGCATGACAATTATTTAAGTTATCATGAAGACACAGATAACCAGTTTGTTAGTGATTATAATCCTTGGTATGCATATGGAGGAGAGGAAGATTCCCATGATTATGGTAGGCAACAGCCCATAACAGCATATGACTACAATCTGGATGACATGGGACTTTGTGAAGGCATTTTTGGCTACTGGCCTTGCCTGTTTAGGGAAAAACCAAGAATTATCTGGTAAGTAGAACACTACTGAGCAGAGATAATGCAAATCCGTGGAGTTGAGTGCAAGAATTTATGAATCTCATGTAGAGTTGAGTGCAAGAATCCTATGAAAAACAGTAAACATAGTTGTAGTTACTGCAAACATTGCCCAAGCATGCTATGCAGGAACTTGTTTAATTCTTGGATGTTTTCTCGAAGTTGATTTAGTTATGCATCATTGGTCCTCTATGCCTCCTACTTCTGTCATTTCCCTCTACTTCTGTCCTTTATTAGATAGATTGTACTAAGTACAGATTTCTCCCTTGCCTTTGCACCTGGACAAATTTAACGGTGCAAGAATAATTTATTTGGACAGCATTTAATGTATATTAGTAAATGGTTACTTCGTTTGATTCTAGCATGCATATGTTTATCCTAACAAAAATTCCATAAATAAAATAAGGGAATATGGCTTCCTTAATTTTATTTAAAATCCTTGAAGTCTTTTACATATCTAGTACAGATTATAAGCTCCAGTCAGCTAATGTCATGTGTACACAAGATATTTACAGTAACAATGAAAATGATAATGACTAATAACAACAATACTCAAGCTAGCTCTTCTAAGCCTTACTACCAACTGCAATGGGCCTGCTATGTGAATACCCTAATCGCTGTAGATCATATCTTTATTATCAGGATCCCTCCAGTCCTGTTTATCAGTAAAAAATTATTTGTATGGTTTAACCTTCTAAATTATCATTATTGTTTTTTTGTTTACTTCACACAACTTTGAATTTTAAAGTTTTTTATGCCAAGTATGGCTTGGGATCAAACACATCTACAAAAGGAGATGTTTAGAGACTCTGGCATTGCAATTCTTGAGACTGTGAGTATAAATTGTATAATAGACCAACCAATGAAATGTTGGCAGTCGACTAAGCCTGCACAAATGTTTGAAAAGTCAGTACCATGGAAAGAAGAGGAACTTACTTTACTCACAGAAATCATATCATCATGGGAAGGCCATAATTACAATCGTGTATGATAGTCTTTTCTAATGAGAAGAATGATTTAAATTCTTCAAAATTTCAATTTAAAGAGCCAAATCTAAATTATATCCATCAATCTATTAGTGCTCACAATTTTCTGTGGAGGAAGAATATATTCTGTTTTCACCCATGTCAAGTCCAGAAACAATGTCATGAGAGAGCTTCCAAATAAAATACGAGTCTACGATTGGTCCATACTGATCCTTAAAACTCATGCCTCTACGATATACTGTCATTGAAATCTGTTCTTTGTTTTTCTTAGCATTGTTTCCTTTTCCTACTGATATGTCTCAGTTTCAATATCAAGAAAGCATAGACAATATTGGAAGAAAGTGATTACCAATTTTTTTTTCAATTAAGCATCTTTGTGACTCATTGCTGCAAATAACTAGTTTAGAAACAGAATTTTTTATCATCACCATCACTACTCTGATTATTCTGAAGTTGATTTAATTTGTCTTTCCTAGAACCAAAAAGGAATATAATACTCAAATGGTGAAAATAGTTTCTACTTGGAGGAGAATCAGTTGCAAATATCAATTAGCTAAGAGCATTTATTTGAAGAATTATTGTTGGCAACCTTCTATGATGGCATAACTGATCCTGCTTTTCACATATGGCAAGTCTAGAACCAAGGAAGATCGGATACATGATGATTAGTCCTCTCTACCCAAGGCCATCACTACTGCTAAACATCAAAAAGCAATAAATTGGCCATTGTACATTCACATAATGCAGTTCTCGTGCTGCATTACAGCCTTCAAAGAATCAAATTATGGTATCCATTCCATACTCAGGATGAAAAGTTCCAATATTGCTTTTGTAAGGTGGCATATCATGGTAGTCTCCCATTTTATTTCTTTTTGTATACTTTGGTTTTGACTAGATCTCAAAGCACATCTTGGATATTCTTAAGGAGTTCTTTGCCTTGTTAAAGTTTGCTGACTGCCAAATTTTAGTGCTACCTTTCAATTTCACTAGCATTTAAGAATTTCATACATTTAAGCTTTTAATTACAAAGATTAGTAAGTTTACTAGAATTTAAATCAAGTTTTATTTCACTGAATGACAATCCTAGATTCTGGGTCAAAACCTTCAGCTTGTATAACTTTATTGACTCGAATAATCGTCTCATATATAGAATCCATTTGACAATGTGAATCGTCAGCAACAAAGAATTCATGAACTACACCGTCTATTTCAATGAAAGAGCATCCAGGAAGCTTTTGGATTCTCTGAAGAGCCATACTTTTCCGCATGTTTTTTACATCAGACCACCTCGATGCTGAAGCATATACATTGGATAATAAAACACGTGCCCCACACTTTTTTGGCTCCAATTCTTCAATCCTCTTGGCTGAAAACTCTGCCAATTCGATATTTCCATGACTCCCAGAGGCAAAAAGCAAGGATCGCCATATAACAACATCAGGTTGAATGGGCATTGCACTGATAAACCTTTCTGCCTCAGCCAAGAGGTTAGCGCGGCCAAGAAGATCAACCATGCAACCATAATGTTCAATACGAGGCTTGAGATTGTAGCTTTGAGTCATGTGATTGAAATAGTGAAACCCTTTATCTACAAGTCCAGCATGGCTACAAGCAGACAAGACTCCTAGAAATGTAACCTCATTTGGCCTAACAATACCACCTGACATTTCCATTTGTGAAAACAAGTTCAATGCTTCATCAGACAGCCCATTCATGGCAAGCCCAGTAATCATAGCAGTCCAAGAAAACACGTCTCTCTCGGTCATATTCAAAGCATGAAAAATCTTGAGGGCACGTTGGATATCTCCGCATTTAGAATACATATCAATCAAAGCATTCTTGACAGAGAGATTGAAGTGAATGCCTGACCTTTCACAGTGAGTGTGCACCCACCTTCCCTGATCCAAGGCACCAGAATGCCCACATGAAGAAATTACGCAAGCAATGGTAGCAGCATCTGCTGTAACTCCGCGCGCCTGCATTTCCCTGAACAATTCAATGGATTCCTTGAACAAATGCGAATGTGCATAACCGGCAATCAAACAAGTCCAACAAACTACGTTTTTGTCCGGAATTGTATCAAACACCTTTCTAGCATGTTCCATTTGCCCACATTTCGCATACATGTCTACTAAGGAGGAACCTAGTATCACATCTAAAACAATTTCATTTCGTACAAGTAATCCATGAATTTTACGACCCATGTCGAGAAATCCAATCCTTGCACAAGCTGTGAGAGCATTGATAAGAGTAACCTCGTCCGGCCTCGTATTAACATCACACTTGAGCATTTTATCAAACACCTTCAAGGCATCCCAATAACAACGTCCTTGTATATACCCAGAAACCATACTGTTCCAAGACACCACATCGCGAACAGAGAGTGGTATTTCATCGAAGACTTGGCGAGCATTGTGAAGCAAGCCGCAGAAGGAGTACATGGAGAGCAGAGCGTTTTGGACGAAGACATCGTGTTGGAGACCGAGTTTGAACGTGAGGGAGTGAAGCTCTTGACCTTTGTGGGAAAGTGAGAGACGGGCACAAGCTTTGAAGAGGAAAGGGAAAGAATGGCGGTCCGGGAAAAGCCCGAAACGGCGGCGCATGAGATTGTAAAGAGAGATGCATTGTTGTGGTGAGGAAGTAGTGTTAGTGTTACTGTGTGAGTAAGCTTTGAACATGAAATTCCAGGCGAAGATATTGGGGTTCTGAATTTGAGAGAAAAGGGTGTGAGGGAAGTGGAGATTGTTGGCATTGGAGTGAGAAAGAGAAAGAGAGAGAAGCAGGAGTTTGCTTGATACAAATGGGTCTTGGAAGAGGCCTGAAGCAATGGCTTGTGACAGAATTTGATTGAAGTGCATGGAGTTTTTGGATACTACTCTATCATTTTCTATGAGAGACAAACAAAATCTACCAGCACTGTTACAAGTCATTGATTTTCAGCCTGATGACCACTATAACTCAATGAGAGGTTTTCATTTTTTTTTCTTTCTTTCTAAGCTGAGAGAGAGGGAGGGGAGGGAGGGAGAATGAGGAAAAAAAAAAAAAAGGACAGAAAAAAAAAGTACAAAGAATAAAAAAAATTAGGTTTTTATTTTTTAATTTATTTTTTAAAATTCAATAGTTACAATGAAAAATGATAATTTGAACTTTATATGTTAGGGACACGCTAAAAGATGCTAATTAGTTAAACTATGAGGCTTGGCTCATAGATGTAAAGTATTGTGTCTAATGTAAGAATATCTAACAATGAGTTGTTTAAAATGGATTTTTAGACCAAATAAATTTGACTAAAACTTTACCAAGTCTGATGTGAATGTTCTTAATAGTAATAAAATTTCATTTTGGCTACATACCAGAAGGCCGAAATTTGCTTATGAATTGATTAGTATTGTTTATGACCTCTCTTTTCTTTTTGGTTCTTTTGTTCGTGTAAATTTTCAGAGGCAACTCTCATAATAAATTGGGTTTTTAAGGATAGAGGGAGATGATGGGAGAGTACCTTAGAGGAGAATCAAAGACAATTAGAATGTAATAATTACTAGTTATTGACCTGTGCTCGGCATGAACTATTCTTTAATCGATTATGTTTGCATGCTTTCCTTTTTGTTGATGTCTAGATGTATCATGCAAAAATACAAGTTAGAACTTAAAGTATAATTGTCAACCTTATGTATGCTGTATTGTTCATTATTTGCATTTGTCATAATCACTGATGTTGATCATAGTTATATCATTGTGCCACTGCCAATCTTGTGTATTACATCACAATTACAGGTGAGTCGCAAGTATTATTTATAGACCTGATTAAAAAGAATATTGAAGTATGTTCTATTATTTGTTACTTGCTTAGTTGATTAATGATATGATGGAAGAACAAACACTGTTTTTTTCTTCTGTGAGATTTACTTCCGGTCATCATCACACCAACATGCAGGTTTTGAGCTGACGTTTTAAGTTTGAATGGACACCAAGAGGTTCATCCAATTGATTGAGAAGAAGAAAAGGAGAGCCTTAGAGAAGAACGAAATTCCTTTATAATGAGAGCAGAAGAGCCAGAGGCAGAAATATTGCAGCTCTTGAGAACACTTGAAACTATATTGCAGCCTAATCCGCAAGAAGAATTTCTTTGAGATAGCCTAATGTATATTAGTAAATGACTAAATGGTCACTTCGTTTGATTGTAGCATGCATATATTTATCCTAATGTATACTGTCACATTTATTGAGTAGTCTTAAACTCATATGTCTACAATATACTGTCACATTTATCTTTCTTTGCTTTTTTTTCATTGTTTACTTTTCCTACTGATAAGTCTCACTTTCAGTATCAAGAAAGCATGGATAATATTGGAAGAAAGTAGTTACTGAAATTTTTTTCAATTAAGCAGCTTGTGACTCATTGCTGCAAATAACTAGTTTAAAAGCAGGCCACTCTACAAAATAGGAATCACAATCTGAAAATTCAACCAGCAAGGTCTGTACAGATGATAAAAGATAGGAATTATGTCATGGCACTCATAATGAATAAATGTTGATATTGGTGACAGTTAAATTGATGCATACTTAACAAAAACTCAGATATTAAATAAGGCAATATGGCTTCTTTCATTAAATTTTTGGAAGTCACACGTCCAGAATTAGAAGAGACCTCCATTCAGCCTAGTTCATAGTTCATGCATAGACAATAACTGCAATTAATAGTAAAAACGTTGCCAATAATAACAAGAATACTCTTGTATTTTTCTCATGCTTGTCACCAGGATACCTCATGTCCTGTTATTTGAAACAAAATTTAGTGTATAATTTCACCTACTGCACCTTTTTTGATTTATTAGACTCCATATTTACTGTTGCTGAGTATGTGTTAGGATAAAGAACATTTACTAAAGAAAATGTTTACACCTTTGGCGGTCTAGTTCTTGAGATGGAACTAGCAGATACAGAATGACAGATGTCACTGTTAACAGGCTAGCCCAAATTGGTGAAGAGTCACTACCATGAAGGGTGGGAGTGATTCAATAGCTCATAGATGCAGGATTTAGGTGATTAAGCAGTATTCTATAGTTGCAATGGGAAAGGAATGAGGAAGAGTAAATGTAGACAAGGTATATGAGATATAATTACTGGATTGTACCAATACATTTAGTTTTAAAGGAAAAGAAAGAAATTGTAATCATCATCGTCATTATTATGTTTAATATAATCCTCAATTGGTGCAAATCGTTTCTACTTAATCTAAAATCTAAAGCATATTATTTATTGTTGTTACACTCATATTAAACTACATCAGCAAAGCAGCAGTCAAATTTGGTCCATGTCAACTTCGGTGCACTTACTAAAAGAATGAAAAAAGACAATTTTGAATTGAGAGTACCTATTCTAAATTCAAATTTATTAAAAAAATATAGATCTCAAACTCGTTTGAATAATTACAATTGACAACCTTCAATAGAGGCATAACTGATCATGCATTTCAACTATGGCAAGTCTAGAACCATAATGGGCTTCCAAGTAAAATACTGTTCTTAAATTGGTTCAATTGTCTCAGTTTTTACAATATACAATAATTTGTGGATTTCTTCTTGCTTTTTTCAGGTATGTTTATCGATTATAAAACTATTGTTAATGTTTCTTTTATCAGAATTGGTTGTTATCATAGGAAACACCTCTACCATCCAGTCAATTTTGTTCCACTTAATCCCTATCTCATAGCCACATATCTTTCCGGTTAAGAAATGACAAAACTTTCTCTTGTTACATGAATTCAATTTTCATTTCATCTTGGGAAAAGCCATCTTTTTTTCAACAATGTTTTTGTCATTTGATCCAATAGCGTTCCATTAGATAGGAACAAATTTGATAAATACTGATAAGTATTGGATGGAGTATCCATAAAACTGGCAATAAATCATCTAGCAATAAATCAACAATTTGAAGTGCTATTCTGCGTATTCTTGATAAACCTAGAGTTGTACAGTGTAATAGAGCTGCAATTGTTGCTGTTGTGATTGAAAGGCTCTTAAGTGCTGTTGAGTGTTGTCATCATACTTTATTCAAACATTCCACACAAGTTTAATTTCTACTGAAATAACATGTTCCTCATGTACACAAACGTTCAGTACAAATATAATTTCTACTAAAATAATATGTTTCTCATCTGAAAACAATACAAAGTTGGCCAAAGGATGAGAGGTACTTGCTCCAGAGTCATTTGTTCTTGCCACTAGTATTGAGTCTGAACCTGAATTTTTTCACCAAGCTGTAACTTCTAAGGCTTGGTAAGATGTGATGGACAAGGAGATCACTACCTTGGAATTGAATCACACTTGAATGTTGCTCCTTTACCTAGTGGCAAAACCCCCAATTAGTTGCAAATGAGTTTACAGAATTAAGTACAATCCTAATAGTTCTATAGAGAGGTAGGTAGAGGGTAGGCTGGTAGCTAAGGGGTACACACAACAAGAAGGTTTGGATTATTCAGAAACTTTTTCCTATTCTCACATTCCAAAATTCTCTCTACTCTTCTAGATATTTTTCTCTTTTTCAAGATTTTATCATGGATTTTCTATCTCCATATATTTTAACTTGTTATTAGTTTCCTCCAATATTTTAATAATTTTCTTTTTTATCTCAAATATTTCAATAATTTTCATTGAAAAAATTATAATGTTTAGTGTTCAATTTTATAGACAAAACAGAAAGATGAAAAAGTGGTATAGTAATTTCATCATAATATATATGTTTACAAATTTGAAAATTGCATGATATAGGGACTAATATGGATAGACATGTTTCATGCCTATCAAGAATGCAAATATTGTTCTATCTTATCACTAAAAAAAAAAAAAAAAAATTAGAATTAAATGTAATTTGAAGTTTTAATAATAAAAAATTAGAATAAAACCTTTACGGGTTGCATTGTTCTCTTATTTGCGACATGTGTTATCTTACATGAATTAAATGTGGTCTGGTCCCATTGCGTTGATCTTTAGTTCATACGATAAAAAGCTAAAAAAGCAAAAAGGCTAGATTGTTAGGTGAGATCTAGTTGTTCCTTATTGAGAGAAGAGAGAGATGTAAATCATGCAGTTCATTGAAGGATGATGGGCATATATAATAGAATCGGCAAACACAAAATTCTCTTTATTTTATAGAGTAAACTCTTAAAATAAAGAGAATTTTATAGAGTAAACTCTTATGAGTCCAGCATGTCCTTCGAGACTTTTGGTTTTGATCCTCATTATTTGTGATCACTGCACCTGTTTTGCACTGGATTGAAGAGTTTGATTTTGATATACTTGTTCAATATGTAGATCATAGACAATGTTGGACTCATAAATTTTTGCTTGGGGCAAAATTATGGTATTGAGATATTAGTTAAGACAAACTCAAAACGCAAAAAAGAAGAAGAAAAAAAAAAATTATTTATGTATTTATTTATGTTTATAATTTTGAAGAGAACTTATCATATTAGTATATACATAAGCTGTTTAGTTTACCATTAACATGTAAAAAAAAAAAAATTTCAAAAGTAAAATAAAATAAAATCTCCCATCAAAGTTATGCTTAATGGTGATATTTTAAAACATGAAATTCATCCATTATCATCTCCATGGACAAGTTCTTAACAATTTTAATATTTTTTACTTAATAATTTTTTAAAATCATCCATGTTGAAAATACTAACAAAAAAATCACTAATAGTTTGAGGTAAGGTTTATTTTATTTTATTTTAAATCTCTCTTACTCATTCAAGCACCATAAATAATCCGCAATGTTAAATCTCTTAACAGTAGTAATAAAGGTCTATCAGTAGAGACATGCCCATGTAAGTTTGCTGTTTGACTTTTTTTTTTTTTTTAATAGAAAGAGTTTTCTTTAGTGAAAAAAAAGGTTATAATATTCTTTCTTCCCCACCAAAGAAATTATCTTGTTGTACTTGTTTGTCAATGTTATTATCCTCACAAAAAGAGAAAAATGAAAGTCATCTCAATTTTATGGTTAAATTTTAATTTTTTTTTTTAGATTTCTAGTGCACAAAATTTCAAATTGTTTAAAAGTTAATATTGTTAGGGACATATTTATGTAATTAGATAATTCTTTGACAAAACGCACTTTACTTGTAATTAGGTAGATCTAAGATGGCTGTTGGGTCACAATTTAGTGTCTTTTGTGAGTAAAAAAAAATCAATTAAGAATTTTTAAAAATTTTCAAACATATCTAGTGAAGATATCAAATACATATATTTATGTGAAAAACATTTTTTCATTCAAAGAAAACAATACAGGACAAATTCCGAATAAATCAACTATTATGATACTATCAATTATAATATATTCTTAAGTTTATGCCTAACTTAGGTTATACATAAAATATAATAATATTTTCTGTTTAAGAATTAATATTAACTCACTAGATATCTTTACTCACTTATTTTCTGTTTTAGTGATTGTGGCACCAAAAACCTTTCTCCCAAAAAAATCCCAAATTTATCTTTCTGCATGTGTTTAGGATAAAAAAAATAAAAAATAAAAATTGTGAGGACCACATTTAAACTTATAACTTTTGTCACAACTTACTCACAGGACAAGTTATGAGTAGTGGAGTAAAAGTGATGGACCTATGTGAATCTATAACTTTATTATTCACAACTCGCCACATAAACAAATTATAATAGAGTTGTGAATTTAATTGTAATCCTATCATTATTTGAAAAAAAAAAAAAAAAAACACATGTTTACTCTCTCTTTTTCTTGGGGCGGCACACACTTTTTCATGCAGCTCTCTCTCATTGATTGAAAATATGAAATAAGAGACGTGGCATGATTGAAAAGACAAGCCATTGTATAAACTTTTATTCCGTGTAAATCTGTAATTCTACTGCTCACAACTTTCCACATAAATAAATTATGACAGAATTGTGGATTACTTGTAATCCTATCATTATTTGAAGAAGAAAAAAAAAAAAAAACCCTTACAAAACATATGTTTTTTCTCTTTTCTTGGGGCGGCACACACTTTTTCATGCAGCTCTCTCTCTCTTATTGATTGAAAATATGAAATAAGAGACGTGGCATGATTGAAAATATGAAATGAGAGACGCATGATTGAAAAGATGAAATGAGAGACATGGCATGATTGAAAAGACAAGCCATTATATGGGCTTTTATTCCATGCGAATTGGAACACCAAAGGTGCCTTGCACCTCAATATTTGTGAGTGTAACGAAGATTTATATAAGTCATATTATCAGTTGTTTAAGACAATTGTTAATAAATTATTTTAGAAAATATTTGATATCATTTTTATAAGAAATATAAAATGTAGTAAAAAAACATTAATAATTTTATTTTTTCATAAAAAAATTTTAAAAATATTTTATAAACCAATGTCTTTAGGTCATTTGTAAACTTTTTCCCAATTTTTTATATATATATATAATTACCTGATAGCGTGGCTTTACTAATTTATTTATTTATTTTTATCCCCCTTGAGGGAGTAACTTAGTGGTGGGAAATCCTCGTGACCCATTACATTTGTGAGCTTGAGAGTTTGTGAATTTGAATAATGTTATTTCCTACTATTACTCGAGTGATTCCATGCAATGCATGAGTCGGAAGGTGTAAACACACATGCCAGCTCTTTTTTTCTTCCATAATTTGATTTTAAAATTTTTTTTTTAAATTAATATAAGTGGTCGTGAAGTCATGGTCAGAAATAACATGATCACGTGGTTTTTAAAAATAAATAAATAAATATAGCCTCAAAAGTAGCTGGTGTTCTTTTTTTATTTTTTTTTTATAGAGAATATTAGGCAATTTTTGATTTTGTTGCTAAACGCCGAAAAAGTGCTACACCCATGAATATAATAATAATTTCAGATGTGCCAAGCTTTATGTCGCACAGTTGTATAAGAAGGATTGGAACTCCTTGTAGAGCAGTGGAAGCAAAAGCCTAAAAGAGAGAAAAAAAAGTGTTGTGAGAGAGCAGAAATGGAAAGGAGGCCATGCAGTGCGAAAGTTGTAATCAGAGGAGCATGGTCTGCAGGGGAAGATGACATCCTAAAAAACTACATTAAAATCCATGGCGAAGGGAAATGGACAGACCTGCCTCAAAGAGCTGGTCCTAACTTCTAACAATATATGTTGCACTATATATTCTCTCTTCTCTCAAAGTGGTTCTCTTTTGTCGATTATTCATACTGACACTTCTTCTTTTGTAGGGCTGAGGAGATGTGGGAAGAGTTGCCGGCTTCGTTGGTTGAATTATTTAAGGCCAGATATTAAGAGAGGCGACTTTGCTGAGGACGAAGAAGATCTCATTATCAAACTACATAAGCTTCTTGGTAACAGGTACGGGAAATCTACTTCTTCTCCTCCGGAGCCAGTTCAATATAATTTGAGATTTGAGGTGATAAATTTAAATAATGGTTTTTATATTTAAATATAGATTAAGTAAATTATTCATATATATATATAAATTAAATAATTTTATTTAATATTAGAGATATAATTTTTTCTACAACTTTAAGTGATGATAAGTTGACTACATTGTTCAATAAGTTATATGCCTAACAGTGATCTTCATATATAATATTGTATAAAGATTTTTTTTATTAACTTCTTCTGAGTAAACCAAAATATATTTTAGATTAAAAAGAAAACTAAATACATTATTATTATTATTATTATCATTCTCTGATTTTAATATGATAAATAACACCTTTTTAATTATAATAATTTTATGATGAAATGTTAAAAACACCTTATGCATTGCTATTAATTGCAAATTTGATAATATATAGTGATAAGTATAACAAGTATTAAATAAAAGATCAAAATAAGTAACAGTGAATTTAATTTTGAGAAAAAATTTATAAAATCCACAATTGTGCAAATCATAAACAAGTGAAAGAAACTCATTTTCCATGCGAGGGTTTTTTATTTTTATTTTTTAAATTCGATAGTTACAAAGGAGGATGAAATATTTGAACTCTGAATATTTTCATTAAAAATATCATGAAGTGTCAATCAGTTGAACTAGAGAAAATTCGTATAGATTATATGGTCTTTTTTTCCTTTGGGTCTGGGGAAAATTCCCCTCCCTCCTCACAAATGTCACACTATAAAGTGATAAATTAATGTGCTTACAAACTAGACGTTGTGTAACGAGTGTTGCAGTTGGTCACTCATTGCTCGGAGATTACCTGGACGAACTGACAATGAGATAAAGAATTACTGGAACACCATTTTAAGCAAGAGGGTGCAAGGTGACAATATTCATGAACAAAGTAGTAGAATATTAAAATCCACTGGAAGTATAAGAAAGTTGACATCAGACTCCAATCCAGGAATAAAACCGGTTGCTCACCCTGTGATTCGACCAAAAGCAGTGCGGTGCACAAAGGTTATCCTCCCATGGCAATCGGATAATAATCAAATGTTCAATGAAAATATAGTTCCTTATGGGAATAGTGAAAACCTATTTCCTTCAGTTCAGCCGAAGAATAATATCTCTGACTTTCTGAAAGATTTGGATATAAATTACCTTTTGAGATCGGATGTGCAAAATTCAGATGGCCACCAAACCAATGAAATCAATGTACGTAACATTGTGTTGGATTTGCCAGTTTCTGGATGCGATGCCAAGTTTAAAGATTTAATGGATGAAGGGAAGCCTGAGAATTGGAGGGCTACTGATCCTTTTTAGCCAAATGAAGCTATGGATCTTAACACATTGGCTTCTTTTCTGGATTCAGAAGATGCATGGATTAGCTGAAAGTAAACAAGATGCATAACTAAGCCCATTATCTTCATGAATAATTGGTGCCCATTGCTGTTAGCATTTTCTTATGTTGTGGGTTAGTATTGTCATCTATGTGTATCTATTAAATCATGAATAGTTGGAGTGTATTTTGCTTGGCATCTGTTGAACCCAATAATGGATAATGCTCACCACATGTTAATATTAGACATTTTTCAGTTGCAAATGTATTGGTTTGACCCATTAAAGCCCAATACATTAAAACTCTCATATACCAAATATATATATACACACTCACATATATGCACTACATATTGTGTTAGTGGTACCCAAATATGTGTTTGTGATTGCAAATGAAGAGGTGTAATTCATCTTCCTCACACAAACACAACCATTCTTGACATTGTAGGAACTTGTGGCTTCTTCCTCTCATTCTCATGGCAAGTTTCTCATCAGTTGTGTTTTGTCTACCTACTATTTTTTAAAATAAATATATACTAGTGATATTTGAGAGTTTGGTAAATTGTTTTTAGTTTTCACCCCCTTTTGTTCTTTGGATGTTTTAATTCCTTTGCTTTTTTGGTATGTGGATCTTGGTTGAAAATTTTCAACAATTGCTTCATGTGTTGTCATGTATGAGTAGTGGATTGTATGTATATATTGTACTGATTGAATAAACATATAGACACTGGTGGCTCCACATGAAGTTCAAGGTGATCACTGGGCCACCCTCACCTAGCAAAAAAATAAATTATTACATATAAATTTTAAAAATTTTATGATTTTATTATCCTCAAGAAATATTTGTGACCACGCTAAAATTTTTTAGGTTCAACGTAATTAATTTTTGGACAAAATTTGGCAACAAACTTAATTGTAGACTAAGACTACAACTCCACTCAATATATATATATATATATATGGATGTGAATTGTGACAAATCACCACTGGATTACATTTTCTTCTTATATCCTCCATATTTGCAAAATTTCAAAAAGAATAAAAAATCAATAGCTATTTCATCAATCAAATATTTAAATTTTGAGTTTTTGTAGTCTAAAATTACATAAAAATCTAAGTTTATGAATTAAGTAGTAAATAACATCCGATTAACATAAAATTTGACATGTATTTTAAGAACATAAAGAACATGCAATTCAATAGTTAGATTTTCAAAATATGTAGTTATGTTAATTTGTTTAGTGAGAGTTATAGTCTTAGGCTACAACTAAGTTTGTAGCCAAACTTTGTCTTTAAATTTTGGCTCCCTTAACAATATATTAAGTCATTACAAAAAAAATTAAAAAATCCCAATAAATTTTTAATCTAACTAAAATTTTGAAAAAGTTGTAACTTATAACATTGATAATGAAACTATTATGCAAAGATTTCAAAATAAAAATTTTGTAAAAAAAAATTATAAAACTTTATGTATTTGTATGTATGTGTGTGTTTTGGTCAATATATGAAGTTATCTTTTTATTAAATTTTGGCCAATAATATCTACCCAGAAAGATATTTCTGGAGCTACCATTGGATACAGAGTGACACCCTTTGGCTATAGAGTGACAGGCCTACTAACGCTAACACACCCCATTACATGTCAACAACTTCGTAAGCCACCCATCAATACTTTTTTTGATAATCGCCGCCCATCAATACAGACATTAGAAACACCGCCAGTACTACTTCTAGGGGTTCTTTTGCTTTTTATTTCTATTTGTTGACTTAAGTTAGGTTTGGTTATTTCTCAAAAAAAAAAAAAAGTTAGTTTTGGTTACAATTTTTTCTTTTTTTAATCAAGCAAAATTTTTATTTTTATTTATTCATATATTTTTTTATAAAGCTAAATTTTCATTGAAACACAAAATTCGCCAGTGCTCCTATTGTTTCGTTAGTTCGTAGTACGCCAGCCATGAGGTTTTGCCTTTTATGGTTTGTGTCATGTACAAACGGTACTGAAGAAAGAGGCGAGGAACACAAAAATATTCATAATTTCTTGTCACAATGGTAACGTGGGAGACTGTGATTGAAGAAAAAATTGTGGGGTAATGTATAAGTGATAGTTAACCACTCACAATTTGTTACGTCAAAGTTGTGACAAAAAAATTATGGAATAATTTATACTCCTAGAACGAATCAAGTACCGAAGATAAGATAACATACATCTTCAAATAGCCATGTGCCCCGCAGGCGGCCCTGCTCTAATTAAAAATAATAATTTATGGAAAAGTTTTAAAAATATTAATGGATGCATCAATTGATAAAAGCCAATTTTTATTTTGCAGATGAGGGTGTTTTTAATTTATGAGGTTCATGTTGCAAATTTAAGGGCTTTTTAAGCTTAGAAATTCTACTACAACTTAATCTAAATGTATATATATGAGAAGCTCATTCTTAAAGACTTGAACCACAGTCATTGTCTCATTCCTTCCACTCCACAAGAACTTGTACTTGTGGAGTGACTATTGCGTCAATAGTTCATAATTGTATTATTTGTGTCACTCTAATAGTGTTTCATTTTATAACCACTAACTATAGAATGTCATGTATCTAGATTTTTCTATTTTAAACTTTGATTACTTTATAGAAAAGAAAAAGTGATGTATGATAGATTGTGATTGGTAGGGTATAGAGCAAAATACTAACAATTACAAGGACTTTTTTTCGCGTTACTCCATAAATTAAAACCTTATTATTATTAATAAATAAATAAATAAACGTTTTGATAATATTCCTTATAGAAAGAGTAAAACGAATGATGTTACAGAATTTACTCTCATTTTGTGAGTGTTTCTCAAAAAAAAAAAAAAACTATCATTTTGTGAGTGTAATTTTGAGGTTTATATAATTTTTTCATCATAAATACTTATGAATTAATATATTTGGTGGTCAATAGTCATGTGGTGGTATGAAATATGAATCAACAATCACATGACCCTTCCTGTGGAATTTGCTGCAACAAACCCGAATCTATTGACTATTGGCCACTTAATTGCTTTGGGAATTTCCTCTTGCGAGGAATGTCTGGGCTCTGTTTAGAGGAAAGCTCCAAAAATGCCGAAACGATGTCTAAGATTTTTTCCTGCTATTCAAACAGATGATAGGAAAGCTGGATACTCGTCACTTGAGTGATGGGCAGTGACTTCTTGGGCGATTTGAAATGCTCAGAACAAATTCTATCTTGACAAAACTCAGGCCCAGCCGAAGAGAATCCTGGATGGTGCTGTTGGCTTCCTTGAAGAGTACCATAGACGACTCTTGTTAGTCTTTCTCCATGCTTATTTTTTTGCTTCCTCTGGTCTGAACTGTTTATTTTTTCTGTTTGCTCCCCCTTCACCTGTTTTGAAGTGTTAGTATATAGCTTAGTCTAGCCTAGCCCATCGGGCTTAGCCCAGTATACTGTACTTGTAGTATACTCATATTGCTTGTACGCCACACATACTTAGCCTATATAAGAGTCTCTATTGTGCAGTGTTATTTATACAGAATATACATCAATATATAGACTATTCAATTTTTCTTTCTCTCACTTTATATTCTTAACATGATATCAGAACAATTGCTCTGACTTTCTAGTACCTATGGTCATCTTTGGCGTTCTTCCGCTGCCCTCGCCTTCATCCAGTAACCATTGTCAGATGTGAGTTACTGTCGTCAAGCCACAGCCATTACAACCCTTGGATCCAGTCTTTTCTCTTATCCCAAGATGGCTTCTCACACACCCACACGCGCCGCCAAAAGTTCTTTGCAAGTCGATCATGCACCTCACGCGCCTCCACGCTCCACCAGAACTTCCCTCGCGCCAGAATTGAGCCGCTACGCGCCAAACTAGTCTGTGTAACGCCACGTCAGCCCTAGGGTTACGTCATCACTCTACGTCAACATTTCGCATCATCAATGACGTCATCTTGCCACGTCATCAGCCTACGTCAGCGTCTCGCATCAGCACAGGTCATTCGTTGACTGTTGATTCTGAGCATTGACTATTGACCAGGCGCTGACGTTTTACCAAAAAGTGAAAAAATTTCAATAGGGCCTATCTTGCTCAGTTTTTCATGTAGATTTCGATTTTGGACTCTATTTCTTCGTTTGAGGTCTCTAAATCCCTCTTTTTTGTCATTTTCTTCATTATGGCTCAACAAAATGAACGAGACATTATACGTCCTATCACCATTATCTTGGATGATCCTACTAGCTATCATGCATGGTCTCAAAACATGGTTGTTTTTCTCAAGGGTCGCAAACTATGGAGGTATGTAACTGATTCGATTCCCAAGCCAGTACCAATACCTCAGTCTAAAGCCACAACTGATGCTGATTCTTCCAAAACACGTGCAACATGGACGTGGCTGCACGTGCGTCCCAAATGATTTTTTTTTTTTTTTTTTTTTTTTTTTAACTGAAAGCCTAAAAACGCACCGTAGTGGAGGAAGAAGAGAACAAAAAAATGAATAAGTTTTTTTTTTTTTTTTTTTTTTTTTTTTTTTTTTTTTTTTTTAAATCTGGCATGCCCTGAATCTGATGTTTGAATCGCTGTCTTTCCACGATACAAAGGCAGCAAGAGAAACTAAGAAAATAAAAATAAGAACATTTCTTTTACAAAAATCTAGGGGTCGATTCGTTGCATTCGAATTAAAACCAAGCATATGTCTCTGAATCTTCCTGAACGAATGGGGAAATATGATTTTAAACATGAGAAATGCTAAGTACATGGTTAAATGATTCCAATTCAAAAAGAGAGTTTCTCACATATATATACTTGGATTAGACCAGTGTAAAATTTCTATCTTGTATAAAAAAAAAATCATAAAATTTTATAGTCTAATAATTAATAAAGGGATCCCTTCTATTGTATCCACCGTTTCTTTCTAATTTTTAATTAGATATAAGAAATGAGGTATTAAAAAATCAAATAGCACTACTTTTACTATTAAAAAAGAAGATATATATAATTATTATTGGATTCAACGTGGCCACACTCACACTTCAAGAATTTCTGAGTGTTAGTTTGTATTGAAAGTGAAAATACATAAAGTGTTAAGTTAATGTGCTCACAATACTTTTTTTTTTTTTTTTAGAGAATGTGCTCACAATACTGATGACAATTATTTAGGGGTCCACTTAGATTTCGATTGATTTGCCCTATTTTTTATTGAGGAACTACAACCTTATTCATACGATAAAAAATTCAGAAACTTTTTTAGTCCAATAATTGATACAAGAATCCCTCCCATTAAATCTACTGTTTCCCTCTAATGTTTTAGTTAGATATAAGAAATAAGGTTTTCTCAAAAAAAAAAAAAAAAAGATATAAGAAATAAGGTATTAAAAAATCAAATAGCACTACTTTTATTATTAAAAAATTATATATATTATTATTATTGGATTCAATGTGGTCACACTCACACTTCAAGAATTTCTGATTCTGACTGTTAGTTTGCTTTGAAAGTTAAAATACATAAATTGTTAAGTTAATGTGCTCACAGATGACATAAACTTAGGGGCCGATCGACTTAGATTTTGATCAATTTGCAACCTTTTTTTTCACTGAGGGACTACGATCATATTCATACAATAAGTAGTGAAATAACTTTTCTAATAACTTTTATTTTCCCAACTTGCTGAAGTGACATGTTGTAATTGGTATATAATAAAAAGGAAATGTTAGCAACAAAATCATGTAAAATTAATGTTTCACCAATAACAACTTACCACCTCAACAATGTTAGGAATATAATTCTTTTCACAATTTGATGAGATGATAAATTGAGTAAATTGTTAAAAAAGTTATATGCCTAAAAGTGATCATCATATATAATATTATATAAAGCTTTTATTAACTTCTGAGTAAACCAAACTACATTCTAGATTTAAGAAGAAAACGAAATATTATTATTATTATTATTATTATTATTATTATTATTCGATAATTTTAAATTTTAATATAATAAACACCCTTTTTAATATAATAATTTTATGATGGAATGATAAACACCTGACACATTGCTATTTGTTAGGACATATGTGAATCATGTTAAGAACATATATCATTTAGAATTGGCTAATCTTTTGACAAAATGCACTTTACTTGTATTTGGGTAGATCTAGGATGTGTTTAATACTTCAAGTCCAAGAGTTCAAGTCCAAGTATTGAAGCCATGCAAATCTGTCCAAGAATCAAGTGAAGAAGTGCTATATTTTAAAGCTCGATAGATATCTCGATAGATGTATCTATTGAGATTTAAAATGTGAAGCTCAACAGCTGTATTTATTGAGAATTACGAAAATTAGTTTTTCATATTTGATTTCACACATATCCATGTGTATGTGTTTAGGTTTTCTTTTTTCAAAACTCTAGACATATATAAGAATTATTTTTATGGGCCGTCTCACTTGATGCAACTGGATGAAACTTGATGCAAAGGTTTTATGCAAGCATATTGGGACCGGAGACAGATGCCCTAGTTCACCTTTCTCTTTAAGAAGCTATTGCGTTTGTACGCCATAGGGTTTTGTAACCAAGGAGCTTCTTGATCTTTATCGTGTGGATGAACTGAAGAACTTTGCAGCCAACATCCTTCTCAAGTTGGCATGTTAGTCACGTACTTGGATCCGTGCATCGATTGGTTAGTCACGTATTGGGAGCCGTGCATTGAAAGGAGAGATTGTCACTATATTACAAGTCTAATTGGGTATTGGTGTAAGGGTTCAATTGTAGGTTGGTATAAAGTACTGTGATTCTTTTTACTTGTAACCTCTTATTTTGATAATAGTGAATTCTCGAGAGTGATGACCTTAAATTCAGCCGGTGGGGTTTTGCCTCAGTGGTTTTCCCCATTCGTAAACAAATTACCCATGGAAAAGTTAGTACCATGGAAGGGTGGAAACTCTTTTAGGCTTCCATGGAAAGAAGAGGAACTTACTTTACTCACAAAAATCATATCATCATGGGAAGGCCATAACTACATTCGTGTATGATAGTCTTTTCTAATGAGAAGAATGGTTTAAATTCTTCAAAATTTCAATTTAAAGAGCCAAATCTAAATTATACCCGTCAATCTATTATCTATTACTGCTCACAATTTTCTGTGGAGGAAGAATATATTCTGTTTTAACCTATGTCAAGTCCTGAAACAATGTCATGAGAGAGCTTCCAAATAAAATACGACTGAGTCTACGATTGGTCCATACTGATCCTTAAAAATCATGCCTCTACAATATACTGTCATTAAAATCTGTTACTTTGTTTTTTTTAGCATTGTTTCCTTTCCTACTGATATGTCTCAGTTTCAATATCAAGAAAGCATGGATAATGTTGGAAGAAAGTGATTACCAAAACTTTTTTCAATTAAGCATCTTTGTGACTCATTGCTGCGAATAACTAGTTTAAAAACAGAATTTTTTATCATCACCATCATTACTCTGATTATTCTGAAGTTGATTTAATTTGTCTTTCCTAGAACTAAAATGGAATATAATCCTCAAATGGTGAAAATAGTTTCTACTTGGAGGAGAATCAGTTGCAAATATCAATTAACTGAGAGCATTTATTTGAAGAATTGTTGTTGGCAACCTTCTATGATGGCATAACTGATCCTGCTTTTCACCTATGGCAAGTCTAGAACCAAGGAAGACCGGATACATGATGATTAGTCCTCTCTACCCAAGGCCATCACTACTGCTAAACATCCAAAAGCAATAAATTGGCCATTCTAGGTTCACATAATTGGCCATTCTATGGAATGGTATACATTCCATACTCAGGATGAAAAGTTCGAATATTGCTTTTGTATGGTGGCATATCATGGTAGCCTCCCATTTTATTTCTTTTTGTATACTTTGGTTTCAACTTGAACTCAAAGCACATCTTGGATATTCCTAAGGAGTTCTTTGCCTTGTGAAAGTTTGCTGACTGCCGAATTTCAGTGCTATCTTTCAATTTCACTAGCATTTATGAATTTCATACATTTAAGCTTGTAATTACAAAGATTAGAAAGTTTACTAGAATTTAAATCAAGTTTTATTTCACTGAATGATAATCCTAGATCTCTGGGTCAAAACCTTCAGCTTGTATAACTTTATTGATTCGAATAATCATTTCATATATAGAATCCATTTGACAATGTAAATCGTCAGCAACAAAGAACTCATGAACTACACCATCTATTTCAATGAAAGAGCATCCGGGAAGCTTTTGGATTCTCTGAAGAGCCATACTTTTCCGCATGTTTTTTACATCAGACCACCTTGATGCTGAAGCATATACATTGGATAATAAAACACGTGCCCCACACTTTTTTGGCTCCAATTCTTCAATCCTCTTGGCTGAAAACTCTGCCAATTCAATATTCCCATGACTCCCAGAGGCAAAAAGCAAGGATCGCCATATAACAACATCAGGTTGAATGGGCATTGCACTGATAAACCTTTCTGCCTCAGCCAAGAGGTTAGCGCGGCCGAGAAGATCAACCATGCAACCATAATGTTCAATACGAGGCTTGATTGTAGCTTTGAGTCATGTGATTGAAATAGTGAAACCCTTTATCTACAAGTCCAGCATGGCTACAAGCAGACAAGACTCCTAGAAATGTAACCTCATTCGGCCTAACAATACCACCTGACATTTCCATTTGTGAAAACAAGTTCAATCCTTCATCAGGCAGCCCATTCATGGCAAGCCCAGTAATCATAGCAGTCCAAGAAAACACGTCTCTCTCAGTCAAATTCATAGCATGAAAAATCTTGAGGGCACGTTGGATATCTCCGCATTTAGAATACATATCAATCAAAGCATTCTTGACAGAGATATTGAAGTGAATGCCTGACCTTTCACAGTGAGTGTGCACCCACCTTCCTGATCCAAGGCACTAGAATGCCCACATGAAGAAATTACGCAAGCAATGGTAGCAGCATCTGCTGTAACTCCGCGTGCCTGCATTTCCCTGAACAATTCAATGGATTCCTTGAACAAATGCGAATGTGCATAACCGGCAATCAAACAAGTCCAACAAACTACGTTTTTGTCCGGAATTGTATCAAACACCTTTCTAGCATGTTCCATTTGCCCACATTTCGCATACATGTCTACTAAGGAGGAACCTAGTATCACATCTAAAACAATTTCATTTCGTACAAGTAATCCATGGATTTTACGACCCATGTCGAGAAATCCAATCCTTGCACAAGCGGTGAGAGCATTGATAAGAGTAACCTCGTCCGGCCTTGCATTAACATCACAGTTGAGCATTTCATCAAACAGCTTCAAGGCATCCCAATAACAACGTCCTTGTATATACCCAGAAACCATACTGTTCCAAGACACCACATCGCGAACAGAGAGTGGCATTTCATCGAAGACTTGGCGAGCATTGTGAAGCAAGCCGCAGAAGGAGTACATGGAAAGCAGAGCGTTTTGGACGAAGACATCGTGTTGGAGACCGAGTTTGAACGTGAGGGAGTGAAGCTCTTGACCTTTGTGGGAAAGTGAGAGACGGGCACAAGCTTTGAAGAGGAAAGGGAAAGAATGGCGGTCCGGGAAATGCCCGAAAAGGCGGCGCATGAGATTGTAAAGAGAGATGCATTGTTGTGGTGGGGAAGTAGTGCTAGTGTTAGTGTTACTGTGTGAGTAAGCTTTGAACATGAAATTCCAGGCGAAGATATTGGGGTTCTGAATTTGAGAGAAAAGGGTGTGAGGGAAGTGGAGATTGTTGGCATTGGAGTGAGAAAGAGAAAGAGAGAGAAGCAGGAGTTTGCTTGATACAAATGGGTCTTGGAAGAGGTCTTGGAGTTTTTGCATACTATATCATTTTCTATGAGAGACAAACAAAATCTACCAGCACTGTTACAACTAGTCATTGATTTTCAGCCTGATGACCACTATAACTCAATGAGAGGTCTTCATTTTTTTTTTCCTTTCTTTCTAAAGCTGCGTGTGAGAGAGAGAGAAAGAGGGGGGAGGGGGGGGGGGGGGGAAGGAGAGGGAAAAAATAGGTTTTTATTTTTTAATTTATTTTTTAAAATTCAATAGTTACAATGAAAAATGATAATTTGAACTTTATAGACACATTAAAAGATGCTAACTAGTTGAGCTATGAGGCTTGGCTCATAAATGTAAAGTATTGTGTCTAATGTAAGAATATCTAACAATGAGATGTTTGTCAAGGTTTTGTAACTGAATTGACACCTCCTCATGTATAAAGTGTTTGAGGGTCTAGGGGGGAAAGGGTTAATAAAATTTCATTCTGGCTACATATCGGAACGCCGAAATTTGCTTATGAATTGATTAGTATTGTTTAAGACCTCTCTTTTTCTTTTTGGTTCTTTTGTTCGTGTAAATTTTCAGAGGCAAGTCTCATAATAAATTGGGATTTTAAGGATAGAGGGAGGTGATGGGAGAGTACCTTAGAGGAGAATCAAAGTCAATTAGAATGTAATAATTACTAGTTATTGACCTGTGCTCGGCATGAACTATTCTTTAATCGATTATGTTTGCAAGCTTTCCTTTTTGTTGATGTCTAGATGTATCATGCAAAAATACAAGTTAGAACTTAAAGTATAATTGTCAACCTTATGTATGCTGTATTGTTCATTATTTGCATTTGTCATAATCACTGATGTTGGTCATAGTTATATCATTGTGCAACTGCCAATCTTGTGTATTACATCACAATTACAGGTGAGTCGCAAGTATTACTTATAGACTTGATTAAAAAGAATATTGAAGTATGTTCTATTATTTGTTACTTGCTTAGTTGATTAATGATATGATGGAAGAACAAACACTGTTTTTTTCTTCTGTGAGATTTACTTCCGGTCATCATCACACCAACATGCAGGTTTTGAGCTGACGTTTTAAGTTTGAATGGACACCAAGAGGTTCATCCAATTGATTGAGAAGAAGAAAAGGAGAGCCTTAGAGAAGAACGAAATTCCTTTATAATGAGAGCAGAAGAGCCAGAGGCAGAAATATTGCAGCTCTTGAGAACACTTGAAACTATATTGCAGCCTAATCCGCAAGAAGAATTTCTTTGAGACAGCCTAATGTATATTAGTAAATGACTAAATGGTCACTTCGTTTGATTGTAGCATGCATATATTTATCCTAATGTATACTGTCACATTTATTGAGTAGTCTTAAACTCATATGTCTACAATATACTGTCACATTTATCTTTCTTTGCTTTTTTTTCATTGTTTACTTTTCCTACTGGTAAGTCTCACTTTCAGTATCAAGAAAGCATGGATAATACTGGAAGAAAGTAGTTACTGAAATTTTTTTCAATTAAGCAGCTTGTGACTCATTGCTGCAAATAACTAGTTTAAAAGCAGGCCACTCTACAAAATAGGAATCACAATCTGAAAATTCAACCAGCAAGGTCTGTACAGATGATAAAAGATAGGAATTATGTCATGGCACTCATAATGAATAAATGTTGATATTGGTGACAGTTAAATTGATGCATACTTAACAAAAACTCAGATATTAAATAAGGCAATATGGCTTCTTTCATTAAATTTTTGGAAGTCACACGTCCAGAATTAGAAGAGACCGCCATTCAGCCTAGTTCATAGTTCATGCATAGACAGTAACTGCAATTAATAGTAAAAACGTTGCCAATAATAACAAGAATACTCTTGTATTTTTCTCATGCTTGTCACCAGGATACCTCATGTCCTGTTATTTGAAACAAAATTTAGTGCATAATTTCACCTACTGCACCTTTTTTGATTTATTAGACTCCATATTTACTGTTGCTGAGTATGTGTTAGGATAAAGAACATTTACTAAAGAAAATGTTTACACCTTTGGCGGTCTAGTTCTTGAGATGGAACTAGCAGATACAGAATGACAGATGTCACTGATAACAGGCTAGCCCAAATTGGTGCAGAGTCACTACCATGAAGGGTGGGAGTGATTCAATAGCTCATAGATGCAGGATTTAGGTGATTAAGCAGTATTCTATAGTTGCAATGGGAAAGGAATGAGGAAGAGTAAATGTAGACAAGGTATATGAGATATAATTACTGGATTGTACCAATACATTTAGTTTTAAAGGAAAAGAAAGAAATTGTAATCATCATCATCATTATTATGTTTAATATAATCCTCAATTGGTGCAAATAGTTTCTACTTAATCTAAAATCTAAAGCATATTATTTATTGTTGTTACACTCATATTAAACTACATCAGCAAAACAGCAGTCAAATTTAGTCCATGTCAACTTCGGTGCACTTACTAAAAGAATGAAAAAAGACAATTTTGAATTGAGAGTACCTATTCTAAATTCAAATTTATTAAAAAAATATAGATCTCAAACTCGTTTGAATAATTACAATTGACAACCTTCAATAGAGGCATAACTGATCATGCATTTCATCTATGGCAAGTCTAGAACCATAATGGGCTTCCAAGTAAAATACTGTTCTTAAATTGGTTCAATTGTCTCAGTTTTTACAATATACAATAATTTGTGGATTTCTTCTTGCTTTTTTCAGGTATGTTTATCGATTATAAAACTATTGTTAATGTTTCTTTTATCAGAATTGGTTGTTATCATAGGAAACACCTCTACCATCCAGTCAATTTTGTTCCACTTAATCCCTATCTCATAGCCACATATCTTTCCGGTTAAGAAATGACAAAACTTTCTCTTGTTACATGAATTCAATTTTCATTTCATCTTGGGAAAAGCCATCTTTTTTTCAACAATGTTTTTGTCATTTGATCCAATAGCGTTCCATTAGATAGGAACAAATTTGATAAATACTGATAAGTATTGGATGGAGTATCCATAAAATTGGCAATAAATCATCTAGCAATAAATCAACAATTTGAAGTGCTATTCTGCGTATTCTTGATAAACCTAGAGTTGTACAGTGTAATAGAGCTGCAATTGTTGCTGTTGTGATTGAAAGGCTCTTAAGTGCTGTTGAGTGTTGTCATCATACTTTATTCAAACATTCCACACAAGTTTAATTTTTACTGAAATAACATGTTCCTCATGTACACAAACGTTCAGTACAAATTTAATTTCTACTAAAATAATATGTTCCTCATCTGAAAACAATACAAAGTTGGCCAAAGGATGAGAGGTACTTGCTCCAGAGTCATTTGTTCTTGCCACTAGTATTGAGTCTGAACCTGAATTTTTTCACCAAGCTGTAACTTCTAAGGCTTGGTAAGATGTGATGGACAAGGAGATCACTACCTTGGAATTGAATCACACTTGAATGTTGCTCCTTTACCTAGTGGCAAAACCCCCAATTAGTTGCAAATGAGTTTACAGAATTAAGTACAATCCTAATAGTTCTATAGAGAGGTAGGTAGAGGGTAGGCTGGTAGCTAAGGGGTACACACAACAAGAAGGTTTGGATTATTCAGAAACTTTTTCCTATTCTCACATTCCAAAATTCTCTCTACTCTTCTAGATATTTTTCTCTTTTTCAAGATTTTATCATGGATTTTCTATCTCCATATATTTTAACTTGTTATTAGTTTCCTCCAATATTTTAATAATTTTCTTTTTTATCTCAAATATTTCAATAATTTTCATTGTAAAAAATTATAATATTTAGTGTTCAATTTTATAGACAAAACAGAAAGATGATAAAAGTGGTATAGTAATTTCATCATAATATATATGTTTACAAATTTGAAAATTGCATGATATAGAGACTAATATGGATAGACATGTTTCATGCCTATCAAGAATGCAAGTATTGTTCTATCGTATCACTAGAAAAAAAAAATTCAAATGTCGTTTGGGTAAAATAAAAATGCAGATATTTGTCTTCTTTTTTATTTATTTTTTATTTTTATATTCTTGATTGTATGTTATTAAATTTATTTATTTATTTTTTTGGACTTTGTTCAAATGTTATAAAAGCAACTAAATTTGACCAAGAATAAGCAACTAAATTTAAGCAAGAATACTATATTTAAAATAAATTTTTTCTTATATAAATCTTAGAAAAATGACATCAAAATTTCGTTATACTTAAATAATTAATGTACCACTTAAATTAATTAATATAACAAAAGAAATATATTTATCCTTTTAGTAATCTTCTCAATTACAATGAATAATTAGTACAATGTTGATTTATATATATATATATATATATATGAAATCATTGAAAGGAATTATAAAATCTAAAAGCTTAAGATTAATTTTAATGAATTCTTAAATATTAGATTTTGGTGGTTTTTTGTGTCAATTGTTGTCAAAGCAAATAAACATGAGGAAGACTGTCATATTCTAAATTATTATTATTATTATTCCCAATAAAAATAGTTTCTTATATAAATTTTATAAAACATTCATATAGATTCCTTTAATATAAATAATTAATGCACAACTATATATAAGTAATATATGCATTTACTCTATTAGCTAATTCAATAAACTAATACTTTGATATAGATACAAACTTTGAAAACCCAAATAAATAGAATCTTTTTCTTAAAAAAAAAAAAATAAAGAAAATCTCAAGGCATGAGTCACATGGCAAAACCTCATATTCTCCCACATAACCACATGAGATCTCTCCTTTTATATGATCATTATTGTTATTATTATTCTAAGCAAAAAATAGTTTCTTCTATATTTCTTAAAAAAAAAATGTTTCTTCTATAAATTTTTAAAAAATAATTATATAAATTCCTTCATTATAAATATTTGATGCACAACTATAGATAATTAATACATGTATTTACTCTATTGGTTGATTCAATGAATTAATACTTTGATATCATTCTCTCTCTCTCTCTCTCTCTCTCTCTCTCAATTGTCTCTTGATTTTTTAAAAACCATTTGTGTTTTTTTTTTATATATTTAAAATGGATTTCGAAACGAATTAAGTTAAACAATGTTTTTAACATTTTACTTCTCTATTCTCTCAGTTTTTGCTTTTACATATTAGACATTGATTTCTGAGAGACCTATTTGGGTGTATTGGGAGAGTACCTATACGGCTATACACCATCTCTTATATCTCCAATCTTCAGTAGAAGTACTATCCAGAGGTGCTTTCCTACAACTACATTTACCAAACTTGTTGGTTGGATTGAAACTTAATCTTCTCTCAGTCTTTTGGTTTGCTAGTAGTAATATGTTACCCTCTTCGATCGGTGGTTCTTCAAGGGCTGCATTTAAGGTGCTTTGGAAGCTATGGAAGGGACAACTAAATATATATATATATATATATATATATAAAATTAAATCAAAACTCATCTCATCATTGCAAAATCCTTAAATTGGGATCCCTCCACAATATGATGTCATGCCCATGGATTCAACATATCTTCTCTTTGTTGCCACAACGACAAATACCTCTCTCTCTCTCTCTCAAAAAAAAAAAAAAAAAAAAACCTAAGTAGTCTTGAAGTAGTGCTCTAGACTATCACAAAGTGGGTGGGCCCTACACGTGGGTCTCACCATAGGGCCCACCCACTTTGTGAGAGTCTGGAGCATCACTACAAGACTACCTATGTATTTCTCTCTCTCTCTCTCTCTCTCTCTCTCTCTCTCTATGCTAAGCTATAAATAAGACTTTTCACATTATGCCTTTACGCATATATGTATGATTGAGCAACGCAAGGTGTACTATTTGGAGGATGTCTATTAGCCTTCTAACTTGTGCTTCTTTCAACATAAAACGTATTTCTTGAGGTTTTCTTAATTTTGCTATTGTAAGCAAATTTACTAGTGAGGTAAGTCACAAGATTAGAGGAATGATATTGATAGTTGAATATGCACCTTCAGATTGATTCATTCTCTTTGCCCATTAAAGAGTAGAATATAACATTAACGTTCATCAAAAAATAAAAATAAAAATATAACATTAACTGTCCTCTTGGGTTGCGTTTCTCACACTTGAGCATGGGCCTCATAAACCTAGTGGCCCTTGAATGAAAAAAAAAAAAAAAAAAAAAATTCCCCATGACTATTTTTGTGTAAGAGTAATGTTCCGGACAATTTTGTGCATAACTCGCTATGTGACGAGTTGTGAGTGGTGGAAGTGTGATGGTGGGCCATGTGGGGACACACTTTCACCACTCATAACTCGCCATGTGGCGAGTTATGGCACACAATTATATCCTGAGCATTACTCTTAGTATAAGTAAAGCTTTTATTTTGAAGTAAAGTTGTGATGTGGGCCTTGAACTTTGATGAGGAGTTTTGTAGTCTTTAAGCCTAATTCGTGAGAAGAATATCTGGGCATTTTAAGCCCAACCTGTGAGATAGTAGATTTTTGGGCTTTCTTGTAGTGGACAAGGATTGGGCTTCTAAGCCTATTTTCTGTAGTAATAAGCTTCAGGCTTTTTAATGTCATGCGAAGTAGTGAAGAACATCTAACTTTTATTTTTCCAATAATGTAAGTTCCTAGTGTTCCACTAGTCAGTGGTAGCTCATGGTTTGTCCAGATGAGGAATTAGAGGGCATACAATAAGCCCCCAAAGAATTTTACGAAAATGCTAATTATTGATGCACACAGCTTATTACACACTTTACTAAACATAGTCTATAAAAAAATAATGTTTTGAAAACACGATTTCAGCTTTTTGTTTCAAACACAACAGGTGTAACTATCACCATTATTTACAAAATTTGTTTAGCATCTACCATTATGATCAAGTACAATTAAGTTCTTTTTCTCTCATTTTTATGATGGCAACTCCTCTCTTTGCCAAAGATGGGTGGATCATTAAGGAAATCTAAACAAACTGCTTAAAGTTGATGCATGCAATTATGAGTACAGAAGGGTCACCACTAAAATGGAATTCTTAACCAGTTCGTTCTTTATTTTTTTTTGGTTCTATGTAATCTTTCCCTGATTGTTCTAATCCTATTTTCCATAGACCCATTTTCTTAGTTCCCTCATAATCATTCGGACGTTTATTCATCTTTGACACCCTATATGTCCAGAGATCTTCAATTCCATGTTATTCAATAACTTCTCAGATTGTTTAAAAATGTCTTCACATAAACTTAATAATCCCATCACATTCATCTCCAGATTGGGCAGACATATAGTAGTTTAAATAAGCGATAAATCTGCTTTCTCTAAAGGATTTCCTTCTCATATTTGCCATTAAAATCAGTCTACTCCATAGTTGATAGTTCCCTTCTTTCCTTCCAGTATAGCAAGGATCCAATAGACTAACCTATGTACCCTCCCATAACTCCATCTTCACCTTTTTTGTTTAGCATATTAATGAGAAGATTTGTTACTCACCAGAATGCAAAACTCAACCAAAAGCTGATCCAGCCACTGCATTATCATAGAAAGAGCCTCACTTAACTCATCATTTCCATCCCACACTTTTAGTATCTCACACAAACTCCTGTTGACATCATGTTTGATCAATCAAAGAGAGATTGAAGGGCAATCGAAATCTGTATAACCTGCTTCTCTTAAGATACTTCTTGTACAAATGATCATGATCTTGAATGAACTCAATATAGACTCATTTAAAAATTACATTGTTATGGAAATTGCCAACCAAAAATCCTAATGATTGTTTTTCATTACTGGTTACAAATACACGGATTCATAGGAATATATATTCTATACCATGCAACTGGAAAGATAAGAACTTTTTTTTTTTTTTTTTGTTCTCTCTCTCTTTTTTTACTTTAATTTGGTTATAAATTGATGGATATAGTTATATATACTAGATCATGTCACATTAACTTCCAGTATATTTATTGCATAACTTTATTATACTCCCCACATTTACTCCACACACAGTAAAAAAAAACCTTTATTTATTAATGAAAATTTATTAAAACAAGTCTAATTTCTAACAGCAATAGCAATGCAAATGGAGAAACAACAAAGGATGAGGTAATTTGTGAGGAATTGGTGTTGTAACTATAGCTTAAAGATTAGTTTTGTCCTCCTCAAGAATCAATAGCATCACTGAATGATGTGAGCAAAAATAATCTATTCACTGTTGGAGCAACATATGTTGGCACCGACATTTCTGATGAGAGAATAGGCAAAGGAGCTTCAAAATTGAGCACACGATGAACTACTTGCCTTATTGAAGGTGAAAGGTTGTAATCAGGATGAGCACACCAAAGGCCAACAATAATCAAGCACTCCATCTGTTGCTTGTCAAAGTTTCCACTTAGCCTTTGGTTAGCTGTTTCAAATACCTATCCTTTTCTATAGAGCTCCTGAACCCACTCCACCATGACTACCTGCTCTTCTACGGCCATGGGGTTGATTGCACTTCTTCCAAAGGCTATCTCCAATGCAACAATTCCAAAATTATAAACATCTAATTTCTTGGTAGCCTTACTAGTGGTGAAATATTCTGGAGCTATATAGCCCTTGGTGCCTGCCAAATTAGTGGTTGTTGACCCTTTGACATGGTCCACAAGCCTAGCTAGCCCAAAATCCCCAAGTTTAGCATTAAAATTTGAATCAAGCATAATGTTGCTTGATTTTATATTCCTATTTAAAAGGCATTATTCCCATTCTTCATGCAAGTAAAGCAAGGACGAGGCCAAGCCTTAGAGCAATTTTGTACCTCATTGCCAACATCAATGCACTATTTTCTTTAAAAATATGTGAATCTAAACTTCCATTGGGCATGAAATCATAATCAAGCAGAAGTTATCTTTTTTCATGGCACCAACCAGTAAGTTTCACCAAATTCCTATGTCTCAATTGACTAATGATTTTTACTTCTGATGCATACTCTTTTAATCCTTGTTTAGACCCTTTTTCCACCCTCTTAACAGCTACAAAGGTGTTTGAGTCCCTTAAAAGTCTTTATAAACTGCACCAAATCCTCCTTGGCCTAGCTTGTCTTTATCATCGAAATCATTTGTTGCATGAACCAATTCATTGTATAAAAACTTCCTAGGTCCTCTTCCCCTTTCAAATTCCTAATCAATGCTGTCATCAAGGACATCATGTTCTTCATTATTCCTCTTTCTCCTTTTCCACAAAGCAAACAGAACCATTGCCAACCCACCAACCAAAAAAAATCCACGAGAACCAAGACCCATGGCTAAAATCCAAACTTGAACTAAAATCCCATGAATAGATGTATGTATTGTAGAAGAATTTCCTGTTGAGTCTGAGAATCCAAACGTAACCAATTCAAATCAACATTTTCAGAGGGGAGACAATGAATGTGTTGTATTTGTCAATGGCTTTTTGGTTATGAAGATAGTGACGTGGCTGTGAAATTTATTGTGTATGTAGTATTGTTGGAACAAGAAAGATCTTTTCTATGTCTCCTGATGTGCTTTTTATGTTTTATTCTATGTAGCAAGCAATGTTCTCATGCTACCGATTATCATTATCTAATTTGGGTTACTGGATTGCATAGGGCTTTAATTTTATTGGCAAGATGTGATGATTTTGAAGGGTTCTTGTCAAATGAAATGCTGTTTTTTTTAGTGTTGAATGGTGATTTTTTTTCTTCTTCTTGGAATTATATGGATTTAGTTTTTCTAAGTGGTAGTGAGAAAAAAAAAAAAAAACTCGGAGTTGATAGCTTTCACTATGATGTCTGTCCACGCAGAAGTATGGTGTGATGATAATGCACTTGATAAGTTGCAAAGAAAAGAAAAAAGAAGGAAAACAAAGAAAAAGCACCCACCTAACTGAAAAAAGCGAATTTGGAACTATGATATGCTAGAAAACCTCTCAGCACTCAATACTATTACCATTTCTACAACTTGAGACATTCTATATTACCAGCATCCAAAACCAAAAAGTAAATTTGTTGACAACTCAAAACCAAGTAAAATGTACGTATCAAATTAGTGAAAATATAAGATTAAATATATCACTGAAATGTGCAAACTTTCTCGAGGTTGTTGAGATAATAACAAATGTTCCAAAAATATAGGTTCTCTTCCACTTTTCAGACTAAAAAAAAAAAAAAAAAAAAAAAAATTACTTATACAGTTGCCTAAGGATAACAGATATGCATTTTGTGAAAGATGTGATGACCAAATTGAACGATCACTACAAAACGCGGGGGCCTTGGGCCGCGTTTTTTAAGCCGTGGCTATAAAAAACGCGGCCCAAGAAAGACTGAAGCCTCGTTTCATAAAAACGGGGCCATAGACGGGATCTTAGGCCGCGTTTTTTAAGCGGGGCCATAGACGGGTTCTTAGGCCGCGTTTTTTTGAGCTAAAAACGCGGCCTAAGGACCTCCGTACTTTATTTTTTGGCAAACTTTTTTTTTTCTTTTCCTTAATTGTGGCCGCATTTTAAAAACGGGGCCATAGACGGGTTCTTAGGCCGCGTTTTTTTGAGCTAAAAACGCGGCCTAAGGACCTCCGTATTTTATTTTTTGACAAACTTTTTTTTTTTTTCCTTAACTGTGGCCGCATTTTAAAAACGGGGCCATAGACAAGTTCTTAGGCCGCGTTTTTTTGAGCTAAAAGCGCGGCCTAAGGACCTCCGTACTTTATTTTTTGGCAAATTTTTTTTTTCTTTTCCTTAACTGTGGCCGCATTTTAAAAACGGGGCCATAGACAAGTTCTTAGGCCGCGTTTTTTTGAGCTAAAAACGCGGCCTAAGGATCGTATTTTATTTTTTGGTAATTTTTTTTTTCTTTTCCTTAACTGTGATGGGGCATTCAATACTAATAGCAAACAAAAAAGAAACCCAAAGCCACAAAACATTTCAACCCAGAGCTATTTCGGTCAAAAAAAAAAAAAAAAAAAAACACAAACCACAAACACCGTCGCCGTTGAGCTCAGCCGTCGCCGATGAAGCTCAACGGCGACGCCGAGACTCCAACCCACACCTATCGCGACGCTCAAGCGTCGCGATCGGCGCCGATCGCCAGCGCTGAAGCGTCGCGATCGGCGCCGGTCGCCAGCGCTGAAGAGTCGCGATCGACGCCGATCGCCAACGGCGACGCTCAAGCGTCGCGATCAGCGTCGATCGCGACGCTTGAGCGTCGCCGTTGGCGATCGACGTCGATCGCGACGCTTGAGCGCCGCCGTTGGCGATCGACGTCGATCGCGACGCTTGAGCGCCGCCGTTGGCGATCGACGTCGATCGCGACGAGGCACCGATGGTGACGATTAAAACGTCGTCGTTGGCGCCGATCGCGACGCTTCATCTCGCAGAATGTTCGCGATGCTTCAGTTCGCACCATCCGGCGACGCTTCAGTTCGCACCATCCGGCGACGCTTCATTTCGCACCATCTGGCGACGCTTCCGGCAACCCTTCACCTCCCACCACAACCTGCAACGCATCAGTTCGTGTAATGGGTATTTTTTACATTTTTTTTTCTTTTGAGTTAATTTTTGTTTAATTTTTTTGTTAATTTTTTTTAATGATCCAAATTTGTGTGTTGTTAGGACGCATGACAAACGAATCAACCAAAACCTTTTGTTGTATTGCTGTTAGTGTAATTGTTGATTTGGGCACAGACTCTGGAATTTGTGCTGTTACATTTCTGTTTGTGTAGATGTAGATATGGGTATAGACCCATGAATTTGTGTTTGGAGGGGATATAACCACATATGTGGAATGATTTACCAAACCCTTTTGTTACATTGTTGTTTTTGCAATTAATGATATGGGTATAGACTCAAGAATTTTTGTGTTTGCTTTGGTTTTTTTTTTTTGGGGGGGGGGGGGGGGGTATATTACTGCATTTATGGATGATCGACCAAAAGCTTTTGTTGCATTTTTGTTTGTATAATTGTTGACATGGGTATAGATGCGAAAATTTGTGTTGTTACGATGTATGATAAATGATCAACCAAAAACCTTTTGTTGCGTTGCTGTTAAGTGTAATTGTTGATTTATGTAGACTCAGGAATTTGTGAATTGTCTTTTGTTGCATTGCTGTTTGTGTAGTTGTTGATATGGGTATAGACACATGAATTTGTGTTGGGTGGGGGTGGTGGGGGGTATAACCACATGGACGCATTTTTTTTTTCTTTGTTCTGTTTGGCAAAATTCATGTTTGTTGGGATAAAGATAGTTTTTTCCCCTTCTGTTTTGATAGTTGGCAAAGGCTGATAAAAGATGAGAATTTTGAGTATCTTGAGCCGTTTCCTTTTGTATACTTATCTAACTGTCTCACTTTTGCAGGTCTTACGAAAGAAGCCTGATTTTCACCGCAAACCATGGCCAACCATAAGCAACAGTGCGAAAGATTTTGTAAAGAAGTTACTGGTGAAGGATCCTCGGGCAAGACTAACTACTGCCCAGGCCCTATGTATGTATTGAATTTGTCTCTTAGTAAATATCAATTTTGATTACTTCTGGCCTATTGGAATTGGCTAATGCAATTACAAAAATTTTTAGGCAATAGAGTTGTGACTCAAACTGAGATTCTTTTAGTTTTCTTTTTATTTTACAATTTAGTCCCTGAGAATAGTTACTATGTTATGTTCTTCCCCCCTTTTATACTCATAAACATTTGGGGGGGGGGGGGGGTGGGGGGAGATATATGAATATCTTTCATTTCATTTTAAAGCTTGTTTCTTTGGTTTCTTTTATATCATATTCAGATATGGATTTCTTTTTTGTTATGTTTGGTTAAATGCCTATTTTGATTTACTAAGCAAAAGGTTAGGAGTCCCAACTTAAGTGTTTACTGTGTGGGTAGAGATCTTGTAAGGAATACAGTAAATTGAAATTGAAAACAAGGATTTCGTTTGAGGAGAGTTACATTGATAAGAATTTGATGATTTATTTGACAGTGAATGTCTTTCTTCAGCATTGTGCTGAAGAAAAAAGGGCTATAGGAAAAAGAAAAAGAAAAAAAGGGCTATAGCCGCGTTTAAAAACGCGGCTATAGCCCTTGTCTTATAGCCACATTTAAAAAATGCGGCTATAGTTGTCACCTATAGCCACGTTTTAAACGCAGCCATTGGTCCGATCCTATAGTCACGTTTTAAGCGGGGCCATAGGTCCTGGTCTTAGGCCACGTTTTAAACGCGACCATTGGTCCAATCCTATGGCCACATTTTAAACGCGGCCATAGGTCTTGGTCTTAGGCCACGTTTTAAGCACGGCTATAGAGTCTGGTCTTGGGCTGCGGTTAAAAAGTGTGGCCATAGGACCATCAGTCCTATAGTCACAGGTTTTAGGCCACACTAGAAAGCGTGGCCTAAAAAAATGCAGCTATAGCCTATAGCCGCGTTTTTTTGACATATAGCCGCGTTTTAAAAACGCGGCCATAGAACCTGAGATAACACTATTATCTGCAGGGCTAGTGGGTTTATCCTCTTCAGGGATTCGGGAAACAGTTTATCTTTTTCTCTATTTACTATTACCTTTTTTCTCTTTTTTTCATTCTCTTACCTTGTCCCAATGGCCATGGAAGATCTGTCAAAACAATGGACTAAATTTTTGTAGTTAGATAGACAAAATCACGTTGGGAAAAAACTGAGAATCTAATGAACACATCATTGCTGCAAAGTTCTTGACTCGAAGAGCTTTGAACGTTGATGTTGTTGGTAGGACCTTCAAACCCCTAAGGCGAGCGATAAATGGTTTCACAATAAAAAAACATGGGCAATCATATCCTGTTGATTGTCTTTGAAAACCAGGAAGATGTAAACCGGGTTCTACTCAGTGAGCCTTGGACTTTCGACAAGCACTTGGTGGTGGTCCAAAAGTATGAAAAAAAATACCTTAATACAAGATGTTAGTTTTGTTAAAACATCTTTTTGGGTTCAGGTTTATGATATTCCAATAAGATATATGACGAAAGAGGTGGCAAAGGACATATGTAGTTCAGTTGGAGAGGTTTGCTACTCGGTGTCGCACCCAACGGAGGAAGGAGGTTGTTTTGTGTGGGTTAGGGTTAGAGTGGATGTGACCAAACCTTTATGTCGTGGAAGAGTAGTAAATTTGGAAGAAGGTGGTCAAGTCTAGGTATCTTTCAAATATGAAAGGTTACCCCTTATATGTTACTGGTGCGGGCAACTCGATCACGACGAAAGAGATTGTCCTTTGTGGATTGATAGCAAGGGCTCTCTAAAGCCACAGGACAAGCAATTCGGACCATTCATGCGTGTTTCTCAAACTGTCAACCCCAGGAACACTGTATTGCATGTTTCAGGTTTCTTTGAAGGTCGAGGGGCTCATCAAACTAGCTGAGAAAAACCAAAGGCGAGTTCATATGCTCAAACGGAGATGCCACCTCCACCGGAAAGCACTAAATCTCCTCCCTCTAGTGAACAAGCCAATATGGAAACCTCGATCTGTGAGGTAAATGTAATTAATGCTGATGTGTGCCTGTCTACCTCAAGATTGCAGTTTGATGTTGAGTTGACGAAACACACACATGTTAAAGCTGTTTCTCCCTCACTATCAGCTGTCATTCACCACCCCAATGAAAGTTACGTTAGCACAAAGGGAGGTGATTCCTCTTTGGGTGATGTGGAACTCTTTTCCAAGGTCCTAAATTCGATACTTCTTCCTAAAATCTCGGGTACATATGCTGAGGGTGACCCTTTCCTTGCAAAACTCCAAGAAATTGATCATGACATTTCAAAGTTTAATCATGACCCTTGTGAGATTCCTAGTGATTTGAGGGCATCAGCTTCGCCCTTAAATGGGCTTGGGTCTGCACGGGATAAAGGTGAAGTAGTAGTGGATTATACTATGCCAGTTGGGCCACAAGTATTTGAGCCCACTCTACCCAGCTTCGAAGTTAACCGCCCCATCACTAGGCCCCCTCTCCAGGATTTGACAAATAAGAATGGGCTACCAACTAAACTTAAGCCCAAACGAACTTCTAAACTACTTAAGTCCCCAGTTTCCTCTCAACTGAGTCTTTCAACTAGTGCTAAAAAGAGAGCATTTCCTGGAAGACATCTTAGATACCCCTGTTCAGAAAAAAAGAGGAGTGAACTTGGATGTACCTTTCCCCTCTAATGTCTCATTGGCGGTGGCTGTCCCTCAGCCCCGCCATTCGCCATGAATTGCTTAAGATAGAACTGCTGTGGGCTTGGGAACCCCGGCGAGTTCGCGAGCTTTCAGGTTTGGTGAAAGCAAAAGGTCCCAAAATTCTGTTCTTGATGGAGACTAAAAGGAAGAAAAGCTATTTAGAGCGTTTGCGTTGTCGTTTGGGCTATGATAATTTGTTTATAGTTCCTCGAAGAAATCTAAGTGGGGGTTTGGCTCTGCTCTGGATGAACAAAATCGATCTCCATATTTGGACGTTCTCTCCTCACCACATTGATGCGGTGGTGAATCCAAGAATTGATGATGCCTGGCGCTTCACGAGGTTTTACTGGCTCCTGAAGTTGTTAACCGGGAAGATTCTTGGACACTACTTCGTCATTTGAGCTCTCAACTTGTTTTGCCCTGGGTGTGTATTGGAGACTTCAATGAGATCACACGAGTGGGTGAAAAAATCAGGTGGTTCGGTTAGACCGGAAAATCAGATGAGAAGTTTCAGGGAGTGTTTAGACTTTTGTGCTCTGAAGGATTTGGGTTACTCGGGGCTGCCTTATACATGGAGTAATCGTCGCTTTGATGGTCCGATGGTGTGGGTGAGGCTTGACAGTGCATTGGCTTCCTCTGAATGGCTTCAGAAATTTCCAACAACCAGATTGTATCACCTATCAGGTTTTTCCTCTGATCATAAACCTATTTGGTTATGTACTGATGATGTTAATAGTCGTTTTTATAGACCTCTGAAGCCATTTAGATTTGAGGCAATGTGGGTAACAAATGAAAGATTTGTGGAAGTGGTACATTCCACGTGGGACATGGGCTCACATATAGACCCTATGAGTAGTGTTTTGATGAAGGTCGATCACTGCCAAGAGCAGCTGACTACGTGGAACAAAAAGGTCTTTGAGAACGTCCGTTGGAAATTAGCCAAAGTAAGACAACAATTGGAGAAAGTTGAGGCTCGCTCCATGGCAGGGGGTGGGAATGAGAGGCTGGCATCATTGAATGAGGAGCTTCAGAATCTTATGGTTTTGGAGGAACGTGTGTGGAGTCAACGAGCAAAATCAGATTGGCTGCGATATGGAGATCAAAATACTAAATACTTTCATTGTAGAGCTTCTGAGAGGAATAAAAGAAATTACATTTCTGGCATAGAGAATGCTGCTGGTGCCTGGACAGAGGATGAGTCTCAGGTTGGGGACATTTTGTTCAAGTTCTATTCAAATCTATTCTCATTGGCAAACCCCACTCATTTCGATTCCGTCCTATCTAGTGTGGAATCAAGGGTTATTGAAGCCATGAATTTTGACTTGGTGAAGCCTTTTGAAGTTAGTGAAATATAAGTAACCCTTCATCAGATGGACTTTAATACATCTCCTGGACCTGATGGTCTTCCCCTTCTATTCTACAAACAATTTTGGAGTAAAGTGGGTGGTGAGGTTTCAGAAGCTGTTTTATCAGTCTTAAATTCAGGTATCATTCCTAATAAGCTTAACCATACATTCTTAACTCTAATTCCAAAGATCCATAGTCCGCGAAAGGTTTCTGATTTTAGACCAATTAGTTTGAGCAACGTTTTTTATAAGATTATTGCTAAAGTGCTGGCTAATCGGTTAAAACCTTTGCTTCCCCATCTGATCTCCGAGACTCAGGGTGCTTTCTTGTCTGAAAGAATTATTATTGATAATATTTTGATTGCTCATGAGAATTTGCATTATTTGAAACAAAAAAAGAACTGGAAAGCTGGGATATATGGCATTGAAGCTCGATATGAGTAAGGCGTATGATCGGGTGGAGTGGGTGTTCTTGGAGAAGATCATGATTAAAATGGGTTTCTGTAACAAATGGGTGGACCTGGTTTTGACTTGCATTAGATTTGTTACGTACTCAATCCTGCTCAATGGGCAACCCTACGGTCTCATCACTCCATCTCATGGGCTTCACCAAGGTGATCCCCTCTCGCCTTATCTGTTTTTATTGGTCACCAAAGGACTACATGCCCTATTTAAGAAGGCTGAAGAGAATGATAATATTATGGGCGTCTCCTTATGTGCTACTGGCCCTTGGGTGTTTCACCTCCTATTTGCAGATGATAGTTTGGTATTTTGTAGGGCAACTATAGCTGAGTGTGTTCAAATCCAGTCCTTGCTGTTTCTATATGAACAAGCATCAGGTCAAAGTATAAATAGAGGGAAAACCAGTATTTTCTTTAGCTCAAACACCCCCCACACTCTTCGGAATGCCATTTCTGTCTTTTTAGGTGTTCCAGTGTCACATCAATATGAGCATTACTTGGGCCTCCCATCTCTGGTAGGAAGAGACAAGAAAAGACCTCATAAAAGAGAGAATATGGAAAAAACTAAAAGGCTGGAAGGAGAAGCTCCTCTCCAAAGCTGGTTGAGAGATTCTCATTAAGGCGGTGATCCAAGCAATCCCCACTTACGCCATGTCTTGCTTCAAGCTCCCAAAAGGTTTGATTAAAGAAATCGAGTCTCTAGTTAGAAAATTCTGGTGGGGTTACAGAGGTGAGTAGCGGAAAATCCATTGGGTGAGTTGGGAGAAGATGTGCCGCCCCAAGAATGAAGGTGGTTTGGGTTTTCGTGACTTATCCATTTTCAATGATTCCCTCTTAGCAAAGTAGGTCTGGTGGCTTCAAACTTGTGAGAATTCTTTATTTTATAAAGTGTTAAAAGCTAAGTTTCTTCCCGAATTGTTCCATCATGGAATATGCCTCCTTTAATAAGGGCTCATATGCTTGGAAAAGTATTTTTCAATCTCGTCATGTTATCAATGTGGGCATGGTTTGGAGAATAGGTGATGGTTGTTCGGTCCAGATCTGAGAAGATAAATGGATTCCCTTTCTTCTTGCTGCGAAAATTATCTCTCCACCTGCTATTCTCCCTCTAACATCAACAGTGAGCTCCCTTATTGATACCGATACCCATTCATGGAAAGTAGATTTAATAAGGCATGATTTTCTTCCTCATGAGGCTAATCTGATTTTGGGCATTCCTCTAAGTGGCCGTGATATCCCAGATAAGTTGATATGGCTTCCATCCACAAATGGTAGTTATACAACTCATAGTGCCTATAGACTAGTAGTTAGAGTGGCTAGGAATCTGCATCCCAGCTACTCATCGCAGGATAATAACCATGTCTTGTGGACTGGTATTTGGAAGCTACAAGTCCCACATCGAGTTAAACATTTTCTTTGGCGGGCATTGCATAATGCTTTACCTACCTTGTGTAATCTGTGGAGGCGTAAGGTGATTTCTTTTTTTACCTGCTTTGGTTGTCTAAGCGAAGATGAGGACACAATGCACGCACTTTGGTACTGTAGCTCTCTGTTGGTTATATGGAAGGATGATGCCATGTTGATGAAGTTGTTTCGGTATAAATTTCATGGTTTTGATGCCTTGTTGGGTCTGTTGTTTTCCATGAGGGATCGGATCAATATGAACCGGATAGCAATGATTTTCTGGTTGATTTGGCATGATAGAAACTCTGCTAGACTTAAAGATCAAGGAGTGGGGCTATTTCAGATCAGGGAGAAAGCTAAGTACCTTTTCGTGGACTTCCTAGAAACCCAAGTACCTTAAGCATGATTTGCTATGCCCAGAAATAGTGTTGTGCATTAGTCTCCACCTTTTCGGCCTCTTGTCAAAATAAATTTTGATGCAGCTCTTTTCAAGGATATGTATTCTGCTGGCATTGGCATTGTGATCCGAAACTCTTTGGGTTTAGTCAGAGCTGCTTTGTCTCAATGTGTCCCAATCCCTTTCTCTGCAGCTACGGTTGAAGCCTTAGCTTGTCGAAGGCTTTGGTGTTTGCTAAAGAAGTTTCTGCACTGTACTGTATCTTTGAAGGTGATGCTGAGGTCCTTATAAAAGCCATTTGTATGGAAGACATCAGCAACCCCGAGTATGGTCATGTCATTGAGAATATTCTTGTGTTAGTTAGGGACTTTCACTTTAGTGCTTTCAATCATGTTAAAAGATCAGGCAACCAAGTTGCCCATCATCTAGCTAGACGCTCTAAGTCCGGCTGTGAGCTATAGGTCTAGTTTGATACCACTCCTGAAGATATAGCTCCTCTAGTTGTTTATGATGCTATGTACTCTCTTTAGTTTTTTGAATATAGTTTTTGCCTTAAGGGCGGTTATCTCAAAAAAAAAAAAAAAAAAGTCCATGGTTAATATGAAGCCAATTACTCTGATGCATAAAAAAAAGAGTTGGAAAGCAGTCACCAAACAAAAATTCTCTAAATAAATGATTCAGCTATCACATTTTGAAAATTTCAAATTAGGACATATAGGGAACTTATGTTTTAAGCAGAGATAGATAATTTAAGTGGCTAAACTAGAATTAAGTCTTTGTTCCATTCAATTCTGCAAATTAAGAAAGTTTGACTGGAGTTGGGACAGGTTTCTTAATAAAATTATGGAAATGGTGAGCTTGAGAGAGCACTATTGGCATAATGAAAGCTCGGATTTGTGCTAAAGCACACAAGCTTGTTTAGACCCCAAATTTTAAGTTATGGTTAGGTTGCTTTTACTCTTACTTAATCAAAGTGCAGAATAAGAGTAAATGTACGGAATGAACTAATAACTACTCTAGTGCATAAACATGAACAACAAACAATAAAAGTAAAGCACAAGAGTAAGGGAAGAGAGATGCAAATACAAGATAATATCAAGACGTGTTATTGAAGAAGAAATTGAAGAACTTGGCGAAAAACCTCTCCGCGACTCTCCAAGTCGAAATCGATCCACTAGTGAATAAATTAGAGTACACGAATAACAAAAGACCCTCTAAGCCTAGTCTACCCAATGTACTTGAGCCCTCCAAGCTCCTGCTACGTACCAATGGACTTCTCGGAGTTTTGTCTTCGCTAGCTATTCGGATCCCGCAATACGCCCGATTACATCTGCCAAGCCTCACCGGCTTCTTTTGGCAAATCTCCAAAGCTTCCCAAACTCCAAAACACTCTCTACACTCTGAAAATGTGTGGGTTGTGTTTGGGTACAAATCTCCTCTCAAGGTATGACAATGGGAGAGAGAAGAAAAAAAGACTACAATGATTTCTCACTAAGGATGAGTAGCTCTCTTTCTAAAAGATGGGTGTGTTGTGTTGTAGGAAAACCTATCTAGAGTTTTTCTCTCTGAAATGGCCTCTTTTACTTTTGTGGGTAATGAGGGTATATATAGTATGGGTGTAGGGTAAGAAAGTCACACTTAAAATCCTCCAGGCAGAATGTTTCACGGGTACCTCACGAGTTGGCCCTACTCGCGAATAGTCATGAAATTGACAGCTTGGCACAACTCTTCAGCTTCTAGTCATGTGCTTCTCACGTGTCATTTTCACGGAAACCCTTCTCGTGAACTTCTTGCGAGCTAGTCGCGAAATTGTAGTGATTCTTCATTTATGCTCGATTCTTCACCAACATAATACTAAACCCAATACAATAAAATATCACAAAATACAAGGAATAAAATTAAAGTAATTACAACACTTTTTGTCATGAAATTAAACCTAACACAAAATAGTTGTAAATCCCAACTTTACACATAAGATGAAAGAATTTGAATAAATGAGTTCTATGTGCACTAAAGAAGAATAGAAGATAATAAATATATTTTTTTCGTATCTCCAAGTGAAAATGGCTTTGAAAACTACAAAGATAACCCACGGAGTATATTCTCAAGTCCAGACAAGGATATCTCTGTCAGCAAAAGCAGTATAAGGAAATAAAAAATTTAAAGCAATACTTGCAAGATCTGAAAGAAGTTTTATTTTATAATATCTATTAAAAAAAAAAAAAAAAAAGGCTACAGAAGACCATAACAAAAAAAAAAAAAGGGGGTTTCTTTTCCAAAATTGATGGATTATAAGTTATTAACTGCCAAATTTTACAATAGAGAAACGCATAAGAGAAAAGGCACATTCGACAAGAAGTAATCAAGCCAATTATAGTACAGTAATGCCTGTTATACATCAGAGATAGAAGATTATAATGTGCATATTAGCAAGCTATAGCATTTCCAAAACAACAGTCGATCAAGTATGAGAGACATAAAGGTTATAGTAACAAAACCTGAAGTATATTTTTTACCGATGTTTTATATTCACAATAAGATCTTGCAGATCATCATATATGAAATTGAAACAAAGAACATACCATATTGATTAATGTTCTCAAAAGCATGCAATGATGAAGAAAGTTTCATATCAGAGTTGTTGTATGATAAAAAAAAGGAAAAAAAAGAAAAAAAAAGAAAAAAAGAAGATGGTATTTTTTAAAACTGATTGACTGAATTATGCAGCAATCTTAAAAGGGAAATCTTAACTCCAACTATTGCAGAAACTTATTAGTTATTAGTACTTCAGAGGAGTTAAAAAACAAATTGTTCTACCAATTAGCTATCAAGGGAATCTCGAATATCAAATCTCAAATCATTTTTAGCTATTAGACATTCAACAAAACAATGGCAATATCCGATTTAGGAGTTATAGAAATACATAAAAACCAAAACCCCAGACTGGATGATGGTAAAATGAATGAAACAGATTCAATATATTATATATAACAACATTTAAACGTAAATAAAGTTTTAAAAATTTGAGTAAATTTAGAGAGTCACTAATCTGATACATTGAAGTGAAGTTTTTTTAGATGAATTATGCGATTTGTATTCACACAAAACTCTCTTCTCTTCTCAATCTTGAGGTGTTTCAATTTAGCTAAATTTTTATTCCGCCTTTTGTTTCTCTCCTCTCCCTCCTTGTTCCAAGAATCAAAACCTTTGAACTCAACCATGAAAGCAAAAGATTCAAATTACTGTTCTCTTAAATGAATAATTGCTTGCTTATTTATATTTATGATTCTCTCTTACTCGTTTGCAATTATATACAAGTCATATTGTTGTCCCAAACAATCTTTCTCAGTCCATCAGCAAGATAATTTTGCGATATCATCACTTGGTCCAACTCCTATACCCACACATGCATGGTATCAGAGACCTTGAGGCTAGGCATGAAGAATGTTAGGTGGGATGATAACACATTTTTATACTATCAATAACTTGTTATTAGTTTTCTCCAATATTTTAATAATTTTTCTTTTTTTTTTCCTCTAATATTTCAATATTTTTCATTGTAAAAAATTATAATATTTAGTGTTCTATTTTATAGACAAATGGAAAGATGATAAATGTTTGAAATTGCATGATATAGTAACTAATATGGATAGACGTGTTTTATGCCTATCAAGAATGTAAATATTGTTTTGGTAAAATAAAAATGCAAATGTTCTTCAATTTTTTTTATTTTTTTTATTTTTTTATATTCTTGATGGTATGTTATTAAATTTATTTATTTGTTTTATTTTTTTAGACTTTGTTTCAAATGTTACAAGAGCAACTAAATTTGAACAAAAATACCATATTTAAAATCAATTTTTTCTTATATAAAACTTAGAAAAATGACATCAAAATTTCATTATACTTAAATAATTAATGTACCACTTAAATTAACTAATATAAAAATATATATATATATAGATATTTGTCCTTTTAGTAATCTTTTTAATTACAATGAATAACTACTATAATGTTGGTTATATATATATATATATATATATATATATATATGAAATCAGTAAAAAGAATTATGAAATATAAATGTTTAAGATTAAATTTAGTGAATTCACAAATATTAAATTTTGGTGGGTATTTTTTTTTTTTTTTTTGTCATTTGTTGTCAAAGAAATTAAACATGAGGAAGACTATCATATTCTAAATTTATTATTATTATTGTTATTATTATTATTATTATTATTATTATAAGCTTATAGATCATATAGTATATAATATCCAGTTGATATAAAATTTGACATGTGCATTAACAGCGTAAAGAAAATGCAATTCAACGGTTATATTAGATTTTCAAAATATATAGTAATGTTTATTTTATTAAGTAAGGTTATAACCTAAAACTACAACTAATTTTGTAGCTAAATCTTATCCATGTAACGTTAACAGTCCGCTTGGGTTGCCTTTCTCACACTTGACCATGGGCCTCGTAAAACTAGCGGCCTTGAATGAAAATTTTTTTCCCCTCCATGACTCATTTTGGGTAAATAGGCCCCGTTTGATAGAGTTGTTAAACAACTCATTTTCAATTTTTAAATAACATAACACACATTTCTACACACTTTTTTACCCACATGTAATTCAAAAAACTACAAACAATATTACTCAAACTCCTCTACCAAATGGGCCCTAAAGCTTTTATTTTGAAGTAAAGTTGTGAAGTGGGCCTTGAACTTTGTTGAGGAGTGTTGTGGACTTTAAGCCTAATTCGTGGGGTGAAGAATATCTGGGCATTTCAAGCCCAACCTGTAAGATAGTAGATATTTGGGCTTTCATGTAGTGGACAAGGATTGGGCTTCTAAGCCTATTTTGTGTAGTAATAAGCTTCAGGCTTTAACGTCGTGCCAAGTAGTGAAGAACAACTAAGTTTTAATTTTCCCAAAAATGTAAGTTCCTAGTGGATACTAGTCAGTGGCAATTCATGGTTTGTCTAGAAGAGGAATTAGAGGGCCTAAAATAAGCCCTCAAAGAATTTTACAAAAGGCCAATAATTGATGCAAAGCTTATTACACACTTCACTACACTATCTATAATAAAGTCATGTTTTGAAAACACGATTTCAGCTTCATGTTTCGTATACAAAGGGTGTAACTATCACCACTATTTATAAAAATTTGTTTTGTATCTACAATTCTCAAGTATAATGAAGTTCTTTTTCTCTCAATTTTATGATGTCAATTCTTCTCTTTGCCAAATATGGGTGGATCATTAAGGAAAGCTAAACAAATTACTTAAAAGTTGATGCAATTATGAGTAGAGAAGAGTCACCAGACTCACTGTTAGGTTCTAAGTAATTAGGAACTAATGTATTAGAACTCTATTTTGTAATGTTGGCAAACCATGATCAAAACAGATGTTAGTCTTGTTTAGACTTGCTCAAAGTATAGGTCTTTTATGTAAAGTTGGAATCGAGTTAACTGCAGAATTGAGTGTGCAATTCTGATTGGCTCGATCAATCGAGAATTAGACTTAATCGATCGAAAGTCAGGCAGAATGTTTTTTTTGTAGAATTTCCAACTCAGCCCAAGGCCATTTAATGTGTAGGATTTTATATTTTTTCTTAAGTATAAAAGGGAAAACCCTAGCCACGTTTTGGAGATGCTCCATATGCTGTGTGTGTGAATCTTTTGTGAGATCAAGAGGTGGTTGCCTTCACACATATTTAGGGTTTCCAAGATTCAAGATTATGTCAAGAACTTGGTGATCATTTAGTTGTTGCATTCAAGAGCTTAAAGATACACAAGCGGGTGTGCTTGTACTTGCTAGGAATCCAAGAAAGAAGTAGTCTGTGGACTTGGAGCTATTACTTGGTCGTGGTAGTAAGTTTCCTACTCGAGGTAGTAATAAGATGTTAGTGGTCTAAATCGCTATTGTATAAACTTCGATTCTTTCATAGTAGATTCAGGTTTACCTTAAGGATAGCTAGGTTAAATCCTCCCCAGGTTTTTTACCGGTTTGGTTTTCCTGGGTTATCATATTGTTGTGTTCTTTATTTTCCGCACTTTAATATGATATATGTGTGTTAACCTAGACTTGATAATTTGACTAAGTAATCACTTGGCTAATTACCTAGGTTAATCTAGTTGTGTTTTAAGGGGTCTAAAAACAAACACTCACCACTAAACATGGAACTCTAACCAGTTCTGTCTTTATTTTTTTGGTTATATGTAATCTTTCCCTGACTGTTCTAATCCTATTTTCCATAAACTCATTTTCTTAGTTTTCTCATAATCATTTGGACGATTATTCATCTTTGACACCCTATATGTCCAGAGATCTTCAATTGCATGTTATTCAATACCTTCTCAGATTGATTAAAAATGTCTTCACATAAACTTAATAATCCCATCACATTCATCTCCAGATTGGGCAGACATGTAGTACTTTAAATAAGCAATAAATCTGACTTTCTTTATAAAGGATTTCCTCCTCATATCTACCATTAAAATCTGTCTCCTCCATATATAGTTCCCTTCTTTCCTTCCAGTACAGCAAGGATCCTATAGACTACCCTATGTACCCTCTCATAAGTCCATAACTCCAACTTTTCATCCCTTTGCGTGCAAATTTGAAGCCTTGGACCATGATGTCTTTCTTGTTTAGCATATTAATGAGAAGATGTGTTACTCACCAGAATGAAAAACTCAACCAAAAGCTGATCCAGCCATTGCATTATCAACGAAAGAGCCTCACATAACTCATCAATTCCATCCCACACTTTTAACACCTCACACAAACTCCTGCTGACATCATGTTTGATCAATCAAAGGGCGATTGAAGGGCAGTCGAAATCTGTATAACCTGCTTCTCTTAAGATACTTCTTGTACAAATGATCATGATCTTGAATGAACTCAATGTAGACTCATTTAACGATTTACATTCTTATGTAAATTGCCAACCAAAAATCCTGATGATTGTTTTTCACTATTGGTTACAAATACACGGATTCATAGGAATATATATTCTATACCATGCAACTGGAAAGATAATAACTTTTTTTTTTCTCTTCTTTTACCTTTGGTTATAAAATGATGGATAATAGTTATATATAGATCATGTCACATTAACTTCCAGTATATTTATTGCATAACTTTATTATACTCCCTTACTCCACACACATTCAATAGAGAAAAAAAAAAAAAAACCCTTTATTTATTAATGAAAATTTATTAAAACAAGTCTAATTTCTAACAGCAATAGCAATGCAATTGGAGAAACAACAAAGGAAGAGCTAATTTGTGAGGAATTGTTGTTGTAACTATAGCTTAAAGATCAGTTTTGTCCTCTCCAAAAATCAATCTTGGAGCAACATCTGTTGGAACAGACATTTCTGATGGGAGAAGAGGCAATGGAGCTTCAAAATTGAGCACATGATGAACTACTTGCCTTATTGAAGGTCTGAGGTTGTAAGTAGGATGAGCACACCAAAGGCCAACAATAATGAAGCACTCCATTTGTTGCTCGTCAAAATTTCCACCTAGCCTTTGGTCAGCTGCTTCAAGTACTTGTCCTTTTCTATAGAGCTCCCGAACCCACTTCACCATGACTACTTGCTCTTCTATGGCCACGTGGTTGATTGCTTTTCTACCACAAGCTATCTCCAGTGCAAGAATTCCAAAACTATAGACATCTGATTTCTTGGTAGCCTTACTAGTTGTGAAATATTCTGGAGCCATATAACCCCTAGTGCCTGCCAAAATAGTGGTTTGTGACCCTTTGACATGGTCCACAAGCCTAGCTAGCCCAAAGTCTCCAAGTTTAGCATTAAAATTTGAATTAAGCATAATGTTGCTAGATTTTATATCCCTGTGCAAAACGCATTGTTCCCATTCTTCGTGCAAGTAAAGCAAGGACGAGGCCAAGCCTTGAGCAATTTTGTACCTCACTGCCCACGTCAATGCACTTTCTTCTTTAAAAATATGTGAATCAAGCTTCCATTGGGCATGAAATCATAAACAAGTAGAAGTTCTCTTTTTTCGTGGCACCAACCAATAAGTTTCACCAAATTCTTATGTCTCAACTGACTGATGATTACTACTTTTGATTTATACTCTTTTAATCCTTGTTTTGACCCTTTTGCCACCCTCTTAACAACTACAAAGGTGTTTGAGTCCCTTAAAAGTCCTCTATAAACTGCACCAAATCCTCCTTGGCCTAGCCTTTCTTTATTATCAAAATCATTTGTTGCATGAACCAATTCATTGTATGAAAACTTCCTAGGTCCTCTACCCCTTTCAAATTCTTCATCAATGCAGTCATCAAGGACATAATCTTCTTCTTCATTCCTCCTACTCTTTTTCCACATGGCAAATCGAACCAATGCCAACCCACCAAACAAAAAAAATCCACCTAAACCAAGCCCCATGGCTAACCCCAATGCGTTGTTTTTCCTTTGGTTGGGGGCTGGAATATTGGGGCTTGATACCGGATCTTTTGTGATAGTTATGTTATCATCAATTTCCAAACTTGAACTAAAATCCCATGAATAAATGGTATGTATTGCGGAAGAATTTCCTGTTGAGGCTGAGAATCCAAAACTAACCAATTCAGGTAAGAAATGGCTCAAATCAACATTTGTGGAAAGGAACTGCCTTATAGGAACATTGTTTCTAAAACCAGTGAAGAAAACACTCAAATTATGAGAACTAGAATTGTAACTAACCAAGCTTCATTTCTTTTCCCTTCCTTAATAGCAATATTACTATACCATGAAATATTAGCAACATATTTCAAGGAGTTGAGATCAATACCTACATGTTCCCCAGGGGAATCCAAGTAGTCGTTGCTATAGATATCAAACTCCACTGCGACAAAAGGATTATCCACTGAGGTCATCGCGAGAGAGACCCATAGTACTACCACCTTTGGTCAACAAAGGAATCTTTGAACCCACAGGTGCAAGGAAGAAGGCAATCCCATCTCCATATACACTTCTATTCTGCGAGTCAATGGCAAAGGAAAAATGGGTGGTGAAGTCTGTGAGGTTTCCAGAGTCCTTGTCCCACAGTTGCATGGGTTTGAAATAGGTGGCTCGACCCACCAACTCGAACGTGAGCCTGTTGCCTATGAGTTGGATGACTTGGTTTTCAACAAAAGCTCTCTCATTTGTTATGTTAGAGTCAGAAGCACTAAAACTAGTGAAGTTGAAGGATATAGCAGTTGTAAATGTAATTGGGTTTAGTATTGAAAAAAAAAAAGGTGATCAGGATGCGATAACAGAGGATAGAAAGCTGTGGAAAAAAGAAATGTTTGATCTTGAAGTTATACATTGCCATGATTGGAGTTTTCAAATGATATTAGCCAAGAAATTTTTGCAGTGCAGATCTTAATATGAATCAATAAACTTATAATAACTGGAAGTCTTCTTAAAAAAAAGTCAGCATTTTTTTAAAACTAAAGAAAAGCTAACTAATGCCCTTAGAGCATTGGTTAATAATCCATTTAAAGAAAGTTTTTACGGGAAAAAAAAACTGTTAGGTTCTAAATGTTTAGAACAATTGGCAAATCGTGAACACAAACTTGTCTAGATATAGATCTTAGAGTTTATAGGTTTTATTAGACAATGCTCAAGGTGATTCAAGTCAAGATTTGAGAACATACAAGCTACAGGAAGAAGATTTCATAATCTGTCTGGTTCGATTGATCGAAGACAGACTCGATTGATCGAAAGTCGTATATGCAGAATTTTAATTAAACCCAAACAGCAGTTCAAGCCCATTAAGGATTAGGGTTTCTAATCTACTTTTTCCAGCATATAAAGGAAACCCTAAGCATGTTTTTATGTGGCTTTTCAGAGAGAAAAGAGTGTGCCTCTTTTGTATTTAGGGTTTTGTTCCTAAAAAGCTCTCTTATGTCTTCTACCGGTGCTATTCCTTGAAGAATCTCAAGATCCGGTATTGTAGAAGTTGCTGTCTTCTCTTGTCATCAAAGGTGCTGATGATCTAAACCTTCAAGGGTGGTCTTGGAGTCACAAACAGGAGAGTTTGTGTTGCTAAACCTTTGAGTGGAATCTCAAAGTCACAAACGGGGGTGTTTGTGTTTTGCAAAGGCCAAAGAAAGAAGGAGTCCATGGATTCGGAGCTTGCACGTGGCCGTGTTAGTAAGTTCTACTGGTGGGTAGCAATAAGAAGTCGAGCGTGGGGGCTTGTAAGTCTTATTGTATGAACTTCGATTCTTTCTAGTGGATTTGTTTTTTACCTTGAGGATAGCTAGGTTAAATTCTCCCCAGGTTTTTATCGGTTTGGTTTCCTGGGTGATCATCATTGTCTTATTTATCTTTCCGCTGCTTTGCATTGATATGATTGTTTGATTGTGATAACCTAGATTTGGAATTTGGACTAAGTAACAACTTGGCTAATTAACTAGGTTAATCCAATTGTGTTTTTAAGGGGTCTAAAAACTAACAAAAACAATTAATTTTTTGACAATTTTTTTTCATTTCCCATAAAAGTGGTGTCAAAACTTTTCTAAAATAGATTGTTAACCAATGCCCTAAGGGCACTCGTTAGCATGACCCTTAAAACTAATATAATATTTCTTGATTGGAGAGAGAATGCAGAGGAACACAGGACTTTGAATTAGATTCTCTTCAACAAAGGCTGTCAACCACTAAGGCGGCGGCCAACAACCTATGTTTTGTCTTCTATGAAGTAGCAGGTCCACATGCAAGGCCAAAAAATGTATATATTTACTCGTTGAGAAATGTATATATTGACTTGCTAAAAAAAATATTATATGCTAAATTAATTTACTATAACCACCCTAATAAAAATGTGTAACACTCTGATTTGGGAATTACAAAAATTTAGATACTTATATTATTTTTTTGGCGAAACTACAATGTTAGTCCCTCAAGTTTATTGTGTGTGCGTAACTACTCCCTCAAGTTTGAAGCGAGCACAATTGGTCCCTTAAGTTTTAAAACTGAGTTGTATTAGTTCTTTTACTAACTGCCATTAGTGGTGTTACTTATGTGGCTAATGAAATAATGACTTGACATTTTTTTTAATGATGTGACATTTTTTAATTAAAAAATTACAAAATAAAAAAATAGAATTCAATTCTCAAAGGGTTCGAGAAACAGAATTCCAAGCCCTAGTTGCCGCCAACTCCAAATCCTGACAAAACAGAATTCAGCAAGAAGCAAAACATTCAATTCTCAAAGCTTTCAATCTATTCCGCCCACCAGTAAAGAAAAGGTTAACTTTCTGTAACCAAATTGTTACCAATGAGAAAGGAGGACTTCACCACCTTTTAAGCTATATTTTAATCACAAATATACTAATAAAAAGGCCTTTTTTTTTTTTTTTTTTCTTTTGAAAAAAATAAAATAAATAAGCAAAGGTCATGCAGCACAAAGAACAACAAATCTATATAGAAAGACCATACTGATTCATAGACCAATGCTAAAACTTAGTATGCGTTTGGCTCCAAATTAAAAAGCTAGCTTATTTTACTATTCAATTTATTTTTGCTACTATTCATGGGTCCTACTACACTTTTTGGTACTATGCGTGGATCCTACTGTACTATTTCAGCTAACTTTTACCTTTATCAACAATACTTTCAACAAAAAGTTTTCAATTTCAGCAAAATAAGTGGATTCCAAATAGATCCTTACCAATCCCTTTCTTGATCCATAAAGGGGAGACGATAATTGTTGGCACACGAACACCAAGCATATCAAACATGAAGAAATAAGGAGCTGGTGGCAGCTAGGGCTTAGGTTTCCACCGACGGTGACGGCTAGGGCTTTGTACAATCAGTAGAAAATACTTTTTTAATTTGGTATCGGGTTGTAAATATTGTTTGTGTAAACTTATTTTGTAATTTTTTAATGAAAAACATGCCACGTCATTACAAACATGCAAAGTCATTGTTTCGTTAGCCACGTAAGTAACATTACTAATGACAGTTAGTAAAAGGACTAATACAACTCAATTGTTAAACTTGAGGGACCAATTGTGCTTACTTCAAACTTGAGAGACCAGGTGCGCATAGAAGGTAAACTTAGGGGACCAATATTGTAGTTTCGCCTATTTTTTGACCTGCCAATAACAACTTTTTGCATAAGATTTATTATAAAAATGTTATGGATATAGCATTAATCTAAAATTAATTCTGCCCCAAACATAATCCTTAATCTTTTTTTTCCTTCAAAAACTTAAATAACAACAATAAATATTGGCCCAAATAACAACAAATATTAACCAAACAAAAACAAGACAATACCCAACAACAACAAGTGAACAAATTATTCAACAAAAAAGCTTATTATAAAACAAAAAGATAAAAATCGCTAATAATTCAAATTTGTAACTCGTTCGACCTATTCAATAAAAGTAATTCCTAATTTCATTTTTCCTATAAAAATGGTACTAAGATAAATATTGTGGTTATGAGTTCTCCTTGATGGTGACGATAGTTATACTCTTTTTTGTTTTGCAACTGCAACAATTTTGCTCCCTTTAGTGACTCTTTTTCTTCTTCTCTCTCTTTCTCTCAACTCCTATTTTGTATGTATTCTCTCTCTCTATGAACTCCAAAAATAATGATCTTCCATAGAAAAAAATACATTGTCTACAAAAGAAAGTTGAAGTTGGAGTACGAAAGAAATGAGATGTCAGTGGGTAGCTCATGGTTTGACCAAAAGAGGAATTAGAGGGCACAAAATAAGCCCTCAAAGAATTTTACAAGAGGCTAATTATTGATGCACACAGCTTATTACGCACTTCACTACACACAACCTATAATAAAATCAAGTTTTGAAAACATGATTTCAGCTTTGTGTTCGTACACAAAGGGTGTAACTATCACCACAATTTACAAAAAATTGTTTAGTGTCTACCATTATCAAGTCCAATGAATTCTTTTTCTCTCATTTTTATGATGGCAATTCTTCTCAATATCTTTGCCAAAGATGGGTGGATCATTAAGGAAAGCTAAACAAATTGGTTAAAGTTGATGCAATTATAAGTACAAAAGGGTCACCACAAAACATGGAACTCTAACCAGTTCAGTCTTTATATTTTCTGTCTCCGTATCGTCCTCCTTTATTCCATTATAAATTGTTATTCTAGTTCTATGTAATCTTTCCCTGACTGTTCTAATCCTATTTTTCATGAACCCATTTTTTTAGTTTCCTCATAATCATTCAGACGTTTATTAATCTTTGACACCCTATATGTCTAGAGATCTTCAAATTATATGTTATTCAATACCTTGTCAGATTGTTTAAAAATGTCTTCACATAAACTTAATAATCCCATCACATTCATCTCCAGATTGGGCAGACATTTGAGACATGTATTACTTTAAATAAGCAACAAATATGGCTTACTCTATAAAGGATTTCCTTCTCATATCTATCATTAATGTTAGGTTCTAAGACTTTAGGTTTAAATGTATTAGAACTTCAATTTGTATTATGTTGGCAAACTATTATCAAAACATAGAGTCTAGGTTTAGGCTTGCTCAAAGTATGTTTATTTGTAAAATTGGAATCGAGTGATTGCAGAATTTATTGGACTAAATCTACAAGGCTCGATCAATCAAAAATTAGACTCGATCAATCGAACCACGTGCAAATTTATTTTTCTGCAGAATTCCAGTTCAGCCCAAACTCTACTTAAACGTATTAGGGTTCAAGTAAAACACTCCTATATATAAAGGAAACCCTAAAACGTTTTTATAAGTTTTTTAGAGAGAAAATAGTGTGCCTCTTTTTGTATCTAGGGTTTTGTACCCAAAAGCTCTCTAAGGACTTGGTTGCTCCTTTTTCTGTGTGTGTGAATCTTTTGTGAGATCAAGAGGTGGTTGCCTTCACACATACTTAGGGTTTCCAAGATTCAAGACTATGTCAAGAACTTGGTAATCAATTCAGTTGCTACAATAAAAGCTTAAATATACACAAGCGGGAGCGCTTGTACTTGCTGGAGAATCCAAGAAAGAAGGAGTCCGTGGTCTCGGAGCTTACACGTGGTCATGTCAGTAAGTTTCTACTGGTGGGTAGCAATAGGATGTTAGTGGTCTAAGTCGCTATTGTAAAACTTCAATTCTTTCATAGTGGATTCAGGTTTACCTTGAGGATAGCTAGGTTAAATCCTCCCTAGGTTTTTACTAGTTTGGTTTCCTAGGTCATCATATCTTTGTGTTTGTTTTATTCCGCACTTTACATTGAGATGATTATGTGATTGTGTTAACCTAGATCTGAAATTTGGACTAAATAATCACTTGGCTAATTTACTAGGTTAATCTGATTGTGTTTTAAGGGGTCTAAAAACAAACAATTAAAATCTGTCTCCTCCATAGTTCCCATCTCTCCTTCCAACACAACAAGGATCCTATAGACTACCCTATGTACAACCCTTTGTGTGCTAATTTCTTGGACCATGATGTCTTTCTTGTTTAGCATCGGTTACTTACCAGAATAAAAAAATTCAATCAAATGTTGATCCTGCAAACACTGCATTATCAAAGAAAGAGCCTCACAAAACACTTGTTGACATCATGTTGATCAGTGTTGAATCCCTTCAGCCTCCGAGTTAAAGCCTCAAGTTTCTCTTTCCTTTGCCTAGCAATATATTATATCTTGTTCCTGCACAGAAAAATCTTCTTTCAATTCCTCAATATTATTGATGAGAACATCAAAATCATCATCATCCAGTCAATTAGATATTAGAGGCATCATATTCCAACCTTTCTTCACATCATATTGATCATTCTTCCATGCTTTATATCCTATCGTTAAACGCCTTATATATTCCTTTCCTGTTCTGTACTGTGCATAAATTAATACATCTTGATCATGACCTTACTCAAGCCCTACTCTGCTTCATCAGTTTATCTCCTGAACCATTCAACACTATTATAAGAAATCTCCATCTTAGTTTCACTAAAGTTATTATTCACGTTATCTTGTTCTTCCTTGAATTCTTCTCTCACCTCTTCCATTCTTTCATCTTCATGCACCAATTTTCACATATCACTTGCTGAAGTCCTTCAGTTTTAACCAACAATTCAATGAGTCTTGTCTCCACATTATCTTCTTCTTTCTTGAACCACTTACCTCAAATCCCTTGCTACTTTGATACCAGTCTTCAGAAGCTTGATTTGATTATCATTTTGTGTGTTGTTTTCTTGCATGATCCATTTGTTCATCCTCAAGTCTCTTTTTTTTAGAGAATTTGTGATTACAGAGATCTTCAATTACATGTCATTTAATACCTTCTCAGATTGTTTAAAAATGTCTTCACGTAAACTTAATAATCCCATCACATTCATCTCCAGATTGGGCAGATGGTAGTTTAAATAAGCGATAAATCTACTTTCTCTATAAAGGATTTCCTTCTCATATTTGCCATTAAAATCTGTCTCCTCAATCCTCCATAGTTTCCTTCTTCCCTTCCAGTGTAGCAAGGATCCTATATACTACCCTATGTACCCTCCCATAAGTCCATAACTCCAACTTTTCATCCCTTTGCTTGCAAATTTGAAGCCTTGGACCATGATGTCTTTCTTGTTTAGCATATTAATGAGAAGATGTGTTACTCACCAGAATGAAAAACTCAACCAAAAGCTAATCTAGACACTGCATTATCAAAGAAAGAGCCTCACATAACTCATCATTTCCATCCCACACTTTTAACATCTCACACAAACTCCTATTGACATCATGTTTGATCAATCAAAGGGCGATTGAAGGCCAATTGAAATCTGTATAAGCTGCTTCTCTTAAGCTACTACTTGTACAAATGATCATGATCTTGAATGAACTCAATATAGACTCATTTAAAGATTACATTGTTATGGAAATCGCCAACCAAAAATCCTAGAGATTGTTTTTCACTATTGGTTACAAATACACGGATTCATAGGAATATATATTCTATACCATGCAACTGGAAAGATAAGAACTTTTTTTTTTCTTTCTTTTTCTCTTCTTTTACCTTTGGTTATAAATTGATGGATAATAGTTATATATAGTAGATCATGTCACATTAACTTCCAGTATATTTATTGCATAACTTTATTATACTCCCCACATTTACTCTACACACATTCAATAATAAATAAATAAATAAAAACCTCTATTTGTTAATGAAAATTTATTAAAACAAGTCTAATTTCTAACAGCAATAGCAATGCAAATGGAGAAACAACAAAAGAAGAGGTAATTGTGAGGAATCGGTGTTGTAACTATAGCTTAAAGATTAGTTTTGTCCTCCCCAAGAATCAATAGTATCACTAAATGCTGTAAGCAAAAATAGTCTATTCACTGCTGGAGCAACATATGTTGACACAAACATTTCTGATGGGAGAATAGGCATTGGAGCTTCAAAATTGAGCACATGATGAACTACTTGCCTTATTGAAGGTCTGAGCTTGTAATCAGGATGAGCACACCAAAGGCCAACAATAATCAAGCACTCCATTTGTTGCTCGTCAAAATTTCCACCTAGCCTTTGATCAGCAGCTTCAAGTACCTGTCCTTTTCCATAGATCTCTCGGACCCACTCCACCGTGGCTACCTGCTCTTCTATGGCCATGGGGTTGATTGCTTTTCTGCCACGGGGTTGATTGCTTTTCTGCCACAAGCTATCTCCAATGCAATAATTCCAAAACTATAGACATCTGATTCCTTGGTAACCTTACTAGTTGTGAAATATTCTAGAGCCATATAACCCATGGTGCCTGCCAAATCAGTGATTTGTGACCCTTTGAATCAAGCATAATGTTGCTTGATTTTATATCCCTATGCACAATACATTGTTCCCATTCTTCGTGCAAGTAAAGCAAGGATGAGGCCAAGCCTTGAGCAATTTTGTACCTCACTACCCACATCAATGCACTTTCTTCTTTTAAAATATGTGAATCTACGCATCCATTGGGCATGAAATCATAAACAAGCAGAAGTTCTCTTTTTTTGTGGCACCAACCAATAAGTTTCACCAAATCCCTATGTCTCAATTGACTGATGATTTTTACTTTTGATGCATACTCCTTTAATCCTTTTTTAGACCCTTTTGCCACCCTCTTAACAGCTACAAAGGTGTTTGAGTCCCTTAAAAGTCCTCTGTAAACTGCACCAAATCCTCCCTAGCCTAGCTTTTCTTTATCATCGAAATCATTTGTTGCATGAACCAATTCATTGTATGAAAACTTCCTAGGTCTTCTACCCCTTTTAAATTCTTCATCAATGCAGTCATCAAGGACATAATCTTCTTCTTCATTCCTCCTACTCCTTTTCCACAAGGCAAACAGAACCAATGCCAACCCACCAACCAGAACAAATCCACCTGAACCAAGCCCCACAGCTAACCCCAATGCGTTGTTTTTCCTTTGGTCGGGGGCCGGAATATTGGGGCTTGATACCGGATCTTTTGTGATGGTTATGTTATCATCAATTTCCAAACTTGAACTAAAATCCCATGAATAAATGGTATGTATTGCAGAAGAATTTCCTGTTGAGGCTGATAATCCAAAAGTAACCAATTCAAGTAAGAAATGGCTCAAATCAACATTTGTGGAAAGGAACTACCTTATAGGAACGTTGTATCTAAAACCAATGAAGAAAACACTCAAATTATGAGAATAAGAATTGTAACTAATCCAAGCTTCATTTCTTTTCCCTTCCTTAATAGCAATATAAATATACCATGAAATTGTTGGGAAAAATTCTATATTATTGTGAATAAATTTTAGCAAGCACAGCGGAAGCACAATCACACAAAAAACACAAAGATTTACGTGGAAACCCTTTCTCCTTGAAGGGAAAAATCACGGAACAAACTCCGAATAATTTCACTATATAAAATAGAGATTACAACACTTAGAGATACAACTTTAGTAAAAAAAATCTCTCTTTTTCTTTTCACTCACTACTCTCTTCCTCACTGTGCATTATCTCTTACTCTCTCTATTTTTCTCCTCTCTTGCTTGCTCTCACTCACGCAGCTCTTCAAGACTGCACCTAGTCCTCACCACACTCTTGGGACTTCACTTCTTTTCCCCTCTGCCCAAATGGCCGAATGGCCTCTACCTTTATTTCTTCATCTTTTCCTTCTTTTCTCCCTTTCACACACTTCACATCAAGTCACATTAAATGCAAGCCACTTACTTTGACTTTGCTTCAACCGAAATCTCCTTTTTCAGCTCTCATTGGCCGAATGGCCTTGCTTGTTTCTTTTCTCTTTTCTTCAGCTCTGCCATAGCCGAATGACTCTTGCTTTTGCTTGTTTCTTTTCTTTCTTCCTTCAGCATGTTGGACACGCCTAAGCCAACCAACCCAATTACTAATGCTGACTTTTGTACATGATGAAGAAAAGATAAGAAACATTAAAGACAAGCTCATTAAATGAGCATGTCTATTACAAGTGGGCTGAACTCATGGTGCAATGCACCCAACAGAAATATTAGCAACGGATTTCAAGGAGTTGAGATCAATACCTACATGTTCCCCAGGGGGATCCAAATACACGTTGCTATAGATATCAAACTCCACTGCAACAAAAGGATTATCCTTTGAGTCTAATGCCTGGTCATCGCGAGTAAGACCAATAGTACTGCCACCTTTTGTTTTAGGAATCTTTGAACTGACAGGTGCAAGGAAGAAGGCAAGCCCGTCTCCATATACACTTCAATTTTGTGAGTCAATGGCAAAGGAAAAATGGGTGGTGAAATCTTTGAGGTTCCCAGAGTACTTGTCCCACAGTTGCATTAGTTTGAAATATGTGGCTTGACCAACATACTCCAATGTGAGCTGATTGCCTGTGAGTTGGATGACTTGGTTACAGCGAAAGCTCGCTCATATGTTATGTTAGAGTCATAAGAACTAAAACCAGTGAAGTTGAAGGAAATAGCACTTGTAAATGGGGTTAATATAGAAAAGAAATAGGTGATCATAAAGAGATAACAGAGGTTTATAAGCTCTGGAAACAGGAAATGTTCGATCTTGAAGTTGAATACAACCATAGTTGGAATTTTCAAGTGAGGTTGGCCAAGAGATATTGCAGATGGTAATATGAATCAATACGTACATAGATAATAACTGGAAGTCTTCGAAGTGTAGAGTCAAGCAATATTGACAAGAAAAATAATAATAAATCAATGTTGTTTTGCAGGATAATAATTAGAGGAAAACTTCAAATAGATACGGGCAAATTGAATAAATTCAAAATCCACACATCATCTTGAATATATAATTGACGTTGAAATTTTTCATACACGGAACAATGGTATAATTTAAAAATCTACACATCATCTTGGATAAATAAATTTTTTAGCTAGCTTTTATGAACTTCACTAAAAGTTAAAAATTCTCATGAAAGAAAAATCAAATTACATGTACTGTTAGTATTCAATAAAAATTAACCTTTCTACTTAAGTCTACCAAAGAAGCTCAAGCCAAATTTAGAATAAATTTAACTTCACTAAGTACAGCTAATGAAGGGAAAAAGAAATAAACCAGAAAAAAGCAAACATAAATGATGCCCATAACCAAAATCAAATTTCTTTAGCAAGCTTCTATCAGTTCCATGCACTTCACAAAAAGTTTAAAAATTTTCATCAGAGGAAAACCTCGAATAGATACTGGACAATTGTATAAGTTCAAAATTCTCACATGATCCTAGACCAATAATGTGTTGAAAGTTTTCGTTAGAGGAAAACTTCAAATATATATTAGGGACAATGGTATAAGTTAAATAATCCACACATCTTCATGGATAAATAAATTTGGTTGAGTAGATATAGGACATAGTTTTTTGACCAAACATAAATATATGACATAGAAAGACTGCTCCCTTAACCGAACTAGGAAAAACAAAAAAAGATTAAAAGTGTTATGTACTTGCGAGTGCATGTGGAAACATCTCAGTATCTCCCCAGAATTGAATGCACCCATTATTTTAATGTAGTATAATCACTTTTAATTAGTAGGTAAAGATTTCATTAACAAAGAGCTACAAAGGGAAGTAAATCAAGCACACAGGAATTATATATGAAGTACATTTCCAATACAAAAGCCATACTCATGTCACAAATACCTATTCATCACAAAAACTATTGAGCATTTGAATCCTGGAAAGGAATTCATTCATTGGGGTGCTTAGTAAACAATGGTGTCCCACACATCATATGAATGCAAGAGATGGTCTCATGCTCCAGTAACAATCTTCCATAGAAAAAGTTAAAAAATGGGGGGGGGGGAGTGGGAGACAGCACCAAAGAAATGAGAAGGCTAGATGTGTTAAAAGAAATCTACCAGTAATATACAATTATTAAAGCAACCCTTTTTAAAAACTGCCTTCCCCACCTTTTTCTTTAAGTGAATAGTGCTTCAATGAAATTATCCTTACAGAAAATTCTGCTAATGATGAATCTGCTCTCCAACAAAAAAAGTATCCTGGCAAGAATTCACTGACAACACCAAATTTAGACTGCAACAAAGGCCTGTAGTTATAGTTACAGTAAGCAGCATTACAACACTCAATGGAACAAAATTATCACGTTTCATTTGAGAAAGGTGCAAAATCCAATTGATGAATCCAGATTGTGCATTTGGCTGAATACCTATACCATAGGGCATGCCAAAAAAAAATATAATAGCTCAGAGTCCTACATGAAAATAATAGCAAAGGCCATGTCCATAAAGAAGAATTAAGGAGCCTAGCTCTACCATTTGGTGAATGATAGCCTAAAAGCCCAGAAGTCGCCAAGAACTAAACTCTACCCGGCACATCAAGGGAAACTCTGAATTTATCCACCCAAGAAAAGCACTGAACTAGAAATTAAATACCCACAACTCAGGACCAAATCAAGATATCACAATACTCAAATGTAAGTATGTAGAATCGTGACTCAAACGATGCACTTATGTAAAATCGTGCTCCTAATATGAGGGAGCTCGATGCTTCAAACCCATGCTCCATGACTCCCACCTCTTTTTGCCAAGTGAAGCTAATGGACACATGTAATATGCATAATCCTCAACGTGAAAGCAAGCAAATAGAAACTAAAAGCCTGTAACTCAGAACATGCAATACATCCTCAGCCACTCAGGGGAACTGATGTGGGAGCTCCTTATTTATTGAAATAGCTGTTAGAGATATATTAGCCCATTAGCATAGGCCCAAGCCTAATTCTACTTTGTGTGCAAGCCAAGTCTCCTACTTGTACTAGAAGTCTATTAGTCTAGGGTTTAGTTTATTATATATAGACATGTTATGATTCATTGTAACACAGGATTTGTACTACACTATAATATATTATTGATGTAGCCTTTTAGGGTTTCCTCCGTGAATGTAGGCCGTTAGGCTAAACCACATAACTCTCATGTGTTACTTTGTTCTATACTTTATGCTTTCGCTTCCGCATCCATACTAGCATATTCAACATGGTGTATCAATACTAATATTTAACATGGTATCAGAGCCACCTTCCTGTGGCTATGGTTTTCTGTCCTTGCGGTATATTTAAGATTGTCTTCCTCGGTGTTTTTTCGCTGCGTTCATCTTCTTTGGCTTCCTATTGCTGCCGTCAAAACTCTCCGGTATAGTCATGCCACCGTTAGAAGTCGCATCAACACTACAAGACCATTACTTTCCTCAAACTACTGTCACAGAGTCAAACTTCATTCAAGGGATCTTCTCAACCTTATCAAATCTCAAGATTTCATCAAGCTTCCATCTTGAGTTTGAGAGGGGGTGTTAGAGATATATTAGCCCATTAGCATAAGCCCAAGCCTAATTCTACTTTGTGTGCAAGCCAAGTCTCTTACTTGTACTAGAAGTTTATTAGTTTATGGTTTAGTCTATTATATATAGACATGTTATAATTCATTGTAATACAGGATTTGTACTACACTATAATATATTATTGATGTAGCCATTTAGGGTTTCCTCCGTGAATGTAGGCCGTTAGGCTAAACCACGTAACTCTCATGTGTTACTGTGTTCTATACTTTATGCTTTCGCTTCCGCATCTATACTAGCATATTCAACATGGTGTATCAATGCTAATATTTAACAATAGCAAATCACAGCAGAGATCCTAAAGAGATTGCAGCTTGTTAAAATACATTATTATTATTAACAACGTGATGTGTTATATCATGTTGTATATGCTAGAGTGGATGCGGAATGGGAAGCATAGAATAGGAACACCGAGAACACGAGGGTTACGTGGTTCAGCCTTGTCAGCCTACATCCACGGAGGAATCCCTTAAGGGTTACATCTTTATTGTGTAAGAGTGTAGTACAATAACCTGTGTTACAATGAATCCTAACATAAGTATATATAGGGTTGTGCAAACCAGTATCGGAGCTGACAAGACCGACTGGCATCGACCTTCCCGCGCCGCCACTGCAACCGACCGTTGGAGCCGATGCTGACGAACGGAACGCGAAGAGAGTTCCGACTCTGGTGCGGTGCAGTAATTGGAGTAGCAAATCTGGAACCGAAGCCTCATCGAACCGAACCAACCCCTGTTTCAAATGTTTGGAACTTTGGATATGGCGTTGTTTTACCGAGATTTTCTCTTAAAAAAAGCAAAAAAAAAAAAAACCCATCAATGGTCTCCACCATGTTGCATGCCGCCGTTCTTCTTCTTCTTCCTCTTCTTCGTTTTGCACTGGTTCTTCTTCGTTCTGCAGTGCACTGGTCTGGCCTTTTATTACTCTTGTAATTTCTAATTTCTATTGTCTTCTAAAGAGATTAGCACTCTTTTAAAGTTTTAGTATTTTAACGTTTCAACTTTTATGATCCCCACACGTGTGTAGCTTTGGAAATGACAAAAGAAAAGTTTAAAAGAAAAATCCAAGTATCAGACTTAGATATTACTCTATTTTCCCACCACTGCGTAGGTCTACTATGTAGGTATAATGGTGTATAATATATATTAATATTTATTTATACTTAAAAAAAAAAAAATCATTATTAATGCTACGTTTACAATATTTTAACAATAGAAGCTATAAACTAGTAAAAATAAAAGCTATAAACTATAAACTATAAACTTAGTAATACTTATCATTTTTTTTTGAGTAAAATGTTTTTTTTTTTATTATCAATTTTTCAGCACTTGTTTGGACTTTGTAGTGTTACATTGTTACTTTAGTCCCATTAAATTATGAATAGGTTGAAAGGATTTTTTTTATTAAAAAAAAAAAAAAACAAATAGAATTTTTAATGTTTCAAACCGACCAAACCGATTAAACCAAGCCGACCAAACTGCACCGCTATAGGTCAAAAAATCGACTCTAATCAGTATGAATCAGTTTTAATTATGAGAAAACCGATCCCTATCGGTTCGGTAACAATTTTGAGAAAAAACCGAGCCAACAGAACCGCACACACCCCTAAGTATATATAAGCGACTAAACCCTAGACTACTAGTACAAGCAGGAGTGAGCTTGGGCCTATTACATTGGGCTAATATATCTAATATATATATCTCTAACACCCTCCCTCAAACTCAAGACGAAAGCTTGATGAAGGCTTGAGATTGGATAAGCATGAGAAGATTACTTGGAGATGCCGTGAAGAATGCCTTTGAAGAAACCACAATGACTAATATGCCAATTCACCAATTTTGGAGCTTCAAATGAAGAAACGGAGTTCAAAATCAGAATCTACGCGAAAAACTGAGCAAGATAGGCGTTTTCGAAAATTTTGACTTTTGGTCAAAGGTCAACGTAAAAAGTCAAAGTCAACTAGTCTAGGGTCAAAGTCAACAGATACTGGTCCAGGTCGGTTCTGGGTTTTCGGGTCGGGTCACGGATTGGGCAACAAAGCCGCTGACGTCATCTTATGACGTGTCGCTGACGTGGACTAGGGCTGATGTGGAGGTGCTTGCATGGCTACTGACGTAGGGTGATGACGTCATCTGGTGACGTCAGATGACATCAACAGTAGTTTTCGGTGCCTGGCAGGAGCGTGCAATGTTCACCGACGCATGGAGGAGAAGCCCAAAACTGGGGAGGCACGTGGTGGCACGTGTGAGGTCGTGTTGAGGCCAGAATCTCGGGTTCTGTAGAGCGGTGGACGAGGAGTCCGATAGGGTGGCGCGTGTCATTAAAGAAGATCTACGAGTGAGGATTCCGATGTGGTGCGTGGAAGATATTCCGAAGCTAATTGTCGTGCGTGGAGGGGCGTGGCTAGGTTTCGGTTGATTGATTTCTGGTTTTTCCTCACAGGTGGCCGAGGAGCACGTTTGTGGGGTTGGTTTCGACAGGCAAAGTCTTGATGTGCACAGATCTGAAAATTTAAGTCATGGCTTGCTTGGTTGTTGGATTTTGACACAGCACAAAGCCTTGGTGGCTACGAGATGCTGTGGAGTCTAGATCCAGCAGACAAACATGTGTGACTTCAGATGGTGGGTTGCACGTGAGAATCTTCTTTGCTGTGTAGAGATGTTTGTTTGATGCGAAGAATGAAGTTTGGCTCTGATACCATGTTAAATAAAATTATTATTAGAAACACGATGTGTTATACCATGTTGTATATACCATGTTAAATATAATTATTATTATTAACAACGTGATGTATTATATCATGTTGTATATGTTAGAGTGGATGCGGAATGGGAAGCATAGAATATGAATACTGAGAACATGAGGGTTACGTGGTTCAGCCTTGTCGGCCTACATCCACGGAGGAATCCCTTAAGGATTACATCTTTATTGTGTAAGAGTGTAGTACAATAACCTGTGTTACAATGAACCCTAACATAAGTATATATAAATGACTAAACCCTAGACTACTAGTACAAGCAGGAGAGGGCTTGGGCCTATTACATTGGGCTAATATATCTAATATATATCTCTAACACAGCTAAAGTGGATTTACAAATGCTTTTTATTGAATAGCTTTTTATTGAACACTCTTAGAGTTCATTTCACGAGAAATTATCTAAAAAATATCATTTTTTTATTTGAGTGTTTGAAATGAAGAGTCATCATTTTATTGAAAAAAATTAAAACTTTGCAAAACAAAAGATAAGGAGTAAATTACACTAACCTCCCTTTAGATTTTACGAAATGATATTCCACCCACGTTTGATGAAATGACACTCTATTTTACACTAACATAACATTCTATTCTAAAAAATTATTCTTGTTAATTTATACATACCTTAAATGAGGAGTGTCATTTCATTCATAGTTTGAGTAAGAATCTTTTTTTAAAATGGAATATTTTGTTAGTGAATTCACATTTTAGGAGAGCATGTTGCATGTATACAAACCTCAAGTGAGAGTATAATTTTCTAAAATCTAAAGGGAGTTGGTAAAATTTACCCAAACATAATTGTAATACTGCCTCATTCAAAATCAATTATTATTCCTCACTTGGTAAAACAATATTTTAAATGATATAATTATATATGTAGATATCCCATTTCATTTTAGCCTTTAGTTGAGGTCCTTGGTCCCAATAATGAAATATTCTCAATCTTTACCAAAATGATCAACACCATGCGTTAAAACTCAACAAATAATCTCAAAAGGCCTAAACCCTCTTTTAAAACCATTTAGTTTCTTTGGCCATCCAAAGGTACACACCAGTATACACAAACACACTGTTTTAGTATTTTTCAGATTTTTCCCTTTAAAAAAAAAAAAAAAAAACAAAACAAACAAACAAGCATATTAAGAATCAATAAAACTAGACTGACTCAAAACAACAAATGCTCAATAGAAATGCAAGATAAGTGAAAGAATCACTTAGATGATTTTTTTTTTCCTTCCAAATAGGAGATTTTGCGGAAAGAGAAGTTTTCTTTTTCTAAGACTTATGCTTAGGTGGATAAGAGGGAGGATTAAATCCATTGAAGTTTGTTAGAAAAAGAACAGCCTTAAGAAGTTCTTCAAGAGGAGCCAAAGAATTTTGGAATTGATTTTGACTTCCAAAGGATGACACACTATTACTTTGTTAAGTAGCAAGCCACTTATAGTAATTTGGATGAGTGTGTCCTGATGCTCTACAGTGATGACAGAAATGTGGTTTCTTCAATTGAGACTTCTTATTAGTAGAGTGATGATTATTCTGCTTAGTCTCTTTCTTGACAATCTTCTGGGTGCTCCTAGAATGGATTTGCCTTTATCATGTTTATCCACACTAGCTAATTCTATCTTAGGCTCATTTATCTCAGATTTAGCATTTGAAGCAGGAGGAACAAAAATGACATTATGTAAAGTACTAGAGGAAGTACTACAAGAGGAGAGAAAGGGATCGTACCCAAGATCAGTTTTATCATATGCAACCTTTCGAAGTTTGAGCATTTCATTTAGCTTAGCACTTGAAGCCCTTTCCAGTTGAGCTCTCACTTGAAACAACTCTGCATGCAACTTTTTGGTCTTCTCAGCCAGGAAGTTGTTCTTAAACTGTAGTGCTCCAATAATTTGATTTGCTTCATCAACTTTACTAGAGAGTTTTTCTTGTTCCAACTCCACTTCACTTAGCTTCCTTGTAGCTAGCCTATAAAGCTTTTCATGTTTTTTAGAATTCTTGTAAAGTTTTGAGTAGGCAATATGGATGTCATCTTTTTTCATCCATCTTCTCAAATTTTGACTCCATCAATTCTTCTTCCTCATCAACCAGTTCTTCAGATTCCTTGGGGGATTCAATAGTTGCTGTGAAGGCCATGAATGTTCCTTCTTGATCATTTTCCTCCGAATTTGCTTCTGGTTCAGTATCACTCAAGGTGGTAGTTAGGGCTATGTTCTTGCCAGTTGACTTGAGATAAGTAGGACATTCTTTCTTCATATGTCTCTATCCTTGACACCCATAACAATTTGGACCCGCTGGAGTGTTGCTACTTTGTCCAACTTCTTTGGATTCTCTCTTGAATCTATCTTGAGACTTGGATTGAGAAAATCCAAACTATTTGTGGTCCTTGTCACTTGCCTTGACATTCACATTCTTGATGAACTTCTTGAATTGTCTAGTGATGTAAGATTTAAACTTTGAGTTCTCATCTTCAAACGACTCATCTCCTTCATCATTCTTCTCTTTTAGAATCATATTCTTGCTCTTACTCCCCTTGCGGATCCTCACTAAATCTATACCATAAGTTTGCAGATTTCCAATAAGCTTTGTCAAAGGAATGGTGTCAATGTCCTTTGACTTCTCTATGGTGGTGATCTTAGCATGGAACCGCTCTAGAAGTGATTTGAGGATTTTCCTTACAATCTTAGGTTCTGGAATCTTTTCACCTAAGTTGAAGGCATAATTCCCTATGTCCTTGAGCTTGGCATAGAATTCATCAAATGTCTTGTCTTCATCCGTCCTTATTTCTTCAAAGTTAGTGGTAAGCCTTTGAAGTTTGGAATCTTTTATAGCTTTGGTACCTTCATAAGTGTTTTGAAGGATTGTCTATACTTCCTTAGCACTCTCAGTGGATGAGATCTTCTTAAACTCCTCGTTAGTCATGGTGCTAAACAAGGCATTCAACACTCAACTGTTGAAATTTGCAGCTTTGATCTTGTTATCATCCTATGACACTGGCGGTTCAGTTGGTTTGGTCCATTCAACTTCAACAGCAAGCCAGGCTTTTTCATCTAAGGATTGCAAAAAAGCACTCATGCGTACTTTCCAATATTCATAGTTAGTACCATCAAATAAAGGAGGTACAATCAAGGATTTTCCACGATCCATAACAAAAGGGGTCAATGGATCATACTACAAAGATTAAAACCTAATCAAAGTGTGCTCGTTCTGACACCACTTGTTAGGTTAAAATAGATTGACCCTAGTTAATTAATTCAATTACCCAAGTTGATTAACTAGGTTAAATTACATGCAAATCGTGGAGACACTAACAAATCACCAAATAATTAATATGCAGTAGAAAATAAATAACTCGATGATTTGTTGACAAATGGGGAAAACCTCTCACAAGGCGAAAACCCCATCGAGTGAATTTAAGGTCATCACTCCCAAAAATCCATTAATCACTAATGAAGCGGTTACAAGTATGAGGAATCTTACCATTACCCTGGTTTATCCCAAAATACCAACCTACAATTGAACCTTTGCTTCAATACCCAATTGAACTTGATTTTTTAGTAGACTTCTTTGCTTTGCACAAATCTCCAATCTGTGACTAACACCTTTGCACGGATCCTAGTACATGTCTAACTCCAGCAACTTGATTGATTGTTGTTGGCTGCAAAGTTCTTCACTTGAATACAATGAAGATCAGGAAGCAGTTGGTTAGAAAACCCTATGGTTCACAAACGCAATAGCTTCACACAGAGTATATGAGTTCTTGGTCTCTGTTTCTGTAATTGATGACTTTTAAAATAAGTCTTATATATGTCTAGGGTTGTAGAGAGAGAAACCATAATCATTCAAGTCATCATGGGTTGAAATTCAGATTTGAGAAATCTAAAATCGTAATTCTCAATAGATCGAGCTTGTGTCGAGCTTCTCCATTAATCCTTGATAGCAGCTAGTGTCGAGTTTTAATGAAAAAGCTTTTCTTCATTTGTTTCTTGGATCAAACTTCATGTCTTTAATGATACCACTTGATATGTTTGAAAAACATACTTCTTGATACATTAAACCCAACTTAGATCTACCCAATTACAAGTAAAGTGCATTTTGTCAAATGATTAGCCAATTGCATATAAAATATAACCATAACAGTTTATTTACTTTTTGATTGTATGGATAATTTTTTTATATATGTGTTGTTGAAAATGAACAAGTTGATGCAATGAAGAAAAAATCAGAAATATATTAAAAATAAAAAACAATTGGTGATGAAATTTCTGTCACCCATTCTATTGAAAGAAAAAAAAAATAGAAAAGAAAAATACAACTAGTGACAAAAAAATTTTTGTCACCAAATAAGGTGAAATAAAAAATAGAAAAAACAAATTGGCAACGGAATTGTTTCTTCACCGAATACAGTATTTAGTGAAGAAAATATTAGGTGACGAAATAATTTTGTCACTTATGATTATTTGTTTAAAAATAATCAAACGATTCGGTGATGAAAATTTTCATCACTAGCAATTTCGGTGACCGAGATTACATGATGAAAGTAATTTCATCACCATATGTCATAGGTAACGAAATTAAGGGTTTTAGTGATGAAAATTTTTTGTCATCATAGGTCATGTTTGTTGTAGTGGGTCTCCACCCTCCAAAAACTAATACCGATGGATCTTTGCGTGAAAACCTAATTCCAATCTACTCAACCGATCTCCACATCAAGATCTCATTGTTCTTCGCTGGTACAAGCTGTTCTTTGGTTAGATTTGGTCAAATCTGATGAGATCCTGCAAGATCTCGCCAGATTCAGCGGAATTTTGGCCAAATCCGGCTAGTTTTGGCCAGATGTCTCTTCTCTAACTCTGACCGATAACTAACTGCTACTCGAGGAGACCCAACTCGCCAGATCCAACTATTCTTTCTAATCGGCAATGGGTTTAGATCGGTTCGATTTTGGGTTGGGTACAAATCTAACTTGTGGACAGTCATAGATATAAGGAGAAAATATAATCTAGCAATAAATTTATCAAAATATATATATCTAATAGAAGGTTATTGAATAATTTACCCTTGACAATAATTATGTCGAATGTAATTTGAAGTTTTAATAATAAAAAATTAGAATAAAACCTTTACGGGTTGCATTGTTCTCTTATTTGCGACATGTGTTATCTTACATGAATTAAATGTAGTCTGGTCCCCTCTCTCAAAAAAAAAAAAAAAAAAAAAGGTGGTCTGGTCCCATTGCGTTGACAATAATTATGTCGTAGGTAATTTGAAGTTTTAATAATAAAAAATTAGAATAAAACCTTTACGGGTTGCATTGTTCTCTTATTTGCGACATGTGTTATCTTACATGAATTAAATGTGGTCTGGTCCCATTGCGTTGACCTTTAGTTCATACGATAAAAAGCTAAAAAAGCAAAAGGGCTAGATTGTTAGGTGAGATCTTGTTGTTCCTTATTGAGAGAAGAGAGAGATGTAAATCATGCAGTTCATTGAAGGATGATGGGCATATATAATAGAATAGGCAAACACAAAATTTTCTTTATTTTATAGAGTAAACTCTTATGAGTCCAGCATGTCCTTCGAGACTTTTGGTTTTGATCCTCATTATTTGTGATCACTGCACCTGTTTTGCACTGGATTGAAGACTGAAGAGTTTGATTTTGATATACTTGTTCAGTAATCAATATGTAGATCATAGACAATGTTGGACTCATAAATTTTTGCTTGGGGCAAAATTATGGTATTCAGATATTAGTTAAGATAAACTCAAAACGCAAAAAAGAAGAAGAAAAAAAAAGTTATTTATGTATTTATTTATGTTTATAATTTTGAAGAGAACTTATCATATTAGTATATACATAAGCTGTTTAGTTTACCATTAACATGTAAAAAAAAAAAAAAAAAAAAAAAAAAATTCAAAAGTAAAATAAAATAAAATCTCCCATCAAAGTTATGCTTAATGGTGATATTTTAAAACATGAAATTCATCCATTATCATCTCCATGGACAAGTTCTTAACAATTTTAATATTTTTTACTTAATAATTTTTTAAAATCATCCATGTTGAAAATACTAACAAAAAAATCACTAATAGTTTGAGGTAAGGTTTATTTTATTTTATTTTAAATCTGTCTTACTCATTCAAGCACCATAAATAATCCGCAATGTTAAATCTCTTAACAGTAGTAATAAAGGTCTATCAGTAGAGACATGCCCATGTAAGTTTGCTGTTTGCCTTTTTTTTATTTTTTTAATAGAAAGAGTTTTCTTTAGTGAAAAAAAAGGTTATAATATTCTTTCTTCCCCACCAAAGAAATTATCTCGTTGTACTTGTTTGTCAATGTTATTATCCTCACAAAAAGAGAAAAATGAAAGTCATCTCAATTATCTTGTTGTACTTGTTTGTCAATGTTATTATCCTCACAAAAAGAGAAAAATGAAAGGCATCTCAATTATCTTGTTGTACTTGTTTGTCAAGGTTATAGTATGTCTTTTTTTTTTTTTTAGATTTATAGTGTACAAAATTTCAAATTTTTTAAAAGTTAATATTGTTAGGGACATATTTATGTAATTGGATAATCCTTTGACAAAATGCACTTTACTTGTAATTAGGTAGATCTAAGATGGGTTTAGTATTTTAAGAAACAAGTGTTCAAGTTTAAGTACTGAAACTATGCAAATCTGAACAAGAAACAAGTGAAGAATGTGCTGCTCATTAAAGCTCGACAGAAGTCTCGACAGAATCCTTTCTATTGAGAATTACTACTGAAGCTCAACAGATGCTCGACACAAGTTGTATTTGTCAAGAATTACGAAATCTGGTTTTCCAGATCTGATTACACGCATGTCCTTGAGTATTTGTGTAAGGTTTCTTTCTTCACAACCCTAGACATATATAAGGATTATTTTAAGAGCCGCCACAAGTGATGCAAGGTGTTGAAAACAAAATACACACATATTGTGACCAGAAGCAAAAATTACTCTAGTTCATCATATTCTCTATAGAAGCTACTGTGTCTTTATGCCAAGGGATTTGTGACCAAGGAACTTCCTGATCTTCATTGTTGATGAACTGAAGAACTTTGTATCCAACATCTTCTTCAAGTTGGTGTGTTAGTCACGTACTGGGATCCGTGCATCATTGGTTAGTCACGTATTGGTATTCGTGCATTGAACAGAGAGATTGCTACTACAATACAAGTCCAATTGGGTATTGGGGTAAGGGTTCAACTGTAGGTTGGTAATGGGTAATGGGATTCCTTATACTTGTAACCGTTTGTGATTCATAATAGTGGATTTTCGAGAGTGGTGACCTTAAATTCACTCAGTGGGGTTTTGCCTCGATAGTTTTCCCCATTCGTAAACAAATCACCCGTGTCAAATTTATTTCTCCCAAAAAAATCCCAAATTTATCTTTTTGCATGTGTCTAGGATAAAAAAAATAAAAAATAAAAATTGTGAGGACCACATTTAAACTTATAACTTTTGTCACAAATTACTCACAGGATGAGTTATGAGTAGCGGAGTAAAAGTGATGGACTTATGTGAATCTATAACTTTATCATTCACAACTCGTCACGTAAACAAATTATAATATAGTTGTGGATTTACTTGTAATTCTATCATTATTTGAAAAAAAAAAAAAAACATGTTTTCTCTCTCTTTTTCTTGGGGCGGCACACACTTTTTCATGCAGCTCTCTCTCTCTCTCTCATTGATTGAAAATATGAAATAAGAGACATGGCATGATTGAAAAGACAAGAAATTGTATGGACTTTTATTCCATGTGAATCTACAATTTTATTCCTCAGAACTTGCTACGTAAACAAATTATAATAGAATTGTGGATTACTTGTAATCCTATCATTATTCGAAGAAAAATAAAAAAATATAAAAAAATAAATAAAAAATAAATAAAAACCCCTTACAAAACATAAGTTTTTTCTCTTTTCTTGGGGCGGCACACACTCTTTCATGCAGCTTTCTCTCCCTTATTGATTGAAAATATGAAATAAGAGACGTGGCATGATTGAAAATATGAAATGAGGGACGCGGGATTGAAAATATGAAATAAGAGACGTGGCATGGTTGAAAATATGAAATGAGAGACGCATGATTGAAAATATGAAATGAGAGACATGGCATGATTGAAAAGACAAGCCATTATATGGGCTATTATTCCATGTGTATTGGAACACCAAAGGTGCCCTGCACCTCAATATTTGTGAGTGTAACAAGGATTTATATAAGTCATATTATCAGTTGTTTAAGGCAATTGTTAATAAATCATTTTAGAAAATTTTTGATATCATTTTTATAAGAAATATAAAATGTAGTAAAAAAACATTAATAATTTTCTTTTCCCATAAAAAATTTTTAAAAATATTTTATAAACCAATGCCTTTAGGGCATTTGTAAACTTTTTCCCAACTTTTATATATATATAATTACCTGATAGTGTGGCTTTACTATTATTATTATTTTTTTATCCCCCTTGAGGGAGTAGCTTAGTGGTGGGAAATCCTTGTGACCCATTACATTTGTGAGCTTGAGAGTTTGTGAGTTTGAATAATGTTATTTCCTACTATTACTCAAGTGATTCCATGTCATGCATGAGTCGGAAGGTGTAAACACACATGCCAGGTCTTTTTTCTTCCATAATTTTTTTTATTATTTATTTATTTTTTAAAATTAATATAAGTGGTCATGAAGTCATGGTCAGAAATAACATGATCACCAGTTTTTTTTTTTTTTTTGTTGCTAAATTGATCACATAGGTTTTTGTTAGAGACATATTTTATATAATTGACTAATCTTTTGATAAAATGCACTTTACTTGTAATTTGGTAGATCTAGGATGGGTTTAGAACTTCAAGAAACATGTTGTTCAAGTCAAGTGTTAAAGCCATGAAGATCTGACCAAGAAACAAGTGAAGAAAAGTTGTTCATTAAATCTCGATAGCAATCTTGATAGAAAGACTTTTATCGAGGTTTATAGTTGAAGCTCGACACAAGTTATTTCTGTCGAGATTTACGAAATCAAAACTTCCAGATCTGATTTTCGGTCTAAACTGAAATATTTGTATAGGGTTTCTTTTCTCACAACCCTAAACATATACAAGACTTATTTTAAAAGGCCGTCGTGCATGCAGAAAGTGCCCTAGTTCATTATTCTCTCTGAAGAAGTTACTACGTCTTTACGCTAAGGGTTTTGTGACCAAGGAGTTTCATGATCTTCATCGTTAATGAACTGAAGAACTTTGCATACAACAACCTCTTCAAGTTGTTGGAGTTAGTCACGTACTAGAATCCGTGCACGTTGCTTAGTCACATACTGGGATTCGTGCATCAAGGGAAAGATTGCCATTACAATACAAGTCCAATTGGGTATTAGGGTAATGGTTCAACTGTAGGTTGGTATTTCGGGATAAGCCAAAGGGTTTGGTAAGATTCATTATTCTTGTAACCGCTTGTGATTGATAATAGTGGATTCTTGGAAGTAGTGACCTTAAAATCACCCGATGGGATTTTGCCTCGGTGGTTTTCCTCATTCGTAAACAAATCACCTGTGTCAAAATTATTTTCCGCTGCATTTAAATAATTTGGTGATTTGTTTATGCTACCACGCTATTGCATGAAATTTGATTTAATTAATTAACTTGGACAATTAATTAATTAATTGCAAGGGATCAATTCATTTTAACCCAACTGTTTTAAATCGAATTGTAGTAGCATCTCTGCATCTATAATAAATATCACAGGTTCTCTTGACAGATATAGGAATGCCAGTAGTCTTGCATAGTAGCCAAAAGAGGTTTTCCGGCAAAATAATGGACAATAATTAATGATCAACACAGTGTACAATCGTTATAGAGTACAACCCAAGATTAAAAAGAGAAGTACTTGGCTTTAAAATTCTCCTGAAATATTCTTCATAAAAAAAATTTAAAAAAAAAAATCTCCTGAAATATTGGACAGTGATTAATGATTTTTGAAGCACACCAATACGGACGTGAGTATAGTTATGGATATGGTACCACGATACAGCAATTTTTAAAAAAGTATGATACGAGTATAGCGGAGATACATATATTAATTAATTATTAAATATATTTTTATATATAGTTAAGCATTTATTTTCATATAATATTAAACATATATCAGTTGAAGAAAAATAATAAACTTTTTTTTTCTATATATTATTAATCATTTTTTTTATCAAGTTAAGAGTAATAATGGATAATAAAGCAAATTCATTACTATTAAAGATGTTCATAAATTAGAATATAAATCAAGGATAAAGATATTTATTAATTTTCAAATGCAATATTATTATTCGGAACATGATAGTTATCTTTGTTTTGTGAAAGGGTATTTGATTCCTTTTGTTCTCGTGCCCCGACTATGTCCTATATATATATATTTTTTTTTTATTTATAATTCTAAAAGAAGGACACAACTGGACACATATGCAGAAGTGTCCAGTGCATGTCCGACACGGGTACAATACCTCAAATGAAGTGTCCGTATTTTCTAATTAGTAATCATAAATGATCAATATGTATAGTCTATTCATTTAAAAATAAATAAATAAATATAGCCTCAAAAGTAGCTGGTGTTCTTTTTTTTCTTTCTTTTATAGAGAATATTAGGCAATTTTTGAAATTGTTGCTAAACGCTGAAAACGTGCTACACCCATGAATATAATAATATTAAAAATAATTTCAGATGTGCCATGCTTTATGTCACACACATGTATAAGAAGGTTTGGAACTCCTTGTAGAGTAGTGGAAGCAAAAGCCTAAAAGAGAGAAAAAAAAGTGTTGTGAGAGAGCAGAAATGGAAAGGAGACCATGCAGTGCGAAAGGTGTAATCAGAGGAGCATGGTCTGCATGGGAAGATGACATCCTAAAAAACTACATTAAAATCCATGGCGAAGGGAAATGGACAGACCTGCCTCAAAGAGCTGGTTCTAACTTCTAACAATATATGTTGCACTATATATTCTCTCTTCTCTCAAAGTGGTTCTCTTTTGTCGATTATTCATACTGACACTTCTTATTTTGTAGGGCTGAGGAGATGTGGGAAGAGTTGCCGGCTTCGTTGGTTGAATTATTTAAGGCCAGATATTAAGAGAGGCAACTTTGCTGAGGACGAAGAAGATCTCATTATCAAACTACATAAGCTTCTTGGTAACAGGTACGGGAAATCTACTTCTTCTCCTCCGGAGCCAGTTCAATATAGATGCTGTTTGGAGTGGGGTCTGCGTTTTCAGATTCTGCGTTTTCAGATTTTTTTTTCCTTTGCGCGTGAACAGTAACATCACATGGATTCATAGTCCAGAAGACAAAAATCACTGTTCACACACTGTTTATCACTCAGGGGCGGAGTCAATGGGGGTCGAGGGGGGGCACTTGCCCCCTCTAACTCCACCCAAAAAAAATTCATAGTAGCATCTTGCAGAAGTGAGCAAAAACTCTATTAAATGTTTAACCTGTTTGCCCCCTCTGATATAAAGAAAAAAACAAAATGCAGTCCCCAAAATAGCATTGTTAGCAAAAAAGAAAAGCTAAAAAGGTTACACAGTAATTGAAGGATTGACGCCACTGTTAAAACATGCTACATCATTTTGGTTTTAAAAAGAAACTTTTATCAAGTCCCAGATTTAAGCATGTCACTACCATTCCTGGAACGTTTATCCCAACTTTCTTTTCTTTTTTATTTCATAAATTTTCAATTGATAGTAGGTCTTATATTTTAATATTTTATACAAATAATTATAAAAAAAAAAAAAAACTAACTAATGTCCTTAATTGTACTATAGTTTCAAACCCTAAACCTCCACTATCTTCTCTCTCCTCCATCTCTTAGACATTTCAATTTTAAACTCTAGGTCTAGGTTTCTACTACAAACCCAAATTTAAATACTTTGAAGAATAGAGAACAAAAAAATTGAATTGTAGATATTATTTAAAAGCAATCAAAGCAATAGACATGTATACAACATTAGATATCTAAATTTTAAGGAATCAAATTAGATATCTAAATTTTATGTAATTAGATTAATCTCTTACTTTAATTGTTTGTAACTATAAATTGGTTATTTTTGTTTCGATATGAAATATATATTTGTACTTAATTGAAAATATGGAAAATCCTGAGTATAATAATGAGTCCAAATCAAGTTCTAAACGAATTCTTATACAATTGTTTTTGTTTTTTCCTTTTTAAAAATAGTCTTTAAATCTTGCCCCCTCTAAATTGAAATCCTGACTCCGCCACTATTATCACTGTTCACGCACAAAAAAATATTAAAAATGGGTCCCACGGTACTATTCACATATTTAAAAATTATTTTGCTACAGTATTTTCAGTTTTCAGTTTCAGCAACAATAAGTTCAATCCAAACGGATCCATATTTTGAGATTTGAGGTGATAAATTTAAATAATGGTTTTTATATTTAAATATAGATTAAGTAAATTATTCATAAATATATATATATATATTAAATAATTTTATTTAATATTAGAATTATTTTTTTCCACAACTTTATGTGATGATAAGTTGACTACATTGTTCAAAAAGTTATATGCCTAACAGTGATCCTCATATATAATATTGTATAAAGATTTTTTTTTATTAACTTCTTCTGAGTAAACCAAAATATATTTTAGATTAAAAAGAAAACTAAATACATTATTATTATTATTATTATTATTATTATTATTATTATTATTATTACTATCATCATTCTCTGATTTTAATATGATAAATAACACCTTTTTAATTATAATAATTTTATGATGAAATGTTAAAAGCACCTTATACATTGCTATTAATTGCAAATTTGATAATATATAGTGATAAGTCTAACAAGTATTAAATAAAAGATCAAAATAAGTAACCGTGAATTAAATTTTGAGAAAAAATTTATAAAATCCACAATTGTGCAAATCATAAACAAGTGAAAGAAACTCATTTTGCATGCGAGGGTTTTTTATTTTTATTTTTTAAATTCGATAGTTACAAAGGAGGATGAAATATTTGAACTTTGAATATTTTCATTAAAAATATCATGAAGTGTCAATCAGTTGAACTAGAGGAAATTCATATAGATTATATGGTCTTTTTTTCCTTTGGGTCTGGGGAAAATTCCCCTCCCTCCTCCCAAATGTCACACTATAAAGTGATAAATTAATGTGCTTACAAACTAGACGTTGTGTAACGAGTGTTGCAGTTGGTCACTCATTGCTCGGAGATTACCTGGACGAACTGACAATGAGATAAAGAATTACTGGAACACCATTTTAAGCAAGAGGGTGCAACGTGACAAGATTCATGAACAAAGTAGTAGAATATTAAAATCCATTGGAAGGATAAGAAAGTTGACATCAGACTCCAATCCAGGAATAAAACCAGTTGCTCACCCTGTGATTCGACCAAAAGCAGTGCGGTGCACAAAGGTTATCCTCCCATGGCAACCGGATAGTAATCAAATGTTCAATGAAAATATAGTTCCTTATGGGAATAGTGAAAACCTATTTCCTTCAGTTCAGTCGGAGAATAACATCTCTGACTTCTTGAAAGATTTGGATATAAATTACCTTTTGAGATCAGATGTGCACAATTCAGATGGCCACCAAACCAATGAAATCAACGTACGTAACATTGAGTTGGATTTGCTAGTTTCTGGATGCGATGCCAAGTTTAAAGATTTAATGGATGAAGGGAAGCCTGAGAATTGGAGGGCTACTAATCCTTTTCAGCCAAATCAAGCTATGGATCTTAACACATTGGCTTCTTTTCTGGATTCAGAAGATGCATGGATTAGCTGAAAGTAAACAAGATGCATAACTAAGCCCATTATCTTCATGAATAATTGGTGCCCATTGTTGTTAGCATTTTCTTATGTTGTGGGTTAGTATTGTCATCTATGTGTATCTATTAAATCATGAATAGTTGGAGTGTATTTTGCTTGGCATCTGTTGAACCCAATAATGGATAATGCTCACCACATGTTAATATTAGACATTTTTCAGTTGCAAATGTATTGGTTTGACCCATTAAAGCCCAATACATTAAAACTCTCATATACCAAATATATATATACACACTCACATATATGCACTACATATTGTGTTAGTGGTACCCAAATATGTGTTTGTGATTGCAAATGAAGAGGTGTAATTCACCTTCCTCACACAAACACAACCATTCTTGACATTGTAGGAACTTGTGGCTTCTTCCTCTCATTCTCATGGCGAGTTTCTCATCAGTTGTGTTTTGTCTACCTACTATTTTTAAAAATAAATATATACTAGTGATATTTGAGAGTTTGGTAAATTGTTTTTAGTTTTCACCCCCTTTTGTTCTTTGGATGTTTTAATTCCTTTGCTTTTTTGGTATGTGGATCTTGGTTGAAAATTTTCAACAATTGCTTCATGTGTTGTCATGTATGAGTAGTGGATTGTATGTATATATTGTACTGATTGAATAAACATATAGACACTGGTGGCTCCACATGAAGTTCAAGGTGGTCACTGGACCACCCTCACCTAGCAAAAAAATTAATTATTATATATAAATTTTAAAAATTTTATGATTTTATTATCCTTAAGAAATATTTGTGACCACCCTAAAATTTTTTAGGTTCAACGTAATTAATTTTTGGACAAAATTTGGCAACAAACTTAATTGTAGACTAAGACTACAACTCCACTCAATATATATATATATATATATATATATATTTGGATGTGAATTGTAACAAATCACCATTGGATTACATTTTCTTCTTATATCCTCCATATTTGCAAAATTTCAAAAAGAATAAAAAATCAATAGCTATTTCATCAATCAAATATTTAAATTTTGAGTTTTTATAGTCTAAAATTACATAAAAATCTAAGTTTATGAATTAAATGGTAAATAACATCCGATTAACATAAAATTTGGCATGTATTTTAAGAACATAAAGAACATGCAATTCAATAGTTAGATTTTCAAAATATGTAGCTATGTTAATTTGTTTAGTGAGAGTTGTAGTCTTAGGCTACAACTAAGTTTGTAGCCAAACTTTGTCTTTAAATTTTGGCTCCCTTAACAATATATTAAGTCATTAAAAAAAAAAAAAAAAAAAAATCCCAATAATTTTTTAATCTAGCTAAAATTTTGAAAGAGTTGTAACTTATAACATTGATAATGAAACTATCATGCAAAAATTTCAAAATAAAAAAATTTGTAAAAGAAAATTATAAAACTTTATGTATTTGTGTGTATGCGTGTTTTGGTCAATATATGAAGTTATTTTTTTATTAAATTTTGGTCAATAATATCTACCCGGAAAAATATTTCTGGAGCCGCCATTGGATATAGGGCGACACCCTTTGGCTATAGAGTGACAGGCCTACTAACACTAACACACCCCATTACATGTCAACAACTTCGTAAGCCACCCATCGATACTTTTTTTTGATAATCGCCGCCCATCAATACAGACATTAGATTTTCATTACAGTTCTTTTGCTTTTTATTTCTATTTGTTGACTTAAGCTAGGTTAGGTTACAATTTTTTCTTTTTTTAATCAAGCAAAATTTTTATTTTTATTTATTCATATTTTTTTTATAAAGCTAAATTTTCATTGAAACACAAAATTCGCCAGTGCTCCTATTGTTTCGTTAGTTCGTAGTATGCCAGCCATGAGGTTTTGCCTTTTATGGTTTGTGTCATGTACAAACGGTACCGAAGAAAGAGGCGAGGAACACAAAAATATTCATAATTTCTTGTCACAATGGTAACGTGAGAGACTGTGATTGAAGAAAAAATTGTGGGGTAATGTGTAAGTGATAGTTAACCACTCACAATCTGTCACGTCAGAGTTGTGACAAAAAAATTATGGAATAATTTATACTCCTAGAACTAATCAAGTACCGAAGATAAGATAACATACATCTTCAAATAGCCATGTGCCCCGCAGGCAGCCCTGCTCTAATTAAAAATAATAATTTATGGAAAAGTTTTAAAAATATTAATGGATGCATCAATTGATAAAAGCCAATTTTTATTTTGCAGATGAGGGTGTTTTTAATTCATGAGGTTCATGTTGCAAATTTAAGGGTTTTTTAAGCTTAGAAATTTTACTATAACTTAATCTAAGTGTATATATATGAGAAGCTCATTCTTAAAGACTTGAACCACGGTCATTGTCTCATTCCTTCCACTCCACAAAAACTTATACTTGTGGAGTGACTATTGCATCAATAGTTCATAATTGTATTATTTGTGTCACTCTAATAGTGTTTTGTTTTATAATCACTAACTATAGAATGTCATGTATCTAGATTTTTCTATTTTAAACTTTGATTACTTTATAGAAAAGAAAAAGTGATGTATGATAGATTGTGATTGGTAGGGTATAAAGCATAATACTAACAATTACAAGGACTTTTTTTCGCGTTACTCCATAGGGTTCTTTGCACTTTGTTTCTTTTAAAAATTAAAACCTTATTATTATTAATAAATAAATAAATAAACGTTTTGATAATATTCCTTATAGCAAGAGTAAAACGAATGATGTTACAGAATTTACTCTCATTTTGTGAGTGTTTCTAAAAAAAAAAAAAAAAACTATTATTTTGTGAGTGTAATTATGAGGTTTATATAATTTTTTCATCATAAATTATTATGAATTAATATATTTGGTGGTCAATAGTCATGTGGTGGTATGAAATATGAATCAACAATCACATGACCCTTCCTGTGGAATTTGCTGCAACAAACCCGAATCTATTCACTATTGGCCACTTAATTGCTTTGGGAATTTCCTCTTGCGAGGAATATCTGGGCTCTGTTTAGAGGAAAGCTCCAAAAATGCCGAAACGATGTCTAAGATTTTTTCCTGCTATTCAAACAGATTCTCGTCACTTGAGTGATGGGCAGTGACTTCTTGGGCGATTTGAAATGCTTAGAACAAATTCTATCTTGAGAAAACTCAGGCCCAGCCAAAGAGAATCCTGGATGGTGCTGTTGGCTTCCTTGAAGAGTACCATAGACGACTCTTGTTAGTCTTTCTCCATGCTTATTTTTTTTCTTCCTCTGGTCTGAACTGTTTATTTTTTCTGTTTGCTCCCCCTTCACCTATTTTAAAGTGTTAGTATATAGCTTAGTCTAGCCTAGCCTAGCCCATCGGGCTTAGCCCAGTATACTGTACTTGTAGTATACTCATATTGCTTGTACGTCACACATATTTAGCCTATATAAGAGTCTCTATTGTGCAGTGTTATTTATACAGAATATACATCAATATACAGACTATTCAATCTTTCTTTTTCTCACTTTATATTCTTAATATGGTATTAGAACAATTGCTCTGACTTTCTAGTACCTATGGTCATCCTTGGCGTTCTTCCGCTGCCCTTACCTTCATCCAGTAACCATTGTCAGATGTGAGTTACTGTCGTCAAGCCACAGCCATTACAACCCTCAGATCTAGTCTTTTCTCTTATCAAATCGTTGAACCATGACTACGAATTGATAGATCAGACTATCCCAAGCAAAACCCAGTTTGAAAAATCCTGAGACGGCTTCTCACACACCCACACGTGCCGCCAAAAGTTCTCTGCAAGTCGATCATGCACCTCATGCGCCTCCATGCTCCACCAAAACTTCCCTCGCACTGGAATTGAGCCGCCACACGCCAAACCAGTCTGCGTAACGCCACGTCAGCCCTAGGGTTACATCATCACTATGTGTCAACATTTCGCGTCATCAATGACGACATCTTGCCACGTCATCAGCCTACGTCAGTGTCCCACATCAGCACACGTCATCCGTTGATTGTTGTTTCTAAGCATTGACCGTTGACTAGGCGTTGACTTTTTACCAAAAAGTCAAAAATTTTCAATAGGTCCTATCTTGCTCAGTTTTTCACGTAGATTTCGATTTTGGACTCTATTTCTTCGTTTGAGGTCTCTAAATCCCTCTTTTTTGTCATTTTCTTCATTATGGCTCAACAAAACAAACGAGACATTATTCGTCCTACCACCATTATCTTGGATGGTCCTACTAGCTATCATGCATGGTCTCAAAACATGATTGTTTTTCTCAAGGGTCGCAAACTATGGAGGTATGTAACTGATTCGATTCCCAAGCTAGTACCAATACCTCAGTCTAAAGCCACAATTGATGCTAATTCTTCCAAAACATGTGCAGCATGGACGTGGCTGCACGTGCGTCCCAAATGAATTTTTTTTTTTTATTGAAAGCCTAAAACGCATCGTGGTGGAGGAAGAAGAGAACAAAAAAAATGAATAAGTGTTTTTTTTTTTTTTTTTTTAGATCTAGAATAGTTGGTTTATTTATTTATTTATTTATTTATTTATTTTAAATCTGGCATGCCCTGAATTTGATGTTTGAATTGCTGTCTTTCCATGATACAAAGGCAGCAAGAGAAACTAAGAAAATAAAGATAAGAACATTTCTTTTACAAAAATCTAGGGGCCAATTCGTTGCATTCGAATTAAAACCAAGCATATGTCACTGAATCTTCCTGAACGAATGGGGAAATATGATTTTAAACATGAGAAATGCTAAGAACATGGTTAAATGATGCCAATTCAAAAAGGGAGTTTCACACATATATATACTTGGATTAGACCAATGTAAAATTTCTATCTTGTATAAAAAAAAAATCATTAAATTTTATAGTCTAATAATTAATAAAGGGATCCCTTCTATTGTATCCACCGTTTCTTTTTAATTTTTAATTAGATGTAAAAAATGAGGTATTAAAAAATCAAATAGCACTACTTTTACTATTAAAAAAAAGAAGATATATATAATTATTATTGGATTCAACGCGGCCACACTCACACTTCAAGAATTTCTGAGTGTTAGTTTGTATTGAAAGTGAAAATACATAAAGTGTTAAGTTAATGTGCTCACAATACTGATGACAATTATTTAGGGGTCCACTTAGATTTCGATTGATTTGCCCTATTTTTTATTGAGGAACTACAACCTTATTCATACAATAAAAAATTCAGAAACTTTTTTAGTCCAATAATTGATACAAGAATCCCTCCCATTAAATCTACTGTTTCCCTCTAATGTTTTAGTTAGATATAAGAAACAAGGTATTAAAAAATCAAATAGCACTACTTTTATTATTAAAAAATGATATATATTATTATTATTATTGGATTCAATGTGGTCACACTCACACTTCAAGAATTTCTGATTTTGACTGTTAGTTTGCTTTGAAAGTTAAAATACATAAATTGTTAAGTTAATGTGCTCACAGATGACATAAACTTAGGTGCCGATCGACTTAGATTTTGATCAATTTGCAACCCTTTTTTTTTACTAAGGAACTACAACCATATTCATACAATAAGTAGTGAAATAACTTTTCTAATAACTTTTATTTTCCCAACTTGCCCAAGTGACATGTTGTAATTGGTATATAATAAAAAAGAAATGTTAGCAACAAAATCATGTAAAATTAATGTTTCACCAATAACAACTTACCACCTCAACAATGTTCGGAATATAATTCCTTTCACAATTTGATGAGATGATAAATTGAGTAAATTGTTAAAAAAGTTATTTGCCTAAAAGTGATCATCATATATAATATTATATAAAGTTTTTATTAACTTCTGAGTAAACCAAACTACATTCTAGATTTAAGAAGAAAACGAAATATTTTATTATTATTATTATTCGATAATTTTAATATAATAAACACCCTTTTTAATATAATAATTTTATGATGGAATGATAAACACCACCTGACACATTGCTATTTGTTAGGACATATGTGAATCATGCTAAGAACATATATCATTTAGAATTGGCTAATCCTTTGACAAAATTCACTTTTCTTGTATTTGAGTAGATCTAGGATATGTTTAATACTTCAAAGAACAAGAATTCAAGTTCAAGTATTGAAGCCATGCAAATCTGTCCAAGAATCAAGTAAAGAAGTGCTATATTTTAAAACTCGATAGATATCTCGATAGATGTATCTATCGAGATTTAAAATGTGAAGCTCGACAGTTGTATCTATCGAGAATTACGAAAATCAATTTTTCATATTTGATTTCACACATATCCATGTGTATATGTTTAGATCTTTTCTCACAACTCTAGACATATATAAGGATTATTTTTATGAGCCGTCTCACTTGATGCAACTGGATGAAACTTGATGCAAAGGTTTTATGCAAGCAATTTGTGACTGGCGACAGATGCCCTAGTTCATCTTTCTCTTTAAGAAGCTACTGCGTTTGTACGCTATAGGGTTTTGTAACCAAGGAGCTTATTGATCTTCATCATGTGGATGAACTGAAGAACTTTGCAGCCAACATCCTTCTTAAGTTGGTATGTTAGTCACGTACTTGGATTTGTGCATCGATTAGTTAGTCACGTACTGGGAGCCGTGCATTAAAATGAGAGATTATCACTATATTACAAGTCCAATTGGGTATTGGTGTAAGGGTTCAACTGTAGGTTGGTATAAAGTACTGGGATTCTTTTTACTTGTAACCTCTTATTTTGATAATAGTGGATTCTCGGGAGCGGTGACCTTAAATTCACTGGCGGGGTTTTGCCTCGATGGTTTTCCCTATTCGTAAACAAATCATTCGTGGAAAAGTCAGTACCATGGAAGGGTGGAAACTCTTTTAGGCTTCCATGGAAAGAAGAGGAACTTACTTTACTCACAGAAATCATATCATCATGGGAAGACCATAACTACATTCGTGTATGATAGTCTTTTCTAATGAGAAGAATGGTTTAAATTCTTCAAAATTTCAATTTAAAGAGCCAAATCTAAATTATACCCATCAATCTATTATCTATTACTGCTCACAATTTTCTGTGGAGGAAGAATATATTCTGTTTTAACCTATGTCAAGTCCAGAAACAATGTCATGAGAGAGCTTCCAAATAAAATACGACGATTCTACGATTGGTCCATACTGATCCTTAAAACTCATTCCTCTACAATATACTGTCGTTAAAATCTGTTCTTTGTTTTCTTTAGCATTGCTTCCTTTCCTACTGATATGTCTCAGTTTCAATATCAAGAAAGCATGGATAATGTTGGAAGAAAGTGATTACCAAAATTTTTTTCAATTAAGCATCTTTGTGACTCATTGCTGCGAATAACTAGTTTAAAAACATAATTTTTTATCATCACCATCATTACTCTGATTATTCTGGAGTTGCTTTAATTTTTCACATTATGCCTTTACACATATATGTATGATTGAGCAACGCAAGGTGTTCTATGTATGATTGTGCTTCTTTCAACATATAATAGTTTTCAAATTATTTATCAAATAAAACGTATTTCTTGAGGTTTTCTTAATTTTTCTATTGTAAACTAATTTACTAGTGAGGTAGGTCACTAGATTAGAGGAATGATATTGATAGTTGAATATGCACCTTTAGATTGATTCATCCTCTTTGCCCATTAAAGAGTAGAAAATAACAATAACGTTCATCAAAAAATAAAAATAAAAATATAACATTAATTGTCCTCTTGGGTTGCGTTTCTCACACTTGAGCATAGGCCTCGTAAACCTAGTGGCCCTTGAATGAAAAAAAAAAAAATTTCCCCCGTGACTATTTTTGTGTAAGAGTAATGTTCCGGACAATTTTATGCATAACTCACCATGTGGCGAGTTGTGAGTAATGAAAGTGTATCCCCACATAACCCACCATCAGACTTCCACCGCTCACAACTCGTCACATGGCGAGTTATGACACAAAGTTATATCCTGAGCATTTCTCTTTGTATAAATAAAGCTTTTATTTTGAAGTAAAGTTGTGATGTGGGCCTTGAACTTTGATGAGGAGTTCTGTAGTCTTTAAGCCTAATTCGTGAGAAGAATATCTAGGCATTTTAAGCCCAACCTATAAGATAGTAGATTTTTGGGCTTTCTTGTAATGGACAAGGATTGGGCTTCTAAGCCTATTTTCTATAGTAATAAGCTTCAGGCTTTTTAACGTCGTGCGAAGTAGTGAAGAACAGCTCACTTTTATTTTTCCAATAATGTAAGTTCCTAGTGTTCCACTAGTCAGTGGTAGCTCATGGTTTGTCCAGAAGAGGAATTAGAGGGCATACAATAAGCCCTCAAAGAATTTTATGAAAATGCTAATTATTGATGCACACAGCTTATTACACACTTCACTAAACATAGTCTATAATAAAATCATGTTTTGAAAACATGATTTCAGCTTTATGTTTTGTACACAAAAGGTGTAACTATCACCATTATTTACAAAATTTGTTTAGTATCTACCATTATGATCAAGTACAATGAAGTTCTTTTTCTCTCATTTTTATGATGGCAACTCCTCTCTTTGCCAAAGATGGGTGGATCATTAAGGAAATCTAAACAAACTGCTTAAAGTTGATGCATGCAATTATGAGTACAGAAGGGTCACCACTAAATATGGAACTCTTAACCAGTTCATTCTTTATTTTTATTTTTTTTGGTTCTATGTAATCTTTCCCTGACTGTTCTAATCCTATTTTCCATAGACCCATTTTCTTAGTTCCCTCATAATCATTTGGACGTTTATTCATCTTTGACACCCTATATGTCCAGAGATCTTCAATTCCAAGTTATTCAATAACTTATCAGATTGTTTAAAAATGTCTTCACATAAACTTAATAATCCCATCACATTCATCTCCAGATTGGACAGACATATAGTAGTTTTAATAAGCGATAAATCTGCTTCTCTATAAAGGATTTCCTTCTCATATTTGCCATTAAAATCTGTATACTCCATAGTTCCCTTCTTTCCTTCCAGTATAGCAAGGATCCAATAGACTACCCTATGTACCCTCCCATAACTCCATCTTCACCTTTTTTGTTTAGCATATTAATGAGAAGATCTGTTACTCACCGGAATGCAAAACTCAACAAAAAGCTAATCCAGCCACTGCATTATCATAGAAAGAGCCTCACATAACTCATCATTTCCATCCCACACTTTTAGTATCTCACACAAACTCCTATTGACATCATGTTTGATCAATCAAAGGGAGATTGAAGGGCAATCAAAATCTGTATAACCTGCTTCTCTTAAGATACTTCTTGTACAAATGATCATGATCTTGAATGAACTCAATATAGACTCATTTAACAATTACATTGTTATGGAAATTGCCAACCGAAAAACCTAATGATTGTTTTTCACTACTAGTTACAAATACACGGATTCATAGGAATATATATTCTATACCATGCAACTGGAAAGATAAGAACTTTTTTTTTCTCTTTTTTTACTTTAATTTGGTTATAAATCTTTTTTTTTCTCTTTTTTTACTTTAATTTGGTTATTAATTGATGGATATAGTTATATATACTAGGTCATGTCACATTAACTTCCAGTATATTTATTGCATAACTTTATTATACTCCCCACAGTTACTCCACACACACTCAATAAAAAAAACACTCTATTTATTAATGAAAATTTATTAAAAAAAATCTAATTTCTAACAGCAATAGCAATGCAAATGGAGAAACAACAAAGGATGAGGTAATTTGTGAGGAATTGGTGTTGTAACTATAGCTTAAAGATTAGTTTTGTCCTCCTCAAGAATCAATAGCATCACTGAATGATGTGAGAGAAAATAATCTATTCACTGCTGGAGCAACATATGTTGGCACATACATTTCTGATGAGAGAATAGGCAAAGGAGCTTCAAAATTGAGCACATGATGAACTACTTGCCTTATTGAAGGTCAAAGGTTGTAATCAGGATGAGCACACCAAAGGCCAACAATAATCAAGCACTCTATCTGTTGTTTGTCAAAATTTCCACTTAGCCTTTGGTTAGCTGTTTCAAATACCTGTCCTTTTCTATAAAGCTCCCGAACCCACTCCACCATGACTACCTGCTCTTCTATGGCCATAGGGTTGATTGCACTTCTTCCAAAGGCTATCTCCAATGCAACAATTCCAAAACTATAAACATTTGATTTCTTGGTAGTCTTTCTAGTGGTGAAATATTCTGGAGCTGGCTATATAACCCTTGGTGCCTGCCAAATCAGTGGTTGTTGACCCTTTGACATGGTCCACAAGCCTAGCTAGCCCAAAATCCCCAAGTTTAGCATTAAAATTTGAATCAAGCATAATGTTGCTTGATTTTATATTCCTATGCAAAATGCATTATTCCCATTCTTCGTGCAAGTAAAGTGCTTAGAGCAATTTTGTACCTCATTGCCAACATCAATGCACTATTTTCTTTAAAAATATGTGAATATAAACTTCCATTGGGCATGAAATCATAAACAAGTAGAAGTTATCTTTTTTCATGGCACCAACCAATAAGTTTCACCAAATTCCAATGTCTCAATTGACTAATTATTTTTACTTCTGATGCATACTCTTTTAATCCTTGTTTAGACCCTTTTGCCACCCTTTTAACAGCTACAAAGGTGTCTGAGTCCCTTAAAAGTCCTCTATAAACCGCACCAAATCCTCCTTGGCCTAGCTTGTCTTTATCATCAAAATCATTTGTTGCATGAACCAATTCATTGTATAAAAACTTCCTAGGTCCTCTTCCCCTTTCAAATTCCTAATCAATGCTGTCATCAAGGACATCATGTTCTTCATTATTCCTCCTACTCCTTTTCCACAAAGCAAACAGAACCATTGCCAACCCACCAACCAAAACAAATCCACCAGAACCAAGACCCACGGCTAAAATCCAAACTTGAACTAAAATCCCATGAATAAATGTATGTATTGCAAAAGAATTTCCTGTTGAGTCTGAGAATCCAAACCTAACCAATTCATGTAAGAGAAGACTCAAATCAACATTTTCAGAGGGGAGACAATGAATGTGTATTGTATTTGTCAATGGCTTTTTGGTTATGAAGATAGTGACGTGGCTTTTTTGTTTTATTCTATGTAGCAAGCAATGTTCTCATGCTACCGATTATCATCATCTAATTTGGGTTACTGGATTGCATAGGGCTTTAATTTTATTGGCAAGATGTGATGATTTTGAAGGGTAGTCCTTGTCAAATGAAATGCGGTTTTTTTTTTTTTTTTTTTTTTTGTGTTGAATGGTGATTTTCTTTTTCCTTGGAATTACATGGATTTGGTTTTTCTAAGTGGTAGTGAGAAAAAAAAAAAAACTCGGAGTTGATAGCTTTCACTACCTGTCCACGCAGAAGTATGGTGTGCTGATAATGCCCTTAATAAAGTTGCAAAGAAAAGAAAAAAAGAAGGAAAACAAGAAAAAGCACCCACCTAACTGAAAAAAGCGAATTTGGAACTATGATATGATAGAAAATCTCTCAGCCTTCAATAGTGATGTGACATAAGTGAGTCCCATTTCCACCACTTGAGGCATTCTATATTACCAGCATCCAAAACCAAAAAGAAAATTTGTTGACAACTCAAAATGATAAGTAAAATGTACGTACCAAATTAGTGAAAATATAAGATTAAATATATCACTGAAATGTGCAGACTTTCCCGAGGTTGTTGAGATAATAACAAATGTTCCAAAAATATAGGTTCTCTTCCACTTTTCAGACTAACGAAAAAAAAAAAAAATTACTTATACAGATTGCCTAAGGATAACAGATATGCATTTTGTGAAAGATGTGATGACCAAATTGAACGATTAAAATAACTGGATGTGCTGCAACTAGGAATATGCTATATGTCCTCTTTTATCTTGTGATGAGAAATTCAGCAATAATTGTCGAACTATGTCTCTCTTATACAAAGTCCATGGTTAATATGAAGCCAATTACTCTGATGGATTAAAAAAAAAGAGTTGGAAAGCAGTCACCAGACAAAAATTCTCTAAATAAATGATTCAGCTATCACATTTTGAAAATTTCCAATCAGGACATATAGGGAACTTATGTTTTAAGCAGAGACAGATAATTTATGTGGCTAAACTAGAATAAAGTCTTTGTTCCATTCTGTTCTGCAAATTAAGAAAGTTTGACGGGAGTTGGGACAGGTTTTCTTATTAAAATTATGGAAATGGTGAGCTTAAGAGAGCAGTATTGGCATAATAAAAGCTCGGATTTGTGCTAAAACACACGAGTTTGTTTAGACCCCAAATTTTAAAATATGGTTAGGTTGCTTTTATTCTTACTTAATCAAAGTGTAGAACAAGAGTAAATGTGCGCAATGAACCAATAACTACTCTAGTACATAAACATAAACAACAAACAATAAAAGTAAAGCACAAGAGTAAGAGAAGAGAGATGCAAATACAAGATAATATCAAGACATGTTATCGAAGAGGAAACTAAAGAACTCGACGAAAAACTTCTTTGCAACTCTCCAAGTCGAAATTGATCCACTAGTGAATAAGTTGGAATACATGAATAACAAAAGACACTCCAAACCTAGTCTATCCAATGTACTTGAGCCCTCCAAACTCCTGCTACCAACGGACTTCGCGGAGTCTTGTCTTCACTAGCTTTCCAGATCCTGCAATACGCCCGATTGCATCTGCTAAGCCTCACCGGCTTCTTTCGGCAAATCCCCAAAACTTTCCAAGCTCCAAAACACTCTCTACACTCTGAAAATGTGTGGATTGTGTTTAGGTACAAATCTCCTCTCAAGGTATGACAATGGGAGAGGGAAGGAAAAGAGGCTAGAATGATTTCCCCTAAAGATGTGTAGCCCTCTCTCTAAAATATAGGTGTGTTATGTTGTGTTGTAGGAAAACCTATCTAGAGTTTTTCTCTTTGAAATTGCTTCTTTTGCTTTTGTGGGTAATGAAGGTATATATAATATGGGTGAAGAGTAAGAAAGTCACACTTAAAATCCTCTATGCAGAATGTTTCGTGGTTACCTCGTGGGTTAGCCCTATTCGTGCGACAGTCGTGAAATTGTTAGTCTGGCATAACTCTTCAGCTTCCAATCATGTGCTTCTCAAGTGTCCTTTACGTGGGAACCCTTCTCGCGAACTTCTTGCGAGCTAATCGCGAAACTGCGCTGATTCTTCATTCATGCTCGATTCTTCACTAACTTAATACTAAACCCAATACAATAAAATCCCACAAAATACAAGAAAAAAAATTAAAGCAATTATAGCACTTTTTGTCATGAAATTAAAACCAACACAAAATAGTTATAAATCACAACTTTACACATAAGATGAAAGAATTTGAATAGATGAGTTCTATGTGCACTAAAGAAGAATAGAAGATAATAAATATTTTTTTTTTTCGTATCTCCAAGTGAAAATGGCTTTGAAAACTACAAAGATAATCCACGGAGTACATTCTCAAGTCCAGCCAAGGATATCTCTGTCAGCAAAAGCAGTATAAGGAAATAAAAAATTTAAAAGTAATACTTGCAAGATATGAAAGAAGTTTTATTTTATAATATCTATTAAAAAAAAAAAGCTACAGAAGACCATAGCAAAAAAAATGGGTTTCTTTTCCAAAATTGATGGATTATAAGTTATTAACTGCCAAATTTTACAATAGAGAAACGCATAAGAGAAGAGGCACATTCGACAAGAAATAATCAAGCCAATTATAGTGCAGTAATGCCTGTTATACATCAGAGACAGAAGATTATAATGTGCATATTAGCAAGCTATAGCATTCCCAAAACAACAGTCGATCAAGTATAAGAGACATAAAGGTTCTAGTAACAAAACCTGAAGTATATTTTTAACCCATTTTTTATATTCACAATAAGATCTTGCAGATCATCATATATGAAATTGAAACAAAGAACATACCATATTGATTAATGTTCTCAAAAGCATGCAATGATGAAGAAAGTTTCATATCAGAGTTGTTGTATGATTATCAAAAAAAAAATGGTATTTTTTAAAACTGATTGACTGAATTAGGCAGCAATCTTAAAAGGGAAATCTTAACTCCAACTATTGCAGAAACTTATTAGTTATTAGTACTTCAGAGGAGTTTAAAAACAAATTGTTCTACCAATTAGCTATCAAGGGTGTAAGGTTGAATTTAATCAACCATCTTGTTGGCTTTATTCCGTGTCAAATTTGCTTATATTTCAGCATTTTGTAACCCTGTATTTAGGTGGGATTGTTGTAAGGGTAGTGAGTGAGATAAAGTGTTGAATTGCTCAAGAGTGTGCAAGAAAACAGAGACTCGTGACTTGATCTCGCGAGTGACTCGTGGCTCCAAGCCACCAGAAGCAACACACGTGCCAAGCATGCCAGAAGTTGAAGCGTCATGCTAGCTGGAGCACTACAGGACAAAATAGGACAATTGGCCGTTCTGTTGTCGCGCAGCTAGATCTCGCGACCCAGTCAAGCCACAAGGCCAAGCTGCAAGCCAGCCCTGTTTTGAAAAACTTGACTCTTCACATTCCAATCTCACCCCAGTATAAATACCCCTTATACCCACAAAAGAATGAGAGCTTCCAGAGAGAATTTTGAGAGAAAAACCCTAGAGTAAAACAAGATTGATTCATCTACAATCTTTACATAAAAGTCTCTTCAAATTCCTCAACTCTCTTCCTCTCCATTGTTATACCCTTGAGAGGTCTTTTACCAAAACCTGTTCTCACTATATCCATTACTATGAGAGGGCTGTTTGGTGTTCTGGGAAGCAGTTAGGAAGGAACCAATCTACATTGGTTGATGCTATGGTCAAGTAGTGGAATCCGAGAAGCTAGAAAAGAAATAGGTTCGGCGCAACCTCGTTGGAGCAAGAAGCTTGGAGGGCTTAGGTACACTGGGTAGATTAGGCTTGGAGGGTCTATTGCTGTTCATGTATCCCAACTACATTTTCTAGTGGATTACTTACCGCTTGGAGGGCGGTGGAGAGGTTTTACGCCGAGGGCTTCGGTTTCCTCTTCGATAACACATCGAGTGTTGTTCTTGTGTTTACATCTTCCTTCCCTTTTATCTTTGCCTTTTATTATTTGCTGTGATTATGATTTTAATTGGCTTAGATTGTTTACCAATTCTGTTTATAGCTTTTATTCATTTTCCGCACACTATTTGTTTGTCATAAAGCTTGAATTGGTTAATTTGTAATTGGGGGTCTAAACGTTCAAGGGTGTTTTATACACTATTTGAACTTTCAATTGGTATCAGAGCGAGTACACTGTTAGTGGCTTCATTACCATAGTGTGATCCTTAACTCCCTATTGAGATGGATCGATCTCAATCCCTAAATGCACCTCCATATTTTAATGGTAGTAATTATGCTTTTTGGAAAGTTCGCATGAGAGCATTTCTATGTTCCATTAATGAATCAGTTTGGGATGCTGTTGTTACAGGTTGGACCAGGCCTAAGGAAGCCAAATCCACATGGGATAAGGCAGTACTCGCTGCATCTAATGCTAACAGTAAAGCACTTAATGCAATTTTCTGTGGTGTGTCTCCAGATGAGTTTCATAAGTTTCTTACATTACCGTTGCCATAGGAGATATTGGAGACCACCTGCGAAAGAATGAAGAAAGTGAAAGATACCAAGCTGCAGATGCTAACCACTCAGTTTGAGGAGCTAAAAATGAGTGAGGATGAGTCCTTTGACTCTTTCTATAGCAAGCTAAATGAGGTGATTGTAAGCAAGTTCAATTTGGGAGAGAAAACGGAGGATTCTAAAATTGTAAGGAAGATCCTTCGATCATTGCCGGAAAGTTTTCGTGCCAAAGTGACAGCGATTGAAGAGAACAAGGACCTTGATGACATCAAAGTCCAAGAGCTGGTTGGTTCTCTTCAGACTTATGAAATGTCGCTGCCCAATCAACAGAAAAGTAAATCTCTTGCTCTTAAGACCATTAATGAGAAGGTGGAAGTCAATGACTCATCAGAAGAAGATGTGGTTGACAAAGATGTTGCATATCTTGTAAAAAATTTTCGAAAATTCTTGAAATTCAAGAATAATGGCAAATTTGGTGATAAAGGGAAATTCCAAAATTCAGGAAGGGAGAAAAGGGAATTAAAAAAGAAAGATAGAAAAGAATCACAATCTATACAAGGTGTCACTTGTTTTGAATGCAACGGGTATGGACACTTTAAGAAAGAATGTCCGAATTATTTCAAATCGAAAGGCAAAGTGTATGCCACGACATTGAGTGACTCAGATTCATCCGACTCAGATTCTGAGGAAAGCTGTGACGGAGAAGGGAATTATTCAGCTTTTATGACTATTGCCCATGTTGAGTCTTTAGACGAGTTGAATCTGCTTGTACGAGAACTTGGAGAACATAGTGATGAAGAATCATCGGGAATTGTTGAAGAATCAGATGCTGAAGAAAATGAAAGCACAGCCAATCTTCAAGAGAATTATAACTCACTCCTAGAGAAGTCGGGTGAGTACATAAGGGTGGCCAAGGCAGTTGTGAGAAAAATGAAGAAGGCAGAGAAGGACTATAAAAGTCTCCTAATTCGCTATAAGGAGACTAAATGTGAGATAGAAACACTGAATAGTGAGCTATCAGAAGCCTACACAAAAGTGAGATTTCTTGAGCAAGAAGTTATGAAAGCAAATGCTAAAATAGAGAGGGTCAACACTAAGAAGCTAGATGATGTTATTTCATCACAAAAGAGCTTTTCAGACAAATCCGGGTTGGGATATACCGAAGGGGGTAGCTCATCTGGCAATATCACTAAAGAAGTGAAGTTTATAAAGGCCAAAGAGTTAGCTGAAGTTGGACCTACTGCTGAGAAGCCTAAGATTAAGGAAAAGAGGAATGTGGAGAACCAATGGATGTTGAACAACCCTTGTAATCAATCTATGGGCAGGTCTGAATCTTGAGCCAAGTTTCGTCCACAATCACAAAGAGGTCCTAGATTGAACTATGTGTGTCATCATTGCAGACTTCAAGGGCATACTCGGCCAAATTGTCAAAAGCTGAGAGCAATGAATAATGCAACTGCTCCAAGGTCACAAGAACCTAGAAATGATAGGAGAAATTGGGTTGGTGAACCATCAAGAGATCAAAGTGGTGATACCGGAATTATGGACGTGATGAAAATGATGGGTGCTTTTACCAACTGCTTGGAGAGCTTCACACGAAGGTTTGAAAGCCCTAACTCTCGTACCCAATCCCATAAGGAAATCACCCCAAACGCAAGTGACGTGTGGGTGAAAAAGGGTACTTATGCATAAGCATTACAACATGTCCATGCATCAATACTTCCTATGCTTTGTGACTTAGTTTGGTTGTTTGCTTTTTAATTGTGCTTGTTGAAATTTGTTTGATTATTTTTGCATTCTATCGTTTATTCCTTTTTGTTGTTTTTGATCAATCTTTTCCTTCTTATGTGTCAAAAATTCAAAAACCACATAAAAAGTAGAAAATCAAAAGGTTTGATCGACATTGTTGAGTTTTGTCTCAAAACTTGTTTTGCCTTGTACCTTTGTGCTAATGGCTTTATGCATTTACGAGCGTAGCTTGTTTCTTTGCACTCTTATCACTGTGGAAGAAATCTATGTGACTGTTGTAAATAGATCTTCAAACTTGTCATGAATGATTAGTGAATGGCTATGTTGATCTTGAGACATGCATAGACTTGTGCCTATATATCTTCCCACTCTTTATTTTTGTTTTTGCTAAAAAGAGCTCACCAAATGTAAATCTCCAAATGAAAAGAGATTTTGAGATGCAAAAGTCTGTCGCACATACTAGTATTCGACTAGGAAAAAGGGAAAGCGACCAAAAATTAAAGTGAATGATTATTCAAAAAGCCAAAGGCTATCTCATCAAGGTGGAATATCAAATATCACTCTCATAATGAGAGGTGATTGTCTCAAAAGGATCAAAAAGATCAAATGTTATGATTGAAAGTGGAGTCAAATGTAAAGCTCCAAATTATGTAATCAAGTCTTGTGGGAGGTCATATATGCATACTTCTGTAATTGAGATGGGTCACATGATCTAGTGCTAATTGTGTATGCCTTGGTTGAATTAATCATTAAAGCTTCACATTAGACTAAGGACTATCTCATTGTTGATACTCACACACAATACACAAGTTTATGTTCAATGAATGCCATATTCATTTGTGTGATTGTACTTGATAAAATGTGTTTTCACATGCTCAATCTTTGTTGATTCAAGTACAAAAAGATTTTTGAGTGTTTTAGGTGTTTTTGGAAAGTATTTTGTTCTTCAAAAACTGAAATTTTCAAAAAACAGTGTTGCCCTTTTTTGGCGACTCTGTCACGGGTAAGTCAAGTCGCATGCCACAGTCACGAGCTCGCGGATCAACTTTGGTGACTTTCTTGCGAGTGGAAGGTCCAGTCGTGAGGGGTACATAGAGATTTTTGTGGCTCAGTTCGCGACTCCCTCGCGAGTGAGACTTCTAGTCGCGAAAAACACTTAGAAAATTTTTCAAAAATTTTGGCTTGAAGTGTTTTGGCGGGTGTGTCTGGCGACTATTTGGCGACTTACCTCAGCCGCGAAAAACGCGTGTTTTGCACAGTGAGGGTTGTTTTTAAAATCTTTTTCAGTTTTCTCTCGAACTTTTTGTGATTGTTCATCTTCTCTCTCAACTGTCTCCTTCCCAAACACTCCGTGTAATCCTCTTCGAACTCCATTGTTGCTTCTTTTCAACTCAAAATCTTCAAGAAAAAGGTATGGGTTTTCTTTCTCACACTTTGTATTTCTTGTTTCTATGCTTTTCCCTCTTGATTATTTGCATTTTTTTCTGATTTGAGTTGGGTTTGTGTTTCGACTGTTGTTCTCTGTCCGTGCTTAGCTAGTAAAGGCTATTATTTTTTTGTGTGAACTTGTTTAAGTTGCTGGTTTTGGTCTTCATCATGTAACTTTCTCTTAGCTTAGGGTTTGTTATCTGTCTTATACCCATCTTGTCTGATCTCATTTTGATGTGTTGCTTCAAAATGTTCATGTTTTGTTAGTTGGGTTTTATTGAATTGATTATGTGTTTGTTTATCTTGTGGCTCTGTGTTTGTTTGATTCTAATGTGTGCATCTATTTTGTGTTCTCTGGGTCATTTCATACATATCATAGTATATGTCTCATTGACATATGTTTGTCCTTTGGGTGATGTCAGTCTCTACAGCTTTAGTACTCTTCTGCATAATGCTAGTTGTTCTTGAGTATCTACCTTTGGGTTCATTCATCTGTGTGGTTGGCTTAAGTTATGAGGCTTTTCCTTTATTATTGTCTTTATTACTAACAAAGTACTGATTTGTTCTACACATGTATTGTACTATGTTGTTGTGGCCTTTTCTGATTGTTCACAGATGGCTCCTTCAACCCCAAAGAAGAAAACTCCTGCAAAGAAAGCAGATAAGAGAATGAAAATGGATCCTAATCTGTTTAGGTCTGTTTCCCATTTTGAGAGATCTTAAAGGCAAGAATCATTCAAGAAAGGTTTGTGGATTTGGAAGATTTAAAAGACACCTTTATCCCTAGCTGTTTTGAAGGGAGAGGATGGGAAAAGCTTCTGTGTGATTTCCCAGTTGTGTGTGAACCCCTAATTAAGGAGTTTTATTCCAATGCTGTAATAAGGGAAGAGGAACTAAGCTGCTGGGTTAGAGATACAGAATTCACCTTAGATGCACATGACATTGATGATGTGCTAGGTCTTGAGGGGTTAGAAGATCATGAGTTTGTCAACTACAAGGATAGGATGCTGTCTATTGAAACTGTTCAACAGAGGATAGGTGGACAGAGAGAAGGGAAATGTCTAAATACCACAACTTTTCCAGTGGACATAAGGTGTCTCACTATTATCATGATGTTTAACCTATATCCCATAAGGAAGTTGACTACAATTAACAATGCGAGAGCAATTTTTCTGATGGAGCTCAAAGAAAAGACATTTATTGATATTAGTTCCCACATATTTGATACTATTGTGGATGAGACTAGAACCACTTCTAGGCCTAATCTGATATTTCCTAGTCTGCTCATGAGGATTTTCAGAAAGAAGGGTGTTGCCATCCCTCGAGACATCAGTCCCATGTCTACACCTTCAGCAATTAACAAGCTAACCTTCAAGAGGATAAGTGTTCGTCTTCCAGGTGAAGAAGATGAAGATGATGAAGGAAAAGGTGTCCTAATGGAGACTGAGGCAGAGGCAATAGGTCAGGCATCAACTTCAACCCCCAGAAGGAGTGGCAAGAGGTCTAGAGCATCAACTTCTTCAGATACACCTCAAGATGCATTTCAAGTCATTCTGGAAAGACTTGATGGAATTAGAGAAGTCCAGACTGAGCACTCTGAGAGGATAGCAGCCATGTAGGACCAGATTGATATTTTATCAGCAAAATTTGACAGCTTCACCACCCATCATGGACAGTGACCCTTTGGCCATTCCGGTCAAAAAGGGGGAGAAGTTTTTGAGAAGCAGCTCTTAAGGGGGAGTAATATGTTGAAGGGGAGTAGTCAAAGTCAAAAACAGTGTCTATCTTGTTATTTCTGTTTATATTTTGATTTAGTGTTGTCTCTATGGTTTTGAAACTTGGTTTACTTTATATATATATATATATATATATATATATATATATATAAATTGTTGATGATTATTCAGTTTATATTGTGTTTGTACCCATGTTGCTTCTGTAAGCTTTAAGGGTTTATGATCTTTATCTGTAGGCTTTATGGTCTGTATCATGCTTTATGCAGCCTTTTATACTTTGTTTAAATCAGTACTGTTAACTAAATGTCATGTGAAAGTTCAAATAGTGTATAAAACACCCTTGAACGTATAGACCCCCAAATACAAAATAACCAATTCAAGCTTTATGACAAACAACTAGTGTGCGGAAAATGAACACAAGCTATAAACAGAATTGGTAAACAATCTAAGCCAATTAAAATCACATCCACAGCAGAAAATAAAAGGCAAAGATTAAGGGAAGAGATATGCAAACACAAGGACAACACACGATGTGTTATCGAAGAGGAAACCGAAGCCCTCGGCGTAAAACCTCTCCGCCGCCCTCCAAGCGGTCAATAATCCACTAGAAAATGTAGTTGGGATACATGAACAGCAATAGACCCTCCAAGCCTAATCTACCCGATGTACCTAAGCCCTCCAAGCTTCTTGCTCCATAGCATCCGCCATCCTTGGCATCTTCCAATACTTCCCAAAGCTCCAAAAACACTCAACACTCTAAATGGGTGTGGGTAGTGTTTGGATAGAAATCTCCTCTCAATAGGTATGACAATGAGAGAGGGAGTGAGAAGAGACTACAAAGATTTCTCTCTAAGAATGAGTAGCTCTCTCTAATTGGGTGGGTGTTTTGAAGAAACCTCTCTTAGGGTTTTTCTTTTTGAATGGCCACACATATTTTGTGGGAATGAAGGGTATTTATACTGGTGTGAGAATGGAATGCGAAGAGTCAGTTTTTTCAAAACAGGGTTGGCTGGCAACTTGACCTCGCGACTTGACTGAGTCGCGAGTTCAAGCCGCGAGCTAACTGAATGGCTAGTCTGGATTTTTGTCCTGTAGTGCTCCAGCTGGCATGACTGATCAGCTCCCCTGCATGCTCTGCGCGTGTGCAACTTTTGGCGGCTTGCAAGCCGCGAGCCTCCCGCGAGTCCTTGCTTCACTGCACAGTCTTGAGCATTTCTTCACACTCTCTCACACATTACCCTTACATGATTCCCACCTAAATACAGGATTTCTAAGTGCTGTATTACAAGCAAATTTGTCACGGAATAAAGCCAACACATGGTTGATTAAATTCAACCTTACATCATGCATTTTCTTGTTAAGTACTGTCACCCTTATGCCCTTGTAGGATTGTTCCTAGATGCATATAATTAGTGTATTGTGCATTGGTTGAGTGTTGAGCATGCAAGTGACTTGCATTGAGCTTGTTTGCTTGTTTGTTCAAGTGTTCATTCCAAGTGTGAATGAGCATTGTGGTCACTACCTTGTAGTGATTACTTGGTTGATCAAGCCATGGTTTGTTTCTTAACTCCATCTTTGCTCGATCACATATTGCTTGCTTCATATGCATTTCATGTTTTTTGCATACAATGATCATGGTGTATTGTTGTGTTTCAGGAGTTTCATGTTCATATGATTCAAGAGCTTCACAGTTTCTAGAGTTAGGTGTGAGTGAGTTTTGCTCAACTGTTCCCAACTCACATGTTAAGTCTAGAGTCTGTTTTAGGGTTTTGTCATGGAATAGCCAAAGGGGGAGATTGTAAGGTTGAATTTAATCAACTATCTTGTTGGCTTTATTCCGTGCCAAATTTGCTTGTATTTCAGCATTTTGTAACCCTGTATTTAGGTGGGATTGTTGTAAGGGTAGTGAGTGAGATAGAATGTTGAATTGCTTAAAAGTGTGCAAGAAAACAGAGACTCGCGACTTGATCTCGCAGGTGACTCGCGGCTCCAAGCCGCCAGAAGCAGCACACATGCCAAGCATGCCAGAAGTTGAAGCGTCATGCTAGCTGGAGCACTACAGGACAAAATAGAACAACTAGCCGTTCTGTTATCGCGCGACTGGATCTCGCAACTCAGTCAAGCCTCGAGGCCAAGCCGCGAGCCAGCCCTGTTTTGAAAAACCTAACTCTTCACATTCCAATCTCACCTCAGTATAAATACCCCTTATACCCACAAAAGAATGAGAGCTTCCAGAGAGAATTTTGAGAGAAAAACCCTAGAGTAAAACAAGATTGATTCATCTACAATCTTTACATAAGAGGCTCTTCAAATTCCTCAACTCTCTTCCTCTCCATTGTTATACCCTTAAGAGGTCTTTTACCAAAACCTGTTCTCACCATATCCATTACTGTGAGAGGGCTGTTTGGTGTTCTGGGAAGCAGTTAGGAAGGAACCAATCTACATTGATTGATGCTATGGTCAAGTAACGGAATCCGAGAAGTTAGAAAAGAAATAGGTTCGGCGCAACCTCGTTGGAGCAAGAAGCTTGGAGGGCTTAGGTACATTGGGTAGATTAGGCTTGGAGGGTCTATTGCTGTTCATGTATCCCAACTACATTTTCTAGTGGATTACTTACCGCTTGGAGGGTGGCGGAGAGGTTTTACGCCGAGGGCTTCGGTTTCCTCTTCGATAACACATAGAGTGTTGTTCTTGTGTTTGCATCTTCCTTCCCTTTTATCTTTGCCTTTTATTATCTGCTATGATTGTGATTTTAATTGGCTTAGATTGTTTACCAATTATGTTTATAGCTTTTATTCATTTTCCGCACACTAGTTGTTTGTCATAAAGCTTGAATTGGTTAATTTGTAATTGGGGGTCTAAATGTTCAAGGGTGTTTTATACACTATTTGAACTTTCAAAGGGAATCTCGAATATCAAATCTCAAATCATTTTTAGCTATTAGACATTCAACAAAACAATGACAATATCCGATTTAGGAGTTATAGAAATACATAAAACCCAAAACCCCAGACTGGGTGATGGTAAAATGAATGAAACAGATTCAATATATAACAACATTTAAACATAAATAAAGTTTTAAAAATTTGAGTAAATTTAGAGAGTCAAATCTGATACATTGATGTTGGTTTAGACATATATCAAGAAGTTAGTTCCATTTAAAACTATACCCATTTGTTTCATAGATAAACTAGAATCTCCTTGTAACCGGAAGTGAAGTTTTTTTAGATGAATTATGCCATTTGTATTCACAAAAAACTCTCTTCTCTTCTCAATCTTGAGGTGTTTCATTTTAGCTAAATTTTTATTCCGCCTTTTGTTTCTCTCCTCTCCCTCCTTGTTCCAAGAATCAAAACCTTTAAACTCAACCATGAAAGCAAAAGATTCAAATTACTGTTCTCTTAAAAGAATAATTTCTTGCTTATTTATATTTATGATTCTCTCTTACTCGTTTGCAATTATATACAAGTCATATTGTTGTCCCAAACAATCTTTCTCAGTCCATCAGCAAGATAATTTTGCGATATCATCACTTGGTCCAACTCCTATACCCACACATGCATAGTATCAGACATCTTGAGGCTAGGCATGAAGAATGTTAGGTGGGGATGATGACACATTTTTATACTATCAATAACTTGCTATTAGTTTTCTTCAATATTTTAATAATTTTTCTTCTTTTTTTTCTCTAATATTTCAATATTTTTCATTGTAAAAAATTATAATATTTAGTGTTCTATTTTATAGACAAAATAGAAAGATGATAAATATTTGAAATTGCATGATATAGTAACTAATATGGATGGGCATGTTTCATGCCTATCAAGAATGTAAATATCATTTTGGTAAAATAAAAATGCAAATATTCTTCATTTTTTTTTTTTTTCTTGATGGTATGTTATTAAATTTATTTATTCGTTTTTTTTTTTTAGACTTTGTTTCAAATGTTACAAGAGCAACTAAATTTGAACAAAATACCATATTTAAAATCAATTTTTTCTTATATAAAACTTAGAAAAATGACATCAAAATTTCATTATACTTAAATAATTAATGTACCACTTAAATTAACTAATATAACAAAATAAATATATTTATCCTTTTAGTAATCTTTTTAATTACAATGAATAACTACTATAATGCTGTTTATATATATATATATATATATATATATATATATATATATATATGAAATCAGTGAAAAGAATTATGAAATATAAATGTTTAAGATTAAATTTAGTGAATTCACAAATATTAAATTTTGGTGGTTTTTTTTTTTTTTTTTTTTTTGTGTGTCATTTGTTGTCAAAGAAATTAAACATGAGAAGGACTGTCACATTCTAAATTTATTATTATTATTATGTAAGCTTATAGATCATATAGTATATAATATCCAGTTGATACAAAATTTGACATGTGTATTAACAGCATAAAGAAAATGCAATTCAATGATTAGATTAGATTTTCAAAATATGTGGTAATGTTTATTTTATTAAATAAGATTATAACCTAAAGCTACAATAAATTTTGTAATTAAACCTTATCCATAACGTTAACAGTTCGCTTGAGTTGCTTTTCTCACACTTGACCAAGGGCCTCGTAAAACTAGCGGCCTTGAATGAAAATTTTTTTCCCCTCCATGACTCATTTTGGGTAAATAAAGCTTTTATTTTGAAGTAAAGTTGTGAAGTGGGCCTTGAACTATGTTGAGAACTATTGCGGACTTTAAGCCTAATTCATGGCATGAAGAATATCTAGGCATTTCAAGCCCAACCTGTAAGATAATAGATATTTGGTCTTTCGTGTAGTGGACAAGGATTGGGCTTCTAAGCCTATTTTGTGTAGTAATAAGGCTTCTAAGCTTCAAGCTTTAATGTCGTGCTAAGTAGTGAAGAACAACTAAGGGTCCGTTTGGATATCGTTTATTTTGCTAAAAACTAAAAACTGAAAACACTGTAGTAAAATAATTTTTAAATGTGTGAATAGTGTCATGGGACCCATTTTTAATATTTTTTTTTCTGAATAAAGTACTTATGGGTCTCATGAACAGTGCACGAGACCCACTGAACAGTACATAATGTCACCAGAAACGCGTGCATCCAAAAAAAAAAGGAAAACACAAACGCAGCTGGTGAAATGCAATCCAAACGCACAATAAGTTTTAATTTTTCCAAAAATGTAAGTTCCTAGTGGATACTAGTCAGTGGTAGTTCATGGTTTGCCCAGAAGAAGAATTAGAGAGCCTAAAATAAGCCCTCAAAGAATTTAACAAAAGGCTAATAATTGATGCAAAGCTTATTATACACTTCACTACACACGATCTATAATAAAATAATGTTTTGAAAACACGATTTCAACTTTGTGTTTCATATACAAAGGGTGTAACTATCACCACTATTTATAAAAATTTGTTTTGTATCCACAATTATCAAGTACAATGAAGTTCTTTTTCTCTCAATTTTATGATGTCAATTCTTCTCTTTGCCAAATATGGGTGGATCATTAAGGAAAGCTAAACAAATTACTTAAAAGTTGATGCAATTATGAGTAGAGAAGAGTCACCAAACTCACCACTAAACATGGAACTCTAACCAGTTCTGTCTTTATTTTTTTGGTTATATTTAATCTTTCCCTAATTGTTCTAATCCTATTTTCCATAAACTCATTTTCTTAGTTTTCTCATAATCATTTGGATGATTATTCATCTTTGACACCTTATATGTCCAGAGATCTTCAATTGCATGTTATTCAAAACCTTCTCAGATTGTTTAAAAATGTCTTCACATAAACTTAATAATCCCATCACATTCATCTCCAGATTGGGCAGTCATGTAGTACTTTAAATAAGCAATAAATCTGACTTTCTTTATAAAGGATTTCCTTCTCATATCTGCCATTAAAATCTGTCTCCTCCATATATAGTTCCCTTCTTTCCTTCCAGTACAACAAGGATCCTATAGAGCTCCCGAACCCACTCCACCATGACTACCTCCTCCTCTCTGGCCATGTGGTTGATTGCTTTTCTGCCACAAGCTATCTCCAGTTCAACAATTCCAAAACTATAGACGTCTGATTCCTTGGTAGCCTTACAAGTTGTGATATATTCTGGAGCCATATAACCCATAGTGCCTGCCAAATTAGTGGTTTGTGACCCTTTGACATGGTCCACAAGGCTAGCTAGCCCAAAGTCTCCAAGTTTAGCATTAAAATTTGAATCAAGCATAATGTTGCTTGATTTTATATCCCTTTGCAAAACGCATTGTTCCCATTCTTCGTGCAAGTAAAGCAAGGACGAGGCCAAGCCTTGAGCAATTTTGTACCTCACTGCCCACATTAATGCAATTTCTTCTTTAAAAATATGTGAATCTAAGCTTCCATTGGGCATGAAATCATAAACAAGCAGAAGTTCTCTTTTTTCGTGGCACCAACCAATAAGTTTCACCAAATTCTAATGTCTCAATTGACTAATGATTTTTACTTCTGATTTATACTCATTTAATCCTTGTTTTGACCCTTTTGCCACCCTCTTCATAGCTACAAAGGTGTTTGAGTCCCTTAAAAGTCCTTTATAAACCGCACCAAATCCTCCTTGGCCTAGCTTTTCTTTATCATCAAAATCATTTGTTGCATGAACCAATTCATTGTATGTAAACTTCCTAGGTCCTCTGGCCCTTTCAAATTCTTCATCAATGCAGTCATCAAGGACATAATCTTCTTCTTCATTCCTCCTACTCTTTTTCCACAAGGCAAATAGAACCAATGCCAACCCACCAACCAAAACAAATCCACCTGAACCAAGCCCCACGGCTAACCCCAATGCGTTGTCTTTCCTTTGGTTGGGGGCTGGAATATTGGGGCTTGATACCGGATCTTTTGTGATGGTAATGTTATCATCAATTTCCAAACTTGAACTAAAATCCCATGAATAAATGGTATGTATTGCAGAAGAATTTCCTGTTGAGGCTGAGAATCCAAAAGTAATCAATTCAGGTAAGAAATGGCTCAAATCAACATTTGTGGAAAGGAACTGCCTTATAGGAACATTGTTTCTAAAACCAGTGAAGAAAACACTCAAATTATGAGAACTAGAATTGTAACTAATCCAAGCTTCATTTCTTTTCCCTTCCTTAATAGCAATATTACCATACCATGAAATATTAGCAACAGATTTCAAGGAGTTGAGATCAATACCTACATGTTCCCCAGGGGGATCCAAATAGTCGTTGCTATAGATATCAAACTCCACTGCGACAAAAGGATTATCCACTGAGTCTAATGCCTGGTCATCGCGAGAAAGACCCATAGTACTACCACCTTTGGTCAACAAAGGAATCTTTGAACCCACAGGTGCAAGGAAGAAGGCAATCCCATCTCCATATACACTTCTATTCTGCGAGTCAATGGCAAAGGAAAAATGGGTGGTGAAATCTGTGAGGTTTCCAGAGTCCTTGACCCACAGTTCCATAAATTTGAAATACGTGGCTCGACCCACCAACTCGAACGTGAGCCTGTTGCCTGTGAGTTGGATGACTTGGTTTTCAACAAAAGTTCCTCATATGTTATGTTAGAGTCAGAAGCACTAAAACTAGTGAAGTTGAAGGATATGGCACTTGTAAATGTAATTGGGTTTAGTATTGAAAAAAAATAGGTGATCAGGATGAGATAACAAAGGATAGAAAGCTGTGGAAAAAGGAAATGTTCGATCTTGAAGTTGTACATTACCATGATGGAGTTTCCAAATGAGATTAGCCAAGAAATTTTTGCAGCGCAGATCTTAATATGAATCAATAAACTTATAATAACTGGAAGTCTTCTTAGAAAAAAGTTAGCATTTTTTTGAAAACTAATATAATATTTCTTGATTGGAGAGAGAATGAAGAGGAACACAGGACTTTGAATTAGATTCTCTTCAACAAAGGCTGTCAACCACTAAGGCGGCCAACGACCCATGTTTTGTCTTCCATGAAGTAGCGGCTCCGCATGTAAGGCCAAAAAATGTATATATTTACTTGCCGAGAAATGTATATATTGACTTGCCAAAAAAAAATATTATATGCTAAACTAATTTACTGTAATCACTCTAATAAAAATGTGTAACACTCTGATTTGAGAATTACAAAAATTTAGATACTGATATTATTTTTTTGGCGAAACTACAATGTTAGTCTCTCAAGTTTACCGTGTGTGTGTAATTACTCCCTCAAGTTTGAAATGAGCACAATTGATCCCTTAAGTTTTAAAACTGAGTTGTATTAGTTTTTTTACTAACTGCCGTCAGTGGTGACTCCAGGAATTTTTCCCAGGGTGTTCCTATTCCACTTTGAAAAAATTTCAGGTCATTTTGGTCTATTTCGGGTGTTTTAGGATGTTTCGGTAAATATCGGCCGAAATTTAAGATTTGGCCGGCATGAAGTTTGTGCTTAAAAAAAAAATTTCTTAAAACCAAAACAAATTTGCATTCTGTACACCGAAAAACCTCAAAGGAAAAAAAAATGAAAAGAAAAGAAAAGAAATGAACAAATGTAACCGTACAATAAACTATAAGTTCATTTGAAATATTAATAAAATTATTAATTATTGTTGTTTAGTTGGTTGATTAATTTGTTTGTCTTTTATAAACTATAATTATAAAATTTGTTGTTTCATTAATTATAAAATTATTAATTGTTATTTAGCCTAACATAATTTAATTTATTTGTCTTTTATAATGTATTGGTTAATTTAATTATACAGCTTTAATTATTATTGTTTAGCATAATAATAAACTATGTTGCTTTAATTTGTTTGTCATTAATTATACTGTTTTAATTTGTTATATTGTTTAGCCCCTTGTGCACATTACACATTTCATGTGTAACACAATAATTAAAGCAGTGTAATGTGCAGCACATTACACTGTTTTAATTATTGTTTACCCGGCCCCAGCCCATCAGCCCATCTACCCCCTCCCACTCAACAGACAAGCACAAGCTTGATGCCCCAATCACAATAGCCTGCCTATCAGAAAATTTCACAATCACAATACATAATACACAATACTCATTATACTAAAAGACAATCAATATCTCACCAACACCAACACCAACAGATAAGATAAAGCCAAATTCAAAAAGACAAAAAATAGGTAAAAAGCAAAATATAAATAAAGGTAATTCGGCCAGCCAAACAAAGAATTCAAAAGAGAGAGAGAGATACTGAGTAAAGTTAGACTATTAAAGAATAAAGAGAGAGAACCATTCATTACTTTCATTTCATTTTTTCATTTCAGTGAGATAAAGAGAGAGAGAGACTTAGAGACTAAGAGAGAGTCAGAGAGAAAAAGAGAGAAATACCTTGAGGGAAGGAGCACCGAGTGGCGAGCAAAGAGCACCGGAGCAAAGCGATCTGCGATCTGCGATGAGGGGCGAGCAAGCGATGGCGACGACGAGCGATCTACGACTACGACGAGCGATCTAAGGCTACGGCGACGTGATTTGCGAGCGATCTACGGCGACGGCGACAACGTGACCATGGGTTTGGTTTGTTGGGGTTTGGTTATGGACCTTTGGTTTGCTCTGTATTGGGGTTTTTTTTTTTTTTTTTTTTTTTTGATAAACACTAAAACACCTCTGTGTTGGAGTTTGTTTTGCTTTTGCTCTGTATAGACTGACTGTATTGGGGTTTGGTTTTCTCTGCCAGCGACGTGACCGTGGGTAAGGGTTTGATTTCTGATTCTCTGTATTGGTTTTTTTTTTTTTTTTTTTTGAGAATCTGTGGGTTTGCTATTGGGCTCGCCGTGGGCTTGGCTCTATTACAATTTTTTTTTTTCAGATTTTAGTTTTTTTTTTTTTTTTTGGCTTGAAAGTAGAACAAATAATTTTTTTTTTTTTTTAATTTGGGGATGTTTCTAATTTTGTGACTGAGGGTGTTCCTAATTTTGTGATCAGGGTGTTCCTAATATAGATTAAATATAATTTTTTTTTTTTTTTAATTTTTTTCAGGTCAGGGTGTTCCTAGAAACACCCTGAGTTGTACGTGGCGCCACCACTAACTGCCATTAGTGGTATTATTTATGTGGCTAACGGAATAATAACTTAGTATTTTTTTTAATAATGTGGCATTTTTTATTAAAAAATTACAAAATAAAAAATAGAATTCAATTCTCAAATGGTTCAAGAAGCAGAATTCCAAGCCCTAGCTACCGCTGCCTCCAAATCCTGACAAAACAGAATTCAGCAAGATGCAAAACATTCAATTCTCAAAGCTTTCAATCTATTCCGCCCACCAGCAAAGAAAAGGTTAACTTTCTGTAACCGAATTGGTACCAATGAGAAAGGAGGACTCCACCACCTTTTAAGCTATATTTTAATCACAAATATACTAATAAAAAGTTTTTTTTTTTAAAAAAATAAATAAACAAAGGTCATGCAGCACAAAGAACAACAAATCTATATAGAAAGACCATACTAATTCACAGACCAATGCTAAAACTTAGTGTGCGTTTAGCTCCAAATTAAAAAGCTAGCTTATTTTACTATTCAATTTATTTTTACTACTATTCATGGGTCCTACTACACTTTTTGGTATTATTCATAGGTCTCACTGTACTATTTCAGCTAATTTTTACCTTTATCTACAGTATTTTCAACAAAAAGTTTTTAGTTTCAGCAAAATAAGCGGATTCCAAATAGACCCTTACCAGTCCCTTTCTTGATCCAGAAAGGAGAGACGATAATTGTTGGCACACCAACACCAAGCATATTGAAGAAATACGAAGCTGGTGGCAGCTAGGGCTTGGGTTTCCATCGACGGTGGTGGCTAGGGCTTTGTACAATTAGTAGAAAATACTTTTTTTTTTTTTTAATTTGGTACCTGGTTGTAGATATTGTTTGTGTAAATTTATTTTGTAATTTTTTATTGAAAAACATGCCACGTCATTAAAAACATAAAAACTCATTGTTCCGTTAACCATGTAAGTAACACTGCTAATGACAGTTAGTAAAAAGACTAATACAACTCAGTTTTTAAACTTGAGTGACCAATTGTGCTTACTTCAAACTTAAGAGACCAGGTGCGCATAGAGGGTAAACTTGGGTGACCAATATTGTAGTTTCGCCTATTTTTTGACCTGCCAATAACAACTTTTTGCATAAGGTTTATTATAAAAATGTTATAGATATAGCATTAATCCAAAATTAATTCTGCCCCCCAAACATAATCCTTAATCTTTTTTTTTTCTTAAATAACTTAAATAACAACAATAAATATTAGCCCAAATAACAACAAATAATAACCAAACAAAAACAAGACAATACCCAACAACAAGTGAACAAATTATTCAACAAAAAAGCTTATTATAAAACAAAAAGATAAAAGTTGCTAATAATTCAAATTTGTAACTCGTTCGACCTATTCAATAAAAGTAATTCCTAATTTCATTTTTCCTGTAAAAATGGCACCGAGATAAATATTGTGGTTATGAGTTCTCCTTGATGGCGACAATAGTTATACTCTTTTTTGTTTTGTAACTGCAACAATTTTGCTCCTCTTAGCGACTCTTTTTCTTCTTCTCTCTCTTTCTCTCAACTCCTGTTCCGTATGTATTCTCTCTCTATGAACTCAAAAAATAATGATCTTCCATAGAAAAAAATACATTGTCTACAAAAGAAAGTTGAAGTCGGAGTACCAAAGAAATGAGATGTCAGTGGGTAGCTCATGGTTTGACAAGAAGAGGAATTAGAGGGCACAAAATAAGCCCTCAAAGAATTTTACAAGAGGCTAATTATTGATGCACACAGCTTGTTACACACTTTACTACACACAGCCTATAATAAAATAATGTTTTAAAAATATGATTTCAGCTTTGTGTTCGTACACAAAGGGTGTAAGTTGTAACTATCACCACAATTTACAAAAATTTGTTTAGTGTCTACCATTATCAAGTCCAATGAATTCTTTTTCTCTCATTTTTATGATGGCAATTCTTCTCAATATCTTTGCCAAAGATGGGTGGATCATTAAGGAAAGCTAAACAAATTGCTTAAAGTTGATGCAATTGTAAGTATAGAAGGGTCACCACTAAACATGGAACTCTAACCAGTTCAGTCTTTATTTTTTCTGTCTTCGTATCCTCCTCCTTTATTTCATTATAAATTGTTATCTCTGGTTCTATGTAATCTTTCCCTGACTGTTCTAATCCTATTTTTCATGAACCTATTTTTTTAGTTTCCTCATAATCATTCGGACGTTTATTAATCTTTGACACCCTATATCTCTAGAGATCTTCAATTGTATGTTATTCAATACCTTGTCAGATTGTTTAAAATGTCTTCACATAAACTTAATAATCCCATCACATTCATCTCTAGATTGGGCAGACATCTGAGACATGTAGTACTTTAAATAAGCAATAAATATGGCTTACTCTATGAAGGATTTCCTTCTCATATCTGTAATTAAAATTTGTCTCCTCCATAGTTCCCATCTCTCCTTCCAGCACAACAAGGATCCTATAGACTACCCTATGTAAAGCCCTTTGTGTGCTAATTCTTGGACCATGATGTCTTTCTTGTTTAGCATATTAATGAGAAGATCGGTTACTTACCAGAATAAAAAAACTCAATCAAATGTGGATCCCACACTTTTAGTATCTGTACCTCACACAAACACCTGTTGACATCATGTTGATCAGTGTTGAAACCCTTCAGCCTCTGAGTTAAAGCCTCAAGTTTCTCTTTCCTTTGCCTAGCAATATGAAAGCTCAAATTTGTGTGAAAACAAAAGAGCTTGTTTAGATCTCCAATTAAAAGTTACAGCTCGATTGTTTTTACTCTAACTTAAACTAAGTGCGGAATAAGAGTAAATGCGAGCAAACAAACAATAAAACTACTCTAAGCCAAATTCAACAAATCTCAACAATAAAATGAAAACTAAAAGAGTAGGGAAGAAGGATGCAAACACAAGATAATACCGAGACGTGTTATCGAAGAGGAAACCGAAGAACTTGGTAAAAAACCTCTCCGCCGCCCTCCAAGCGGTAAATCGATCCACTAAAGAATAAGTTGGAGTACACGAATTACAAAAGACCCTCCAAGCCTAGTCTATCCCATGTACTTGAGCCCTCCAAGCTCCTGCTATCAACTGACTTGACGAAACCTTATCTTCTCTAGCTTTCCCGGATCACGCAATTCAGCTCGATTGCACCCGCCAAATGATTGGCTTCTTCCAATGCTTCCCAGTAGCACCAAAACCTCACTTTACACTCAGATTGGTTGTAATAAGTGTTTGGACTATCAACCTCTCAAGGATATGGATATGGAGAGTTAGGAGTAGAGATTGTAGGTATGACAATCTCTAACTCTCAAGGATAATTTCTAGGGTTTTCTCTTTGAAAAGCACTCCTTACAATATGTGGGTAATGAGGGTATAAATAGTGTGGGTGAAGACATGGTGGAGCACATATGACAAAGTAGCAAAACAGAATGTTTCGCAGGTATTTCGCGGAAAGGCCTTACTCGCGAATTACAAGTGAAAACCAGCTGTCATGACTCTTCGCATTCCAGTCATATACTCTACACATGGCTTACTTCATGGGATAGCTTCTCGCGAATCTTCTCACGAAATCCACTTGGTCTTCAATGAGAGCTTGAGTCTTTACACTCTCTCTCACACACAACCCGCACAATAAAATCCCACATAAAATGCAGGAAAAAATGATTGAACAGAATTACAATCAAGTTGGCACGGAATTAAAGTCAACACAAAATAGTTGTAAATAACAACTTTACACAATATATTATATCTTGTTCCTACACAGAAAAATCTTCTTTCAATTCCTCAATATTATTGATAAGAACATCAAAATCATCATCATCCAGTCAATCAGATGTGAGAGGCATCATATTCCAACCTTTCTTCACATCATCTTGATCATTCTTCCATGCTTTATATCCTACCATTAAACGCCTTATATGTTCCTTTCATGTTCTGTACAGTGCATAAATTAATACATCTTGATCATGACCTTACTCAAGCCCCACTCTGCTTCATCAGTTTATCTCCTGAACCATTCAACACTATTATAAGAAATCTCCATCTTAGTTTCACTAAAGTTATTATTCACATTATCTTGTTCTTCCTTGAATTCTATTGTCACCTCTTCCATTCTTTCATCTTCATGCACCAATTTTCACATATCACTTGCTGAAGTCCTTCAGTTTTAACCAACAATTCAATGAGTCTTGTCTCCACATTATCTTCTTCTTTCTTGAACCACTTACCTCAAATCCCTTGCTACTTTGATACTAGTCTTCAGAAGCTTGATTTGATTATCATTTTCTGTGTTGTTTTCTTTCATGATCCATTTGTTCATCCTCAGGTCCCTTCTTTTTTTTTTTGAGAATTTGTGATCACTGTCAATTCTGTCTTTCTTAACCATTGTTGTTCCCTTTTTTTGAGAATTTGTGATTACAGAGATCTTCAATTGCATGTTATTTAATGCCTTCTCAGATTGTTTAAAAATGTCTTCACATAAACTCAATAATCCCATCACATTCATCTCCAGATTGGGCAAATGGTAGTTTAAAAAAGCGATAAATTTGCTTTCTCTATAAAGGATTTCCTTCTCATATTTGCCATTAAAATCTGTCTCCTTCATAGTTCCCTTCTTTCCTTCCAGTATAGCAAGGATCCTATGTACTACCCTATGTACCCTCCCATAAGTCCATAACTATCCCTCTGCTTGCAAATTTGAAGCCTTGGACCATGATGTCTTTCTTGTTTAGCATATTAATGAGAAGATGTGTTGATAGGCCAAAAACGAATTGACCCCTTGTGATAAATTAACCAATTAATTTAGCAAAGTGAATTAATTAAGTTAATTAACATGCAAACGCATGGTAGCACAAACAAATCACCAATAAACTAAGTATGCAGCGGAAAATAAATTTGACACGGTGATTTGTTTACGAATGGGGAAAACCAATATAGCAAAAACCCCACCAGGTGATTTTAAGGTCACCACTCCCGAAATTCCACTATTATCACAACAAGCAGTTACAAGTAAAAGAATCTCAATACCTTATACCAACCTACAGTTGAACCCTTATCCCAATACCCAATTGGACTTGTTCTGTAGTGACAATTTCTTCTTTTGATGCACAGCTCCCAGTAAGTGACTAACTAATTACGTAGATCCCAGTACGCGACTTCAATCACCAACTAGAGAAGATTGTTGGCTACAAAGTTCTTCAGTTCATCCACGATGAAGATCAAGAAGATGCTTGGTCACAAAACCCTACAATGCACAAACACAGCAACTTCTTCACAAGAATGACGAATTAGGGCAAATTCTATCTCCGATCACAATTTGCTTGAACAAACTTTGCTCAACACTTGTGCAACTTGTGAACCCTTTAACGGCCCTTAAAATAATTCTTTTATATGTTTAGGGTTGTGAGAAAATAAAACCCAAACACATAATCACGGATTGGAGTCAAAATAGAACTGGAATTCTGTTTTTCATAAACCTCGACAAATACCCTATCTGTCGAGCTGCTGTCGAGCCACGGGCTTCAACAGCTCTACAGGTCTCGATAGATTGCTAGTTATCAAGCTAGCTGTCAAGCTTTAATGAACAACACTTCTTCAGCTTGTTTCTTGGATAGACTTGCATGGCTTTAACACTTGATCTTGAAACACAATTTCTTGAAGTATTAAACACATCCTAGATCTACCCAATTACAAGTAAAGTGCGTTTTGTCAAAGGATTAGCCAATTACATAAAATAGTGACATATGTTCCTAACAAGTGAATCACATATGTCCTAACATGTGTTACTCACAAGAATGAAAAACTCAACCAAAAGCTGATCCAGCAACTGCATTATCAAAGAAAGAGCCTCACATAAATCATCATTTCCATCCCACACTTTTAACATCTCACAAAAACTCCTGTTGACATCATGTTTGATCAATCAAAGGGCGATTGAAGGGCAATTGAAATCTGTATAAGCTGCTTCTCTTAAGCTACTACTTGTACAAATGATCATGATCTTGAATGAACTCAATATAGACTCATTTAAAGATTACATTGTTATGGAAATTGCCAACCAAAAATCCAAGAGATTGTTTTTCACTATTGGTTACAAATACACCGATTCATAGGACTTTATATTCTATACCATGCAAAAAGAAAGATAAGAACTTTTTTTTTCTTCTTTTTCTCTTCTTTTACCTTTGGTTATAAATTGATGGATAATAGTTATATATAGTAGATCATGTCACATTAACTTCCAGTATATTTATTGCATTACTTTATTATACTCCCCACATTTACTCTGCACACATTCAATAATAAATAAATAAAAACCTCTATTTATTAAAACAAGTCTAATTTCTAACAGCAATAGCAATGCAAATGGAGAAACAACAAAGGAAGAGGTAATTGTGAGGAATCGGTGTTGTAACTATAGCTTAAAGATTAGTTTTGTCCTCCCCAAGAATCAACAGTATCACTAAATGCTGTAAGCAAAAATAGTCTATTAACTGCTAGAGCAGCATATGTTGGCATAGACATTTCTGATGGGAGAATAGGCAATGGAGCTTCAAAATTGAGCACATGATGAACTACTTGCCTTATTGAAGGTCTGAGGTTGTAATCAGGATGAACACACCAAAGGCCAACAATAATCAAGCACTCCATTTGTTGCTCGTCAAAATTTCCACCTAGCCTTTAGTCAGCAGCTTCAAGTACCTGTCCCTTTCCATAGAGCTCCTGAGTCCACTCCACCGTGACTACCTGCTCTTCTATGGCCATGGGGTTGATTGTTTTTCTACCACAAGCTATCTCTAGTGCAACAATTCCAAAACTATAGACATTCGATTACTTGGTAACCTTACTAGTTGTGAAATATTCTAGAGCCATATAACCCATGGTGCTTGCCAAATCAATGGTTTGTGACCCTTTGACATGGTCCACAAGCCTAGCTAGCCCAAAATCCCCAAGTTTCGCATTAAAATTTGAATCAAGTATAATGTTGCTTGATTTTATATCCCTATGCAAAACGCATTGTTCCCATTCTTAGTGCAAGTAAAGCAAGGACGAGGCCAAGCCTTGAGCAATTTTGTACCTCATTGCCCACATAAATGCACTTTCTTCTTTAAAAATATGTGAATCTATGCTTCCGTTGGGCATGAAATCATAAACAAGCAGAAGTTCTCTTTTTTTGTGGCACCAACCAATAAGTTTCACCAAATTCCTATGTCTCAATTGACTAATGATTTTTACTTCTGATGCATACTCCTTTAATCCTTTTTTAGACCCTTTTGCCACCCTCTTAACAGCTACAAAGGTGTTTGAGTCCCTTAAAAGTCCTCTATAAACTGCACCAAATCCTCCCTGGCCTAGCTTTTCTTTATCATCAAAAGCATTTGTTGCATGAACCAACTCATTGTATGAAAACTTCCTAGGTCCTCTACCTAGTGCGAACACGAGGTACAAACCCCAAATTATACGCATGTATGGGAGGAAGAGCAAAAAGAAGACGGCCCAACCTGTGGCCTTATGGATGGAGCCTATTAGTTATTGGGCTTGAGATTAAGCAAGCCCGAGCATTTAATAATTAGGGTTTCTTTATGCATTTTATTGTTAGCTATTTAAGCAATTTTTCTGATTATTGTAAGACAGCTTTTGAGAATTATTAAAAACATGTGTTTTCTTTACATTGGTGCCGACTCTAGTTTTGCTTGGTGCTGACTCCAAGCAACCCTTAGGTGCTAACTCCTGGGGTTTATCCTTTTGTTCTATTGTTGTTTTATTGCTCCATTGAAATAGTGGTTGTCCTACGTCAGTTTTGGTATCAGAGCAGACTTCAGGTCCATACAACACAACTGTAGACAACCACTTGAAAGCAAAACCATCAAAAGAGTAAGCTAGACAATATGACAGTACCTTTCAAGTTTTTGCCCCATGAGATCTTGAACAAGCCCAAACCAACCCCTGCAATCCGTATATTCCCCCAAGCCCCACATGAGTTTTTCACCCCCAAGCCAATAGAGAAGCCAGCGACGCCACCCAAGCCGGCGACCACCATCTGTGCTCGCCTCTGATCACAGAACCCATAACTCACAAACCACAACAAAAAAAAAAAAAAAAAAAAAAAAAGGGTGACCCACGCAAGCCCATCAGCCACCAGACCAAAAACAGAGGAGTTTGAAAGTCAACGAGAACCGTCGATGGGATCAAGCTGCCAAGAACCACCTATGCCAACTCGTCGTCGACACCGCTCCCACCATGCTGCTTCATGCTTCACAGGTTCCATCAAGCTCTGATCTGCATCATCGAGCACCGCTGACAGCAAATGCCAGTGAGCCCATACCGCCTCTCAACGGTTGACTCCAGTGCTGCTCGTGACTGCTTCGCCACTTCTTTTCTCTTTTAGTTTCTTTGCTTCTAGTTTCTTTAGCTCATTGATTTTAATGTTTGGACTTAGCAGACTTTAGTTTTAAACTGTAGTTCTTTCTTTATTGTATTTCACACCAAAAAAAAAAAATCAAAAGGAAGGAAAAGAAATAAAGTGCTGTTGCTGCCAGCCCATTGCACGTGTGGGCCCTTAAGTTGTTTTTTTTCACAAATCCATTTTGTCCAATTAGACCCACTCAATTGAGAAGCCAAGTCCGTGACTATCAAGTGCAGTAAGTTGGCCACTGATAAGGGTACAATTCTTACTCATGGATTAAATTTTGTCTTATTGAAAAATATTATCTTTATATTTTTTGTGTGCATATCCCACCATACCCCATTGGCCTACCCATTTTGTGCTCAAGTTAGCTATTTTATTATTTGTGCTTTCTTTCAGTACCCATTCTAAAATTCCAAAAAAAAAAAACCCCAATTTCTTTGAAATATCTGATTCTCATTATTAATTGTAGAGCTTATTGGAATTTGACTTTAATTTAGGCTATCTCTCAATATTGTGAACATTGTCACTACTTGACTGCAATTTATTCCTTTGACTCATTGATCTAGTCTCTACATGCACTCTTGCTTGACCTTAATTTTACATTGAGAATTGGTTACTTGATTTTTTGGAGAATCTCAACTGCATTCATAAATATTGTGTTGCATGCATCTACGTAGTGGTCGCATCATGTCAAACCCTGAACATCAATCCACTTTCGAGCCTAGGCTCTCCTTAGAGCAAACCATAGAAGACCTAGCAAAAAGTGTCCATGATTTACTAGATAGGGTAGAGCGAGTTGAAGCATCTCAAAGAGAGACTATTAACCATGAGGGAGAAAACATGCTTAGGCAAAATAACCACGATTAGTTTAATAGAGCTCCAAACTTTGAACATGATCACTATAATTACAATGGCCCTAGGGATTATGATGATAGGATGTCCAAGGAAAAGATAGAAGCACCCACCTTTGATGGCTACCTCGACCCATGGGTTTTCACTAATTGGTTGCGTCAAATGGAGAAATTCTTTGACTATTACCTTGCTAGGAATTGTGAGTTAGCATCCAAATCTATCTTTTGGCGACGTTCTGAGCTCCAGAGTGTTCCTACCAACCTTCAACCTTTTGGTAGCAAATCTAGACTTGCCTTACCCCCTAAGGTCAACCCCAATAGAATCCCAATAGAAAAAGAGGACAAGGGAAAATGTGTGATCAATGAGCCTTCAAGATTAGGCTCTCGCCTTCAATGCTTCAAATGCAATGGGGTTGGACATATCACAGCTAGATGTCCCTCTAGGACCCTTGTCATTCAAGAGGATGATGAAAAGGTAGAAGATATTAAGGAGCTGGTGTATGATCCAAATGTTGAAGATACCCAAGATGTTGAGGCAGAATGGGAAGATGATCCTAGCTATCTTGCATGCATTAGAGCCATCTCTCCCCAGGTTGATGACTTCAAGGACTTTGGTGTCCCTAGAGTGAATGTGGTAAGGTGTGCTTTGGCAAAGCAAAGAGACACTGATGATTGGTGAAGGAGTGCCATCTTCCAAACTTACACTAAGTGTGAAGACAAAACTTGCAAGGTTATTATAGATAGTGGAAGTTGCATTAATGCAGTGTCCTTTAACATTGTTTCCCACCTAGGCTTGAAATTGACCCCACACCCTAACCCATATAAAGTTTCTTGGGTGGATACTTCCTCCATAGCCATAAAAGAAAGATGTGTTGTCCCACTTCAATTCCTCACCTACAAGGCTAAAATATGGTGTGACGTAATTCCCATAGATGTAGGGCATATTATCTTAGATAGACCTTGGCTTTATGATTTGGATGTCACCCTTCATGGGCAATCCAATTCTTGCTCATTTATGTTTGAAGGTAAGAAGATTGTGCTCAATCCTTTGAAACCTAAGCTAATCGACATGAGCAAGAAGACAGAAGCACTAAAGGCAAAAGGCCTGAACATCATAAGCCCAAAGGCATTTGAAAGGGTAGCAATTCAAGAATCTATTGTGTTAGTCTTAGTTGCCAGGGAACTTCATGGAGAGACCCATGAGGAGCAACCTGAAGAAGTGAAGTCAGTGCTCCAGGAATTTAAGGATGTTTTCCTTGAGGAACTCCCCAATCATTTACCGCCCATGCGTGACATACAACACACCATAGATTTTGCGCCTGGAGTGACCCTACCTAACTTGCCTCACTATAGGATGAGCCCTACAAAGCATGCCAAGTTGCAAAGGCAAGTAGAAGAACTACTTAGGAAGGGTTTTGTTCGTGAAAGCATGAGTCCTTATGCAATCCCTGCACTCTTAACTCCAAAGAAAGATGGAACTTGGAGGATGTGTGTTGATAGTCGTGCCATCAACAAGATCACTGTGAAATATTGTTTTCCTATCCCTTGGTTGGATGACATGTTGGATATGATGGCTGGAGCAACAATCTTCTCCAAGATAGACTTGAAAAGAAACTATTAGCAAATTAGGGTTTGTTTTGGTGATGAGTGCAAAACTGCCTTCAAGACGAAGGATGGTTTATATAAGTGGATGATCATGCCTTTTGAATTGTCCAATGCTCCTAGTACCTTTATGAGAGTGATGACTCAAGTGCTCAAGACTTTTATAGGGAAATTCATGGTTGTGTACTTTGATGACATCTTCATCTATAGTAAGTCTAGGGAGCAACACCTAGACCACCTAACTCAAGTTTGTACTACCCTTAGGAAGGAGAGTTTATATGGCAACCTCACGAAGTGCTCTTTCTTCATCGATAGAGTCGTCTTCCTAGGTTTCATAGCATCCTCTGAGGGAGTTTCTGCCGACCCCCAAAAGGTTCAAGTGATTGTGGATTGGCCCAAGCCCAAAAATATCCATGAAATTCGAAGCTTTCATGGGCTTGCTTCCTTTTATCATCGATTCATCAAGGGGTTTAGTACCATTATGTCCCCCATCACTGACTACATGAAACAAGGGGAGTTTGTTTGGACTAAAGCTGCTGCTAAGGCTTTCAATGAGGTAAAACAAAAGATGACTGAGGCACCTGTCATGCGTCTCCCTGATTTTACCAAGCCTTTTGAAGTGGAATGTGACGCCTCAGGTATTGGTATAGGGGGAGTACTTAGTCAAGAGTGCCACTTAATTGCTTATTTCAGTGAGACATTGAATGATGCTAAGCAAAAGTACTCCACATATGACAAAGAGTTTTATGCCATTATTCGAGCTCTTTCGTATTGGCACCATTACTTGTTGTCTCGAGAATTTGTTATCTACTCTGATCATGAAGCTTTGCGCTATCTCCATTCCCAAAAGAAGCTAAATTTTAGGCACGGTAGTTGGGTTGAATTTTTGCAAAGCTAATACTTTGTGGTGAAACATAGGGTGGGAGTTGAGAATAAGGCTACTGATGCACTAAGTCGAAGGGTGTCTTTGCTTTCCGTCATGAGTGTTAAGGTTACTGTGTTTGAACAACTCAAGAATGATTATGAGTCATGCCCAGATTTTAGGGAGCTCTACACTAGCCTAAGTAATGCTCCACAACCAATCCTAGATGATTATACCCTTTAAGATGGTTACTTATTCAAAGCCAACAAGTTATGTATCCCTCAGTCTTCAGTGAGAGATTTCCTAGTTTAAGAGATACATGCGGGAGGCCTTACAGGTCATTTTGGCCGAGACAAAACAATTGAGGAAGTGGAATGTCAATTTTACTGGCTTGGTCTTAAGAGGGGCGTTGCCAAGATAGTTGGTCAGTGTCGTACATGTCAACTAGCCAAACATCGCAAGCAAAACACTGGCCTGTACATGCCTTTATCTGTGCCAGATCGCCCGTGGCAGGATGTGAGTATGGACTTTGTGGTAGGTTTACCCTACACCTTTAGGAAGCATGATTCCATTCTAGTAGTTGTTGATCGCTTCTCTAAGATGGCTCATTTCCTACCATGTTCTAAGACCTCTGATGCTTCTAAGATTGCAAAGCTCTACTTTGATGAGATTGTCAAACTTTATGGTCTTCCCAAAACCATAGTGTCTAATAGGCATGTTCGCTTCATGAGTTATTTTTGGAAGACCTTGTGGCATTTAGTAGGCATTAAATTGAAATTTTCCACGGCATTTCATCCTCAAATTGATGGTCAAACTGAGGTGGTTAATCGTAATCTAGGCAATCTCCTTCGGTGTCTAGTGGGTGAAGCCAATCAGAATTGGGATTCAATTCTTCCTATAGCCCAACTTGCATATAATAGCTCTGTTAATAAGTCTATAGGCACTAGTCCTTTTGAGGTTGTGCATGGATATACACCTAAGAAGCCCTTAGATCTTTTGCCCATGTCCCCACATGTTACGATTTCTGAGTCTGCTGAGGCATTTGCATGACATATTCATGATTTACATAATGAGATTCGCATAATGAGATTCGCAAAAAAATTCAGGTAAGTAATTCTCAATATAAAATTCATGCTGACACTCATCGGCGTCATGCAGAGTTTCAGGTAAGGGATTCTGTCATGATTCAGATTCGACTTGAACGGTTTCCCTCTGGGACCGTTAAGAAATTGTAGGCTCGTAGTGCCAGTCCATTCAATGTATTGAAACAAATGGGCCCAAATGCATATGTCATTAACCTTCCTCATGATTATGGTATTAGCTCCTCCTTTAATATTAAGGATCTCGTTGCTTATAAAAGCCCCACAACTATTCCTGATATCCCTTTTGATGAGCCTTTGCTTGATCCTATTGATGCCCCTATTCCTACCCCTTTACCCTTAAATGTACCATATGCACATAAAGAATCTATTGATGCTATTTTAGATGAGCAGATTGTTTCTACTAGGGATGGAGGAGTTCACCGTTTCCTAGTTCGGGGGCGAGGGTTGTTAAGGACAAGGGCGACTAGATTTTGATTGCATATGGATTACTCAAGATGAGCTACAGTGACTGGATCCTAACTTGCTGGAGTACTATCAGAGCTCTTCAGATTTCCACTCGACGGGGTCGAGTTCTTCTCACCGGGGGGAGTTGGTGCGGACATGAGGTACAAGCCCCCAATTATATGCATGTATGGGAGGAAGAGCAAAAAGAAGACAGCCCAACCTGTGGCCTTATGGATGGAGCCTATTAGTTATTGGGCTTGAGATTAAGCAAGCCCGAACATTTAATAATTAGGGTTTCTTTATGCATTTTATTGTTAGCTATTTAAGTACTTTTTCTGATTATTGTAAGACAGCTTTTGAGAATTATTAAAAATGTGTGTTTTCTTTACACTGGTGCAAACTCTAGTTTTGCTTGGTGCTGACTCCAAGCAACCCTTAGGTGCTGACTCCTAGGGTTTATCCTTTTATTCTATTGTTGTTTTATTGCTCCATTGAAATAGTGTGGTTGTCCAACGTCACTACCCCTTTCAAATTCTTCATCAATGCAGTCATCAAGGACATAATCTTCTTCTTTATTCCTCCTACTCCTTTTCCACAAGGCAAACAGAACCAATGCCAACCCACCAACCAAAACAAATCCACCTGAACCAAGCCCCACAGCTAACCCCAATGCGTTGTTTTTCCTTTGGTTGGGGGCTGGAATATTGGGGCTTGATACCGGATCTTTTGTGATGGTTATGTTATCATCAATTTCCAAATTTGAACTAAAATCCCATGAATAAATGGTATGTATTGCAGAAGAATTTCCTGTTGAGGCTGATAATCCAAAAGTAACCAATTCAGGTAAGAAATGGCTCAAATCAACATTTGTGGAAAGGAACTGCCTTATAGGAACATTGTATCTAAAACCACTGAAGAAAACACTCAAATTATGAGAAATAGAATTGTAACTAATTCAAGCTTCATTTCTTTTCCCTTCCTTAATAGCAATATAAATATACCATGAAATATTAGCAACGGATTTCAAGGAGTTGAGATCAATAGATTCAATACCTACATGTTCCCCAGGGGGATCCAAATACACGTTGCTATAGATATCAAACTCCACTGCAACAAAAGGATTATCCTTTGAGTCTAATGCCTGGTCATCGCAAGTAAGACCAATAATACTGCCACCTTTTTTTTTAGGAATCTTTGAACTGACAGGTGCAAGGAAGAAGGCAAGCCCGTCTTCATATACACTTCTATTTTGTGAGTCAATGGCAAAGGAAAAATGGGTGGTGAAATCTGTGAGGTTCCCAGAGTAGTTGTCCCACAGTTGCATTAGTTTGAAATATGTGGCTTGACCAACATACTCTAATGTGAGCTGATTGCCTGTGAGTTGGATGACTTGGTTACAGCAAAAGCTCGCTCATATATATGTTATGTTAGAGTCATAAAAACTAAAACTAGTGAAGTTGAAGGAAATAGCACTTGTAAATGGGGTTAATATAGAAAAGAAATAGGTGATCATAATGAGATAACAGAGGTTTATAAGCTGTGGAAACAGGAAATGTTCGATCTTGAAGTTGTATACAACCATGATTGGAACTTTCAAGTGAGGTTTGCCAAGAGATATTGCAGATGGTAATATGAATCAATACGTACATAGATAATAACTGGAAGTCTTCTAAGTGCAGAGTCAAGCAATATTGATAAGAAAAAAATAATAAATCAATGTTTTTTTTGCAGGATAATAATTAGAGGAAAACTTCAAATAGATACGGGCAAATTGAATAGATTCAAAATCCACACATCATCTTGAATATATAATTGACGTTGAAATTTTTCATACACGGAACAATGGTATAAGTTAAAAATCTACACATCATCTTGGATAAATAAATTTTTTAGCTAGCTTTTATGAACTTCACTAAAAGTTAAAAATTCTCATGAAAGAAAAATCAAATTACAGGTACTGTTAGTATTCAATAAAAATTAACGTTTCTACCTAAGTCTACCAAAGAAGCTCAAGCCAAATTTAGAATAAATTTAACTTCACTAAGTACAGCTAATGAAGGGAAAAAGAAATAAACCAGAAAAAAACAAACATAAATGATGCCCATAACCAAAATCAAATTTCTTTAGCAAGCTTCTATCAGTTCTATACACTTCACAAAAAGTTTAAAAATTTTCATCAGAGGAAAACCTTGAACAGATACTGGACAATTGTATAAGTTCAAAATTCTCACATGATCCTAGACCAATAATGTGTTGAAAGTTTTCATTAGAGGAAAACTTCAAATATGTATTAGGGACAATGGTATAAGTTAAAAATCGACACATCTTCATGGATAAATAAATTTGGTTAACTAGATATAGGACATAGGTTTTTTGACCAAACATAAATATATGACATAGAAAGACTGCTCCCTTAACCGAACTAGGAAAAACAGAAAAAGATTAAAAGTGTTATGTACTTGCGAGTGCATGCGGAAACATCTCAGTATCTCCCCAGAATTGAATGCACCCATTATTTTAATGTAGTATAATCACTTTTAATTAGTAGGTAAGGATTTCATTAACAAAGAGCTACAAAGGGAAGTAAATCAAGTACACAGGAATTATATATGAAGTACATTTCCAATACACAAGCCATACTCATGACACAAATACCTATTCATCACAAAAACTATTGAGCATTTAAATCCTGGAAAGGAATCCATTCATTGGGGTGCTTAGTAAACAATGGTGTCCCACACATCATATGAATGCAAGATCTGGTCTCATGCTCCAGTAACAATCTTCCATAGAAAAAGTCAAAAAAGGGGGGGGGGGGGGGGGGTGGGGCAGTGGGAGACAGAACCAAAGAAATGAGAAGGCTAGATGTGTTAATAGAAATCTACCAGTAATATACAATTATTAAAGCAACCCTTTTTAAAAACTGCCTTCTCCACCTTTTTCTTTAACTGAATAGTGCTTCAATGACATTATCCTTATAGAAAATTCTGCTAATGATGAATCTGCCCTCCAACAAAAAAAGTATCCTGCCAAGAATTCACTGACAACACCAAATCTAGAGTGCAACAAAGGCCTGTAGTTATAGTTACAGTAAGCAGCATTGCAACACTCAATGGAACAAAATTATCACGGTTCATTTGAGAAAGGTGCAAAATCCAATTGATGAATCCAGATTGTGCATTTGGCTGAATACCTATACCATAGGGCATGCCAAAAAATACAATAGCTCAGAGTCCTACATGAAAATAATAGCAAAGAAATAAAAATGCCATGTCCATAAAGAAGAATTAAGGAGCCTAGCTCTACCATTGGGTGAATGATAGCCTAAAAGCCCAAAAGTCCCCAAGAACTATACTCAACCCGGCACATCAAGGGAAACTCTGAATTTATCCACCCAAGAAAAGCACTGAACTAGAAATTAAATACCCACAACTGAGGACCAAATCAAGCTATCACAATACTCAAATGCAAGTATGTAGAATCGTGACTCAAACGATGCACTTATATAAAATCATGCTCCAAATATGAGGGAGCTCGATGCTTCAAACCCATGCTTCATGACTCACACCTCTTTTTGTCAAGTGAAGCTGATGGACACATGTAATATGCATAATCCTCAACATGAAAGCAAGCAAATAGAAACTAAAAGCCTGTAACTCAGAACATGCAATACATCCTCAGCCACTCAGGGGAACTGATGTGGGAGCTCCTAATTTATTGAAATAGCAACTCACAGCAGAGATCCTAAAGAGATTGCAGCTAAAGTGGATTTACAAATGCTTTTTATCCCTTTTAAGATAGATACTATCACAGTTCAATGCCAGAAAAGCAGTAGATAATGTTAAAAGGGAAGTTGTTGCTAAAACTTTTGCTAATTAGCCAGTGAAGTGTAACTGATGGCGCAAATGCTTGGTTTAGAAACAAATTACTCTGTTGTTTATTATCCTTATTTATTATGAACTGTATTCATATTTAAGTTTAATAAAATAAAAAATACAAAGTTCAATAACCAATTTGAAAAAAGAGATGTGAATATGAAATTTTATAGTAAGTCTCAATTTCAAAGTCAAAGAGAGTAAATGATAATTAAGATAATACTATATTCCCTCTTCTGCAGTTCAGTTACATCTTGAAAAAGATCCTAACTGCAATTGTTCAACTCCACTGCAACTTCCCTAAGCTTTCTTCCCTTTCTGTTTCCAAAAACAGTAAAATTACATTGCCATTCCATCTGTAGGTATGATAAGTAAACAAGTGTAAAGTAGAAAGATGTAGCAAGACAAAACATCAAGTGATTTCACTTCTGGTGCACATATTAAAGTAGATACTCAAGATGTATTGCTTAACCTGCCACAAGCGGAACTTCAACTTCTATGCTCATTGCTTGAACGAGAGGGGCTGTCAGGTAATGCATATGCTCTAGTGGTGGAGGAGATAAAGAAATTGGTGGCAAATGCTCCAACTCTTTTTTTTTTTTTTTTTTTTTTTAATACTGAGCCAGCAGGAGCTGTTCAAGATTTGGCTACATCTAATATGGATGACTTAGGCTTGTTTGGTGAAGCTGTGGAGGCACTCCTCAGTACATCATCTTCTGGTGAGCCACAATCTTAAGGGTTCTGCAGGCATTAAGCTATCTTGTTGCGTCACTGAATAAGAAAGAGAATGATCCACAAATTCTTCCTGAAAAGGAGTATACAGCTGGTATTTCTAAGGTAAGGGGCATAAATTTTGCTTTGGAGCCTCTATGGCTGAATCTGAGTACTTGCATAAGCAAAATAGATATTCAAATTAAGCTTTGGACCCTCTAGTATAATAATGCCACTTCCTGCGGGCTCTCAGAATAACTTACCATACACAGAATCTTTCTTTGTGGTGTGTGAGAAGTTACATCCTGTACAGCCAGGCTCTAGTCATGATTTTAGTATTGCTGCAGTTTTAGAGGTTTAAGTTGCCAGAACTGCCCAACAGAAAACCTCAGGGAGTGCTTTGAAAGTTGATGAAAAAAACATTGCTTTTGGGAAGTTTTCAGAGAAACATTGGAAGCTGCTAAATGCGTTCCTTCCGCAAAATCCTGGGTTGCTGGAGAAACCATTCTCCCTCAAGCTGAAGCTTCCTATATTCATGATCTTGACAAAAAGCGTGCTCACTTCAGATCAAAAAACAAAAAACAGGCTAATCTTGTTACCTTCCCACACCCCCTCCCCCAAAATATATGTGGGAGCTCCTAATTTACCAAAACAGCAACTAACAGCAGAGATCTTACTTGTTAAATCATACAAGACAGCATGCAATTTGCAGTTGTTGGAAGTGTTGCTATCCAGGATTGGGTAAAATTATCTAAGTATACACAATTCTCTCAACTATCAGGAGTCAAACAACACCAGAAAACAAAAAGAGAAACAAAACATACACAGTAATGAAAAAAAAATCCAACCTTGTTTGAGCAAAAAATGGAGGTAGATGTATTCAATTATATTTCAAGAATAAGTACAATTGAATGCCTACTATCTATAGCATACAATGACTACTCTATCAAAATTTGTAACAATATATAATTAAGCTCCAACAGGTATGAACGAAGTTGGAAACTTCAAATTAGACTCTGCTACTGTCCTAAATTTATGGTTATCATCAAATTCAACCCTTTTCCTCTTCTGACCAACAACAGCCGCTTCATCATCTGAGCTCACAAAAAATTCTACTCAAAAATCTTCATCATCTGAGCTCACAACGAATTCTACTCCAAAATCTTCATCATCTCCTGAAAATGAACAAGAGGTCGAATCATCATCATATGAAAAAGAATAACCACCATGCTCAAAATCAGCCTCAGTCCAAGAAGAACTAGGAACAGCGGGTAGTTCAGGTTCATCCACACCGGTGAGAAAGGGATGATCCAAAAGCATCTCAGCCGTGAACCTGAACATGGGTTTCCTCACAAGACAAGCCTTCAAGAAATCCCTTGCCTCCTTCGAAATCCAACTTGGAATTTTAGGCAATATGCGCTCCTTTGTATTCAACTCTTCCTCTCTATCCTAAGGAGATTTCCCAGGAAGCATTTCAAGGAAAGAGCATCACATAACTCATCATTTCCATCCCACACTTTTAGCATCTCACACAAACTCTTGTTGACATCATGTTTGATCAATCAAAGGGCGATTGAAGGGCAATTGAAATCCGTATAAGCTGCTTCTCTTAAGCTTTACATTGTTATGGAAATTGCCAACCAAAAAACCTAATGATAGTTTTTCACTATTGGTTACAAATACATGGATTCATAGGAATATATATTCTATACCATGCAACTAGAAATATAAGAACTTTTTGTTTTCTTTTTCTCTTCTTTTACTTTTGGTTATAAATTGATGGATAATAGTTATATATACTAGATCATGTCACATTAACTTCCAGTATATTTTTTGCATAACTTTATTATACTCCCCACATTTACTCCACACACATTCAATAAAAAAAACCCTCTATTTATTAATGAAAATTTATTAAAACAAGTCTAATTTCTAACAGCAATAGCAATGCAAATGGAGAAACAACAAAGGAAGAGGTAATTTGTGAGAAATTGGTGTTGTGACTATAGCTTAAATATTAGTTTTGTCCTAACATAGAATGCTTTAAGCGAAAATAGTCTATTCACTGCTAGAGCAACATACGTTGGCACAGACATTTCTAATAAGAGAATAGGCAACGGAGCTTCAAAATTGAGCACATGATGAACTACTTGCCTTATTGAAGGTCTGAGATTGTAATCAGGATGAGCAAACCAAAGGCCAACAATAATCAAGCACTCCATTTGTTGCTCGTCAAAATTTCCACCTAGCCTTTGGTCAGCTACTTCAAGTACCTGTCCTCTTCCATACAGCTCCCGAACCCACTCCACCATGACTACCTGCTCTTCTATGGCCATGGGGATGGGGTTGATTGCTTTTCTACCACAAGCTATCTCCAGTGCAACAATTCCAAAACTATAGACATCTGATTCTTTGGTAGCCTTACTAGTTGTGAAATATTCTAGTGCCATATAACCCATGGTGCCCGCCAAATTAGTGGTTTGTGCCCCTTTGACATGGTCACAAGCCTAGCTAGCCCAAAATCCCCAAGTTTAGCATTAAAATTTGAATTAAGCATAATGTTGCTTGATTTTATATCCCTATGCAAAACGCATTGTTCCCATTCTTCGTGTAAGTAGAGCAAGGATGAGGCCAAGCCTTGAGCAACTTTGTACCTCACTGCCCACATCAATGTACTTTCTTTTTTAAAAATATGTGAATCTAAGCTTCCATTGGGCATGAAATCATAAATGAGAAGAAGTTCTCTTTTTTTGTGGCACCAACCAATAAGTTTCACCAAATTCTTATATCTCAATTGACTAATAATTTTTACTTCTGATGCATACTCTTTTATTCCTTGTTTAGACCCTTTTGCCACCCTCTTAATAGCTACAAAGGTGTTTGAGTCCCTTAAAAGTCCTCTATAAACCACGCCAAATCCTCCTTGGCCTAGCTTTTCTTTATCATCAAAATCATTTGTTCCATGAACCAATTCATTGTATGAAAACTTCCTAGGTCCTCTACCCCTTTTAAATTCTTCATCAATACAGTCATCAAGGACATAATCTTCTTCTTTATTCCTCCAACTCCTTTTCCACAAGGCAAAAAGAACCAATGCCAACCCGCTAACCAGAACAAATCCACCAGAACCAAGACCCACGGCTAACCCCAATGCATTATTTTTCCTTTGGTTGGGGGCTGGAATATTGGGGCTTGACACCGGATCTTTAATGATGGTTATGTTATCATCAATTCCCAAAATTGAACTAAAATTCCATGAATACATGTTATGTATTGCAGATGAATTTCCTGTTGAGGCTAGCTGAGAATCCAAAAGTAACCTTCAGGTAAGAAATGGCTCAAATCAACATTTGTGGAAAGGAACTGCCTTATTGGAACATTGTATCTAAAACCAGTGAAGAAAACACTCAAATTATGAGAACTAGAATTGTAACTAATCCAAGATTCATTTTTTTCCCCTTCCTTAATAGCAATATTACTATACCATGATATATTAGCAACAGATTTCAAGGAGTTGACATCAATACCTACATGTTCCCCAGGGGGATCCAAATACACACTGCTATAGATATCAAACTCTACTGCGACAAAAGGATTATCCTTTGAGTCTAATGCCTGGTCATCGTGAGTAAGATCAATAGTACTAACACCTTTTATTTTAGGAAACTTTGAACTGACAGGTGCAAGGAAGAATGCAAGCACGTCTCCATATACACTTCTATGCTGTGAGTCAATGGCAAAGGAAAAATGGGTAGTGAAATCTGTGAGGTTTTGAGAGTTATTGTCCCACAGGTGCATGGGTCTGAAGTCCGTAGCTCCACCAACATACTCTAATGCAAGCTGATTGCCTGTCAGTTGGATGACTTGGTTTACAGCAAAAGCTCGCTCATATGTTATGTTAGAGTCAGAAGAACTAAAACTAGTGAAGTTGAAGGAAATAGCACTTGTAAATGGGGTTAATATAGAAAAGAAATAGGTGATCATAAAGAGATAACAGAGGATTATAAGCTGTGGAAACAGGAAATGTTCGATCTTGAAGTTGTATACAACGTAATTATAACTTTCAAGTGAGGTTGGCCAAGAGATATTGCAGAATGTAATATGAATCAATACGTACATAGATAATAAGTGGAAGTCTTCTAAGTGCAGAATCAAGCAATATTGACAAGAAAGAATTAAAAGTCAATGTTGTTTTGCAGGATAAGAATTAGAGGAAAACTTCAAATAGATACGGGAAATTGAATAAATTCAAAATCCACACATCATCTTTAATATATAATTGGCATTGAAAATTTTCATACACGGAGCAATGGTATAAGTTAAAAATCCACACATCGTCTTGGATAAATAAATTTTTTAGCTAGCTTTTATGCATTTCACTAAAAGTTAAAAATTCTCATGAAAAGTCTACCACAGTAGCTCAAGCCAAATTTAGAAGAAATTTAACTTCACTAAGTACAGCTAATGAAAGGAAAAAGAAATAAAGCCAAAAAAAAAAACACATAAATGATGCCCATCACCAAAATCAAATTTCTTTAGCGAGCTTCTATCAGTTCTATGCACTTCACAAAAAGTTTAAAATTTTTCATCAGACGAAAAGCTTGAATTGATATTGGACAATTGAATAAGTTCAAGAATCAAAACTCTCACATGATCCTAGACCAATAACACGTTAAAAGTTTTCATTAGAGGAAAACTTCAAATATGCTGTATTAGGGAAAACCACATCCTCTTGGATAAAAAAATTGGGTTGACCAAATAGAAGTCGTAAAATTTTTGACCAAACAAAAATATATGATCTAAAAAGGATGTTCCCTTAACCGAACTCAGAAAAACAGAAAAAATTAAAAGTGTTCTGTAATTGCGTGTGCATGTGGAAACATCTCAGCATCTCCCTAGAATTGTATGCACACATCATTTTGATGTAGCATAGTCACTTATAATTAGTAGGTAAAGATTTCATTAACAAAGAACTACAAAGGGAAGTAAATCAAGTACACAATAAGTATATATGAAGTACATTTCCAACTCAGAAGTCATACTCATGACACAAATACCTATTCATTGGGGTGCTTAGTAAACAATGGTGTCCCACACGTCATATGAATGCAAGAGATGTCTCATGCACCAAAAGTAATGTTCTTCCATAGAAAAAAATACATTGTCTACAAAAGAAAGTTGAAGTCAGAGAGGAGGACGCGGGGGGGGGGGGGGGGGGGGGTGTGGGGTGTGGGGTGGGGGGTAGACAAGTACCAAAGAAATGAGAAGCCTAGACGTGTTAATAGAAATCTACCAGTAATATACAATTATTAAAGCAACCCCTTTTAAAAACTGCCTTCTCTACCTTATTCTTTAACCGAATAGTGCTTCAAAGACATTACAGACAATTCTAATGATGAATCTGTCCTCTGACGAAAAAATGTCCTGGCAAGAATTCAATGACAACACCAAATCTAGACTGCAAAAGAGCCCTGCAGTTATAGTTACAGTAAGCAGCAGTGCGACACTCAATGGAACGAATTAGTATGGTTAATTTGAGAAAGATGCAAAATCCAATTGATGAAATCCAGATGTGCATTTGGTTTGAACACCTATATCATAGGGCATGCCAAAAATATAATAGATCAGAATCCTAGATGAAGATACTAGCAAAGAAATAAAAACGCCATGTCCATAAATAAGAATCAAGGAGTCTAGCTTTATCATTGGGTGAATGATAGCCTAAAAGCCCAAGTCCCCAAGAGCTAAACTAAATCCAGCACATCAAGGGAAACTCTGAATTCATCCACCCAGGAAAAGAACTCAACTAGAAATTAAATACCCAAAACTTGGGACCAAATCATTCTATCACAGTAGTCAAACGTAAGTATGTAAAATTGTGACTCAAACGATGTACTTATGTAAAATTGTGCTCCAAGAGCTTGATGCTTCATGACTCACACCTCTTTTTGTCAAGTGAAGCTCATGGACCCATGTAATACATCTCTTAAAAGTTTAAGATATATAATATGCATAATCCTTAACACGAAAGCAAGAAAATAGAAACTAAAAGCCTGTAACTCAGAACATGCACTACATCCTTAGCCACTCAGGGGAACAGATGTGGGAGCTCCTAATTTACTGAAATAGCAACTCACTGTTACAGCAGAGATACTAAAGAGATTGCAACTAAAATGGATTTACAACTTCTTTTTATCCCTTTTAAGAGAGATACTATCACAGTTCAATGCCAGGAAAGCGGTAGATAGGAAGTAGTTGCCAAAACTTCTGCTGATTAGGCAGTACCGTGTGAATGATGGATGCAAATGCTTGGTTTAGAAGCAGATCACTCTATTGTTTATAATCCTTCGTTATTACGACCTAATTCATATTTAAGTTTAATAAAATCAAAACTACAAAGTTCAATAATCAATTTGAAAAAGAGATGTGCATATGAAATTTTATAGTAAGTATCAATTTCAAAGTCAAAGAGAACAATAATTTTCTGAACTAAGAAAACACAACTCAGCAATGCCTTGTTCAACATAAATGATACTTAATTAAGGTAAAACTAGCCTCCCTCTTCTGTAGTTCAGTAACATCTTGGAAAAGATCTTAAATTGCAATTGTTCGACTCCACTGCAACTTTCCTAAGCTTTCTTCCCTTTCTGTTTCCAAAAACAGAAATATTTATGAACAATTACATTCCCATTCCATCTGTGGGATATGATAAGTAAACCAGAAGGGTGTAGCAAGACAAAAAATCAATTGATTTCACTTCTGGTGCACATACTGAAGTTGATACTCGAAATGCATTGCTTAACCTGCCAAAAGCGGAACTTTGACTTCCATGCACATTGCTTGCACGAGAGGGGCTGTCAGATAATGCATATGCTCTAGTGGCAGAGGTGATAAAGAAAGTGGTGGCAACTGGCAAATGCTCCAACTCATTGTTATTTATTTTTACTGAGCTAGCAGGAACTGTTCAAGATTAGGCTACATCTGCTATGGATGAATTAGGCTTGTATGGTGAAGCTGTGGAGGCACTCCTCAGTACATCATCTTCTGATGAGCTGCAATCTTAAGGGAATTCTGCAGGCATTAGGCTCTCTTGTTGCATCACTGAATGGGAAAAAGAATGATCCACAAATTCTCCCTGAAAAGGAGTATGCAGCTGCTCTTTTTCAGGTAAGGCCGTAAGGGACATAAATATAGCTTTGGAGCCTCTATGGCTGGATCTGAGTACTTGCATAAGCAAAATAGAGACTTATTCAAATTCAGCCACTTCCTGCAGGCTCTCAGAACATCTCACCGTACATAGAATCTTTCATTGTGGTATGTGAGAAGTTACATCCTATACAGCCAGGCTCTAGTCATGATTTTAGTATTGCTGCAGTTTTAGAGGTTGAAGATGCCAGCACTTCTGCTGCCCAACAGAAAACCTCAGGAATGCTTTAAAATTTGATGAAAAAAAAATTGCTTTTGGGAAGTTTTTAGAGAAGCATAGGAAGCTGCTAAATGCTTTCCTTCAGCAAAATCATGGGTTTTTAGAAAATCATTCTCCCTCAGGCTGAAGGTTCCTAGATTCATAATCTTGACAATATGCGTGCTCACTTCAGATAAAAACAAAAAAACAAAAAACAGGCCACTCTTGTTACCTTCCCCCCCCCCCCCCCCCCTCTCTCCCAACCCAAAATATATGTGGGAGTTCTTAATTGACCAAAACAGCAAATAACAGCAGGGATCTTACTTGTTGAATCATACAAGACAGCGTGCAATTTGCAGTTGTTGGAAGTGTTGCTATCCAAGATTGGGTAAAATTATCCAAGTATACACAATTCTCTCAACTATCAGGAGTCAAACAACACCAGAAAATAAAAAGAGAAACAAAACATGCACAGTAATGGAAAAAACAAAAATCCAACCTTGTTTTAGCAAAAAATGGATGCAGATGTATTCAATTATATTTCTAAGAATAAGTACAATTGAATGCCTACTATCTATAGCATACAACGACTACTCTATCAAAATGTGTAACAATATAGAATTAAGCTCCAACAGGTACGAATGAAGTTGGATACTTCAAATTAGACTGTGCAACTGTCCTAAATTTATGGTCATCATCAAATGCAACCCTTTTCCTCTTCTGACCAACAACAGCCGCTTCATCATCTGTGCTCACAAAAAATTCTACTTCAAAATCTTCATCATCTGAGCTCACAACAAATTCTACTCCAAAATCTTCATCATCTCCTGAAAACGAACAATAGGTCGAATCATCATCATCCGAAAAAGAAGAAACACAATGCTCAAAATCAGCCTCAGTCCAAGAAGAACTAGGAACGGCGGGTAGCTCAGGTTCATCCACACCGGCGAGAAAGGGATGATCCAACAGCATCTCAGCCGTAAACCTGAACATGGGTTTCCTCACAAGACAAGCCTTCAAGAAATCCCTTGCCTCCTTCGAAATCCCACTTGCAATTTTAGGCAATACGCGCTCATTGCCTATAACCCCCAAAAGCTCCTCTGTATTCAACTCTTCCTCTCTATCCCAAGGAGATTTCCCAGTAAGCATTTCACACACCACACACCCAAAAGCCCAAATATCAGACTTCGGGTCTTGCACACTCCCAATCACAGTTTCAGGTGCCATATACAATGCCGTGCCCCTCAAGTAATCCAACCTCCCCTTCTTTCTCTGCTCTGACCTCCTAGCCAACCCTAAATCCCCTATCTTCGCCACAAAACTTTCGCCAGTAGCAGCACTCACAAGCAACACATTCTCAGGCTTTAAATCGCAGTGCACGTAGCCACAATCATGAACATGACTAAGCCCTTGTAGTATCGACTTCGCGTAGCGCTTAACATCCGACTCAGGCAATCCAGACCCACCAGATTTCTCGATCAAATCACACAAAGTTCCTCCAGAAGCGTACTCGAACAGCAAGTTGTAAACCATGTTCTCCCCATTTTCTTGAGTAGTGATCTCTTCGCCGAAGCAGTGAATAACAAAAGGGCAGCCTTGAACATTGTTGTGAACCTCCTTCTCTTTCTGAAGCGAAGCGGAAAGTGAAACCTCGGCGGATTTGACAGCCATGGTTGAAGGGAAACAGTGAAAACGCGATTTGGGTTTCTTGGAATTGGCAAGAAATACAGACCCAAAAGCTCCTTTGCCCAGCAATGGGCCTCTCACCCAGGTTTCTCCATTGCCATACGAGCTTTCCTCTGCCATTGCCTTCGCCTCTGACTCTGCTTTCTTCATGTTTCTTTGATCAAGAAGAAAGATTTTTTGTTTGATCTCAGAAACATAGAAATTTCCTTAAAAAACTTTTAGGGTTTGGAAATTGGAAAGAAAGTATATATGGTAGGGTTCGGTGCTTGGGTTTTTTTATATATAAAAGTATTGATGAGGTTTCAAAAAAAGACCAAAGGCGGCACAAGCGAAAGTAGAGCGTAAGTTCATGTGTTGGTGTGAAATCAACTAATTTGACGCGTTTTAACGGTCGTATGTTGCTCGTTCCACTTTGGGGTTCGGAGTTCGGAATGTGTCAATTTGGGATTTGAGGTGTTTTTAAAAAAAAAAAAAAAAAATCAAAGAAGTGGTCTTTGGCACCATGCGACGATAACACTACGAGGTCTTGATGAGGCTAATCATTGTAGGTACAACACATTCGTTGAAACGTTACTATTCGAATAGTTCAACTTCGACCAAGCATCATGTGAAGTGATACAAGGATTCTTATGATCCAGCGGTGATAATACGTGGGTTATTTGTATTGATGCAAACTATTATCATATCAAGTGATAAGTGACTCATGAGCTTAGTTTAACTAGAGTTCAAAGATTAGTTTAACAAGAAGTTTAAAGTTCTTTCTAGATTGAGTCATATAGTTGTGTTGATGCCTTGACTATTTTAGAAAAAAAAAATACAAATCTCCTCTCCCATTATAACTATTGAATTATAAAAAATTAAAAAAAAAAATTGTTCCTTTTGATAATGCAGTAAATTTTGTCTCCAACTTACCTTTTATTTAGTTAATTTATCTAATTATTTATCCCCCACAAAAAAAAAAAAAATTAATAAAATAATGAACTAATCTAAAATGTGGTGCATATGGGATGGGATACATATGCATAGCAGCATAAGTGTCTCATGCTACAAATTATTTTTCAACCGTTTGAATTGAGATTTTTAGTTATTTTTATACATTTTCATTGGGGAGGGAGACATGAACCCTAGACCCCTCCTTTGAAAATAGCAGGCAATGTCATTACCACATTGAATTGCAAGACCTTTGATGAAAATGAGATTATTTGAAAAAGTTGTACCTAGAAAAAAAAAATGACATTGAATAAACTGTATTTTAAAAAAGTGTGGTTTAAAATCCCTTTACCAAACACACCCTAGACTAAAATAAGCTATATTAATAGTAGTTTAGTAAAGATTATGCTAAAATTCAATTTTGTCCCTTGATTTCTTACCTCAAATTTCAAATTAGTACTTTTAAATTTAATTTTGTCAATTTCGTTCATCGCTTTGTCAATAGGGTCAATCTGATCTTTCTATCCAAATTTGTTATTATATAAAGCCACTTAAAAACAATTCTTTTTTTACTTTAAAATATACTGATCAGACCATAAGATCTATTAAATGTGTATTTGATGAATGTTTTCAATTAAATTTTTAATAAAAAATATTATTCAAACAACACTAATTGTTAAATGCTAATTAATTTGGTCGGAAGAATCAGATTGACTCATTCTTACAAATTGAGGGATTAAATTGACAAAAATTAAATCTTGAGAACTAATTTGATAATGGATGTAAAAGTTAAGGGACTAAATTTTTTTTTTTTCCTAAAAATAGTTATTTTTGTTACCAAAAAAAAAAAAAAAAGCTCTATTTACATGAATGAGAAAGGGAATGTTGAAAAATTGGAGGGATTATAATTAGTAGGAGGGTGAAAGTAAATGGTAGAGAGAGGTGTTGACAAAGATTTTGTTAGAAAATTTAAAAATTGAATGCTCTTTTACTGTAACTATAAGATTGTGTGTCAAAAAGTGTTAAAATCTGTTTGAATTTAATAGGCAATTAATAACTACTAAAAAAAATAAAGAGGAAATTAATAGATGTGCTGATCTGGTACAATGCGGCATTCAAGTCCGCATCATCCAAGCTTGCACGGGTCGCTTTCATTTATTATCTTTTTCGCTTCAAAGAAATGCAAAAGTTCACAATTAAAAAATTAAAAAATTAAAAACCTACAACATTAATGATTAAAAAAATCTCATTAATGTTTTCTGTTTTTGAGGAATACCTCATTAATGTTAAAGTAAGGGATAATAAAATATTAGCTAAAATATAAAACTAACCTTCTAACTTTTTTTGGATTTTATTTTAGTCCTCTTATTTTGCTTTTGTTCATTTCATCCTCTAACTTTCAAATTTATTCAATTAAGATTTGTCTATCAACTTTTGTTATATATTGTGGTTAATTTTTCAATTTTTTAAAATTTTTCTTCAAATTTTTTAAATTAAAAAAATTCAATTAATGATTAAAAAATATTTTCTAGATTTTTTTTTTTTAATTTTAATAAAGGTAATCGAAAAGGCCTTAATTGAATAAATTTGAAACTTAGAGGACTGAAATGAACGACAGCAAAGTTAGAGGACTGAAATGAAATCTGCAGAAAGTTAGAGGATCAGTTTTACATTTTAACCTAAAATATTTTTAGCCCACCCCAAACTTGACCTGCCACATTTATGCCTCACTTAGGTTTTTCTGGCCTTGACAAAAAATGATGGGCACTCCTAATCCAACCCGCCCCACCTTTCATTTATAAAAATTTAAAATAAAATAAAATAAAAAAAACTTTTCGAGGAGAGAAATTTTTACTAAAGGGGAAATTCTTTAGCAAAATAGATTTTCATGCTTATCTTAAACTGGAGTATTCAATATTGGCAAGTATTGTTGGTTCCAATTAGTTCAACTAAAAAATTCTTTTATTATCAAATAAGAGATTTAGACTTTGAATCTGTTTTACACCAACAACTAATTGATATATTGGCCTAATGATAGAGAACAATTTTTATGAAGTGAACATCATAAGTTGAAATACAATCATATATAAAATTAAAGGAAATGTTAACAGGCACCACGAGGTGTTCGTTAAGGATGATTTATATATTGTGGGGTCCACCTAATACAAAATTGGTATAAATTGATGAAATGACTAAAAATAGTATTGAAGTGATAAGTGGAACTCAAAAAAGTTAACTTTATTGACTCTACACCCTATAAAACTGGTAAGAAATATGACAAAAAGTTGACTTTATTTACATAAAGTTGTTTCTTAATGAGCACCTTATGGTGCTCGTTAACACTTCCATAAAATTTATATTGGCAAGTATTGGCCAACAATAGAGCATTTAAGTTTTGTTAAAAATCTTGTAACTTAATTAGTTGACACTTCTTGGTGTTTCTAATGGAGACATTCAAGAGTTTAAATCTCTGTTATAAAAAATAAAAAAGTTTTAACATCAGCTTTTCTTTTTTCTTTTTTTATATAATTATTTTTTATTATTTGGGTTAAAGTTACATCTAATGTTACTTGAAGTAATGTTACACTACTAAATAACTTGTTATTGAATTTATATTTTGAAAATCTCACTATTGGATTACATGTTTTATATGTTTTTAACTTGTATGCCAATTGAATATTATTTATCATTCGATCTATAAACTCCCCCATTTTCATTAGAGTTAACCACCTAAATAAAACCTAAAGCATCAGACTCAAAAATAGCTTTGGTCGAGCCCATTTCCGCAGCAAAAAGGACTCCTTGTAGCGAAGCAAAAGCCTTGGTGATAGAAGTAGGAAAAGCTGATGGAAGCAGCTTGTTGAAAGCTCCAATAGTGGCCCCGGTGTGGTCTCGAATAATAATTCTGATACTAGAGTGTTCCCCGTTATTAGTTGTTGCCCCATCAACATTAATTTTGTGAAAACCTGCAAAGGGAGGAGACCAATGAGCTCTGACCGTGGGGTGGGAGGGGTGATCAGGTAAGTTGGAAGTGGTGAAGTCTATTAAAGATAACTTTGCAATCTCCCAAACTTGAGTTGGAGGGCAGCCAGCATCATTATGTATGGCATTGTTTTTGTTTCCCCAAATAGTCCAAGAAACTATGAAAAAAAGGTCCAGATCAGTGGAGGACCCTTTCTCCATAATATGGGACGTAATGCCAATGAAGTCTTGGGTTGGAGAATAGAGATTCACGATGCAATCACTCCAACAAGACCAGGTTTGCTTTGCATGGTTGCAATGAAACAAAGCGTGGGAGATTGGTTCCAAATCCTTGTCGCATATTTGACAAAAACCAGCAGCATTTAAACCCCTTCTCCTAAGATTGAGCATTGTTGGCAGGCCATCCAAACACACATGCCATGCAAAAATTTTAACTTTCAGAGGAACATTTAACTGCCAAATCTTCTTCTAGAAAGGGGAAGCTTGGTGATTGGATGAGCTTTCTCAAGCTGCACCTGACTCCACCAACTCCTTTGCGACATAATAGGCACTTTTCACCATGAAGGAGCCTTTTTTATTCCCCAACCAGATTAGAGAGTCCTCAGGGAGGCTGTGACTGAGAGGGATTTTTAGGATTTCATTAGCTTCAAAGTGTAGAAAAAGAGATTTCACCAAGTCCGACTTCCACCATTTGCTATTCTCATCAATGAGGGACGAGACCATTGGGAAATCATCAAAATCCCTCGGAGTGGAGATCACTTTGTGAGTGGTTGGAGTTGGAAGCCATTTATCTTCCCAAATGTGGATTCTCTTGCCATTGCCCACCCGCCATCTAGTTCCTTTTCTAATAACCTCAAGGCTATTGAAGATGCTCCTTCAAGCATAGCTCGGGTTACTACCCAACTTTGCATTCAAAATATCATCATAGGGAAAGTATTTGGCTTTATAGACCCTGGCCATTAAGGAGTTTGGATTTGAAAGGATCCACCATCCTTGTTTGGCCAGAAGAGCTAAGTTGAAAGCTTGGAGATTTCGGAATCCCATGCCCCCATAAAGCTTTGATTTGCATAATTTCTTCCAACTCACCCACGCCAACTTTGTCTCTTGGTTTCTTTGGCCCTACCAAAAATTCCTCATCATTCTTTCTAAATCATCGCATAGAGTCTTTGGCAATTGGAAGCAACTCATAGTATATGTGGGCACCGTTTGAGCAACTGATTTTATGAGGATCTCTCTACCCCCAATGGAAAGAAGTTTTTCCTTCCAACCATTACCCCTCTCTTTAATCTCGGCAAAGACCTGAGATTGGATTTATCAATAAGAGAAGGAAGGCCAAGGTATTTCCTCTGTTGAGAACACTGCATTGGGCCAAGAATGCTTAAGATGCTGCGATAGAGGCCTAGCAGTGGAAGAAACAAATATATAAATCATTCGGCCCATTGCTTATCCTTCCTTCGCTGCAGATCCTTAACATCATTGGGAGTGTTAGGGCTAAAGAAAACTGATGACTTATCTGCATTGATTTTCTGTCCCGAAGTCGCTTCGTAGGAATTAAGAATTTGAACCAGCTCTAGACATTGTTGGGCACTAGCCTTGCAAAATAAAAGGCTGTCGTCCGCAAAGAATAGATGGGTGATGTTTGGGCAACCCCTATAAATGGATATACCATGGAGAGATTGGGTAGGGCAGCCTGGTGGATGAGAGCTGATAGGCCTTCAGCACATAAAAGAAAGAGGCCTGGAGAGAGGTGGTCGCCCTGTTTAAGGCCCTTAGTGGGGATGATACTACCATATGCTTCACCATTAATGATAACAGAGTAGGAAACAAATGAGATGCATTGCATAATGAGAGAAATCCACTTCCCATCAAAACCAAGCCTCTCCATAACTCCCCTCACAAAACCCCATTCAACCCTATCAAAGGCTTTACTTATATCAAGTTTGACGGACATGAAACAATCCTTCCCCTCAGTTTTGTGGTTCAGGTAGTGCATTAGCTCAAAAGTGACTAAAACATTATTTGTAATTAGCCTATCTGAGGTAAAGACACTTTGGTTTTCAGTGATAACTGTAGGAAGAATAGCTTTTAGACAGTTAGCAAGGGTTTTGGAGATGAGCTTATAAGCCAAATTACATAGGCTGATTGGCCGAAACTCGGTCATTTTGGAGGGGTGACCAGTTTTGGGAATGAGAACAATGTTTGTTTTATTTATTGCTGCCATGGGAAGGTTTTGGTTGAGAACATTAAGCACCATGTTGGTAATATCTATTCCTACAATGCTCCAATATTTATGAAAAAAGACAGCTAACATACCATCGAGGCCTGGAGCCTTGGTGGGATGAATTTGGTGCAGGGCCTTTGTGACTTCTTTTCCGATGAAAGGTCTGATAAGCTCCTCATTCATTTCTCTAGTGATCCTCATTGGAATGGCCCTGGTGATTACCTAAATATAGCTTGGAAAGGTTATGGTATATATATTTTGAAAGTAAGCTACTGTCGTTGTTGAGATTCTTTCTTTATCATCACACCACTTGCCATCCTTGCTCCACAATCCCATAATTGTGTTCTTCATCCTTCTGTCCGTGGCTCTAGCATGAAAAAATTTTGTATTTTTGTCCCCCTCCTTGTACCAATGTATTTTGCTTCTCTTATGCTAAAGCATCTCCTCACTATCCAGTAGGTCATTCAATTCTTTCCTAATCTGGTTTATCTCAGCACCGTGGGAACCATCCCAGTCTTGTGCCGTGAGGGTGTTAAGCCTTTTCCTTCTCTCTTGGATTTTTTTAGGGATGTAGCCAATTACCTCCTTGTTCCACACTGATAAACTAGCTGCACACCTACTAAGACTAGCAACAATTCCCTCAGGAGTGTTGGGGGAGACATCACTATTCCAAGCTACCTCAATTATCTCATGGCAATCCTCCCTTTTGGCCCATAAAGCATCAAAGTGGAAGCAACGTTTGCGAGAAGGAGGGGGGAAGTTGGAATCAGAGATCTTTAAAATGCAATGATCAGAGGTGGACTCAATCTGATGATGGACACTTACATCTCCGAACAAATTCAGCCAATCGGAGTTGGCAAAAGCTCTGTCAAGCCTGAGATACACCCTGTTACTCCCTTCTTGCAAATTACACCAGGTAAATTTAGGACCAAAGTAACCAAGGTCTTGTAAGCTACACAAGTTCACCGCCTCACGAAAACCATCCATTGTTGCTGGGACCTCAAAGCTCCCCCTGATTTTTCTATCAAAGATAAAATTTCATTAAAGTCACCACAGCAAAACCAAGGTAAAGAAAATTGATTACTTAAATAAGAGAGTAATTTCCAGGATTCCTTTCTCAGGTGAGTTTCAAGGTGGCCGTAGAACCCTATGAATCTTCAGGTGTTGTTGTTTTGTTGCTCTAAAATTATTACATCAATGTGGCGAGGTGAGTATGATTGAATCTCCAAACTAACCTCTTTAGACCAAAGGAGAGCAAGGCCACCACTACGGCCTCTGTTGGGAACAAAAAGACCATTAGAAAAACCTAGTTTATATTTTACTTTCTCCATACGTTTTACATTTGTTTTAGTCTCCATTAAGAAGACGAGATAGGGATTCCATCGTCGCACGTAATCACGCAACGCAAAAACTATCCGGGGGCTCCCAACTACCCAGCAGTTCCAGCATAGGCAAATCATTGCGCCCGGTGGTGCTACCTTGCAGACACCGCCGATCCATCAAGTATAAGGGTTTGGGTATTGAGTTATGTCACATAGAGTTTTTTTTTAGAGGGAGGAATACCTTCTGTTTCCTCAAAGAAATCAAGCCGACTTGGCCGTTTAGTGCTTGAGAGTTTTACCTGGGCTCTAGTGGGAGTAGTTTGGGCTTGTTTACCATTTTAACGAGCATTTCTTTTCCAATTAGCCTTTTCTCTGGGTTGTGTTCCTTTTTTTGGGCTAACTAAAGTATTGAGCTTCATAGAGGGATTTGTAGTTTCCACATTGGCTTTTAAAGGGCTTGTGATCTCGTGGGCTTCATTTGCTGAGGGATTAAGAAAGTCCACTAGAGAGTAAGCTTCACTAAGGCCCTTATCCGAGTCATTCTCATAGTCCTGATCATGTGGAGGATTTGACAACTGAGCCACTGAGTCAATAGATCCAACCTCGTTACTTTTCTCTAGATTTTTTTCTGCTTTGGTGCTTGAACCCTTGGTATTACCCCACTTTTCAGGCGCAATGTCTTGTTTGTCCTGTCTTGAATTTTGAAATTTCAAATTTACCCTCTGATTAGATTCCAAGTTTGCTGAACTAGCAGTCATCGGGGCGGATTTTCCGCTTGAACCGTAGCCTGATTTTCCCAATCTGTCATCGTCTTGTCTTCGACTACTCGATGCTCTGGACCGCTCAAAAAACTCCTTCGAATTTCCACTTGCTTTGAGCCAAACCCCATATTGTTTGGGAGAATCGGGATTGTAAGGAAAGCTAGCACAGTGCCGTTCGTCGTGACCTAGTAGTTCGCATTGGAAGCAAAAACAGGGGAGCCTCTTAAATTTGAAGGTGACCTATGTTTTGCTCCCATCCTAATTGACGACGTTACCTCCTCTGCAAAGAGGTTTGTTTAGAGGCAAATCCACCTGGATTCTCATAAACTTAGCTTGCTCTGAAAGCCAAGAACGTTTGTCTGTTTCAATGTATATGCCCAGACTATTTCCTAAATCTCTTCCCACTTCCTCAGATAAGTTTTCAAAGGGGAGGCCTCAAACTTGAACCCAGAAAGGGGAGTGGGTAAAGGAAATATTTGACATTGATAAGCCTTTCTTCCATCGGCATAGCAGGAGGAGATTGTTATCAAAATTCCGTGGACCATTCCTATCCACCCACTCCATTTGATATTCTGAAGTAAACTTGAATTGCAAAATATCTTTACCCATATCTACGATTCTCAGCTCTGATCCCATTTTCCATGTTACTCTGAGTGTGCTTTTTAGTGCCTTTTGGTTCTGTTGCCTGTCTGAGAGCAGTTTATCGAATAGACTAAGAGCACATTCTTCCATGAGATCCGATTTGCTCATAGTTGAGATGGCTATATCCTCTTCTTCTTCCTTAGTGAGCCTAAGATGTTGTAAGCTTTCTATAATGATTTGATCCATCTGATGGGTTGGTGGTTAAGGGAACCTACTTTACCAATCAGAGACGGAGAGAGAGCCCTTGAGAAAGGAGAGAGACGACCCAGAGAGTCAAGAGAGAAAAACTCCTACAGAGGGAGAGTGCTCACATCAATTTTGCTTGTTCCACTTTGGAGTTTGGAGTTCCGAATGTGTCAATTTAGGATTAGTGGTGTTTTTTTTAAAAAAAAAAAATCAAAGAAGGCGTCTTTAGCACCATGTGATGATAATACTATGAGGTCTTGATGAGGCTAATCATTGTAGCTACAACACATTCGTTGAAACATCACTATTCGAATAGTTCAACTTCGACCAAGCATCATGTGAAGTGATACGAGGATTCTTATGACCCAGCGGTGATAATACGTGGGTTATTTGTATTGGTGCAAACTATTATCATATCATATGATAAGTGGCTCATGAGCTTAGTTTAACTAGAGTTCAAAGATTAGTTTAACAAGAAGTTTAAAGTTCTTTCTATATTGAGTCATATAGTTGTGTTGATGCCTTGACTATTTTAGGAAAAAAAATGCAAATCTCCTCTCCCATTATAACTATTGAATTAAAAAAAAATTGTTCCTTTTGATAACGCAGTAAATTTTGTCTCCAAATTACCTTTTATTTAGTTAATTTATCTAATTATTTATCCCCACCAAAAAAAAAAAAAAAATTTTAATGAACTAATCTAAAACGTGGTGCATATGGGATGGGATACATATGCATAGCAGCATAAGTGTCTCATGGTACAAATTATTTTTCAACCGTTTGAATTGAGGTTTTTATTTATTTTTATACATTTTCATTGGGGAGGGAGACATGAACCCTAGACCCCTCTTTTGAAAATAGCAGGCAATGTCATTACCACATTGAATTGCAAGACCTTTGATGAAAATGAGATTATTTGAAAAAGTTGTACCTAGAAAAAAAAATGACATTGAATAAATTGTATTTTAAAAAAGTGTGGTTTAAAATCCCTTTACCAAACACACCCTAGACTAAAATAAGCTATATTAATAGCAGTTTAGTAAAGATTATGCTAAAATTCAATTTTGTCCCTTGATTTCTTACCTCAAATTTCAAATTAGTACTTTTAAATTTAATTTTGTCAATTCCGTTCATCGCTTTGTCAATAGGGTCAATCTGATCTTTCTATCCAAATGTGTTAGTATATAAAGCCACTTAAAACAGCTCTTTTTTTACTTTAAAATATACTGATCAGACCATAAGATCTATTAAATGTGTATTTGATGAATGTTTTCAATATAATTTTTAATAAAAAAATATTATTCAAACAACACTAATTGTTAAATGCTAATAAATTTGGTCGTAAGAATCAGATTGACTCATTCTTACAAATTGAGGGATTAAATTGACAAAAATTAAATCTTGAGAACTAATTTGATAATGGATGTAAAAGTCAAGGGACTAAATTATTATTTTTTTCCTAAAGATAGTTATTTTTGTTACCAAAAAAAAAAAAAAAAAAAAGCTCTATTTACATGAATGAGAAAAGGAATGTTGAAAAATTGGAGGGATTATTATAAGTAGGGGGTGAAAGTAAATGGTAGAGAGAGGTGTTGACAAAGATTTTGTTAGAAAATTTAAAAATTGAATGCTCTTTTACTATAAGTATAAGATTGTGTGTCAAAAAGTGTTAAAATCTGTTTGAATTTAATAGGCAATTAATAACCTCTATAAAAAATAAAAAGGAAATTAATAGATGTGCTGATCTGGTACAATGCGGCACTCAAGTCCGCATCATCCAAGCTTGCACGGGTCGCTTTCATTTATTATCTTTTTCACTTCAAAGAAATGCAAAAGTTCACAATTAAAAAATTAAAAACCCACAACATTAATGGTAAAAAAAAACCTCATTAATGTTTTCTGTTTTTGAGGAATACCTCATTAATGTTTTAAAGTAAGGGATAATAAAATATTGGCTAAAATGTAAAACTAATCTTCTAACTTTCTTTCGATTTTATTTTAGTCCTCTAATTTTGCTTTTGTTCATTTCAGTCCTCTAACTTTTAAATTTATTCAATTAAGATTTTTCTATCAACTTTTGTTATATATTGTGGTTAATTTTTCAATTTTTTAAAATTTTTCTTCAAATTTTTTAAATTAAAAAAATTCAATTAATGATTGAAAAATATTTTCTAGATTTTTTTTTATAAAAAAATTTAATAAAGGTTATCGAAAAGGCCTTAATTGAATAAATCTGAAACTTAGAGTACTGAAATGAACGACAGCAAAGTTAGAGGACTGAAATGAAATCTGCAAAAAGTTAGAGGGTTAGTTTTACATTTTAGCCTAAAATATTTTTAGCCCACCCCAAACTTGACCTGCCACATTTATGCCTCACTTAGGTTTTTTTGGCCCTGGAAAAAAAATGATGGGCACTCCTAATCCAACCCGCCCTAGCTTTCATTTATAAAAACTAAAAAAAAAAAAAAACTTTTCGAGGAGAGAAATTTTTACTAAAGGGGAAATTCTTTAGCAAAATAGATTTTCATGCATATCTTGGACTGGAGTATTCAATATTGGCAAGTATTGTTGGTTCCAATTAGTTCAATTGAAAAAGTCTTTTATTATCATATAAGAGATTTAGACTTTGAATCTGTCTTACACCAATAACTAATTGCTATATTGGCCTAATAATAAAGAACAATTTTTATGAAGTGAACATCATAAGTTGAAATACAATCATATATAAAATTAAGGAAAATATTAACAGGCACCACGAGGTGTTCGTTAAGGATGATTTATATATTGTTGGGTCCACCTAATACAAAATTGGTATAAATTGATGAAATGACTAAAAATAGTATTGAAGTGATAAGTGGAACTCAAAAAAGTTGATTTTATTGACTCTACACCCTATAAAATTGGTAAAAAATATGACAAAAAGTTGACTTTATTGACATAAAGTTATTTTTTAACGGGCACCTTATTGTGCCCATTAACACTTCCATAAAATTTATATTGGCAAGTATTGGCCGACAATAGAGCATTTAAGTTTTACCAAGAATCTTGTAACTTAATTGGTTGACACTTCTTGGTGTTTCTAATGGAGACATCCAAGAGTTTAAATCTCTGTTATAAAAAATAAAAAAGTTTTAACATCAGCTTTTCTTTTTTCTTTTTTTATATAATTATTTTTTATTGATTGAGTTAAAGTTACATCTAATGTTACTTGAAGTAATGTTATAATACTAAATAACTTGTTATTAAATTCATATTTTGAAAATCTCACTGTTGGATTACAGATTTTATATGTCTTTAACTTGTATGCCAATTGAATATTATTTATCATTCGATCTATAAACTCATTTTTTTATACATTATTTTAAATTACAAAAACTTAAATTTAAACAATCGATTGATATTATAGTTATTGATCTTTGATTACCTTGAAATTTTGCAAGCATAAAGAATATACGAAAATAATGTAATCTAATGGTGAATTTGTCAAAATCCGCATTCAATTAAAAAATATGAATGGTATAACATTGTTTAGAGTTATACCAGGTGTAACTTGAATCCAATTATTTTTTTATTAAAGGTTTTAACAGCACAATAGTGCCCCTAAGCTTTAACCCCAAATGACATATTGTTCTCAGAGTTAGTGTGATTACCCTCTCTAAAATATAGAGTTACCACTTGATAAAATCATATTGACCGGAAGTGAGGCCTATGCAATACCAAGAAAAGAAGCAACCAATGTTATAAGTTTTAACACTCCTTGCCAATTATTGATTTTTGATCACTTTAAAATTTTGCAAGCGTAAAGAATATATGAAAATAATGTAATCTAATGGTGAATTTGTCAAAATTTGCATTCAATTAAAAAATATTGAGTGATATAACATTGTTTAGAGTTATATCAGGTGTAACTTGAACCCAATTATTTTTTATTATTAAAGGTTTTAACAGCACAATAGTGCCCCTAGGCTTTAACCCCAAATGACATATTGATCTCAGAGTTAGTGTGATTTCCTTCCCTAAAATATAGAGTTACCACTTGATAAAATCATATTGACCGGAAGTGAGGCCTATGCAATACCAAGAAAAGAAGCAACCAATGTTTTAAGTTATAACACTCCTTGCCAGTATTAAAAGACACTAATAAACTCCCAATGCTTCCAATTCAAAAAAAGTTCAAATTAAGAACTAGTGTTCTATACGTTATATTCTTTCACATCATATGATATAAAAGAAAATTAACATTTTAATGCCTAAAAGTATAATACACTTGTATCTTTTCCTAATAAAATAAAAATACACATGTATCTTTTTCTTAAGCATTAAATATTTTAGGAATACAATTGGGATTAGTTTCAACATCTCTGAAATTATTACCATCTTATTAGGCACTAGTAATCCAACACATTACCAATAATTTAATTTTAAGGAATCATTACCATCACATAGTACATGTTATTATGCTAACATCAAAGAGAAAATATTAAGAATCTTGGAGACAGAATTACAAAAACTTTTTATAATTTGAGATGAATAAAAAAATATGAAAAATTAACAAATTAAACTTAATTTCTATCAATATTTTTCTTTTAAATCTTAAGGGAATTAATCACGTGACATGCATATAATTTCTGTCATCATATCATAATTTGAGAAGCAATAAAATGGTTTAATTAACACCTTGCAGTCTTGTGCATCATATTTTTGAATTCATTAATTCTTTAATAAATAAAAAAAAATACTATCATAGTGTTTGAAATGTCAAAAATGTAATTTTCAAGGGGTTAATTGTTTAAATAAAAAAAATTCAAGGATCAAATTAAAATGCGAAACTTTCAAAAGCTGTGTATTAATATGTAAACATAAATTGGATTTATTATGTTCATCTAGAAACAGACTTAAAAATAATAATAATAATAATAATAATAATAAAAAGTAGCAAGACAGCATATATATTTGGCTAGCGTGGGTCGTCATTAGTTAAAGAATGGATAAAGAAAGGGAATTAGACAAGATATGAAATTTTCTCAAAAAAAAAAAAAAAGAGAGAAAAAGAATAAGAAAGCAATATATATATATATATATTATTTTTACAGCAAAAAAGCACAGGTATATATATAAAATTTAATATAATGACTATAAGTGGCCTTGGATTTTTGGGTTTTGTTTTCATTTTAGCTATTATATTTAAAAATTTTATTTTAATATATTTTATATTTAATTCCGTTTTTATATTAATTTTGTCACCCATTTTTGTAAATTATATGACTATTAATTGCCATTCCATAGCGGGACTGTTAATTTCCGTTCATTTTAAAATGTTGTAAAACTCATGAATTTCATTATTATAGACAGATCAACACATAATGAACTGTTAAATTATTAAATTATTTCATAAAATATTATAAGATTTTCATTATTGTAACCCATCAACATATAACAAACCGTCACACATGGTTATAAAAAAAAGATCAAACATGAAGGTTAAAAAATATATATATATATAGTTGGATTTAAGTTACACCTGATATAACTCTAAGTAATATTACATCAATCAATCTTTTTTAACTGTATGTGAATTTTGATAAATCAACCGTTGAATTACATTATTTTTATATATTCTTCATGCTTGCAAAATTTCAAGATGATCAAAGATCAATAGTGATGTCATCTATAAACTATATAAATTCAAGTTTTTGTAGTTTAAAATAATATATAAAAGATGAGATTATAGATCGAATGGTAAATAATATCTAATTGATATGAAAATTGACATGCATGTTTGGAACATAACGAACATATAATTTAATGGTGGAATTTTCAAAATATAAATTTATTAACTAGTTTTTGAGTGGTGGAATATTGTTTAGAGTTACACCGAATGTAACTTGAACCTAACCCATATATATATATATATATTTTTTTTTTGAGAAACATACCATTTATATACTAAACCAAAATAGTTTTCAAAAAAAAAAAAAAAAATATATATATATATATATATATTAAACCAAAATATAATAATAATAAAGAAAGAAGATAATAGGGAAGCAAAAAAAAAGGAATAAAAAAATAAAATAAAATAAAGCGGTTTTTTGGTTGGCTTTGCCGTTGCGCTTTAACATTTTCTCTCTCCGAGTCCCCATCTCCTATATATAGAAGATAACCATATCAAAAATTTCCTGTTCCCGATCCACGAAGCCAAAAGCCAAAAACCAAGAGCTTCCAAAAAACTATTCCACGAACAGAAAAAAAAGAAGAAGAGAGAAAGCGAAAGCGAAAGAGAGAGAGACAGAGAGGGAGAAGATGACGAATACGTCGTCGTCTGGAGAAATGGTGTACGTGGAGCACAAAAAGGACATCAATGGCTTCCATAAGGTCATTCTCCGCGAGGTTCGCGGTTGCTCCGCTGAGGTACGTTGCGATCTTCGCTGTTTTTCTTCTTTAAATCTTTCGCTCTGATTGTTTTTGTTACTGTTAAATCTATCAATGCGTTATGAATCTTCGTTTATTCGATGATCTTCGATGAGTTTTCGCCTAAATTTTGCAAACTGTGAACCGAAATTTCGGTTGATTAATGCAATGGTCGCACAATTTACATGGATGAGAAAACCTGGCTAATCTTGAAACGAAGTCTCTATGTTTCTGCAAGAAAACGAAGAGATTAGGATGTAAATTGCGGTTATCTTGGTTCTTGGATTATATTTTTGACTAATTGAAACCAAAATTCTAAACCTTTATCGTTTAGAACTTTGTTTTGTGTGTGTAATGCTGCCAAATCTTTCTTTGTGTTGTGTGTGTAACGTTTTTATGTATATATATAGTTTCCTTGTGTTTGGTTGATGGCGGTTTATGATATGCGCAATCAACAATCTTGAAGCGAAGTTTTTATGTGAAAGGTTTTGACGTTTTGCTCTCTATGTTTCTGCAAGAAAACAGAGAGATTATATTTTGACGAAATGAAATTTTTCGAAAAAAAAAGAAAATAATTGACTAAATTGAAACCAAAATCTTAAATCTTGATTATTATGTCATTAGTATTACTGCCTTGATAAAGATTTCATATTGGTCTTTAATGCACTAGACTAGAAATTGTCATTACATGCGTATGTGAGGACTTGATGGAGATGGTGAGATAAATGGGATGATTTAACCTTTGTGAGATAAATACATGTGTCTCATATGGCCACGGACTTTGATGGTTGTTATGGTTGTCTCTATTAACAAAAGAATATACTTTTTTTTATGTTCATGAGTAGTTTATAAAACTGTGGAACCGTATTTAAGTGCTTGTGTAATTTTCTTGGGTAATATTCATTCGCAAATATTGTGTTTTATCTATAACATTTTTGGTGAACGTAATATTTTTATCTACTTAGTTAGTGCATTCTCTCTCATGTATTCCTTCACTTGCATACTTTCGGGAACTATTAATCTACACCTTATGCTTGGAAGTGTAGGTATACAGATGCATACTTATATGCACTACCTTGCTTTATACAATAGAATTTTTCTGATTTTTTTTGTTTGTTTGTTCATTCAGACCCAACTGCACTTTTTTATGTTTGGAGTTTTCCTTTTTGGAGCAGGTGTATTTGTATGGAGCTCAAGTTACATCTTGGAAGAATGAACATGGGGAAGAATTGCTTTTTCTTAGTAGTAAGGTACTGCAATTTGTTATGATTGTTTGTTCAAAAGCTGTTTAGCTGGAGATCCTAAACGATATCAAAATCTTCTTTTAATTTGGCTGTACTATGAACTAATAGTAGTTAGAAACTGTTTTTGCAGCATAGTTGCTCTTTTATTAGTGCATCGATTTGAGCAAAGTTTTAATGATTAGCTTCAAATGTATCAGCAAAAATGTTGCTACCACTTTGGTCTAGTTTTGATGCAGGACAATCAGCACCTTCATAAACTTGATTCATTATTGAGTCTTGGTATTAGTTTTATTATGTTAGAAAGTTGCAGGTTCAGTTTTAATTAAGTTTTCAAGAATAAGGGCAATTTGGTACTTTCCATGTTTTCTTGAATGGGTTATCCTTGGCTGTACCAAAGGTCCATGAGTCTTATTTTGTGTTTTCAATCCTTTTCCTATTTGGTTTAGAAGTTCTAAGTACTTCTTTGCTAATAGTAATCATAGTCTTCCCAGGAATAGGTTATTTAGGCGTCTGAATCCTTCTAGGAAATGATTTAGCAGTAGCCTATATAAAGGCTGTTAATAACATTAGTGAGATTGATATTAATGAATGCCTACAACTTATGTTAAAGTTTAAGGGTGTGTTTGCCTTCTCCTATTTGGGTGTGATTGCCTACAAAACAGGGGTGATTGCCTAGTGTTTATTTTTTGTTATTTCTATTTACTCTTTTAACACCAAGCATTTTCAAGATCCAATATTTTTATTACCTAAACCCTTAAACATCAAGCCCTATTCAAGAAGCCTTCAAGATAACAAATATATCTAGACAGTCACGAAAGGAAGTGCGGACTATTATTCAGAAACAGAGGAGGAATTAATGAGTAAATCAAAACCATTGTCTATATATGCCCAACCAACCCAATTGAACAGAATATAGTTGAGCAGTTTACTCATGATCCTTCAAGCCTGTAAGAATCGTGGTTATGGGTTATGGCTTTGTCTCCTTGTTATTTGATATGTATTCTGCATGCTCATCTTTTGAGTGGATAATTAAACACTTAAACTAGGATTTATGATTTTATAAGACATTCAAGCACTTAATATCATTGTGGTGATCATTTATTCCATGTTATATTTCAGTCCACCTCTTTGCTTTAAATTCTATTATGCATTAAATCTGCTAAGAGTAAGAGATAGCTGCAGACTCTTTTTTTTAATATCCTTGTGCCTCTTGCAGGCTATTTTTAAACCTCCAAAGGCTATCCGTGGAGGTATTCCAATATGTTTTCCTCAAGTATGTATTTATCTTCTTCAGCTTATTACTCCCTTATAATTGCTTTCCTTTTTCAAAGAATAATAAAAAAGTATCTTCTGCTTATGCAGTTTGGAAATCATGGTTCTCTTGAACAACATGGATTTGCTAGGAATAGGACTTGGACCGTAGATCCTGATCCCCCACCTTTTGCAACAATTAGCCACAATAAGGCTTTCGTTGATTTAATCCTTAAGCCCTCTGAAGAAGATGCAAAGATCTGGCCTCACAGGTGCATGACTCTATTTTTGTAACATGTTTAATTCTTGAAGGTACCATGTAATCACTTACACGGCATTGGGAGAAAGTCTGTTCTCTCTCTTCTCCCACCCCCCCCCCCCCCCCCCCCCCTTCTTTTATTTTTGGGTGTTTATACAAATGTGAGACTGGGAAGGGGGATGGAATAATTTGGTGAGGTTGAGCAAGAGTTTATGTTGATTACATGTTTAATTCTATTGATGGTATTGTGCAATCACTCTTACAAGGCATTTGGAGCAAGTTATTTCTGCTCCATGCTTACCTCTTTTTTTTTTTTTTTTTTTGGTCCTCCTTTAATATAAATGTGGGGTTGGGAAAGGGGAGGGAATAAATTATAGTGAGGTTGAGCAAGAATTTTCTTCTTTATTTGTGTAAAAAACTATTTAGTTTATTAGATTAAATGTTCTAATTCTTTATGGATTGTTCTCATAACCCCTAAAAGTATGTAACCTGTGCATTTGAATTCCCTTGGCAATCTGATCCTTCTATTGAATGAAGTATTGAACTAATATATAATACATCGCTGTTGTGTGCAGATATGAGTTTCGCCTAAGGATAACTTTGGGACCTGGAGGAGACTTGATGTTGACATCCCGTATTCGCAATACAAATATTGATGGAAAGTCGTTTACGTTCACATTTGCCTATCACACATATTTTTCTGTCACGGACATCAGGTTTTATAGTGATACTAATTCTTGTTTATTTGAGTTATTACATTAAGTAGTTTATGCCTCCACCCCCTGGGTTGACATGCATTATGCATATTTTGCATTTCTCTCCTGCATCTAGTTTCACTCTCCTGTTTGGTTTTATAAATTCTCATTACCTAGAATTACATTGTGGATTAAGATTTGATGAAATTATCTGGGAGCATCTTTTCTGTGAGCTGAATGTTATGAAATTGTATATTACACAGAAAAATATGTCCAGCGGAAACCCTCCTTTATGGTATTATAAAGTTGAATGCATTGCAGTATTTATGTTTAATAAAATCCTATCTATGTTATCTAAGGAATGCTGTGCACTATTGGTTTCATGCAAAATGTCAATTTGTGGTTTTGAGTGTCATATGCATCCTCTGAAATATTATGAAGTTTGACTGCATTGCAATATTTAATGTTTAGTAATGAATTTATCTATGTAATCTAAGGAATCCTCTGTGCTATTGGTTTCATGCAAAATATTGATTCTGTGGTTTTTTCTTATATTAAAAAAAATAAAAAAAATTGATTCTGTGGTTTTGAGCTTTCATGTACATCCTATGAATTTTATAGATGTATTAATCTGTGTATTATGCTGAGGATTATTGTTCAATCCTTGTTTATTGGAGAACAAGACTTCACCTTTTCAATACTGATACTATGACACATGACTAAGTCACTTCTTGTTATCTGTAAGCAATGGTGCATTGCTGGTATTTTCTGAGATAGACAAACCTAATCCATGCTTCAGATTGTATCTGAATCAATTTGGAACAAATATGGTTTGCCATTATTCATGCTAGCTGTGTCTCTCACATGAAGTCTAATTATAAGCTTCTTGCATTCATAATTTTATATCCACTTACATAAAACACCAATTATATTTGTCTCCTCATGATGACAGAACAATTAATGTCTGGAGAAGAAACAAAACAATAACGCAGTAACATTGTCAAATGACTTCATTTCTGTCTTTTTTGTTTAACTACTTGCAGAATGGCTTTTCTTCTTTGAGATATATTCATTATGGATTTTGAGATACATGCTTTATTATAATACAAGATGTTTTCAGAAGCAAGTTTTGTTTGATTCATTATATATCACTGTAGATCAGCTGTTAATTACTTGCTAAATTGATGCACTAAAAAGAGTTCAGTCAGAACAATGTGCATTTCTTATTGTTTGCGAATTAACTCTCATGTTCTTCTGTTTAGTGAAGTGCGGGTAGAAGGACTAGAGACCCTTGATTATTTGGATAACCTGAAGAATAGAGAGCGAGTTACAGAACAAGGGGATGCAATAACATTCGAATCAGAAGTTAGTACTTTTTGAATGGAAATGCTTTGGATTGTTCACTTTCGTTTTGTTCAAATATATATTAGTTGCTGCTTCAATTACTTATTTTATATATTATCATTGTTATTTATTATTTTATGGTAAAGGTGGACAAAACATATCTCAGTACACCAACAAAAATTGCTATTATTGACCATGAAAGGAAGAGAACATTTGTGTTGCGAAAAGATGGACTTCCAGATGCTGGTGAGTTGAGTCCCATCCACATGTTTCCTTACACTATTTTTGGAAGTTTATGAAGAACAGAATAGAATGGAATGGATATATCATAAAGGAATGGAATCTAATGGAAAGGAATATGGTTGTATCTTTTCTAGCGCATTTGGTAGTTTGTATAAGAAGGAATGGAAAGGAAATAAATAATAAGTTTGCTAGCATACCCTTCACCATTTATATGTATTTTCTCAAAATAGAACTAAAACATATTTCATCTTCACTTATTTGGGGGGGAGGGGGCAATGGAATGAAATGGACCTTCCCTTGTAGCAATTCCATTCCATCTTACTTGACCCCAAACAAGATAGATATGCCTTAAGATCCTTTCTACTCCCCACCCACAATTTCCCATCTCCCAAATGGGCTGTTAGGCTTTGAGTTTGCCATTTTTCCTATGATAACATAATATAGAGAGTATATAGTTAGGGGTGGGGCAGATCATGAAAAATAGACTAGCTATCAGTACGAACTTTTTATGTATACCTCCAAGCTACTGTTCTGAAATTATGAGCCAGCTGTGGTTGGTAGGCATGTTTTCTTACTGTTAGGCTACCTATTTATGAATTGTTTTTTTTTTTTAAAACTGATAAATCTTAGAGTTGACCTACTACTGCTTCATTTAACTGCAGAAGATCTAAGTTTGAATCTGTAATGCTGTATTTTTATTCAGCTCAGGCTGTGTCTTATGATATAGAACCTCAAGCATTTAGAATGAGGAAAATGGCTTTAATCTCTGTTATTTGGTTGAGCTGCCTCATCCATCTCCCCCATCACCCCTTCTCTCTCTCTTTCCTTAAAAAAAGAGAGAAAGAAAGTCCCACGTGAAAATGGAGATTTTCCACTAATAAGCACATAGGATAATAGATAAACATAGTAGGCTTCTAGCTAAAAATATTGCATTTGTTATAATGCCTTTTGGAAGTGCTGCATGACCAGATTCTGTGTGCAAATTAGATAGCTTTCTTGTTTGCTATGTAATCCTCACCTTTTTTACATGGAAAAATGGGTGGAGTCCTATCGATGACGATGGATGAATTCATCCAACCACTAACTTACAATCAAGTTAGCTACAGCTGGTCTTGAAGGAAGCAAATGTAAAAGGCATTGATTTTAGTGTAATTAACATAATCCTTTTCCTCTGCAGTGGTTTGGAATCCATGGGATAAGAAAGCAAAGTCAATTCCTGATTTTGGGGATGATGAGTACAAGCATATGCTGTGTGTTGAAGCTGCTTGTGTGGAAACGCCCATTACATTGAAACCAGGTGAAGAATGGAAAGGAAGGCAGGAACTATCTGCCGTTCCTTCCAGTTATTGTAGCGGACAACTTGACCCACAAGTGGTACTCCAAAGCGGTTAAAGTTCAACTGTCTGGGTGCATATCTTGTACAGGTACTTTACTAATTGGAACAATCAGTACCTGCAGTTTTAATTACAAGCATTAATGGTCTTAAAATTAGAACATGTTCGTGTATGAGTTTCCCTGAGTAGCTGGGGATGTGTAGTGCAAGTTGTGCATTACAGTCTTTTAGTTTCCATTTGCTTGCTTTCATGTTGAGGATTATGCATAGTATGTATCATAGACTTTTACGAGAGGTACTACATGTGTCCATCCGCTTCACATAAAAGAGGTCTAGGTCATGAAGCATTGGTTTGAAACATCAACTCCCTTATATTTGGAGCATTGTACGAGTCAGTAATAGAATGGGGTAGTTATGTACATTTGACTTTTGTGATAGCTTGATTTGGTCCTGAGTTTTGGATATATAATTTCTACTTCAGTGCTTTTCCCAGGTGGATGAATTCAGAGCCTGCCTATGTGTTGGGTTGAGTTTAGTGCTTGCGTATTTCTGGGCTTTTAGGCTATCGTCCACCCAAATGACAAACCTAGGCTTCTTACTTATGGACAGAGACCTTTTATTTCTTTGCAAGTTTATTTTCATGTAGGTTTCTGATCTATTATATTTTTTGTCATGCCCTAATGATATAGGTGTTCAACCAAATGCACAATTTGGAAACATGAATTGGATTTGTATCTTTCTCAAATTAACCATACTTATTTGGTATCAAATGTTGCATTTGAATTTCTTTTGTTCAATCAAGTGTGCTAATTGTAACTATAACTGCAGGGCTCTATTGCAGTCTAGATTTGGTGTTGTCAGTGAATTCTTGCCAGAATATTTTTTGTTGGAGGGCAGAATCATCATTACCAGAATTGTCTATATAATGTCATTGAAGCTTTATTTGATTAAAGAAAAAACGAACACAGAAGGCAGTTTCAAAAAGAGTTGCTTTAACAATTGTATATTACTAGATTTCTACCGAAAGAAAACTGGAAGAGAAGAAAGAAGACACATCTAGGCTTCTCATTTGTTTGGTTTTTGTTCCTCCACCCACTTCATCTTCTTTTGTAGACATGAATTTATTATTTGTATGGAAGATCATTAGTTTTTGGTGCATGAGACATCTCTTGCATTCATGACTTGTTTGGGACACCATTGTTTACTAAGTACCCCAATGAATGGATTACTTTGCAGCATTTAAATGCTAAATAGTTTTTGTGATGAATGCCTGAATGGTACGTATTTGTTTGATGAATATGACTTTTGAGTTGGTACTGTATTTCGTGCATACTTTCCTTAGTATTGCTTCGTTAATATAATCTGTTACCTACTTTTCAAAAAGTGATTATAAGTCATCAAAATAATGGTTATATACAATTCTTCATACTAAGCAAGTTTCCGCATGCACACGCAAGGTACAGAACACTTAAAACTTTGGCTAAAATGCACTTTACTCTTTACATCTTTTAACTTTGAGGTCGCTTTTAAATTGGTCCCTCTTTTAAAACTTGCATTATACTCTCGAGTCTCGACTATTAAGTTTTAACGTGTTGTCAGTGTGCCTCTTCTGACATACTACTTTAAATTCTTGTCCTTGATTAGTTCAGAAGTTCCATGGAAAAATAATGGTTTACTTAGAATATTTCTTGTTCATCATTGGTTAGTTCATGGTTATACTAAACTCCAATTACTTATCGTATGATATGATGATGCAGTAAAAGAGGCCTAAATTCATAAACATAGTGGTTCGGCTTGTAATTAAACATGGAAAATTGGTTGGGGTCGGGTGGGTTTGGATTCAATCCAATTGGGTATGAGTAAGACTAAATTTGGATAAAAAACGAGCTGGACTAAAAAAATAAAATAAAATAAATTAAATTAAATAGTACATAATTCTTAATTTTATCATCCACTCTAATAAATCACAAAAGAATAAAAGAAAAAAAATGAAAAGTACTACATGCACAATACTTTTATAACAAATTCTATGATGTAAGTTGTTATTAGTTTTAATTTTTTTTTTTTTTGAGAAACAAACACACACACATAGGGGAGAGGGAAAATTATTTTTTTACCCACCAGTAACAACTATTAATAACCTATCACTTATGATTTGTTGTTATTGTGAAAATATTGTGGACATAATATTTATCTAAAACCAAACTTCAAGTTCAAGTGCACATATTATTTTATTTAAAATATGAATTAAAGTTAACATAATGATAACTAACATTTCAAATTTTAGGCAGTATTTGTTTAGTTAAAGTAATTTAAGAAGTTAAAGAAGAGTTTTAAACAAAATAATGTTACAGAGGAACTAACACTAGAAATATAATTATACAAATTTTATTAAAAAAACTGTCATAGTTTGTTTGAGAGATATGTTCTAACTTCTAACTTCATTATTGTTAGTATTGTTTATTACACACATACGGTTTTACACACCGCCAAAAACAACTGAAATTTTGATGGGTCTTTGAAATACATTAATAAAATTGTTTGTGAGAAATCCTCACCGGTACTTGAAATGGTTTGTTTGGGTTTGCAACTTGCAATGCACCAATAGTAAAACGAATTGGATCCCAATTTTCAACTCTATATCTCAGTTCTCGAAAACTGGAAACGACAACATTAACATATTACCGTTAAGACGCGTCAGTTTTGATAGTAGAAATACGTAACAGGTAACACTTTTGTTGTGCCGCCTTAGGTACAACAGTTATGAACTGAGACCCTATCAAATCTTCCATATAAAAACCACAAAACCCTACATCTTTTCTTTAATCTTTACCCTAGTTCTTGAAATGTAATGTGTTTTTTCTGAGAACAAACACACAAAATCTTTCTTTCTTGCCATCCAAGAAACATGAGGAAAACAGAGTCAGAGGCAAGCTTGTATGGCAATGGAGAAACCTGGGTCAGAGGCCCATTGCTGGGCAAAGGAGGTTTTGGGTCTGTATTTCTCGCCAATTCCAAGAAACCCAAATCACGCTTTCACTGTTTCCCTTCAACCATGGCTGTCAAATCCACTGAATTTTCTCTTTCTGCTTCGCTTCAAAAGGAAAAAGAGGTTCACAACAATGTTCAGGGCTCCCCTTTTGTTATTCACTGCTTTGGCGAAGAAATCACTACCCAACAAAACGGTGAGAATATGGTTTACAACTTGTTGCTTGAGTACGCTTCTGGAGGAACCTTAAGCGATTTGATCAAGAATTCCGGTGGGTCTGGGTTGCCTGAGTCCGATGTTAAAAGGTACACAAAATCGATGTTAAAAGGGCTTAGTCATGTTCATGATTGTGGTTATGTACACTGCGATTTGAAGCCTGAGAACGTGTTGCTTGTGAGCAGTACTAGTGAAAATTTTGTGGCAAAGATAGGGGATTTAGGGTTGGCTAAGAGGTCAGGACAGAGGAAGAAGGGGAGGTTGGATTACTTGAGGGGAACGGCATTGTATATGGCTCCAGAAACTGTGATTGAGAATGTGCAAGACATGAAATCTGATATTTGGGCTTTAGGGTGTGTGGTGTGTGAAATGCTTACAGGGAAATCTCCTTGGGATAAGGAGGAAGAGTTGGATACAGAGGAACTTTTGAATCTTATTGGTGATGAGCGGGAATTGCCTAAAATTCCAAGTGGGATTTCAAGGGAGGCGAGGGATTTTTTGAAGGCTTGTCTTGTGAGGAAGCCCATGTTCAGGTTCACGGCTGAGATGTTGATGGATCATCCCTTTCTGGTGGATGTGGATGAAGCTGAACCACCTGCTGTTGTTCCTAGTCCTACCTGGACTGAGGCTAACTTTCAGCTTAGTGGTTCTTCATTTTCAGACGATGATGATTTGATCACTTGTTCGTGTTCAGAGGATGATGAAGATTTTGGAGTAGGATTAGTTGTGATCTCAGACGACGAAGCGTCTGTTGTAGGTCAGAAAAGGAAGCAGGTTGCATTTGATGATGACTATAAATTTAGGGCAGCAGCACAGGCTAATTTGAAGTTTCCTGCGTCAATCGCACCAGTTGGAGCTTAATTGTATGTTGTTACAGATTTTGATAGATTTAGAGTAGAATAGTCCTTATATGCTATAGGAAGTAAGCGCATTCAATTGTACTTATTCATGATATATAATTCAATACATCAGCATCCAATTTTCCAAGTCGGATTTTTTTCCCTTAACTATGCATGTTTTGTTTCATTTTTTATTTTGTGGTGTTTGACTCCTGATAGTAAAGAGGATTTATATACTTAGCTAATTATACCTAATTTTGGATAGCAACAATTCCAACAACTGCAAATTGTATGTGCTGTCTTGGATGATTTAACAATTAAGATCTCTGCTGTGAGTTACTGTTTGCTAAATTAGGAGCTTCCAAATAAGTTTAGGAAAAGTAAAGGAAAAAACACAAGAGAGAGAGGGAGTATTAGAGGGCACTATTTTCTTATTCTTAAGGGTCCTGTTTTTAAACTAGGCAATTGTGGCAATCAGTCTCAAGTTGCCTCTAGAAAAAGCTTCAGTAACTACTTTCTTCCAATATAATCTATGCTTTCTTGATATTGAAACTGAGACATATCTGATAGAAAAAAGGAAAACAAGGGGACAGAGAAAAAGAAAAGAAAGATAACTGAGGCAGTAGGTTGTAGAGCCATGGGTTTAAGCATCAAATACATACCTGGACTTACTACACACAACTGCTTTTAAATGTATGATAATATTGCAATCAATAATTGTTTCTGAAAAGATTATTTTCATCAATCTTCATAATACCATGCATCTCCAAAGACTAAATTAGTCCAGATACAAGTGTAAGTGTTTTTCTCCCTTCCATGATCATTGATCTCAACCAAGGTTTTGCTAAAACAATGTTGTTTATAAAAAATTATATGGCCACACTACAATATTAAGATCAAATCTCAGTTGAAATTCTTGCAAGTAAGCAAGAAGAAGTGTTCTAAAAAGAAATGGAAAAGAAAATGAAAGTTACCTTCTTTGTGGACTATGACTTTTTGAGCTGTAACTTGACTTTGGGAATGATTCAATAATCCTATCTTTGTGTCTGCAATAGAAAGATATAAACTTTAATTCTAGGTTGTAAACAGTAATAGATTTATGGCATCTACAATTCATATATATGGTATTAAGGCTTAGAAGAGATAGCTTAAAGATTGTCATTATCATTATGCTCATCATTGTCATTGTTGTTTATCTTGTGTATGCATCATGGCATTGGCTTAATGGAGCTTTTTAATCTGCATTAAATATGCAGAAGACTTCAAAATTTTAAATAAATGAAGCAATATTCCCTTATTTAATTTTTTAAATTATTGTGAGGAATGCATCAATATACTATATTTGCTAATTGTCTCAAAGAATTCTTCTTGCACCATCAAATTTTTCCAGATGCAGAGGTAAGGAAGAAACCTGTACTTAGTCCAGTCTGCAATGTATCCACTATATCCACCTAACATATTGCAATAGTGTGTTCTCAAGAGCTGCAACATTTCCATCTCTGGCTGTCATAACTAACCTTGCAATCTCAAAGTAAGAAACCAAAGCCTTTGCCTTGGAAGCAGCTTCTAGCTTCAGCTCCCATTTTAAAGTGGCTTCTTTCTCCTCTGAAGCTCTCTTCTATTTCTGCTCAACCAATTGGAAGAACCACTTGGTGTCCATTCAAATTTAAAAACCAGCTTATTGAGCTCAATACCTGCAATCTCACGGAAGAAATAAACAATGCTACTTCAATCACATCATAATTCAACTATGGAAGAAACAAATAATAGAACATACTTCAACATTCTTTGCAGTCGAATAATACTTACGAATAATGCTGACAATGAACATGCAACATACGATTATATGAGTGTGACCAACAACAGTGATTATGACAAGGCATGTAGTAAATAATACAACACACATAAGGTTAACAATTATAGTTCTAACCCGAATTTTATGTTACAAATCCAGACAACAACAAAGAGGAAAACATACAATAATATAAATTCCATACATAATAACACTAATGACAAATAAACATGTCCAGAATGTTACTGGATACAATTCAACAACTGTTTTAATAGTAAGTAACTTGAATCACTCTCCATAGCTTACACTCCATAAGACTCTGAACTAAAAAGGGATATTCATCCTCCATTGCAATCAAAACAACCTTTTCCCCATCCTCCACAGTGTTGCCACCACCAGAATTAACCAACCTCATTGGAAATCCAAAAAGTTCATCATTTTCAGACCAAGCTCAGTTCCTTTGCACATTTAATTCAATCAAACGCTCCCTAATAAGTAATCAAGTATGTTTTTTCTTGATTAGAGGTTCAATCTTACTTATATCTTATTGTTTTAATTGGAAATAGGACAAACACTAAAGTTAAGGATATGTTTAGGGCTTCATTTGGGGGTTTTTATGTTCTAGTCATATTTTCTTTCAGTTGATCAATAAACCATGAAATCTAATACCAAAATTAAATATTTAAAACACCATTAAATCAGAATAGTAAATGGTTAACAAACTATTAAAGATTTTTATGTTTCAAGATTAGGGTTTCATACGTACGTTGGAGCTTTTGTGCTTTGGCAGTTAAAGGGTCCTAATTAAAGTTTTAAATTTTCAATTTGTCCAGATTATGACCGGGCTGAAAAGATCTAACAAAATGGAGTTTTTAGGGATTGTACATATTATGTGAAATTAAGGCTTTCCAATCCAGTATATTGCCTACAGTACTAGTTTTAGTGTAGTGTAGGGTTGGGTTTTTGCATTGGTTAATTTCAGTGCAGTTTTGTCTTTTCTCATTGGCTTCGGGATGTTACTAAGGCTACTGCCTTTGTTTTGATTGTGGAATAAAGTTCTTACCTATAAAAAAAAGGGAGCAAAGTCCATTACTTGCATCAACACAGAAGGTGATAAAGGCAACTGGAGGTGAGAGCAAGATCCCAACCAATTTTAGTGATATAGAGATTTGCTAAATGATTTAGTTAGTTATATTAATGAATCACAAAAGTGGATAAATTTGGGGCGAGGTGAGAGTGGAGGAAGAATAGTTTGTATTGGTGCTTCCAAACACAAAGGATGCTAATTATAGCATATGTTTTTCTTAGAGATAATGATAATGTGTTACTAACTTTGCAGCTCGAATCCTTTCCCCTATAGACCTTTAAGCACTTAGTGCATGCAGAAGTGCCAATTTAGCTATAAAGTCCCTGATTTATTATAGCATATGATGAATGTGTTATACACAAGCTTTTTATAGAGGAATTACAAAAATTAACTTGAATTTATTTTTTTCTTCTTGCGAGTGTTTGTGCTCTAACAATAAATGTAGCAGATAATTTCACTAGTGTGTAGATGTCTTCATAGGATCATGTGCTCCAATCTATATCCTACTTCTCACATCTATATATCGAGTTTGCAAGTTGCATTCCCTGGGTTTTACCATGATGTGTGCAAAAATGCTAATAGCACCCGAGAATATATTTAGAACATTATACCTCATTTTTATGGCTTAATCACTTTTAGTCTTAAACTACAAATTAGCCAAATATAAGTGATTAACCAACATGGAGCTACTGTAAACCAAACAAGTAATTAGCAATATGGAAATAAGGAAAATGAAAGAAAACCAAGGCTAAATACAAGGAAGTGTTTAGGAAGAAGAAAACCTAAGACCCAGATGGAGAAACCTCTCACTTGACCACATCATTAGAAATCTCCACTAGGTAAATAGTTGTAGTACAATAGACATCATGAACCCTCCAAGTCCATACACTTAAGGTACTTGAGCCCTCCAAGTTCCAGCTAACAACCAACTACTCCGAGTCTTTTTCTCCACCTATCTTGCTGGAGACACCTCCATTGCAATACCAACAAATAACCACCATTAAGATTGGGGTATTTGAGATAGTTTCCTATTTTTCCACTTCACTCATATCTCACAATGATCTTTGTGTGTGTATGAGATGAAGGGAATAAAAATCACTCTCAAAGGATTAGAGGGAAAGAGAAGAGAGGAGGAGAGTTTCTTAGCTCAAAACTAAAAGCTTTCCCTCTTTTATTACGAGGGTGACTTCAAGGATGGATAAGAATGATGTGTAGATATTAGGTTATACTTAGATTATTCTCTATTGCCATGCTCAGCACTCATAGAATGTGTGTATTGGCATAATCACAATGGACAAAAAAAGATTAGAAAATAGAGTAGTCAGATCATGTAGTTCACGGCCTTGTGGTGACTTGGCTGGTTGTGAAATGGTCGCAACTTGCTTAGTCAGCACTCTGATCTTGTTCTTCTGTCATGTGTCACTTGTGAGCTAAGTAGGTCATCTATGGTCACGAGTTGGCCCAGAATGCAGCTTTCACAAAGATCATAGGGTTCAAATACTTTCTACCCCAAATACAATTAAGCTCAAGAATATACAATAAAATGGGAAGAAAATACATATAAATTTGTCACTAAATAATCCAATAAAAACATGGACTTTTATAATTTGAAATTCTATTATAAGAAACTAATAATGATTTTAGACATCCCTTAAATGTGTTTCTTGAAAAATGGTGAATTTTGGGGCTGCACTTTTGTATAACTAGTTGATATCCCGCACAATGAGCGGTGTATTTTGATAAATTCTGTTAGAAATTATTTATGAGACATTGATTTCATGAATACTATTATTGTTAGTCACACTTAATACATTAGGGAAAAATTTCTCTAATTCATGCAACCAAAAAATGTTATCAGATCATAGTTCACATAGTCACCTACAAACCTGTTGGTTCCTAGGTGTCTTTCATACCAAGTATATGCATCATACAAAAAACCAAAAATATAAATTGGCACATAATATGAAAAAATAAGCCTAAATACATTACAATGCTACATAAGTAAAAACGTATACATAAAATCTAAATAAAATTGTTGGGAAATTTAGACCTCAGTCAATAGAATTAACAAGTTTTAAACCTAAGTTGTTAATTAGATTTATTATGAATAAACCTTGTTAAAACAAACTAACATCAATATCATGCACAACGGAAAATTAAATAAGACAATATATGATGACCCAAGAAAACTTATGAAACAAACCAGTTTCACAGTAAAAAACCTGGGGGGAAACCTTCCCGAAAAGCAATCCACTATAATAAAGAGAAGTTTTAGATCTAGTACAAAACCTTTGTCCCTAGACTCTACAATCTCTGTAGATGAACTTACAGTAGAAACCTTCTACCGCTTCAGAACCTCTGAACTCTTCAATATATGAACGTCACCCTTTTGCACGGATCCTAGTATGTGACTAACTCACCAACTTGAAGAAGATGTTGGCTGCAAAGTTCTTTACTTCATTAACAATGAAGATCAAGAAACACTTTGTTACAAAACCCTAAGGTGCAAAGACGCAGTAGCTTCTTTCAAAGAGAATAAGGCATCTCACCTTTTACATTTATTCTCCTTGTATTCTCTTATGTGACAGTCTTTAAAATAAGCCTTATATATGTCTAGGGTTGTGAGAAAAGAAACCCTACACAAATACATAAGCATGGGCCGAAAATCAGATATGAAAACTGATTTTCGTAATTCTTGATAGATACAGCTATCGAGACCTTGATAGATAGAATTTGTCGAGAGCTGTCAAGACTCATTAGACCTCGATAGATAGCTATCTGTTGAGAGTTGTCGGGAATCTGTCCATCTTTAATGAATAGCCTTTCTTCACTTGTTTTTTGGTCCAATCTTCATGGCTTTAATACTTGGCTTGAACAACATGTTTCTTGAAGTATTAAACACATCCTAGATCTACCAAATTATAAGTAAAGTGAATTTTGTCAAAGGATTAGCCAATTACATAAAATATGTCCTTAACAATCTCCCCCTTTGGCAATCCGTGACAAAACCACAACAAACAAATGAAGTGTGAGAGAAGCCATAAATCACTCAACTTATAATCAATTGTTGAATACAATAAAATCTACCTTAACACAAACTCTTGAAAAACTTTGCAAGAAGAGAGTTCATGGCATGATAGACTGTGACAACTTGTCTTTCTGAAACACTTTAAACGAAACTCATCAAGGCATCTTAGTGTGAAACAGAAATAAAAGATTGCATACAATAAATAAGAAACATGTGTATAAAGAGAGAAAAGAAACAACACATGTAGAGGTAGATATATATATATATATATATATCTCAAAGATAAGCACAATGTATGTAAACATGGTCACAAGACCGTTGTACAAGAAGAAGGAGGTAAGCACTCCCCTCAACAAGATGAAACACATCTCCCCTTTACAAGGGCATGTATTTCTCCCCCTAACATGTAGAATCTTAAAAAGAAACCATATTTTCTCCACAATTTCTCCTCCTTTTTGTCATGATTGACAAAGGATACAAGAAGCTATAAAGCTTCACCCGAGAAACATAAAGATGATCAAGGATGATCAAGGGGGCACAAAGAATCCATATAAATGCATGAATGTAATGAAACAAGATGCTATATATGACAAGATAATCGAAAGATGCAAAACATGTGAAAAACAATGCATGCAAGAGGATCTCGATAGATCGAGAAACTGTCGAGCAGACAAAAACCTCGATGGATCGAGAATCTGTCGAGGATCTATCGGCCAGACAGAAAGTTTCTTGATGGATCGAGAATCTGTCAAGAAGCTATTGAGACGAAGTTCAGAAAGCTCGATGAATCGAGATTGCAATAACTTTTGTCGAGACAAGAAGAAAGGGGGGATCAATAGATAGCAATTTGTCGAGAGGTATCGAGAAGCTATCGAGATGTGCAAAAACAGTTTTTTAAAGAAGAGAAAAACCCAAATATGAATGCAATCAAGCATGCTACTCAATCAAAGATCCAAGCAACATTTTAAGCTCTCAAAAACATCTCTCAACAAGAAAAATGTCAAGCGTTTAGATCCAAAACACACACACACACACACACACACACACAACAAGTCTAACCAATTTTATATTTCAAAAACAAGTCAAGACAGTTTAGTGAGCATACATTAACACATGTAAACCTTGTGATGGCCAAATTACATTGTACCTGCACATGTATCAAAAATAGCAAAGAATATTGCGTGTTGTATGTGAAAAACATCACAAGATTGCATAAGTGTCTACATGTTATGACGATTTGGGATATGAGAAAATCACTTTAACTCACACATAATCATAACTGCTTGATGGGGACTATCACCTTCGAGGTACATCCTATAACTCCCACATCTCCTAGAAGACACGCTTGTAATCATATATAAAGCATTTTGATTCTTTTTGCTTTTTATTTTTCTTTGCATATTTTTCTTTTAAGCATACCATGCATGGACATATAAGAGAGAGAAAAGAAATACCTAAAGATGTTAAGCATTTGACATTGCACTTTTGCTATGCTGAAGCATACAGATGTCATTTCATGATTGGCAGACAACAGTGGTGAGATGATTATTTGTGCCTTTCTTTTAGGATTTTTTAGTCCTTTCCGTCAAAAAGAATGATACGAGTGTTAAGTATAAGAGATTACTTAATTTTACTCATCACAGACACAAGCCACAAAGCTCACTTGCTTAGTTGTGCATATAGATGCTCATCTAAGCTACAAAGTTTATAAAACTTTGTTTCAATGGCCATCCAAGGTACACAAGTACCAATGTACACAAACACACACTATTTTTGTATTTTTCTGATTTTTCCTTTATTTATTTATTTATTTTGAAAAAAAAAACAAAATAAAAACTAAACAACCAAACAAAAACAAGCAAACAACATGAAAGCATGAAAAAAAGATGCAGATGCATGAAAGCATGATTCCAAAAGCAGATGAGAAATCAAGCAAAGAGAGTCCTACTTTAGATAGAAAGAATTAAAGTAGAGGACAAACAAAAAAGACAATTATGTCTTAGGCTCTTTTCTCACCCACACAACACGAGTCTTTGGCTGTGAAGATGAAAAGACATGTGTCCTAGTATGTCTACTCAAGGACATAGAAGAATTAGAATTCTCCAGAAATTGAGTTAAAAAACTCAAAGCTTTTAATAACTCTCCAAACAAAGGCGTAGATCATTGAGAGGAAACCTGTGACCGTTTGGACACTTACTTTTAAGGATACAACTTAAAGCAATTAGGACGAATGTGTTCAGAAATACCACAATGATGACAAACATGAGGTCTAACAAATGATTTAGAATTAGTCAAAACAGTTTTGGATTTCATACCTTTATCACTTTTTCACCTTTCAGATTGAGGCACAAAGACAGTCCTTGATCTTGAAGCCGTGGAAGAGGTGGGGTCGGAGGAAACAACATATCTTAAGCTAGTCTTATCAGAACTAGGCTTTTGAGCCCTCAATACCTCATCAAGCTCTGCACTAGACATCCTCTCTATTTGAGTTCTAGCTTGACTAAGTTTAGCCTCAAGATTCTTGACCTTCTTTTCTAATGAGATGTTCTCCACAACAAGAGTCTCAACCAACCTTGTAGTCTCATCTAATTTGACTAATAGATCAGCTTTTTTAGTTTTTGCCTCATTAAGCTCTTTTCTGCAACGATGAGAGGTCTTTTCAGATTTTATGAATTCAGTGCATATCTTATCATAGACTTCCTGAAGGGTCATCTTCTTGGGTACTTCATCATCAGTCCTCAATGTCACTAGCACTCTCCACAATCACCTTATCAGTTGTGGCAACAAAAGCTATAAAGTGACCACATTCATCCACATACTCATTAGAAGAGTCATTCTCAGTATCACTCCAGGTAGCAACCAACCCTTTATCTTTTGAATTCTTGATCTTTTCCTTCATAAGATAGTTTGGGCACTCTATCCTCATATGACCAAAACCTTTGCACTCATGGCACTGGATAAGGGGTTTCTCACTCTTACTCTTCTTAGAGGATTTAGATTTCCTAGGAGGTTTTTTTTTATCCTTTTTCCTAAATTGAAGAAGCTTGATAATCTCATTAACTATGAAGGTTAGATTCTCATCCTCCTCATCATCTTCATCTTCATCTTTGCTTTCATTTTCATCTTCAGAGTCATCAATCTCTTCCTTTATACCCTTAAGAGCCAAGTTTCTACTCTTTCCACCTTTTCCCATTAAACCCAATCCCATCTCATAGGTTTGAAGATTCCCTACAAGCTCAGTCAAAGGAATTTGATCAATGTCCTTTACTTCTTCAATGGTAGTGATCTTGGCATGGAATCTTTCAGGTAAGGACCTAAGGATTTTCCTAACAATTTTGGATTCTGCTATAGATTCTCTAAGGTTGAAGGCAGAATTCACAATATCCTTGAGTTTAGCATAGAACTCATCAAATGTCTCATCCTCCTCCATCCTTATTTCTTCAAAACTACTAGTGAGTCTTTGAAGCTTTACAGTCTTTACTACCTTGGTACCTTCATAGGTGGTCTCAAGAATGGTCCATGCTTCCTTGGTAACTTTTGTGGATGATATTTTCTTGAATTCATCATTGGTCACCCCACAAAACAAAGCATTCAAGGCCCTACTATTGAAATTTGCCGCTATGATTGTTGCTTCATCCCAATCCACCGGCGCTTCCTTCGGCTTAATCCAACCTACTTCAACAGCTTGCCATACTTTTTCACCTAGAGCTTGCAAAAAACTTTCATATGAACTTTCCAGTACGCATAATTAGTGCCATCAAATAAAGGAGGAATTAAAAGAGATTGTCCACGATCTATGACAACGGGGATCAAGGATCACACTTAGGAAATTAATCCAATCAGAGTGTACCCGATCTGATACCATTTGTTGGGAAATTTAGATCCTGGTTGATAGAATTAATAAGTTTTAAACCCAGGTTATTAATTAGATTTATTATGAATAAACCTTGTTAAAACAAACTAACATCAATATCATGCACAGCGAAAGATTAAATAAGACAAGATATGATGACCCACGAAAACCAATGAAACAAACTAGTTTCACAGTAAAAAACCTGGGAGGAAACCTTCCCGAAAAGCAATCCACTATAATAAAAAGAAGTTTCAGATCTAGAACAAAACTTTTGTCCCTAGACTCTACAATCCCTGTAGATGAACTTACAGTAGAAACCTTCTACCGCTTCAGAATCTCTGAACTCTTCAATATATGAACGCCACCCTTTTGTACAGATCCTAGTACATAACTAACTCATCAACTTGAAGAAGATGTTGGCTACAAAGTTCTTTACTTCATCAATAATGAAGATCAAGAAGCACTTTGTTACAAAACCCTAAGACGCAAATACGCAATAGCTTCTTTCAGAGAGAATATGACATCGGTCACCTTTTGCATGTGTTCTCCTTGTATTCTCTTATGTGACGACCTTTAAAATAAGTCTTATATATGTCTAGGGTTGTGAGAAAAGAAACCCTACACAAATACATAAGCATGGGCTGAAAATTAGATATGAAAAACTGATTTTTATAATTTTCGATAGATATAGTTGTCGAGAACTTGATAGATAGAATTTGTCGAGAGTTGTTGAGACTCATTAAATCTCGATAGATAACTATCTGTCGAGAGCTGTCAAGAATCTGTCCAGCTTTAATGAACAGCCCTTCTTCACTTGTTTCTTGGTCCAATCTTCATGGCTTTAATACTTGGCTTGAACAACATATTTCTTGAAGTATTAAACTTATTCTAGATCTACCCAATTACAAGTAAAGTGCATTTTGTCAAAAGATTAGCCAATTACATATAATATGTCCTTAACAAAAATATTTAAGACGAACATAATATTTTGAAAATTAACATACCTCTCAGAAAGAAAAACAAAAGATATTGTGAGAAAACTTATGGAAATTTAATTTTTAAGTCCATTGGAAATGGAGATTTATACTAGACAAATGTGGAGACAAATAATATTTACCCAATTCTTTGAATCTGACTCTTACAATTCTGCATTAGAAGGTAATCTTATTCAGGAAATTGAAATGTTTTCTTAATTCTTACATTTCCCATGACTTTTTAGATCCGTCCGTATTTATTCGATGCATGTAAAGTCATAATGCATACAAATTCTTTGAATTATATTAATACATTGAAATAAATACATTTGTCATCACTTAATAGTTTGACATAAATGCTAAATTTAGATGAAGTGGAAGCCTAAAATGAAAATAATGTCATACAATGTGCCACTTGGCAGAACCTTCTATTCGTATTTATTCGAAGCATGTAAAGTTATAAATGTATAAAAATTCTTTGAATTTTATTAATACATTGAAATAAATGCATTTGCTATTACTTAATAGTTTGACATAAATGCTAAATTTAGATGAGGTGGAAGCCTAAATGAAAAGAATGTCATACAATGTGCCACTTGGCAGAATCTTATGCTTTCCCACATGAGGTCTCTACTTTTATATATATATATATATATATATATATATATATATAGATATAGATATATATTGATGAGTCAGCATAATCATTTAAGTGGATTTTTGAAAGATTTTTAAAATCCACACAAGAGTAAAAGACCTAATTTATTTTCACCAATTAGGATCCAATTTTGGCAAAGTCATTAATAGAGGTGATGTGAAGCTGTGGTATGAATTATGTGCTCATCATATGATGCAAAACAAGATCAAGAACTTGAGGAGTTTGATGAAGGATGGTTATTTATTTATTTATTTTTTAAAATAGCATTTAATAAAAGCTTCATGAACATAAACATAAGCATAAATAATAAATGTAGCTTCCATTTCGTATTCCTCTTCTGTATCTATTATCTCAAAAAAAGAAGATAAATTGTCTAAAGTACTACATCAGTTAGTTAGTGAGTGAGTCTTCGATTTATAAGCCTTGCTAGTATTTATAAAGATTAGACCCTTTTGTAAGTGCTAGTGTTGTAAATCTTGTCTTTCTACTCCCTCCTTTCCCATTCCTATGCCTTTTGTCTATATTATCTCAAAAAAGAAAAAAGAAAAAAAGAAAGATAATTAGTCTAAAGTACCACATCGGTTAGTTAATGAGTGAGTCTTGGGTTTATAAGCCTCGTTAGTACTTACAAAGGTTAGGTCCTTTTGTAAGTGCTAGTGTTGTAAGTCCTATCTTCTCACTCCCTCCTCCTCCATCCCTTATGTCTTCTATCTATATTATCTCCAAAAAAAAAAAAAAAAAAAAAAAAATCAATCGTAAAAGGTCCTCTTCCTTATGCGCTGATATTAATATGCATTGGTACTAACCTTAATGGAAACCTTTCCTACTGGTTTGGAAGGAGGTTGAAAATACTGGTTACTATTGTAATATATTTTATTGGTGTCATAATATTGGTGTGACCTTTTTTCTTGGTTGCTTTACTAGGCTGATTTTTTGTTGGAACATGAATTGGCTGGGTATTAATTTGTCTCTTGCCCACTTTGTGTGGAGAGACTGTCTCATCAACAATAAGAGATTCATTGATGAGTCTATATGGTGTCTCCACGTCTACTGGTTTTTTATGTTCATATTTTATAACTATTGTCTTTATTAAGATAAATGAGACAATCTTAATGAATTGGTACTAGCCTTAACGGAAACCTTTCCTATTGGTTTGGAAGGAGGTTGAAAATATTGGTTACTATTGTAATATATTTTACTGGTGTCATAATATTATTGTGACCATTTTTCTTTGTTAGGACGTATGTGGAACTTGTTAGAACATATGTCATGTAGAATTGGCTAATCATTTGACAAAACGCACTTTGCTTGTAATTGGGTAGATCTAGGATGTGTTTAATACTTCAAGGAACAAAAGTTTAAATCTTGTATTAAAGCCATGCAAATTTGTCCAAGAAACAAGTGAAGAAATGCTGTTCATTAAAACTCGACAGATAGCTCGACAGATAAATCTATCGAGGTTTAATGTTTAATTCTTGGCAGCTCTTGATAAAAGCTGTATTTATCGAGAATTATGAAATTCAGATTTCCAGATCTGTTTTTCATGCATATCCAAGTTATTTGTGTAGGGTTTCTTTTCTCACAACCCTAGACATATCTAAGGATTATTTTAAGGGCTGTCGAAAGAAAGGATGCAACTTGATGCAAAGTGATTATTCACTCAAATTGTGATCGGAGACAATTTGCCCTAGTTCATCTTTCTCTTGTAGAAGCTGTTGCGTCTTTGCGCCAAGGGTTTTGTAATCGAGGAGCTTCTTGATCTTCATTGTCTAGATGAACTGAAGAACTTTGCAACCAACATCTTTCTCAAGCTGGTGTGTTAATCACGTACTGGGATCCGTGCATCAATTGGTTAGTCACGTACTAGGAATCGTGCATTGAAAGGAGAGATTGTCACTACATTACAAGTCCAATTATGTATTGGGGTAAGGGTTCAATTGTAGGTTGGTATTAGGTATTGGGATTCCTTTTACTTGCAACCACTTGTTTTGATAATAGTAGATTCTCAGGAGTAGTAACCTTAAATTCACCCGGTGGGGTTTTGCCTCGGTGGTTTTCCCCATTCGTAATCAAATCACATGTGTCAAATTTATTTTCTGCTGCATTTTACTTAGTTGGTGATTTGTTTGTGCTACCACGATTATTGCATGTAATTGAATCTAATTAATTGATTAAGTTACCAAATGGGTCAATACATTCTTGGCTTATCATTCTTGATTGCTTTACTAGGTTGATTTTTTGTTAGAACATGAATTGGCTTGGCATTAATTTGTCTCTTGCCCACTTTGTGTGGAGAGATTGTCTCATCAACAATAAGGGATTCATTGATGAGTCTATATGGTGTCTCCATGTCTACTGGTTTTTTATGTTCATATTTTATAACTATTGACTTCATTAAGATAAATAATCCGATGGTGGTGTGATGATGATGATGATGATTATTATTATTATTATTATTTTAACTTGTATTATGTGTGGTAATATGTTATTAATTTTTTAAAGAATTTTATTAAATTTATATGATTTTTATTCTTAATTAATTTTTAAAGATATCAGAAATAGTAAAATACAGTCATTATTTAAATTTTCTTAAGTTTTATAACAACAAAAATAGTATATATTAAAAAATAAATTATAAATTATTGCTCATTATTAAGTTTTGGAGGGAGGATCAATATAAAATTCATTTTTTAATTAATTTATACACTTGCAAATCAAATAGATAAATTGTACTTGTTAGTGTCTCTTGTGGATAGAATCTTAATATTAGTATCCTTGAACGAAATCAATGTTGAAAAAGGAAAAAGAATAAATAATTATAAAAAAGATGAACGGTAAAAGCTTGGGTTTTAGCCCCCTTATTATCTATTATTATATAGAGGGAACTTTTTTTTTTTATAAAAAAAATTGGACCATTTTATATAAAGGGAGCCTGATTACATCTTGGATGGAGGATCAACATAAAACTCATTTTTTAATTAATTTATACACTTGCAAATCAAATAGATAAATTGTACCTGTTAGTGTCTCTTGTTGATACAATCTAAATATTAGTATCCTTGAATAACATCAATTTTGAAAAAGTAAAAAGAATAAATAATTATAAAAAAAGGTGAACAGTAAAAGCTTGGATTTTATCCCCTTACTATCTATTATTATATAGAGGGAGTTTTTTTTTTTTTTTTTTTTTTTTTTTTTTTTTTAAGAAGAAAATTTTTTGGATCATGTTATATAAAGGGTGCCTGATTACATTTTGGAGGGAGGATCAATATAAACTCATTTTTTTAATTAATTTATACACTTGCAAATCAAATAGATAAATTGTACCTGTTAGTGTCTCTTGTTGATAGAATCTTAATATTAGTATCCTTGAATGACATCAATGTTGAAAAAGGAAAAAGAATAAATAATTATAAAAAAAGATAAATGGTAAAAGCTTGAGTTTTAGCCTCCTTATTATCTATTATTATATATAGGGAGCTTTTTATTTTTATTTTTTTTATTACAATAAAATAGGAATTATCAAGATTGGGACAATTGACCCCTTAGAAACTTCCTATAACATTCTTCACCCTTTCTAGAGGGATATTGCCCATACAACACGAGTTTACAACCCATTACAATATTTTTCCTATGCCTCTAACACTCCCCCTCAAGCTAGAGCATATAAGTAATATAAGTCTAGTTTTGAACATTTAGACTCTAAATGACCCCCAAATAATTCTTTGGAAAATATGTCAACAAATTGGTTTTTAGGCTTCAAAAACAATATAGTAACATGTTCACTTAGAATACTGTCTTAGAAAAAGTGGTAATACACAGTCTTAGAAATTGGCTTGATTATCAAAAGAGTGTGTATGAAAAAAACAAACATAAACATACACTTTTTAAAAAATTTACCTCTAATTGGTTACCAGGATAAATGAGAGGAAGATATTATAATTTTCGATTTGGATAGTATGTAATATATTCCTTCTATTTTCAAAGTGTAGAAGGTTGTTAAAGGAAATAATTAAATATTAAATATCACAAAATCATGTAAATGTTGAAAGAATCTTAGTATTAGTATCCTTGAACGATATCAATGTTGAAAAAGGAAAAAGAAAAAATAATTGTAAAAAAAGATGAATGGTAAAAGCTTGGGTTTTAGCCCCTTACTATATATTATTATATAGAGAAAGCTTTTTCTTTTTTTTAGAAGAAAAAATTTGGACCATTTTATATAGAGGGAGCCTAATTACATTTTGGAGGGAGGATCAACAAAAACTATTTTTTTTTAATTAATTTACACACTTGCAAATCAAATAGATAAATTGTACCTGTTAGTGTCTCTTGTTGATGGAATCTTAATATTAGTATCCTTGAATGACATCAATGTTGAAAAAGGAAAAAAAATAAATAATTATTAAAAAAAAGAAAGATGAATGGTAAAAGCTTAGGTTTTAGCCCCCTTACTATCTATTTAGATATAGAGGGAGCTTTTTTTTAGAAGAAAATTTTGGACCATTTTATATAGAGGGAGCCTGATTACATTTTGGAGGGATGATCAATATAAAACTAATTTTTTTAATTAATTTACAAACTTGCAAATTAAATAGATAAATTGTACTTGTTAGTGTCTCTTGTTGATAGAATCTTAATATTAGTAACCTTGAATAGGGCTGTCCACGGGTCGGGCTGGGTCGGTTTTGGACCCAACCTGGACTCGACCCGCCGGCGTCGGGTGGAGGGTGGAGGAACTCGAAACCAACCGTCGAAAAAATCAGTCGAGTCGGTTTTGAGTGAGGGTGAGCGTCAATCGGGCTGGGTGGGTTGTCGGAATAAAGAAAGCATCGAAATCTAAAAAAAAAAGCGTCGTCAGAATATGGAAAAACTCACCGAAATATGGAAAAACTCGTCGGATTCTGGAAATATTCGTCGGATTTTGCATTTTCTCACCGGATTCTGCATTTTTTTCGCTAAAAATTGCTGGGATTTGGCCGGATCTCCTCGAATCTAAGCTTGATCTCATCGGATCTCCTCAAATCTAAGCTTGATATCGCCGGATCTCCTCAAATCTAAGCTTGATCTTACCAAATACAGTCGAGTTCTCGTCAGATCTCCTCAAATCTAAGCTTGATCTTGTCGGAGTTGGCTGGATTTGTATATAACATCGGTCGGGTCGGGTGGCTCGGGTTTTGTAGAAGAAAACCCGCCACTTGACCTGCCAGCGTTGGGTCTTGGGCGCGGAAACGCATAACCGACCCACAAGAGCATCGATTCTGGTTGAAATCGAGTGGAGATCGGGTGGTTTGGTTGGTCCAGCAGGTGTGGGTCCGGTCTAGACACCCCTAACCTTGAATGACATCAATGTTGAAAAAGGAAAAAGAATAAATAATTATAAAAAAAGATGAATGGTAAAAGTTAGGGTTTTAGCCCCCTTACTATCTATTATTATATAGAGGGAGCTTTTTTTTTAGAAGAAAAAATTTGGACCATTTTATATAGAGGGAGCCTGATTATAATATAATAAAGAATAATCTAGATTGGGACAATCGACCCCTTAGAAACTTCCTATAACCTTCTTCACCCTTTCTAGAGGGATATTGCCCATACAACACAAGTTTACAACCCATTACAACATTTTTTCTATGTCTCTAACACTCCCCCTCAAGCTAGAGCATATAAGTAATATAAGTCTAGTTTGGAACATATAGACTCTAAAATTACCTCCAATTGGTTACAAGGATGAATGAGAGGTAGATATTATAATTTTAGATCTCGATAATATGTAATATATTCCTTCTATTTTCAAAATGTAGAATGTTGTTAAAGGAAATAATTAAATATTAAATATCACCTCACATAAAATATTTTATTGTCTTTACTTTGTATAATATTACGATCTTTTTTATAATATGCTCTCTTTCACACACATTTATGTTTGATTTTTTTAGGTATGGTTTGATAAGTAGTCCTATTGATAAACTCTCTTGCCTACTTTGGATGGTGTAGGCACCTTGGTGAAGTTTTATTCATAGATATAAGTCGTTTTAGTCTAATCCCATCTTTCCCATTAATGAATGGTTTATTCCTCTTTAGATTTGAAAAATTCCAAAATTTTGAAATGGAAAGATTTTCCAATGCAATGATGGTATATCTATACACGCCTACAGTTGGAATCATACCATGGATTGAGAATGTTGAGATTTATCCCCTTGCTTGCAGGTATATTGATGGCAATATTGAAACCAAAGAGAATCGGCAGTCCAATCTTACGATTAATTACCTCATCAAAATAATTAATGTGAAGGATATCACATTTATCATTTCATTATTATCCCCATTTTTGTCATACTTTGTTTTAATATTTATTTCCTTGAAATGAATGGAATGCCAATGGAGGATGCATAGACAATATTTGACACAAAGGTTCTAGAAAAAGCACACACTACTTGAATTCTAGAAGAAGCATACGCAGCAACATAAGCCTCCATTTAGAGGATACTTCCAACTTCATCCAACATTCTCCATGTAGAACCAAGGAGTGTGGTGACAACCACAGTCTAGATGACACTCCTAATTTAAGCCAAAATGATGAGCATAGTGATAGCATCTTTGATGAAGAACAGTTTTGTTTTGTTTTGTTTTGGTTTTTTTTGTTTTTTTTTTTTGTTTTTGTTTTTGTTTTTGTTTTTGTTTTTGTTTTTTTGTTTTTGTTTTTTTGTTTTTGTTTTTTTGTTTTTTTTTTTTTAAGAACACATTTAAATGAAAGCAGTATGAACATAAACATAAACAAGAGTATATATGTTTTTTTTAAATTATTTTCTACTAAAAAACATATGTTATTTCTTAGTTAAAAATAAACAATGAGAATATATGAGGTTATACTCAGGTGAAATAAATCCAATAATTAATTATTTAGTAATACATCCGTTCACTTTTTAGTCAATCTCTCACACCAATTTGTTCTGGGTTATATTCTTTTTTGATAAAATAAAGTCAACTGTCTCACAATCATTAGCTTACAACAAACCAAGCCAGGAACAAACTAACAACTACTATAATTAAGAAACAACCCAAAACAATATACTATCCATTAGCCAACTATAAAAATAAAAATTTATATTCAATCATAATAATAATGATCACTCTTTTAACCTATATATTTAAAATATAAGTTGTATCCTTGACTTATGGAAAGTAGTCTCTAAAAAATGGTTCAATTTTTGGCCACCCCTCAAATTTCGATACCAATTGTATTGGAACACTCTCCATGATATGGGGAGTGATATTCATGAAGAGAGAAAAAAGAGCATAGAGGAAGAACCTCAGCCTTCTATAGGAAGATGGATGTAGATGATAACTGGATGATAAAATTTAGGTTTGGCCTTTTAATTTAAAATGATGAAGAGTTTAAATCATTTTCATTTTATGTTATTCATGTTTCTTAATTAAAAATTCTGCCATACACAAGAATGAAATCATGTTCTTCCCATCATTAAGTGATCCGCGTGAGTGAAGAAGTTCCTCTTCTTTCCTTGAAAGAAAATTGGATGGCTGTTCTTTATTAGCGTAGCAAGAAAAAAAGTAAAAAATAAATTCTTTCTAAAGGTTCTCCTCTTTTCCCAAAAAACCATGTGTATTGGTACAGTGTTGATGTTAGCTAAAGGTTATGTTCTTAATGTATCTTTATATTTATATTTTCTTTTTCTTTTTAACCTTTTCCACATGCTTTTTTTTCTCACATGTATTCCCCTCAAATTGTACACCTATGAGGTGCTGATTTCTAGACCTCTACCTATACAAGGTTACTTAACATTATTTTATTAAATCGAAGAAGGATCTATCATTCTTTCCATCCTTCCATGGCAGTGGCTTAGCTTGCCAACATTTCATCTATTGGCCTATTATACTTAGAATATTCACGTATCAGACCCTTGGTATTAAGGCTAAGAAGATTTAGATTGAGTATTTTCGTTCTTATTGGTAGTTGATATTTAGGCTTAGAAGAGCTAGTTTGAGTATTGTCATTATTATTGTCCTTGTCATTGTTATTGTTGCTTGTTTTGTGTATGCATAACATTGCCACATTGGACAAATGAAGCTTATAATTTACTTTAAATGAAAGAATCCGTATTCCTTTATTTAATTCTTGGATTTTTTGTGAGGAATGAAATATATATATATTCAATTGTGTATATATATAAAAGATGGGTTCAAGTTACACCTAGTGTCACTATTTCAATTGTGTCAATATGGTCTTTAATATTTCTGAACCGTGTCAATTTAGTTTCTGCCATTATCTTTTGGATGAAAATTAATGATGTTTCTAATGGCCTAAATTAAAAATAGCTTCTGTTGATGTGACAATAAACTTAAATTTTATTTTAACCGTTTGCCGTGTCAACAAATTTCATCTAAAATATAACGGCAGAGACTAAATTGATATTGAAAGGTTATGGACCAAATTGACACAATTGAAAGGTTAGGGACTAAATTGAAATATGATGTAAAGGTTAGGAACTAAATATGTAGTTTATCCCAAAAAAACATAAAGCACTTTTCCGAGTAAATGTTTGAGGATGAGAAAACGTTAAATTTTTCTTTCACATTTAACAACAGAATAGAAGTCATGTCAATATTTTATCATTTTTTCCCTGCTAAATTAAACCTCTAGCACTTCACTAATTCCTTTTTTTTTTTTACAGCCTATATAAATATCAGTGGGCTCCTTGTATTTATTTCTTTTAGGTTATTATAACCCATCTCATAGTTTCGTTGTGGGTAGAGCAGAACTATATAGTGATCTTTAACAGGTGGAAAGAAAAAATGATATTGTGCTATACGGATGGAAAAAAAAGTCTGGAAAGCAATTAAGAAAGAGAGAGAGAGAGAGAGAATTTATAGTATTAATTAGGTAATGAGGGGAAAAGGAATAACATTTAATGATATTTTTTCAACTGTTTGATCTTTTAAAAATCTACGATGTAAAAAATGTGTAGCTTTACAAGAGCTACATCAGAAGTAACTTGAATATCTCTCTCTCTCTCTCTCTCTCTCTCTCTCTCTCTCTCTCTCTCTCTCTCTCTCTCTCTCTCTCTCTCTCTCTCTCTCTCTCTCTCTATATGTGTGTGTGTGTGCGTGCGCGCGCGTGTGTGTGTGCGTGTGCGCACGCTACAATTAAATGAAGTAACCATTACTCTTTTTAGGAGTAATCATTACTTGGTTTACTTTTTACATTACTTTTATTATACATTAATTACAAATTATCATATTCATAAAAGAGAAAAGTTAACCAATGTCTTAAGGGAGTTGATTTAAGAACTATTTTTAGAAACTTTATTTGGGAAAACAAAAAAAGTAACTAATTTTTTTGACAATTTTTTATATTTCTTGTGCAAGTCGTATTAAAACTTTTTAAAAATAGTTCATTGACAAATACCTTAAGAGCGCCCATTAATAGGACTCTTAATAAAAATATATTAAAAAATCATAATTGTTTCATATTCACCATTGTGAAAAAAATAGGAAAAAAAATAGGAGTTCCAATTAAAGAGTAATATAAGACCGTTAAAGCGCATGAGTTTCGAACTTACGTGATTACTTTCGTTTGTGCCGCCTTTGCTCCATTCGAAACCCTATCCTACTCCTATAATGAATAGTATTATAAAAGAACCTCAAAGCCCTAGTTGATTTCTCGAAATGTGATGTCTCTGAATTCATACAAAAACCTTTCTTGTGATCAAAGAAACTAACATGAAGAACAGAGAGTCAATGGCAAAGTCACAAGCAAGTATGTATGGCGATGGAGAAACTTGGGTGAGAGGCCCATTGCTGGGCAAAGGAGCGTTTGGGTCTGTATTTCTCGCCACTTCCAACAAACTCAAATCACGCTTTCACTGCTTCCCTTCAACTAGGGTTGTCAAATCCGCTGAGGTTTCCCTTTCTGCTTCGCTTCAAAAGGAAAAAGAGGTTCACAACAGTGTTCAAGGCTGCGCTTTTGTTATTCACTGCTTTGGTGAAGAAATCACAACCCAACAAAACGGTGAGAATATGGTTTATAACTTATTGCTTGAGTACGCTTTTGGAGGAACCATATGTGATTTGATCAAGAAATTCGATGGGTCTGGATTGCCCGAATCCGATTTTAAAGGTACACGAAATCGATGTTAAAAGGGCTTAGTCATGTTCATGATTGTGGTTACGTACACTCAAGGGCCGCCCCATTTTATGGTCAGGGTGGTCCTAGGACAACCTTGACCTGAAAAAAAAAAAAAAGATTTATACATAATAATTTAAAATTTTATATTTATCTACTTTTAAAAAAATATTTGGGAACACCTTGAGTTTTTTTATGCCAATAAAATTAAATTTTGGTCCATAATTTGAGTAACTTAACAATATATTAGGGTCTTTTAAGCAAAAAGAACCACATGCTTTTATATTCTTTTAAGCCTATAATTTTCCTTTTTGCTTTACCTGACATTGTACAACTATTTTTCCTCAAAAACATTATTATATATATTATACAACTAATTGGTCAAAGTCACGTAAATTTAGTTTTTTTTCATTGTACAACTACTTTTCTTTTTTCTTTTTTTGATAATTTTGATTATAAAAAAAATAGTAGTTTTAGTTAATTAAGTGAATAAACTTAAAAAGTTACTTAATTTTTATATAACATCAATTAATTCATTATATATATATATATATATATAAAATAAACTTTTTATTTTTATGATTATAATTAAACATGTGATTGTCCATTCTAAGGAAATTTGAGTAAATTTACACAAAAAGTGTCACTAAATATTATGTTTTTACATTTTGCTATCATATTATTAGTAATAAACTTATTTTATTTTTATTTATATAATTTAAAATTTTATTAGTTATATTATTTATGACGTCACCGGTTCGACCATTAGTCGGATCTCGGTCTGACAAAAAACCAGTAACTAGTCCATTTTCTGGTTCTTTCACCATATTGGTTTATAAAACCATGGAAAAAACCAAAAAAAAAAAAAAAAAAAAAAAAACCTTGAACGAAAATCTGGAAAAAAAAAATTATAATAAAACCACTAACAAGGCCCAAACCAAATGCCTATATAAAAGCCCAGTACAAGATCAATCTCATCTCAGACTAAGACTATCACTACTCTAACACCAACACGACGTACATTGTGATGTGAAGCCTGAGAATGTGTTGCTTGTGAGTAGTACTAATGAAGATTTTGTGGCAAACAGTGACGGACCTATGCTTGGACCTGGGGGGTAGTGGGCCCCCCCCTCCCCCCCCCCCCCCCCCAAATTTTCAATTTTTTTTAGTATATATTATATGTATTAGTTTTAGCAATTTATTTCAATAAATTGGCACTTTGCCCCTCTCAACAAAATTATTGATCTTTTTAAAGGTTATAAGAAATTTTATTGATAAAAAAATCTGAAATAAATTTAACAAGTTCAACAACAAAATTTACCAATAACAAGCTTCAACCCAAACAACACCTCAAAACAAACTCATGCAAGACACAAACAAAAAATAAAATAAAATAAAAAAAATCTTAAGTCGATTCTAATTAGTTTAAGTGAACACCCACACACATCTGACAACACGCAAGACACCCAAAAAAGAAAAAAAAAGAGAGAAAGGGTCTAAGCAGCTAAAGAGCAAGACACTCAAAAAAAAAAAAAAAAAAAAAAAAACTTTCTAAATGAATGTTTATTTAGAGTTTCAAAAAAAACAAAAATTTGTTTATACTTTTTGCCCCCCTAACTCCAAGTTCTAGCTCCATCCCTGGTGGCAAAGATAGGGGATTTAGGGTTGGCTAAGAGATCAGGGCAGAGAAAGAAGGGAAGGTTGGATTACTTGAGAGGCACGGCATTGCATATGGCGCCAGAAACTGTGATAGAGAATGCGCAAGACCCTAAATCTGATATTTGGGCTTTAGGGTGTGTGGTGTGTGAAATGCTTACTGAGAAATCTCCTTGGGACAGAGAGGAAGAGTTGGATACGGAGGAGCTTTTGCGTCTTATAGGCAGTGAGCGCAAATTACCTAAAATTCCAAGTGGGATTTCGAGGGAGGTGAGGGATTTCTTGAAGGCTTGTCTTGTGAGGAAACCCATGTTTAGGTTCACGGCTGAGATGTTGATGGATCATCCCTTTCTGGCTGATGTGGATGAACCTGAACTACCTGCTGTTGTTCCTAGTTCTACTTGGACTGAGGCTGATTTTCAGCTTAGTGGTTCTTCATTTTCAGATGATGATGATTTGATCGCATGTTTGTGTTCAGTGGATGATGAAGATTTTGGAGTAGGATTAGTTGTGATCTCAGATGATGAAGCGTCTGTTGTAGGTTAGAAAAGGAAGCGGGTTGCATTTGATGATGACCATAAATTTAGGGCAGCAGCACAGGCTAATTTGAAGTTTCCTGCGTCATTCCTACCAGTTGGAGCTTAATTGTATATTGTTACAGGTTTTGATAGATTTAGAGTAGAATAGTCCTTATATGCTATAGGTAGTAAGCGCACTCAATTGTACTTATTCATGAAAATATAATTCAATACAGCAGCATCAAATTTTCCAAGTCGTATTTTTTTTCCCTTAACTATGTATTTTTTTGTTTCTTTTTTTTATTTTGTGGTTTTTGCTTGACTCCTGATAGTGAACAGGATTTGTATATTTAGCTAATTATACCTATTTTTGGATAGCAACAATTCCAACAACTGCAAATTGTATGTGCTGTCTTGGATGATTTAACTATTAAGATCTCTGCTGCGAGTTACTGTTTTGCTAAATTAGGAGCTCCGAAATAAATTTTGGAAAGGAAAAGAAAAAAACATGAGAGAGAGAGAGAGAGAGAGAGGGAGTATTAGAGGCAACTATTTTCTTATTCTTGAGGGTCCTGTTTTTAAACTAGGCAATTGTGGCAATCAGTCTCAAGGTGCCTAATTAAAAAAAGCTTCAGTAACTACTTTCTTCCAATATAATCCATGCTTTCCTGATATTGAAACTGAGACATATCTGATAGACAAAAGGAAAACAAGGGGACACAGAAAAAGAAAAGAAAGATAACAGAGACAGTAGGTTGTAGAGCCATGGGTTTAAGCAAAAAATACATACCTGGACTTATCACACACTAACTGCTTTTAAATGTATGATAATATTGCAATCAAAAATAGTTTCTGAAAAGATCATTTTCATCAATCTTCATAATACCATGCATCTCCAAAGACTAAATTCGTCCAGATACAAGTGCAAGTGTTTTCCTCCCTTCCATGATCATTGATCTCAACCAAGGTTTTGCTAAAATAATATTGTTTATAAAAAAAATATACGGCCAAACTACAATATTAAGACCAAATCTCATTTGAAATTCTTGCAAGTAAGCAAGAAGAAGTGTTCTAAAAAGAAATGGAAAAGAAAATGAAAGTTACCTTCTTTGAGGACTATGGCTTTTTGACTTTGGGAGTGATTCGATAATCCTACCTTTGTATCTGCAATAGAAAGATATAAACTTTAATTCTAGGTTGTCAACAGTAATATATGGTATTAAGGAATAGAAGAGCTAGCTTAAGGATTGCCATTATTATTATGCTTGCCATTGTTATTGTTGTTTATCTTGTGTATGCATGGAATTGGCTGAATGGAACATTTTAAACTGCATTAATTATGCAGAAGACTTCAAAATTTTAAATAAATGAAGCAAGATTCCCTTATTTAATTTTTTAAATTATTGTGGAGAACAAATTAATATACTCCCTCTGTTCCAATTTGCTTGTCCTGTTTGAAAAGTTAAACTTTTTAAGGTAACATCATTTATTGTTTTGTCTACTTTATAAAAATATATAAGTTTACAAAATTACCCTTAAATAAATTTATTAACTTTTTCTTTTTTAAAGAGTTATTCTTAATGAGGCAACTAAAAAGGTGCTCCAATTAGATTGATTTTTTTTAAACATTTGATAGTTTTCTTTTCAAATAGTTTTGAAAATAAAGTAGAGGTATAATAGGAACATTAGTAAATTAATAACTTTTACTTTTAGAAACTAAACAATATTTTGGGATATCCTAAAATGGAATAGAGGACAAACAAACTAGGACAGAGGGAGTACTACATTAAAATATTGTCTCAAAGATCCACCTAACATATTGCAATGTATTATACACAAAATTTTGTGAGTGTTGGTGCAAGAAGAATTCTTTGAGCTGCAACATTTCATGTTAATTTTGTGTATAAAAATTTCAAGTCAATTTTTCCAGTTTGCTAAGTATCCAATAGATTGACCTAACATATTGCAATACTGTGTTCTCAAGAGCTGCAACATTTCCATCTGTGGCCGTTGCCTTGGAAGCAGCTTCTAGCTTCGGCTCCCATTTTCAAGAATCTTCTTTCTCCTTTGAAGCTCTCTTTTTTTCTGCTCAACCAATTGGAAGTACCCCTTGGTGTTTATTCAAATTTAAAAACCAGGTTATTGAGCTCAGTACCTGCAATCTCACAAAAGAAATAAACAATGCTACTTCTTCCATCACATCATAATTCAACTATGGAAGTCACAAATAATAGAACATACTTCAATATTCTTTGCAGTCAAATAATACTTGCGAATAATGCTAACAATGAACATGCAACATACGATTATATGAGTATGACCAACGGAAAATTATTGAATCCTTCAGAAATGCCATAAATGCGTACTCTCCCATTTCACATAAATTGTGGGTCCCACCATAAATTTAATTAGTGGGACCCACAATTATCTGAGAGGATGAAGTATGCATTTATGGTACTCCGGGAGTACCCAATAATTATCTGATTATAACAAAGCATGTAGTAAATAATACAACATACATAAGGTTAACAATTATATCTCTAACCCGAATTTTATGTTATACATCCAGACAACAACAAAGAGGAAAACATACAATAATATAAATTCCATACATAATAACACTAATAACAAATAAATATGTCCAGAATGTTACTGGATACAATTCAACAACTGTTTTAATATGCTAAGTAGCTTGAATCACTCTCCATAGCTTATACTCCATAAGACTCAGAAGTAAAAAGGGCTATTCGTCCTCCATTGCACTCAAAACAACCTTTTCCTCATCCTCGACAGTGTTGCCACCACTGGAATTAATTACTAACCACAATGGAAATCCAAAAAGTTCAACATTTTTAGACCAAGTTTAGTTCCTTTGCATACTTAATTCAAGGGAAATGCTAACGGATACCCTTAGAGCAATGATTAATAATCCATTTTAAAAAAGTTTTTATGGGAAAAGAAAAAAAAAGCAATTAATGTTTTGACAGTTTTTTCTATTTCCTATAAAAGTTGAAAGTTCAAATAGCGTGTAAAACACCAATGAATGTTTAAACCCCAATTTCAAAATTACCAACACAAACTTATACACAAACAATATATGTGCGGAATAATGAGTATAAGCAAAAAGCCAAACCAATAAACAACTCTACACCATAATTAAACACAACACAACGGTAAATAAAGGTAGAGAGTAAGGGTTAGAGATATGCAAATGCAAGGATAACACCGGCACGTGTTATCGAAGAGGAAACTGAAGAACTCGGCGAAAAACCTCTCCGCCACCCTCCAAGTAGTGAAATGATCCACTAGAGAATAAAGTTGGAGTACATGAATAACAAAAGACTCTCCAAGCCTAGTCTATCCAATGTACTTGAGCCCTCCAAGTTCCTGCTACCAACGTGTTACGCCTAACCTTGTCTTCTCTAGTTTTCCGAATCCCGCAAAAAGCCCATTGCATCAACCAAACGAATTGGTCCTCTCTGAATTGCTTCCCAAGCACCAAAATACCTCCTTACCGATATGGGTATGGTGAGATAAGGATTTTGCTAATAAACCTCTCAAGGGTATGTTAATGGTGAGGGTGAGAGTAGAGGAATTTGGAGAATCAAAAAGCAAAGATTGTGGATGAGTCGGTCTTGGTTTTCTTTAGGGTTTCTCTCTCAAAATTCTCTTTGAAAGCTCTCTACATTTCGTGGGTATAAGGGTATTTATAATAGGGTATGTGAGGAATGTGAAAAGTCAGTTTTCTTCAAAATAGGGGATTCTGGCGACTTGGCCTCGCGACTAGAATGAGTCGCGAAGTAACTGCCAAGCCAAACTGTACTTTTTGTATTACAGTGCTCCAACTATCGTGACCCTTCAGCTCCCTGCATGCTTCACATGTGTGCCACTTTGGTGACTCGCCAGTTGCGAGACAGTCGCGAGATCTAGTCGCAAGACTCCTTTGAGTTGCACACATCTTGAGTTTTTTTTTCACACTCTCTCACACACAACCCTTACATAATTCCCACCTAAATACGGGGTATCTAATTGCTAAATATCAAGCAAATTTGGCACAGAATAAAGCCAACATATGGTTGAATAAATTGAACCTTACAAAAGTGGTATCAAAACTTTTCTAGAATAGATTGTTAACCATTGCTCTAAGGGCACCCATTAGTATGACCCTTAATTTAATTAAACGGTCTTACTTATATCTTATTGTTTTTATTGGAAATAGGACAAATACTAAAGTTAGGGATATGTTTAGGGCTTCATTTGGGGTTTTTTGTGTTCTAGTCATATTTTCTTTCAACTGATCAATAAATCATGAAATATAATGCCAAAATTAAATATTTAAAACACCATTAAATCAAAATAGTAAATGGTTAACAAACTACTAAAGATTTTTATATTTCAGGATTACAGTTTCATACCTACATTGGAGCTTTTGTGATTTGGTAGTTAAAGGGTCCTAATTAAAGTTTTAAATTTTCAATTTGTCCAGAAAAGATGGAGTTTTTAGGGATTGTACCTACTATGTGAAATTAAGGCTTTCCAATCTAGTATATTGCCTACAGTACTCGTTTTAGTGAAGTTTAGGGTTGGGTTTTTGCATTGGTAATTAATTTTTGTGGGGTTTTGTCTTTTCTCATTGGCTTTGGGATGTTACTAAGGCTACCGCCTTTGCTTTGTTTGTGGAATAAAGTTCTTACTTATAAGAAAGGGAGCAAAGTCCTTGCATAGAAACAGAAGGTAATAAAGGCAACTTGAGGTGAGAGCAAGATCCCAACCAATTTTAGTGATATATAGATTTGCTAAATGATTTAGTTAGTTATATTAATGAATCACAAAGGTGGATAAATTTGGGGCAAGGTGAGAATGGAGGAAGAAGAGTTTCTATTTGTGCTTCCAAACACAAAAGGATGCTAGTAATGACACTATGCTACTAACCTTGTAACTCAAACCCTTTTCCCCCTAGACTTTCAAACACTTAGTGCACGGGAAGGTGCCAATTCAGCTACAAGACTCATACCTAATTATAACATATGTTGAATGTATTATACACAAAAGTTTTATAGAGGAATTACAAAAATTAACTTGAAGTTAGTTTTTTCTTCTTGCAAGTGTTGGTGCTCCCACAAATAAATGCATTAGATAATTTCACTAGTGTGTAGATGTCTTTATAGGATCATGTGCTCCAATCTATATCCTACTTCTCACATCTAGATATCGAGTTCGCAAGTTGTACTCGGTTTTTACCATGATGTGTGCAAAAGGACAAAGTTTAGCTATAAAATTTGTTATAGCCTAAGGCTACAATCTTACTTAATATCTTTTTATTGGAGGTGAATTTTAACAAATCTACCATTAGATTACATATTCTTCTTATATCCTCCATACTTGCATAATTTCTAAAAAATTAAAAATTAATAACTATGTCATCAATAAGTTGTTTAAATTGCAAGTTTTTGTAGTTTAAAATTATGCATAAAATATGAACTTATAAATCATATAGTAAATAATATCCGATTGACACAAAATTTGACATGTGTATTAAGAATATAAAGAACATGCAATTCAACGGTTAGATTTTCAAAATATGTAATAATGTTTATTTTATTGAGTAAGGTTGTAGCCCTAGCATATATTTAGAACCTTAAACTTCATTTTTATGGCTTAATCACTTTTAGTGTTAAACTACTAATTAGCCAAATATAAGTTATCAACCAATTTCCATAGATCAAACACAAAGCTACTATAAACTAAACAAGTAATAAGCAATATGGAAATAAGGTAAATGAAAGAAAATCAAGGCTAGACACAAGGAAGTGTTTAGAAAGAGGAAAACCCGAGACCCAGAGAAAAACCTCTCACTTGACTATGTTGTTGGAAATCTCCACTAGGTAAATAGTTGTAATACAATAGACATCATGAACCCTCCAAGTCCATACACCTAAGGTACTTGAGCCCTCCAAGTTCTAGTTAGCATCCAACTACTCCACATCTTATCTCCACCTAGCTTGTTGGAGACACCTCCATTGCAATACCAATGGACAACCACCATTAAGAGATTTGAGATAGTTTCCTATGTTTCCACAACTTCACTCATATCTCCCAATGATCTTTGTGTGTGTATGAGATGAAGGGAATAAAAATCACTCTTAGAGGATTAGAGAGAAAGAGAAGAGAGGATGAGAGTTTCTTAGCTAAAAACTAAAAGCTTTCTCTCTTTTACTATGAGGATGACTTCAAGGATGGATAAGAATGATGTGAAGATATTAGTTTATACTCAGATCATTCTCTCTTGCCATGCTTAGCACTCATAGAATGTGTGTGTTGGCATAATCGCAATGGATAGAAAAGATCAGAAAATAGAGTAGTCTGATCATGTAGTTCACGACCCTGTCATGACTTGGCTGGTTGTGAAATGGTCTTGACTTGCCTAGTCAGCACTCTAATCTCGTTCTTTTGCCATGTGTCACTTGTGAGCTAAGTAGGTCGTCTAAAGTCACGAGTTGGCCCAAAATATAGCTTTCACAAAGATCATAGGGATCAAATACTTTCTAGCCCAAATACAATTAAGCTCAAGAAGATACATTAAAATGGGAAGAACATATATACATATAAATTTGTCACAGTTGAATAAAGCCAATAAGAACATGGACTTTATAATTTGAAATTATACTATAAGAAACTAATAATGATTTTAGACCCTTAAATGTGTTTCTTGAAAAAATAGTGAGTTTTGGGGCAGCACTTTTGTATAATGAGATAGCATAATCATTTAAGTGGATTTTTTAAAGCTCTTTTTAAATCCAAACAAGAGTAAAAGGCCTAATTTATTTTCACTAATTAGGACCCAATTTTGGCAAAAGCATTAATAGAGGTGATGTCAAGACGTGGTATGAATTATGTACTTGTCATATGATGCAAAGCAAGATCAAGCACTTGAGAAGTTTGACAAAGGATGGTTATTATTATTATTTTTTTAAATAGCATTTAATAAAAGCATCGTAAACACAAACATAAGCATAAATAGTAAATATAGCTTCCATTTAGTATTCCTCTTTAGATGATCAAGTTTTTGTAAAAGGTCATTTTCTTTATGCTTTGCATTAATATGCATTGGTACTAACCTTGACAAAATCCTTTCCGACTAGTTTGGAAGGAAGTTGAAACTATTGGGTGCTATCGTAATATATTTTATTGGTGTTGTAATGACAGTGTGACCTTTTATTTATTGCGTTACTAGGCCAATTTTTTGTCGAGACATGAATTGGCTTGGCATTAATTTGTATCTTGACCACTTTGTGTGGAGAGATTGTCCTATCGATAATAAAGGATTCATTGATGAGTCTATATGGTGTCTACATGTCTACTAAATTTTTATGTTCGTATTTTATTGCTAACTATTAAGTTTTGGAGGGAGGATCAATATAATAATTTTTTTAAATTAATTTATACACTTGCAAATCAAATAAATAAATTGTACATGTTAGTGTCTCTTGTAGATAGAATCTTAATATTAGTATCTTTGAATGACGTTAATGCTGAAAAAGGAAAAAGAATTAATATTCATATAAAAAGATGAACGGTAAAAGCTTGGGTTTTAGCCCCATTACTGTCTATTATTATGTGGAGGGAACCACATTTTTTTTTTTTTTTTTTTTTTTTTTTTTCAGAAGAAAATTTTTGGACCATTTTACATAGAGGGAGCTTGATTACAATAAAACAAGGAATAGTCTAGAGTGGGATAACAGCTGGCCCCTTAGTAATTTCCTATAACCTTCTTCACCCTTTTTAGAGTGATACTTCCCATATAACACAAGTTTACAACCCATGACAACATGTTTCCTATGTCTCTAACACTCCCCCTCAAGTTAGAGTATATAAGTAATATAAGCCTAGTTTGGAACATATAGACTCTAAATGACCCCTATATAATTATTTGGTAAATATGTCAGGTTTTTAGACTTCACAAAACAGTATAGTAACATGTTCACTTAGAATACTGTCTAAGAAAAAGTGGCAATATACTGTCTTAGGAATTGGCTTGATTATCACAAGAGTATATATGAATATAAACATGAACATAAACATATACATTTTAAAAAATTTGCCACTTATTGGTTACCAGGATAAATGAGAGGAAGAGATTATAATTTTAGATGTTGATAGTATGTAATATATTCCTTCGATTTTCAAAGTATAGAGGTTGTTAAAGGAAATAATTAAATATTAAATATGATCAAATCACATATAATATTTTATTGTCTTTACTTTGTATAATGTTACGTTCTTTTTTATAATATGCTCTCTTTCATTTACATTTATGTTTAGTTGTTTTAGTTAAGGTTGGATAAGTAGTTCTCTTAATGATCTCTATTGCCTACTTTGGATGGAGTGGGCACTTTGGTGAAGTTTTATTCATAGATAGGTTAGGCAAAAGTCGTTTAAGTCTAATCTCATCTTCCTCATTAATGTTTGGTGTATTTCTATTTAGATTCTAAAAAGTCCAAAGTTTTGAAATGGAAAGCTGTTCCAAATTAATGGTGGTATATCTTTACACACCAACAGTAGTTAATAATCATGGTAGTACTTATTGAGGCATTCCTCTTAATGAATTGTATCTGCTTACATCTAGGTAGATATATTGATGGCAGTATTGACACCACTCAAAATTGGCAATCCAATCTTACAATTAATCATCTCATCAAAATAATTAATGTGAAGGCTATCACATTTCCTCTTTTCATTATTATCTCCATTTTTTGTCATTCCTTATTTTTATATTCATTATTTTTTAAAGGAATGGAATGCTAATAGAGGATGCATGGACAATATTTGACACAAAGTCCTTGAGCTGTAAAAGAAGCACACTCTACTTGAATTCTAGAAGAAGCATATGCAACAACCTGAGCCTCCATTCAGAGGATACTTTCAACTTAATCAAACATTCTCCATGTACAACCATGAAGCATGGTGATATCCATAGTCTAGATGACGCTCCTAGTTTATGCCAAAATGATGAGCATAGTAATATCATCTTTTATGAAGGATGATTATTTTTTTATAAGAAATAAAATCAACTTCAACATAAACATAAACATAAACATAAACATAAACAAGTGTTTATATGTTTTTGTATTATTTTCTACAAAAAAAAACATATGTTATTTCTTATTTAAATATAAAAATTGGGAAAATATGAGGTTATACTCACTAATGCCATTAGACTTCTAAAATGATGTTATTGTTGTTGTTATTATTATCATTATTATATTTTGTTTGCATAAATTAACTATTCTCCTATAAATCAAGTGAAATAAATCCAATAATCAATTATTTAATAATACATCTGTTCACTTTTTAGTCAATCTCTCATAGTACTCAATTCTGGGTTATATTCTTTTTTGATAAAACAAAGTCAACTATCTCACAACCATTGGCTTACAACAAACCAAGTTAGGAACAAACTAACAACCACTATAATTAAGAAATGATACAAAACAATCTACCATCCATTAGCCAACTATAAAAATAAAAATTTATATTCAATCATAAAAATAATGATCCCTCTTTTACCATATGTATTAAAAATATAAGTTGAATCCAAAACTTATGGAAAGCAGTCTTTAAAAAATCGTCCAATTTTCTGTCTCCCCTCAAATTTTGATATCAATTGCATTGGAATAGTGTCCATGATATGGGGAGTGATATACATGAAGAGAGAAAAAAGAGCGTGGAGGAAGAACCTCAACCTACTATAGGATGATGGATGTAAATGATAACTGGATGATAATATTTAGGTTTGAATTTTTAATCTGAAATGATGAAGAGTTTAAATCATATTTATTTTATTTTATGCATGTTTCAAAATAAAAATATTATCATACACAAGAATGAAATCAGGGCCTTCCCCTCATTAAGTGATTGGTGTGATGAAGAAGTTCCTCTTCTTTCCTTGAAAGAAAAATAGATGGCTGTTCTTTTTTAGCATAGCAAGGAAAAAAAGTAAAAAATAATTTCTTTTTGAAGGTTTTCCTCTTTTTCCAAAAAACCATGTGTATTGGTACAATGTCGATGTTAGCTAAAAGTTATGTTCTCGATGTAATTATAACTTTATCTTCCCACATGTATCCCCCTCAAATCATACACCTATAAGGTGCTAATTTCCAGACCTTTGCCCATACAAGGTCACTTAACATTACCTTATTAAATCGAAGAAAGATCTACCATTTTTTCGTCCCTTCCATGGCAGTGGCTTAGCCTGCCAACATTTCATTTATTGGCCTATTATACTTAGGGTATTCACATAACAAACCCTTTGCATTAAGGCTAAGAAGATATAGATTGTGTATTGTTGTTATTATTGGCCGTTGGTATTTAGGTTTAGAAGAGCTAGCTTGAGTAATGTCATTATTATTGTCCATGTCATTGTTATTGTTGTTGCTTGTCTTCTGTATGCATAACATTACTACAATGGATGAATGGAGCTTATAATCTGCTTAAAATGAAAGAATCCATATTCCCTTGTTTAATTTTTAAAAATTTTGTGAGGAGTAAATCAATATATGCGTGGTACAATCAAATTAAGTAACCATTACCTTTTTTTTTTTTTTTTTTGTTGAGAAGTAACCATTAACTTGGTTTACTATTGACATTACTTTTATTATGCATCAATCACAACTTATCAAATTAATAAAAATATAAAAAAAACTCACAATTTTTTTCCTATTAATAGTTGTGAAAATAATTGGAAAAAAATTTAGGTCTTCTAATCAAAGAGTAAAAAATAAAATATAAGAAATGAAAAATAAAATCCATAAAAGCATGCACTTTGGTTTTTTTTGGCTTGAAATACAGAAACAGTCTAATAGTCCATGAATTTGACCCCAAAAAAATTAAATAAATATAGCTTTTTTTTAATTGAAAAGTGCTACATTCACAACATTTTTACAATACTTTCACAACAAATAATAGACAGTATGTTGTTATTGATTTTAATTTGAATTCAAAATTTAAATTACCTTTTTGGCCAATTATAATATCCAATATCAACTTGTCATTTGATATTTGTTGTGAAAATGTTGTGAACCATAATATTTTTTTGAAAAATGATATGTCCACAACATTTTCACAATATTTTTACAACAAATCCTAAGTGATAGGTTGTTACTGGTTGTTATTGTTGGAGCAAAAAAGTAATCTTAGTGTTAGGTTCAAATTTGAACTAATAACAACTAACCACTGTTATTTTTTTTTCCTGTTTTTTTAGATAAAAATAAATGAAGTAATCAGTGCAGCCAATTTCGAGTCCAAAGTGAACAAAGCAACATAAGACCGTCAAAACGCATTAGTTACGAACGTACGTGAGTACTTTCGTTTGTACCGCCTTTGCTCCATTTGATAATCAATAGTTTTATAAAAACAACCTAAAAACCCTAATTGATTTCTTGCAATGTGATGTCTCTGAATTCATACAAAACCTTTCTTGCGATCAAAGAAACTAACATGAAGAATAGAGAGTCAGAGGCAAGTTTGTATGGCGATGGAGACACTTGGGTGAGAGGCCCATTACTGGGCAAAGGAGCGTTTGGGTCTGTATTTCTCGCCACTTCCAAGAAACCCAATTCACGCTTTCACTGTTTCCCTTCAACCATGGCTGTCAAATTCGCTGAGATTTCCCTTTCTGCTTTGATTCAAAAGGAGAAAGAGGTTCACAACAATGTTAAAGTAAATGAACCAAGTCGATCATGAATAACTCAAGCTCAACTCGATAAAAAGCTTATTTATATTTGTTTGTTTATAAATAAGCCAAGATTGAGCCTTACTTTTAAGCTCATTTAATAAACAAGTCGAGCCCAAGCAAAAAAATTTATTCACGAACAAGCTCGTGAGCTATTAGGCTTGATACAAAATAATTCAAGTATAAAGTCATTTATAAGTTTATATGTGTTAACTAAATAAACCCATTCAACCAAAAAAAAAAAAAAAAAAAAAAAACTAAATATACTCATTACACATATCTTAATTGACATGGCCAACATAAGACTACTATCTATTATCTTAATTTTTTTCCTTCCCTCTAAACTGACCAAAAACCACTTTAGATTATAGTTACATTTAAAAATAAATTAAGTGGGTCAGATATGATCCTTCCTTATTAGTCATCTAAAGTAATGTTATGAAATATGTTAGTATTTTCTTATTCATAATAATTACAATCAAGTATTTTTCTAGTTCACCATCTAAAGTGAATGTATAAATTGTATTTTGAATAATTGCTGAAACTATAAACAAGGAGCGATAAATAAATGAATTTAATTATGTAAAATTTTAATTTGAATAATGAGTAATCAAAAGTAGGACTAGACGAATGATAAAATGATTATACTATACTTTTTCTTCTTAATTTTAGAGATTTAAGCATTCGATAATGTAATTTTTTTAGAGTTCAAGCTCAAAAGCTTGACCTGAGCTTGAGTTTGAGCTTGTTATTAAGTTTAAGCTTGGCTTAATTAATTAATCAAGCCAAGCCAAACCAAGTTCTAACTTTTTGGTTTTTCCACGAGTTCAAGCTCAAACCTTATTTTTAGGCTTGTTACGAACTCAAGTCAAGCTTGAACTTTTGACTTTTCTTAACAAGCCAAACTTGAACATGCACTACTGAACAAAGCTTGGCTCGTTTACAGCCCCACATTCAAGGCTGCCCTTTTGTTATTCATGGCTTTGGCAAAGAAATCACAACCCAACAAAGCGGTGAGAATATGGTTTATAACTTGTTGCTTGAGTACGCTTGTGGAGGAACCATATATGATTTGATCAAGAAGTCTGGTGGGTCTGGAGTGCCCGTGTCTGATGTTAAAAGGTACACGAAATTGATGTTAAAAAGGCTTAGTCATGTTAATGATTGTGGTTATGTTGACTGTGATTTAAAGCCTGAGAACGTGTTGCTTGTGAGTAGTACTTAAATGAAGGTTTCGTGTCAAAGATAGGGGATTTTTAGGGTTGGCTAAGAGGTCAGGGCAGAGAAAGAAGGGGAGGTTGGATTACTTGAAAGGCAAGGCATTGTATATGGCGCCTGAAACTGTGAGAGAGAACGTGCAAGACCCTAAATCTGATATTTGGGCTTTAGGGTGTGTGATGTGTGGTGTGTGAAATGTTTACTGGGAAATCTTCTTGGGATAGAGAGGAAAAGTTGGATACAGAGGAACTTTTGCGTCTTATAGGCAACGAGCATTAATTGCCTAAAATTCCAAGTGGGATTTTGAGGGAGGCGAGGGATTTCTTGAAGGCTTGTCTTGTGAGAAACCCATGTTCAGGTTCACGGCTAAGATGTTGATGGATCATCCCTTTCTGGCTGATGTGGATGAACCTGAACTACCTGCTGTTGTTCCTAGTTCTACTTGGACTGAGGATGATTTTCAGCTTAGCTGTTCTTTAGTTTCGGATGATGATGATTTGATCGCTTGTTTGTGTTCAGAGGATGATGAAGATTTTGGAGTAGGATTCCTTGTGATTTCAGATGATGAAGTGTCTATTGTACGTCAGAAAAGGAAATGGGTTGCAGCACAGGCTAATTTGAAGTTTCCAGCTTCATTTGTACCAGTTGGAGCTTAATCATATATTTTTACAGATTTTGATAGATTTAGAGTAGAGTAGTCCCTATGGAAAATTATTAGGTACTCCCGGAATACCATAAATGCGTACTCCCTCATCTCACATGAATGGTGGGTTCCACTATGAATTTAATTAGTAGGACCTATCATTCATGTGAAAGGAGGGAGTATGCATTTATGTTATTCTGGGAGTACACAATAATTTCCCTAGTCCTTATATGCTATAGATAGTAAGTGCATTCAATTGTAGTTATTCACAGCGGCATTCAATTTTCCAAGTTGGATTTTTTTCCCTTAACTATATATATTTTTGATTCTTTTTATTTTTATTTTGTGGTTTTTTTTTTTTTTAATTTTTAATTTTTTTTAATTTTTATCTCCTGATTGCATTAGCAAAGAGATTTGTATATGGGCAAGACTTAGGTACAGTACTTAGGTGTTGTTCTTTAGGTTCTCCTTTTAAGATTTTGTCATATGGATTTTTTCTCATGGATGGAAGTGTATTTTTTAATTAAGTAGTCACATAACTGAATCTTAAAATGAGAACTTAAGGAACAGTACATAAGGTACTGTACCTAAGTTTTATCCTTTGTATATTTAGTTAATCATATTTATACCTAATATTGGATAGCAACAATTCCATCAACTGCAAATTGTATGTGCTGTCATGGATGATTTAACAATTAAGACCTCTGCTGTGAGTTGCTGTGCTGATAAATTAGGAGCTCCCAAATAAATTTAGGAAAAGAAAACAAAAAACCACAAGAGAGAGTCTAAACTAGGCAATTGCGGCAATCAGTCTCAAGTTGCCTAATTAGAAAAAGCTTCAATAACTTCTTTCTTCCAATATAATCCATGCTTTCTTGATACTGAAACTGAGAATATCTGATAGAAAAAAGGAAAACAGGCTAGGGGAATGAGAAAAAGAAAAGAAAGATAACTGGGACAGCACCAACTGCTTTTACATGTATGATAATATTGCAATCAACACTTGTTTCTGAAAAGATCATTTTGCATCAATCTTCATAATACCATGCATTTCCAAAGACTAAATTAGTCCAGATACCAATGTCAGTGTTTTTCTCCCTTCCATGATCATTGATCACAACCAAGCTTTTGCTAAAATAATGCTGTGTATAAAAAATTATATGGCCACACTACAATATCAAGACCTAAACCATATTAAGAATGAATCTCAGTTGAAATTCTTGCAAGTAAGCATGAAGAAGTGTTCTAAAAAGAGATTGAAAAGAAAATGAAAGTTACCTTCTTTGAGGACTATGACTTTTTGACCTATAACTTGACATGGGGAATGATTCGATAATCCTAACTTTGTGTCTGCACTAGAAAGATATAAGCTTTAATTGTAGGTTGTCAACGATAATGGATTGATGGCATATACAATTCATATATACGGTATTAAGGCTTGGAAGAACTAGCTTAAGGATTGTCAATATTATTATGCTTGTGATTGTTATTGTTGTTTATCTTGTGTATGCATGACATTGGCTGGATGGAGCTTTTTAATATGCATTAATTATGCAAATGACTTCAAAATTTTAAATACATGAAGCAATATGCCCTTATTTAATTTTTTAAATTATTGTGAGGAGCGCATCAATATATGTGTGCTACAGTCAAAGAAAGTAACCATCTCCTAATATTATACATTAAAATGTTGTCTCAAAGAATTCTTCTTGCACCATCAAATTTATCCATATGCAAACGTAAGGGAGAAACTTTTACTTAGTCCAATCTGTAATGTATGATGTATCCAATAAATCCACCTAACATATTACACTAGAGTTTCCTGTGTTCTCAAGAGCTGCAACATTTCTATCTCCGGCTGTCATAACTAGCCTTGCAATCTCAAAATAAGAAACTAAAGCTGTCATGTCATTGCCGAGAATAACATTTCTGGACTTCATATCACGTGTATGTCTCTAACTTGGACCTGCTGATGAAGATAAACCTACCCTTCAACTATGTCCTTGAAATTCTTACCCACAGGATAAGACTAGAATCTGAAGAACCTGAAACCAAATCTGTCCCTTAGTGCACATAAAGTTGGCTATCCGAAACCCCAGTAACCAAATAGGTAAGAATAGGAGCCTAAAAACCAGGAAGACTTGGCGCTTTTATAATCCTTATCAAATTCCTATCAAATCCTCTTATAAAAAACTTGGCATTCTATGTTAAAACTCTGCTGACAATTTCTTATGCAGATCTCTTTTTTGCATTAATTACTGATTTTTTATTATTAATTTTATTAAACTTAAACAGGATTCAATTCTACATAAAGAGTGATAATAAACAGCAGGGTGATCTGCTTCTAAACCAAGCATTTGCAGCCATCACTCACATGTTGCACGCCTAATTAGATAAAGTTTGACAAACTACTTTCTTCCAACATTATCTACTCCTTTCATGGCATTGAACTGTGATAGTATATATTTAAAAATCAACAGAAAGAAATCAGAAAAAAAAAAAAAAAAAAAAAAAAAAGCAAAAAAGAGAAACAAAAAACTGAGACAATATGTGGTAAAAGCATGGCACTTGGGATCAATATGAACCTATTTAAGAATAGTATTTCACATGGAAGTACATTTTAATTCTAGACTTGGAATAGGAGAAAAGTAGGATCTATTCTGCCTACATAGAAGGTTGTGAACAATAATTCAGCAAACAGATCATAGATGCTCTCAGATTAACAATATATATTACTGTTTCTCTTCTGTAGAAACTATTTTCACCTATTGAGGTTTATTCCTTTCTGTTCTTAAGAAAAACAAAAGAAATTAAATTCAGAATAATGATACTAACAATGATGATGATGATTAAAGTTCCTTCTTTTCCACTAAAACCAAATCTATTGGTACAATATTGATGTTAAGGTTATCTTCATCAAGTAATTACACCTCCAATACCTTCTCCACATTTATTCTTCCCCCTTCCCATGGCTACTATAGAATAATTCTTAATCCCACAAATTCTGCACCTATGAGGTGTTGAATTCCTAGCCTCCACCCTTACATGGTATTGAATCTTCCCCTATTTGGGTAGGCTTAGCCTTCTAACAATTATACCTGCTAGTTCCATCTCAAAAACTAGACAGTAAATTGAAGCTGTCTTTTGAGGAATAACTGTGACATTATGTTGTAGTGGCATGGGTTTAAGGATAAGATGGGCCAATCGCAGACTTGTATTGTATTTGTTTGGAAGCTATCCAATGGGAGAATAACACTGTTTCAGGACCTGTCATAGGTCAAATCAGACTATGTTCCACCTCCACACAAGGTTGTGAACAGTAATATATTAATGGCATATCAAATTTAGATTTGACTATTTAATTTGAAATGTTGAAGAATTGAAATAATTTTTCTTTTGTTCAATGCATGGTTCTCAATGAAAAAGACTATCATACATAAGAATGAAATCATGGTCTTCCCATCAAGAAGTGATGAGTGAAGAAGTTCCTCTTCTTTCCTTGAAAGCAAAATAAAGAATAATTCCTTTTTAAAGATTTTCTGTCTTTTCTGAAAACTGGTACAATGTTGATGTTAGCTGAAAGTTGTGTTCTTGATGTAATTATATCTTCATCTTTAAAAAATAATTAAAAAAAAACCTTTCCCACATGCATTCCCTTTTCTTTTTCCACATGTATTCCCCTTAAATCATACACCTATGAGGTGCTGATTGCCAGACCTCTACCTATTACAAAATGACTTAACAGTAGCTTATTAAATTGAGGAAGGATCTACCACTCTTTCCACCCTTCCATGGTAGTGACTTTTCACCCGTTTGTACAAGCTTAGCTTGCCAACATGTCATCTGTTGGCAGTTGGCCTATTATATTCACACTCTCAAGAACTACGTTGCCAGTGTCTCCAAACATCTCCTTTTGTAGATGTTTTTGATCCAAAGCCATACTTATCATTAGGAAACTTGAAAATTCAAAGGTGTGTGAAATAATTATAATAATTTGCAAGTTAAAACTGTACAATAAATTTTGTACAAATAAAAGGAAAGCAGAATCCTGATAATAAACATATGAGCTATGGTTTAGGGACTTAGGGTAGTCACATAACAGACCATTGTTGTTAAGGCTAAAATGATCTAGATTGAGCATTGTTGTTATTATTGGAAATTAGTATTTAGGATTAGAAGAGCTAGCTTGAGTATTGTCATTGTTATTGTCCTTGTCATTGTTATTATTGCTTGTCTTGTGTATGCATAACATTGGCCGAATGGAGCTTATAATCTACTTTAATCGAAAGATTTCATATTGCCTTATTTAATTTTTAGAATTTTTGTGAGGAGCAAATCAATATAAGTGTGTTACAATTAAATGAAGTAACCATTTCCTAATCAATCAATCAATATAAATATATAAAAGCAGAGACCTAATGCGGGAAAGTATGAGGTTCTGCCATGTGGCGCACTCTATGAAGAGAGTTGAAATACTCTTAAGCCACATAAGAGATAATAACAAATTTCAAAGTGGAGACTCTTTATTTCTTTTGGTTCAATGTTTTAAAACTACTTTTTGTTACATTTTTTATTCAATGTTTTAAGACTAATTTGTTTCATTTGGTTCAATGCTTTAAGACTTTTTTCCTCTTTCTCACACACAAAAAGCTCATTGCATTTTCATTCACCCTTTTAACTTCTACTCCTTTACATACACATGCCCATAGCCTTTCATGTCATCTTATCTCAAATACATTCAAACAAAAAACGATGCTATTTACCTTCAATCCTTCAACGATACCTACGTAACTCCAGCATTGTGGTACCATTTGATTCTAACTTATATGAGTAGGCTATGACCAAGTAAAGGGCTTGCGTTTTTTATTCAATGACGGTAGCTTATAATTTTGATGTTGAAGTCAGACGCTGTGGATTTTGTGAAGATTGTGATTCACTTTGAGTCTTTGGGTGTTTGGGATTTTGGTTTGGCAGGAAAGTCATAAATGTATTTTTTGTTAGAACTAAAGAAAAAGAAAAAAGAAACATTCTAATTTATTATTTATGAAGTTAGCTATTTTTTTCTTTATTTTGAGTTAGAACTTATAATTTGTAGGCTTCTTTGTACATTTCTTTACTGCTATTTTGTACATTATGAGCCATAGTGATAAAAATAAAAATCGATGATGATTTCAAAGTATTTTCTGTTTTTTTAAAGGATACGAAACCCAACTAAAAACAATTAAATTTTGATAAATAGATGTGTTTTTAGCCAATTTTTTCTTTATTTAATCACGTTCTCTTTATGTTGATACTTACAAATGATTAATTTACTTAATTTCATTGAGATAATGAATTGAGTGTTTGTGATTGAGATCTCCATATTTAGTTGTGAGAATAGAGTGGTTGAAGAAGTGTTTGAGAGGTTGCTTAAATTTATGTAATTTTAGAATATAAAAATATTTTATACTTTAAATTATTATTTATAGATTTCAAAATCATTAAGTCAGTTTAAAAAATAAAATGTACTTCTTGACAGTTTTTTAGACCCCTAAAACAATTGATTAAACCTAGGCAATTAGCCAAGTTGTTACTTAGTCCAATTAAACAAGTCTAGGTTATCACAATATAAAAGATCAAATCATGCAACACAGCGGAAAATAAATAACACACGATATGATCACCCAGGAAACCAAACCGGTAAAAACCTGGGGAGGATTTGACCTAGCTATCCTCAAGGTAAACTTGAATCCACTATCAGAAAGAATCGAAGTTCATACAAAAGGACTTACAAGCACCCCCGCTCGACTTCCTAATGCTACCAACCAGTAGAACTTACTGACACGACCACGTGCAAGCTCCGAATCCACGGACTCCTTCTTTCTTGGATTCCCACCAGCTACAAGCACCCCCGCTTGTGTATTCTTTAAGCTTTAATGGCAGCAACTGTTTTGATCATCAAGGTGTAAAGAATATCTCTTCCTTGAAAACCCTAAGTTTGTGTAAAGGAAAGCTCCTCTAGATCTCACAAGAGATTTACACAAACCGCAATATGAGCAACACTAAAACGTGGCTAGGGTTTGCCTTTTATACTTAGGACAAATAAGAAACCCTAAAAACGTTTTAAAACAACTAGGGCTGAGTTGGAAAAATCTGCAGAAAAACAATCTGCCCGACGTTCGATCGGTCGAGCCTAAGCTTCGATCGATCGAGCCAGGCCGAAAGCCACAGTGCTTTCTGCTTTACACTCGATTCCAACTTTACATTGACATACAACTTTGAGCTAGCTTTAAACACTTCTAAACACATTGTTTTGATCATGGTTTGCCAACAATACAAATTAGAGTTCTAAATACATGAAGTCCTAAACTTTAGAACCTAACAAACTCCCCTTTTGGCAATCCGTGACAAAACACAACTTAAAAGCTCAAAGTTTACAATATGAAAAGCCCTTTACAAAATAATGCTCATAAAACAAATTCAATCCTAACTACTATCCATCAGTTGCAAGTGTAGACAGCAGCTCAATTGAATCAACCTGTATATTTCCTGAAACACTAAACAAAATGCATAACCGCATGTGTGGAAATAATACAAGTAAACAAAAAAAACTTCTTGATTTCAAACAACACACAAATAAAGACATATATCAATGAATAACTCATAAATATAAATCAATAAGCAGTTTGAAACAAGAAACAAATAAAGTACCAACAAAAACAAAAAACTCCCCCTAACATGAATATCCCATCAAAAACAAGGTAAGAGCTAAAAATGTTAAGTACACAGTGAAGCACCTAGATACAATCTAAAACTCCACAAGCTCCAACCAAAATCAAAAAGTCTCCCCCTAAAAACAAAAACCTACAAGTACTCCCCCTTTTTGTGACGGAATGCCAAAGGGCAAACAAGAAATCCATCATCAAAAGGGAGGTGGTCTAAACTGCGCCAACTCCGCACGCAAGGCACAGATCTCATCAAGTACGTCCACCAAAATCTATCCTTGAGCCGCTTGAACGGTCAAGACATGATCCAACGTGCGACGAATGTTGGAATCATCCGTAGCAGTCGGTGGAGGAACAGCAGCGTCAGCATCCGCAGCAGCACCTGAAGTCTCAGCAGCAGCTGTACCTGTAGAAGAGGGAGGAGGGGGAACACTACTAGATGACGCATCTCTAGGACGAGGAGGAGCAACTCTCAACTGAGCAGCCCTCTAACGAAGAAAGGTGGCACCTATAGGAGCTATCACATGAATAGGCTCACCTGACGGAAAATCATCTAGACCTAAGTAGAGCAAAATCCTATGAATGAAAATAGGATGAATCAGTGCATGCCCTATGGCAGAACTCCTATGAACCTCGTTCAAAGAACGAAGGAACAAGTGAGGAAAACTGATAGATGCTCCAGAAGCAAAGGCGTACAAAAACACACATCGCTCTAAAGGGATGGTGTGGAAGTGAGAGATAGGCCACACGGAATGACACGCAATCCTAAAGAGGAGATAGGCAGTCTCGGTAAGCTCAGCGGACGTGATCCGAGGATCAGAACCCCACTGGATAGATGACCCAGTGATGTAAGACATAACAACATCTAAAGAGGGTGACTCATCATAGGGATAGTCAGCATCACGAACAACCGGCACCCCAAGAGCCTCAGCCACCACCCGAGGGGTAATGGTAAACTCTACACCTCGTATCCAACTCCTAACAAGGGTGTTGGAATCATAGATGTGGCAAGAGAGATTCGAGTAGAACTCTCTAATCAGGGCGGTCGGAGGTGGATGATCTATCTCTACAAGAGGCAACCAACCCCTAGACTCAAAATTGGCCCTAATGGCCGGATCAAGCGCATCAAACACAACAGCTTGCTCAGACCAGATCTTACGCCTACAGTGCAAGGTGTCAAAGGCTTCTCTACACTTATCATTCTTAAACAGCTCAACACTAGGTGGAGACTCAGAGGAAGTGGAAGTGGTCCTATGAGCTCCAGTTTTCGTAGGCATGGTGCTAAGATAAGGATCAAAACACAGAACGAAAGAACAAAAACCACAAACCAAAACCAAGGGCAGACTGCAAGTTAGCACAAAAAAAAAAATAGAAACAAAATCTATATGATGCATGAACAAATTTAAATGTCATGATGCATGTGCTAGTGCAGTGAATTGAGTCAAAAAGATTCAAATTACAAAATTGGCTTGCACCTAAAGGTTTTTAACACAAAAACCCCAGAATATAGAAACCACTTGATCAATTTTAAAAAAAATTGACGAATTGATCATTACACATGATATAATAACAAAAATAAAGACCAAATACATCAATTGGAGAAGCCAATTTCATCAATTTAAGCCAATTTGACAAAATCCCCAATTCGGATCAAATTCAAAACCCTAGAATCTTCAATTTTTCAAAAACCACCAAATTGATCAAATTAAACTATAGGGAACAACAATATAACATCATGGCACAAAAACCCATTGATCAATTACACAAGAATTGGCTTGAATCATCAAAAACCCCAATAATTTTGAAGATGCCGAAAATAGCCATGAGAATGCATGAACAATGCATGAAAACCAGAAATAAACTTGAAAAAGAAGGGCAAAAGGGTCTTACCGGCTTCCAAGGACAAAAACCTTGCAAAAATCTTGAAGGAAAACGACAAAAATTGATGGTGGAGCCAAGAGCCAACTCGGAGAGAGAGAAAAATTTGAAAAAGTTTTGAATAGTGACTTTGAAAAAGTCCTATTCTGCCTTTTTAAAAAACCAGAAACACGAGTTTCAATCGGTCGAAAATTAGTCTCGACCGGTCGAATCAGACAGAGACTCCCTCTCTCAAAAAAATTTAAAATTTTAAGAATTTCGATCGGTCGAAAAACAGGATGGACCGATCGAATCAGGCAGAGGCTCACCAAATTTTTCTGGAAAAACACAATTTTTGAAAAACAAAAAGATTTAACTCAAAGCATTGAAATTGAAGAACAAAAATGCATGAGTATGAGATGATATGATTTTCCAAACAAGAGTTTTAAGCCCAATATTCTCAAAAACAAAATTTTGCCTTCTCCACAAATTTTCAAGCAAGAAATTTAGTTTGCACATAATTCAAAGTGATTGCAAAAACTTGGTTGGTCAGACCATAAACACACACAATAACATGTACAATGTTTAGCAACGAGTAACTCGTGTAGTGTGTGCGACTAGCAAAGACATGAGATACATGTGAGGTGATATGTGAATAGAAATCAATCACAAAGTCTACAAAATTCATCACAAAGAATTTAAAAGAGACTATTACCTAAAGAGTTACATCATATAACTCCCACATCTCCTAGATCATAAGCTTGCAATCATGTAAGTTTCTTGTATTTATGCCTCATAATATACATTCCAATTTTAAGTTTATGTGAGTTTGGCCTCAAGCCTAATAGTACACACCAATTAGATTTTAAGAATTAAGCACTTTTACTGAGGCTTCACCTTATGTTCTTTTTGTGCATGTGCTACACTTTCTCGAACACAGAATCTTATGATATGCACTAAGGTGTTCATGATTGGCTAGTGAATAGTGGTGAGATGGTTATTTATGCCTTTCTCTAAAAGTTCAAGTCCAACATTTAAAAACATGTGACTTCAAGATTAAGACATAGTAATCAAAAACCATACACATCTTTCCCACACAACATGCACTACAAATCTTCAACTAGTAAAGTGCAATAAATAAGCTCATCAAAGCTAAACAAGGTACAAAAGACATGTTATGTGAACATAAATTGACCAACCTTGTTCTCAAAAACCAAGAAGAATAGTGTAAAAACAAAATGTGCTTCCTTTTCCCTTTTTTTTATTTAATTATTTAATTTTTTTTAAAAAAAAACACCTAGAATGAAATGCATGAATGTTATGATATGCAAATCCTAGAGACACAAAAAAAACAAAACCAAAGAACAATGGTCACAAAGGGTGGAGCAAAGAAGCACAAGGACCATGTCAGAAAGACTCAGTTAGGTCGAGTCTTTTGCATCCAAAACTTTTTAGATGCACCATGAGCATTGGAGTTCTTATTCACTTGAGAATGATTACCAACTCCAGGATTGGAATAAAGGTTTAAAGCCTTTACCAAGTCACCAATAAGTACCATAGGATCAAGTGCTTGAGGCACAGGTACTTTTGGTTTGTTTGCTCTCTTTGCAGCTTGCAGCTTGTAGCAATTTGGACGTATGTGTCCAGTCTTTCCACAAAAATGACAAAACCATGCAGGTTTATCATGTGTCTTGTCCTTAGATAGGGTAGGCTTCTTAGGCTTAGATTCTTTCAGATCAACCCTGATCTTCCTAGATGGTGAACCTTCTAAGGGTTTAACAACCTCACTCATAGGGGGTTTGACAGTTTCACTTACTATCTCACTCACTGAAGGTTCAGAAGAAGAAGATGAAGGAACAAACTTAGTGGAATGGGGAGCGGACACACAGATGCTCTCAACATAACCTAAACCAGTTTTGTCAGAAGATGACTTTTGAACACTCAGCATTTGATCAAGTTTAGAACTAGCAGATCTAGCAACAGATAAATCATGTTCCAAGGATTTAACTTTATCAAGCAAAAGCATGTTTTCAGTTTTCACATTGTTCAAAAGGTCATTAGCATCAAACAATTTAACAAGCAAATTTTTCTTTTCGAGCTCAAGAGATTCAATTTTCTTTAGGCCAAGTTCAACATTCATAGCATCCTTTGCAGCAACTTTGCAAAGTTTGTTATAGGCCTCTTGAAGATCTGCATCTTCAGAGAGTTCCCCATCAGAAGAGTTCTCTTCAACAGATATGCTCTCATCAACTACAGCAGTAGCAGTGAAAGCAATGAAGTTTCCATCCTCATCACAATCAGAATCATGATCAGAAATTTCACCATCACTAAGGGTTACAACCATAACCTTACCCATAGACTTCAAGTAGGTTGGACATTCAGATTTCATGTGTCCATACCCTTGACATCCAAAACATTGAGAGCCCAAAGAATTATTGGAAGATTGACCTACTCTTTCTCTAGGTTTATCATTGCTATTAACCTTAGTGGGATCATGCTTCCTAAAATTTCTAGGTTCAGCAGTGTTTTTGCCTCTTGCCTTTCTATTGTTATTCCTGAGAAAATTTCTAAAATTCTTGGCAAGATAGGCAATCTCTGTAGCAGAGAGCTCATCATCAAATCCACCACCATCAACATCATCAACTGACTTAAGAGCCATTGATTTGGATTTGGAAGTTTTGGGTAGATCCAACTCATAGGATTGAAGAGATCCTACAAGCTCATCAACAGGGATGGAGTCCACATCCTTGCTTTCAGTAATGGCAGTCACCTTGGGTCTAAAGTCTTCAGTCAAAGATCTAAGAATCTTCCTAACAATTTTAGGTTGATCATAGATTTCACCCAAGTTAAAAGCAGAATTAACAATATCATTCAGTTTAGCATAGAATTCATCAAAAGATTCATCATCAGACATCCTAATGCATTCAAATTTAGAAGTCAATTGCTGCAATTTATTTATTTTGACAGCCTTTGTGCCTTCATGCATAGTCTGGAGGATATTCCAAGCAGTATGAGCGATCTCAACATTCGAGATTCTTTTAAATTCCTCCATAGAAACAGCGTTAAAAATCGCATTCATAGCCTTGCTATTAAACGAAGCTGCTTCTTTCTGAGAAGTTTGCCACTCACTAACAGGAGTAGTGGGCTTCTCCCATCCGTATTCAACGGAATTCCACACCCTCTCATCAATGGATTTCAGGAAGGCTTTCATTCTTACTTTCCAGTAAGCATAATTATTCTCATCAAAGTGAGGAGGAATAACTAGAGAGTGTCCGTGTTCCATGACAATAGGGGTCAAAGATCAGCTCAGTGATCAAAGGATCAACAACAAAAAGAGCTACCCGCTCTGATACCACTTGACAGTTTTTTAGACCCCTAAAACAATTGATTAAACCTAGGTAATTAGCCAAGTTGTTACTTAGTCCAATTAAACAAGTCTAGGTTATCACAATATAAAAGATCAAATCATGCAACGCAGCGGAAAATAAATAACACACGACATGATCACCCAGGAAACCAAACCGGTAAAAACCTGGGGAGGATTTGACCTAGCTATCCTCAAGGTAAACTTGAATCCACTATCAGAAAGAATCGAAGTTCATACAAAAGGACTTACAAGCACCCCCGCTCGACTTCCTAATGCTACCAACCAGTAGAACTTACTGACACGACCACGTGCAAGCTCCGAATCCACGGACTCCTTCTTTCTTGGATTCCCACCAGCTACAAGCACCCCCGCTTGTGTATTCTTCAAGCTTTAATGGCAGCAACTGTTTTGATCATCAAGGTGTAGAGAATATCTCTTCCTTGAAAACCCTAAGTTTGTGTAAAGGAAAGCTCCTCTAGATCTCACAAGAGATTTACACAAACCGCAATATGAGCAACACTAAAACGTGGCTAGGGTTTGCCTTTTATACTTAGGACAAATAAGAAACCCTAAAAACGTTTTAAAACAACTAGGGCTGAGTTGGAAAAATCTGCAGAAAAGCAATCTGCCCGACGTTCGATCGGTCGAGCCTAAGCTTCGATCGATCGAGCCAGGCCGAAAGCTACAGTGCTTTCTGCTTTACACTCGATTCCAACTTTACATTGACATACAACTTTGAGCTAGCTTTAAACACTTCTAAACACATTGTTTTGATCATGGTTTGCCAACAATACAAATTAGAGTTCTAAATACATGAAGTCCTAAACTTTAGAACCTAACAAATTGTTAGGTTCTAAAGTTTAGGACTTCATGTATTTAGAACTCTAATTTGTATTGTTGGCAAACCATGATCAAAACAATGTGTTTAGAAGTGTTTAAAGCTAGCTCAAAGTTGTATGTCAATGTAAAGTTGGAATCGAGTGTAAAGCAGAAAGCACTGTAGCTTTCGGCCTGGCTCGATCGATCGAAGCTTAGGCTCGACCGATCGAACGTCGGGCAGATTGCTTTTCTGCAGATTTTTCCAACTCAGCCCTAGTTGTTTTAAAACGTTTTTAGGGTTTCTTATTTGTCCTAAGTATAAAAGGCAAACCCTAGCCACGTTTTAGTGTTGCTCATATTGCGGTTTGTGTAAATCTCTTGTGAGATCTAGAGGAGCTTTCCTTTACACAAACTTAGGGTTTTCAAGGAAGAGATATTCTCTACACCTTGATGATCAAAACAGTTGCTGCCATTAAAGCTTGAAGAATACACAAGCGGGGGTGCTTGTAGCTGGTGGGAATCCAAGAAAGAAGGAGTCCGTGGATTCGGAGCTTGCACGTGGTCGTGTCAGTAAGTTCTACTGGTTGGTAGCATTAGGAAGTCGAGCGGGGGTGCTTGTAAGTCCTTTTGTATGAACTTCGATTCTTTCTGATAGTGGATTCAAGTTTACCTTGAGGATAGCTAGGTCAAATCCTCCCCAGGTTTTTACCGGTTTGGTTTCCTGGGTGATCATGTCGTGTGTTATTTATTTTCCGCTGCGTTGCATGATTTGATCTTTTATATTGTGATAACCTAGACTTGTTTAATTGGACTAAGTAACAACTTGGCTAATTACCTAGGTTTAATCAATTGTTTTAGGGGTCTAAAAAACTGTCAGATTAATTTACTTAATTTCATTGAGATAATGAATTGAGTGTTTGTGATTGAGATCTCCATATTTAGTTGTGAGAATAGAGTGATTGAAGAAGTGTTTGAGAGGTTGCTTAAATTTATATAATTTTAGAATATAAAAATATTTTATACTTTAAATTATTATTTATAGATTTCAAAATCATTAAGTCAGTTTAAAAAATAAAATGTACTTCTAATGGTAAAAATTCTAATATGTAATAGTCTTATAGTGTTATACAATTTTTTTTTTTAATAAAATATGAATTAACAAAATTAAGTTTCAAAGTATTCAACAATATTGTGGCCAAACATAAATATTATTCGACAAAATAAGTATTATATGTAGGTATTAATATATTTCAAATAAAATTGTAAAGTAGTTTGCGCATCGTGTGAGACATCATCTAGTATACATTAAATGCTGTAACAAAGAAATTCTTTTTGCACCAATAAATTTGTCAAGGTGCAAAGGTAAGGGAGAAATATATAATTAGTGCAATATTCCAATAGATCATCCAACCATCTTGCAGTAGTGTTATCTGTGTTCTTAAGAGCAGAACCATTTCTGCCTTTGCGTTGGAAGCAGCTTCTTTCTCCTCAACCAATTGGAAGAACCCCTCAATCAATACTTGCATGTCTGCTGATGGCCGGAAGTACATCTCACAGAAGAAATAAACAATGTTACTTCTTCCATCACATCATAATTTGTTAGAAATATGTGCTTAAATGATTAAATTTACCATATCTCAATAGTTTAAGTTTTTGAGACAATCGATAATTTAACATGGTATCAGAACATGAGGTCTTGAGTTTGATCAATGTCTCCTCCACTCTACTTCCCATTTAAATTCCCATGTGTTGGGTCTCATCTATTAAAAGGTAATTTCGGCCCACACGTGAGGGGGAGTATTAAAAATATATGGTTAAATGATTAAATTTAACTTATCTCAGTAATTTAAACTTTTGAGACAATCGGTAATTTAACATAATTCAACTATGGAAGTAACAAATAATAGAACATACTTCAATATTCTTTTGTTTGCAATCAAATAATACTTGCGACTCACACGTACTATTACTGAATACTAAATAGTGATTATGACAAGTGCATGTAGTAAATAATACAACATACATAAGGTTAACAATTATATTTCTAACCCGAATTTTACGTGATACATCCAGACAACAACAAAGAGTAAAAAATACAATAATATAAATTCCTTAATAACACTAATGACAAATAAACATGTCCAGAATGTTACACGATAAAATTCAAAAACTGTTTTAATCCGCTAAATAACTTGAATCACTCTCCATAGTTTATACTCCATAACACTAAGAGCTAAAAAGGGTTATTCGTCCTCCATTGTACTCAAAACAACCTATTCCCATCCTCAATAGTGTTGGTACCACCACTGGAATTAAAAAACTTCGTTGGAAATCCGAAAAGTTCATCATTTTTAGCCCAAGTTCAGTTCCGTTGCATATTTAATTCAATCAAAACTCCCTAATAAGTAATCAAGTATGTTGTTTCTTAATTAAAGGTTCATTCTTACTTATATCCTTTTTTTTTAATTGGAAATAGGATAAAAACTAAAGTTAGGGTTACGTTTAGGGCTTGATTTGAGGGTTTTATGTTCTAGTCATATTTTCTTTTAATTGATCAATAAATCATGAAATCCAATACCAAAATTAAATATTTAAAACAACATTAGATCAGAATAGCAAATGGTTAACAAATTATTAACGATTTTATATTTTAGGTTTAGGGTTTCATACATACATTAGGGCTTTGTGCTTTGGCAGTTTTTGGGTCCTAATTTAAGTTTTAAATTTTCAATTTGTCTAGATTATGACTGGGTTAAAAAGATCTAACAAAATAGAGTTTTTAGGGAATGTAACAATTATGTGAAATTAGGGCTTTCCAATCCAGTATATTGCCTACATAACTTGTTTTAAGTGAAGTGTAGGGTTGGGTTTTTGCATTGGTGAATTTTATTAGTATTGTTTTTTCTTTCTCATTGGCTTGGGTAATGTGGGTTTTATGGCTTTGGGATGTTACTGAGGCTACCACCACTACAAGAAAGTTTGCTATTTTCAATGGTTGAAAACGTTGAAAAAAGTATTAGAAACCGTCGAAAAAAGTATTTTCGACGGTTTAAGTGACCGTTGAGAACATTGTTATTAATACCGTTCCGTTCTAGCTAGAACGGCCGGAAAATTTCGTAGCAGTCCTTAAACCGGTACGAATCACCCTCTTGTTCCACCTCGGACCAAATTTCGGTTCGTACCGGCCCGTTTCAGCCATTTCGACCTGTTTCGGTGAATTTCGGCCGGTAGACATATTTCGGCCGGTACTGAATCAACTGATAAATGCAGAAAATTTTTCCTTTTCAAGTTTTAATGGCTATTACCTGAACCCAACGCAGCTCATCTTACAAGTTGAATGGCTCACGTACTCATCCCTTTATAGTAGGTTTCCACCACGTCGACGATTGCCGGAATGAACCTAGGCCATGGTAGAGGTAGTTGCTGCTGCTTCATCTTCTTTTTCTTCTTCTTCTTCTTTCTTTTCGTCCGCTGGTCCTTCAATTCTATTTTGAATTTTCTTTGCCTACTTTTTGTGTTTTCATTCTTGTTTTGTGAACCTAGCACGTGACTAGGTGTTGGGAATGACAAAGAGACCTGACAACAAGTTTTAGGCTTTGTTTATGTGGGATCACACTTAATATATAAATAATAAAACTATTTTAATATTTAACTTTACTTTTATATTTCGGTTTTTTAATAGTAATTTTTTGTGAGAATATTTTAATAGTAAAATTGTTTTTTTTTTTTTTAGGGGAAATAGTAAAATTGTTTTAATAGTATTTTATTTTATTTTATTTTTGTGTGAATCAATAGTATTATTATAATTATTGGGTAGATTTTTATACTTGAAATTGATATATTAGCTGAAATATGGAATTATAGTTTTAAGACACAATAAATTATATGGATTTTGACCAATAATATATAAGGAAATATAAGTATATAAAATTATAAATAAAAAAAAGTATAAAAAAAGGTAACTCCGAAACAGTATGCCGAAACAACCCGGTACCAATCCGGTACCGAAATATTCCATTCCAATAGACAAACCGAAATGAGCACCAAAACGGGATTCATAACAATGGTTGAGAACTGCCACTAAAAATTATGTCGAAACTTTTTTTCTACACCCTATGTGACCGTCGAAAAATGTGATTCACCTTTATCAACAATTATTAAATGTCGAAATATTATTGAAAACTGTTGAAATATATGTTGTTTTAAGATAAATTTCAACAGTTTGAAACCGTTGAAATAAGTATTTAAAAAAAAAAAAAACCTAAAGTAATATCCTTTGCTATGAGTGTCTTTCCAGTACTAGGAGGCCCATATAGCAAAATTCCCTTAGGAGGATTCACTCCAATATTTTCAAAAAGCTGTGGATGCCTTAAAGGCAATTCCACCAACTCACGATTCTGATTTATGTTTAAGAAATCAACATAAATCAGTGAAAAATGGAAGACGATGGCTGTGTAACACCAAAGTACTTAACCCAACTTATTTATCTACCATAAAGCAAAAGTATTAGTATTAGTATTAGTAGTAGTACTAAAAAAGATGGCAATAACACTACGATCACAATGTGGGAACTCTAAATTTGTAAACTTTAATACATTGGTGGTGGTGAATATAGATACTCCTGCATAGTTTAGGCCTATGATTCAAAACCATCATTGCAGTCTAACATACATAGCTTAGAGAACAAGAATTGTATAAAAAAAGAAAGACAACCAAGAGGGTAACAGATTCACAGTTTAATATGTGTAGATGTAGAGCAAGACAAAAGTAATTTTCTTGGAAATTCTACCATGGTGGCCACCTGTACATTCTAATCATTACATATAGCAGTAATTTCATTCATATGACATCATAGTGAACCAAAGAATATTTAGAAAATTAAAGAGGAAGTCACATGTTTACTTTGCACAAACCAAAATTTTTGGAAATCATCATCATGAGATCTGTTCTGCACTTGAAGCAAAGGGTGAATCAAAACTTGCAAAACATAGCATTTGACAGACTGCTGATAGCTCAGACTGTATCTACAAGAAGATGTATCTAGCCAAAATAGAATGAAAGTTCATACTTTCTCTACAAAACAGACTGGTTTTTCTCTTCTATATACTTCCAACAACAACCTGCAATGGAAAATTAACAAAATATTCAATAATTAACTGTGAATTATTTCCATAACTTGTAGTAGAGTTTCATCTCAAATATCAACATTGTACAGGCATAAGATTGAGCATAAAAAAATACATAAATTACCATATAGCAGTAATACAAATATAGCAATGAGTTCCCTAATGATCATCCCCATCCCCCCCAGAAAAAAGAAAAGAAAAGCCTGCCCTCCCCTCATCTCATAAATAAAGAAGTAAAAGGTGTTGCAAGGGAGATTCTGCCATGCCTATTGCAAGACATAACACATTTTTTATGTTATTTACCAAACTCATACGAGTTTTTCAGTTTTTGTCAATACTAGGATCGGCAGACATGGCAGGAGAAATTGGGGTAATTTTCAACATCCCATAATTGTTTACAGTGCGAACTAGGAGGCTGTCTCAGGTCATTAGAATCAGTCATCATGATTTCAAGCAATTGGTGCAGCCACATAATGAAGATGGAAAGAAAATTATCTTCAACTTCTTTCAGGTTTGGAAAATTGTACGTTTTTAGACCCCTTAAAACACAATTGGATTAACCTAGTTTATTAGCCAAATTATTACTTAGTCCAAATTTCAGATCTAGGTTATTACAATCAAACAATCATATCATGCATAGCAACGGAAAGATAAATAACACAATGATATGATAACCTAAGAAACCAAACGGTAAAAACCTAGGGAGGATTTAACCTAGCTATCCTCAAGGTAAACCTGAATCCACTATGAAAGAATCAAAGTTTTACAATAGTGACTTAGACCACTAACATCCTATTACTACCCACCAGTAGAAACTTACTGACACGACCACGTGCAAGCTCCGAGACCATGGGCTCCTTCTTTCTTGGATTCTCCAGCAAGTACAAGCACACCCGCTTGTGTTTCTTTAAGCTTCTATGGCAGCAACTGAATGATCATAAAGTTCTTGAATGAATCTCTTTCTTGATAATCCTAAGCTTGTGTAAAGGAAAACTCCTCACAGATCTCACAAGAGATCTACACAAACAGCAATATGAGCAACTTCTAAAACGTGGCTATGGTTTGCCTTATATACCTAGGGCAAAAACATAAAACCCTAAACGTTTTAATGAACTAGGGCTGAATTGGAATTCTGCAGAAAAACGCATTTTGCCCAATTTTCGATTGATTGAGCCAAAGCTTCGATCGATCGAGCCAGGCCAAAATGCATTATCAATTCTGCATCAGCTTGAATCCAACTTTACATAAAAGACACAACTTTGAGCAAGTCTAAACACGACTAACAATTGTTTTGATCATGGTTTGCCAACATTATACATTAGAGTTCTAAATACATTAGTTCCTAAGTCTTTAGAACCTAACAAAAATTGTGATCTCTTCTATTCTTAGCTTTAATCTGACTTACAACTTTATGAAGAAATTAAAAGAGATTAAACATCACAAAAGAAGTTATAATGAAAGTTACTTCTCACTAGAAAATGCCCACATTGGGCCTAACGAAGTTGAAACAACTTTTAAACAAGCACATGTAATGCTACTTTGATTTTGACACAGCACAAGAACCATCGTGGTTTGATAAGAAAATAAAGCAAGACCTTCTTCTTGTATGGATATTATGAGCTGGAAAAATATCATTTTCAACCATGACATTTTGTATTCAAAACATAGCTAGTAGCTGGAAAATTTATTGAACCATCACATATCCCCAAAACCATTTCTCTTTACCCTTTCTTAACAAAAAAATGGCAGCTTGAAATGTAAACAGAAAAGTGTCAAACAAACCCAACCATCCAAAGATTACACCAAAAAAAAAAAAAGGTAACAAACCCTTTACTTAAAAGAACCAGTAAAGTTAACAAACTAACCTGATTGGTAAAGTTAAGAAGAACAATCAGATTGAGCTAACTCAAATGATGTTCCCTTTAAAAGTGAAAGTTTATAAACTAGACAAACAAAACAGGACGTAAGAAGATGCAAGTTTCCATGCACATAGTTACTACTAAATTTTCTAATTAAAGTTGACCAATTAATTCTCCTTCATCGCAATTTAATGGTGACATTAATTGCTTTCAAATAGCTATGAAACTGCAGAGATGAAGGCATTTAGGGACATACCGATAGGGCCACAACATTGATATAGAAGTCAACAAGTGTTGCTATCGTCCACCTGCAAGTATTTTATCAAAATCATTACATTCACCTTACAAGTAAATGACCTTCACAGACAAACTTGAAAAGAGACATATTACAGACACAAGCATGCTAATGAGCTTTAGCTTAAATGGCATCTCCTCCAACTTAGAGAACAAGGTTGCCGGTAAGGCCTTGAGTTCAAAACCCATTGCATGAGTAAAACATACCAATTTAAAAAAGAAAAAAAAGCTAAATGCAAAAGTTCTGCCAAATATTGCGTAGTTAGTATACCATTTGAGAATCACAAAATTGTTGAAAATGTACACATATTTGTTACAAAAAGTGAATGAAATGATTAATATATATATATATATATATATATTCTTTTTTTTCTTCTACTAGTTAGGAATTGGAGCCTCCACCTAAAGCTGACCATTTAAAAAACCCATTGAAAAGCTTCTATGATAACCCACCACCAGTATAGAGTGCTCCACTTAGCTTCTATTAGCACAGTCAGCAAGGCCATAAAGTATTTAGTTGGAAGCAAAAGCCCGGAAGTTTTTGGAAACTTTCACTTTCAACACACAAAGAAGATGGTTCTGTCACTAAGCATGCCGGCATAGAGGACACCAAAAGCATAAACAAGACAAAAACTAACTGCAGCCTTAAACAAACTTTCAGTCCCACCTCTAGCATTTATCTAATCAGGTCATAACCTAAGAGGAGGTCTTTTTATAGGGAGATTCAGGGAGTTACTATTGTCTCTTTCCCTTGGAAAGATATTTGGTCCATGAAGAATCCCAAGAGGGTGTCATTCTTTTCGTGGACAATAGCATCGGGAAAGATTTTTACTTTGGATAACCTTAAAAGGAGGAATTTGTCATTGTCAATATTAGGCGCTTATCCTGTTCCCGGGAAAAACTTAGGCAAGCCAGCAATAATCATGATATAAGGGCAAATGAACACAAAGAGTGCATGCAGAGCACCTTTGCTGCTTATCCCTTTTGTCCTTTACGACTGCTGCCTGTCTTGCCTTGCATTGCCTATATTAGATGTCATACAAGGTTAAACATCAAATAACAAACTAGAAAAGCAACTGCCAAGGACTGGAATTTCAAGTTGTTAGTATTGAGGATGACCTATAGCTCTTCCATGAAAATTTTTTAGGATCAATTGACATCTAAATTGGATCCAAACTAACACACACATTCAAAGCCAGATATAAAGCATCTATGTCACAAAGCTTATATTCCTTCACACACCCATACGAGGCCTAAGTTGGGTCACCAGTTGGTTTTTGTTATCTGATTACCGACAACATATACTCAGATTTTCAAAAGTTTAATTTTAATTTTTTATTAAAATAATATTCACCACCCATTTTAGTTTAAGGATGTGTTATTTGTCAATTAGTATGTAGTTTTTCAATGCAGACATTGAAGTAGCTGATTGAAGTATAAGAATTCAAGCAGGTAGTAGATAAAGCATCTAAGTAGTAAGCCCAACTCCACTTTGCATCTTTGAAATTACTGGTTTTTTATTTCAAAGAAACATAATAAATAAATAATATGTCAAGTACAAAGACCTCCCCAACTTCTACACCCACCCTAAAAAGAGAGTTTTCATCCCAGGTGTTTCTCTATAGGGCCTTTCTAAACTCTGAGAGGATGCCTTAGTAAAAAAATGCATGTAAAAGTCAGCAGCTAAAATTGAATAGGAATTCAATAGAAGAAGGTTTTAAATGCACCTGCAAAGAAGTAGTTCACAGAAATAGAGGGCAATTAGTAACTTTAGATTGAAATTCTGACCAAAAGTGATGCAGAGGTCATGATTTTTGCTTAAATATATTAAGGTTCTCTCAAGCTGATCCTCAATCAACATTCTAATGTAAAAAAATATCTCATAGTCAAAGCACTAAGCCAATACCCATTGCTGAATTTCATTTGAAAATGTGTCAAATTCAAAATTTCACCTATTTTCTAGGCAGCACATGGCCCTGTTTCAGCTCTAGTGACCATATAGAATTACTACAGATGCAAAATTTACATAAAACACTCAAATTGATTTTATTATCCTAAAAAAAACTACTAATTTTATTGATAACTATTAAGTTTAAATTAAGTTATACACTTGCAAATCAAATAAACAAAATGTACATGTTAATGTCTCTTGCTGAAAGATTCTTAATTATAGTATCCTTGAATGAAGTCAATGTTGGAAAAAAAGGAAATAGAATTAATAATCTTAAAAGAAAGGTGCCGTAAAAGCTTGGTTTATGTTTGGTAACAGTTTTTGTTTTCTATTTTTAAAAAATTTTTTTTGGGAATATAAAGAAAACAAAAATTTTCTTGTATTTTTGAAATAAAAAACACGTTTGGTTAGTTGAAATTAAAACAATAGTTTTCTAAAGAAAAAAAAAATAGAAAATACTAAAATATGTTGTTACTAGGATTTGAACTCTAATGCTAACTCATTAAATGAGATAGATTCACTAAATTAAATGTGTGTTTTCATTGACTTTTGAAAATTAGAAACTAAAAATAGTCTTTTGCATGTTTTCAGTTTCCTTCACAAATTGAGTTTTGAGAACAGTTTTTGTTTTCTGTCCATTTTAGATTGCCAAACAAGTTTTTTAGTCTCAAAAATAGAAAATTGTTTTTGAAAACAGAAAATAAGGGAAAAAAATAGTTACCAAACATACCCTTGGATTTTAGCCCCCTTATTCTCTATCATTATAAAGGAAGGTTTGATTTCAATAAAACAATATATATTTTAAATTTGGATGCTTGGCCTCTTATAAATTTCCCAGAATCATTTTCTCCCCTTTTAGAGGGATACTGCAACACCGCCCATACAACACAAGTTTATAACCCATGACAACCTTGTTCCGATGTCTCTAACACTCTCCCTCGACTTAGAGCATATAAGTCATATAAGCCAAGTTTGGAACACAAACTCTAAATGAACCCTTAATTATTCTTTTGTAAATATGTCAAAAAATTGGTTTTTAATTAGGCTTCAAAAATAGTGTAGTAACATGTCCACTAGAATACTCTCTTATACAAAACGGCAATATATTTGATGTGCTTGATCGGTTGGTCTTCTCATGGATCAAGTATATATGAATAAAACATAAACATAAACATTTAATTGTTTTGACCTCTGATTGGTTACTAGGATAAATGAGAGGAAGAGATTATAATTTTAGATCTTGATAATATGTAATATATTCTTTCGTTTTTCAAATTATAGAAGGTTATTAATGCAAATATTAAATATTGCCAAATCACATAATGTTTTGTTCTTTTTTGATAATGTTGTATTTCATATACATTTATGTTTGATTGTTTTAGGTAAGGTTGGATAAGTGGCTCTCCTTATGGTCTTTCTTGATTAATTTGGATTGTGTGGGTACCTTGGTGGGGGGTTTTATTCATGAATAGGTTAAGCAGAAGACGCTTAAGTCTAATTTCTTATTTCTCATTAAAATATGTGCATTCCTCTTTAGATTCCAAAAGTTGTGGTTTTGATATGCAAAGGTGTTTCAAGTTCATGGAGAAATCTCTGGATTGTTATTTTATTTTATTTTATTTATGTTTTCTATATAATGTTATATGCTCTTATAATGTAAACACTATGAACTGTGAGTTATACTAAAGGACACAAAATAATCAATGTTTGTTTACCGCATCATTAGTGGAGGTATTGAGCCCGTAGCAAATATAACTATGCAATAATATAATTAATCAACTCATCAAAATAACTGATGTGAGGAATATCACATTTTATTTATTTATTTTATTGTTAACTCCATTTATCATTCTTTATCTTTCTTTCATTTCCTTGAAACGAATGAATGCAAATAGTGAATGTTTGGATAGTATTTGATAGAATCCTCGAGCTCTAAAAGAAACACACACTCCTCAAATTATAGAAGAGAAAATGCAGCATCTTGTGCCTCCATTTAGAGAATAATTCAAATTTAATCGAACATTCTCCATGCAAGACTAAGAAACGTGGTGATAATCACAGTCCAAATGAAGCTCCTAGTTTAAGACAAAACAATAAGCATAGTGATAGCATCTTTGATGAAGGATGGTTATTTTTTGGAAGAAAACATTTAAATAAAAGCACAATGAACGTAAACATAAAACTAAACATAATATATATGTTTTTTGTATTAATTATTTTTTTTGCTAAGAACATATGTTATTTCGTATTTAAATATAAACATGAGAATAGATAAGGTTATACTCACTAAGGTCATAAGACTTATAAAATGTTTATTTTATTTTATTATTATTTATACTATTATTTAAAGGGCTTCTTCTGTTTGGACTCTTTTGTATGCCCAAATGTACTCTCAAATTCACTTGTTTAGAAAGTTTAAATAATAATGTTAGACATGTAAAATTACAAATTTTAAAACTCCTAAATTTTAGATAAATTTAACAATAGATATAAATATATATATATATATATATATTTTTTTTTTTTTCAATCACATTTCTCCTTCCACGTTTCTTTGTCAAATTCAAATGTTAGTGCACTTTTCGGCTCGCAATGACTCTAATGGGCAGGGGACTTTCTATTTGCTATTGAAAATAAAAATAAAATAGCTCCTAAATTTTAGTTAAATTTTAAAATATAAAACACTCTCCTCATTGTTAAAAAGAAAAGCATGTTAAGAAAAAAAAGTTGCATATAGTTTTCTCCATCCTTATCATCTTTTTTCTTTGTTCTTCAAATTTTAAAAAACAAATCCAATCTGGCGCATCTATTCTCACGTTCCCAAAAATTTCAAACATCCTAATGACAAACATTTACTACATTAGAGAAAGCATATGGACATGTTTAAGAGAGGCAAGAGCTCGGAAAGGGCATTCAAAGGAAGGCAATAATTCAAAATCCAATTAAGAAGCTATGAACATGCCATTTGTTTAAATTAAATTTCATTATATTGCTTTCTCTTTCTCTTTCTCATTGTCTCTCTTTCTCTAATTGTTCCAACCCCAAAACATTCATAAAAGTGGGCTTTGCATATTTAAATCTCTCATCTTAATGAAAAATTATGACACTACAATAATTTTTTTTAGAATATTAAGTATTTCAACACATACACGCACACACAGGGAGAGGGAAGAAGGTCTTAATGACACCACAATAATTAATGATTCAACAATATCTCTCTTCACGTTTTATTATTACTATCTCTTCTCTATATATTAAGAGGATTAGGAAGGTTAATTAACCCCCTCCCTACAATGTCTAAAATACCCCGAAAATTTATTAATCATAGCTCTAAACAAAAAATAAACGAGGGTATAAAAGTAATTTGAACTACACATTTTTAATTTAGACTCAAATTTAATTTAAACTCAAATGCAAATACCTTATAAGTTTGAGGTGCCGAACTACACATAAGTTTTTCTCTTTTCCAAAAAATGGTATAATGTTGATGTTAGCTGAAGGTTGTGTGTGTGTTTTTTTTTTTTTTTTTGAGAAGAAAACTGAATTTCAGTAAAAGAAAAACTCAGCCAGAATCGGCTAAAAGAACAGAAACAATGGGTGGGGGAACTTCCTCCCTCCAAACAACTAAGCCGCTAACATGTTTCGCATGTCTAGCAAGGCTGTGAGGTACAGAGTTCCCTTTTCACTTAACATAAGAAAAATTACAATTAAGAAAAGAGTCTGCATGAAGTCTTATTTTTTCAATAAGGTTACCAAAGGTAGCAAAAGATTGCTCTGCATCTTGAAGGGCACAGTTAATGATCTCCGAATCACCTTCCAAAGTAATGGAGCTAAGATTCAGCTCCTTCGCAAGGAGAGTGACCGTCGAGCTATTGCTGCTTCCACTTCTGCTACTATCTGAGGAAGGGTAATCCTTTCAACACTGGATGCTACCAATCGGCCTGCACTGTCCCTGAAGGTTGTGTTCTTGATGTAATTATATCTTCTTTTTCTTCTTCTTCTTTTTATTTTTTTTATTTTAATTTTTTAAAACCTTTTCCACATTCATTCCTTTTTTTTTTTTTTTTTTTTTTTTCATATGAGTTCCCCTTGAATCATATACCTATGAGGTGCTGATTGCCAGACCTTTGCCTATACAATATGCATGACTTAACAACAACTTATTAAGGCCTATACAAAATGACTTAACAATAGCTTATTAAGTCAAAGAAGGATCTAACACTCTTTCCACCTTTCCAAGGTAGTGACTTCGCACCCATTTGTGCAAGCTTAGCTCGTCAACATGTCATATGTTGGCAGTTGGCCTATTATACTCACGGTCTCAAGAACAACATTGCCAATGCCTCCAGGCATCTCATTTTGTAGATGTGTTTGATCCGAAGCCATATTTATCATCAGAGAACTTGAAAATTCAAAGGTGTGTGAAATAATAATAATAATAATAATAATAATAATAATAACTCGCATGTTATAATTGTACAGTAAATTTTGTACTAATAAAAGCAGAATCCTGATAGTAAAGATATGAGCTACGGTTTAGAGGCTTAGGGTATTCACACAACATAGCCGGAAGGGAGTATCACACATACATACACATAGATTATATTATAGTAAAATTTCTATCTTGTACTAAAAAGGCTAAGAAGATCTAAATTAAGTATTTTTTGTTATTATTGGCTGTTGGTATTTAGCCTTAGAAGAGCTAGCTTAGTTTACTAATGACATCACTTTTTAATGCATCAATCACACCTTATCATATTAATAAATAAAAAAATAAAAACTAGCAATTTTTTCTTATTAGCAGTTGTAAAAATAATTGGAAAAAATTAGGTGTTCCATATTAAAGAGTAAAAAATAAAATCAATAAAAACATGCACTTTGGTTTGTTTGAATTGCAATGCAGAAATAGTCTTATAGTCCATGAATTTGACCCCAAATAAATTAAATAAATGAAGAAGTTTTTTTTTTTTTTTTTTTTTTGGGGGGGGGGGGGGGGGGGTGGGGGTATTTTTAGAGAAGAATAAATGAAGCAATCAGTGCAGCCAATTCCAACATATGTGAGTACTTTCGTTTGTGCTGCCATTGCCCGATTTGAAACCTTATCCTATCCTATAATGAATATTATTATAAAACAACCTCAAAACGCTAGTTGATTTCTTGAAATGTGATGACTTTGAATTCATACAAAACCTTTCTTGCGATCAAAGAAACTAACATGAAGAACAGAGAGTCAGTGGTAGAGTCAGAGGCAAGTATGTATGGTGATGGAGACACTTGGGTGAGAGGCCCATTGCTGGGCAAAGGAGTGTTTGGGTCTGTATTTCTCGCCACTTCCAAGAAACCCAATTCAAGCTTTCACTGCTTCCCTTCAACCACGGCTGTCAAATCCGCCGAGGTTTCCCTTTCTGCTTCACTTCAAAAGGAAAAACAGGTTCACAACAACGTTCAAGGCTGCCCTTTTGTTATTCACTGCTTTGGTGAAGAAATCACAACCCAACAAAACGGTGAGAATATGGTTTATAACTTGTTGCTTGAGTATGCTTCTGGAGGAACCTTAAGCGACTTGATTAAGAAATTAGGAGGGGTTGGTTTGCACGAGTCTGATATTAAAAGGTACACTAAATCCATGTTAAAAGGGCTTAGTCATGTTCATGATTGTGGTTACGTACATTGTGATTTAAAGCCTGAGAACGTGTTGCTTTTGAGTAGTACTAATGAAATTTTTGTGGCAAAGATAGGGGATTTAGGGTTGGCTAAGAGATCAGGGCAAAGAAAGAAGGGGAGGTTGGATTACTTGAGAGGCACCGCATTGTATATGGCGCCTGAAACTGTGATTGAGAATGTGCAAGACCCTAAATCTGATATTTGGGCTTTGGGGAGTGTGGTGTGTGAAATGCGGTGTGTGAAATGCTTACTGGGAAATTTCTTTGGGATAGAGAGGAAGAGTTGGATAAAGAGGAGCTTTTGCGTCTTATAGGCAATTTTGTATTGAAGTCCATGTAGAGGATGAAAATCTAGTGCCTAGGACTTTTACAAATGTTGTGGGTAGAAAAGTTCTTGCTGAGATGATAATATTGGATGAGTTTCCATTTAGTTTTGTAGAGAATTAAGGATTCAGAAGGTTTTATAATGTCTTCCAACCTAATTTTAATATCTCATCTCGCTTCACGGTAGCTAAAGATGTGAGTTGGATTTATTTTGAAGAGAAGGATAAGTTAAGAAATGCCTTGAGAGGCCGTAGGCTTTGCCTTACCACTAACACATGGACTTCAATACAAAATTTTAATTACATGTGTCTTACTTATCATTTTATAGATAATGTTTGGAAGCTACATTAAAGAATTTTGAATTTTTGTATTGTTGATAACCATAAGGGGAAAACCATTGGTAGAATGGTTGAATCTTGTTTAGAAGAGTGGAATATTGAGGGGATTTTCACCTTGATGGTGGATAATGCTTCTTTAAATGACGTAGCCATTAGTTACTTGAAAGAAGCTACTAGCATGTGGAAAGGTATTGTTTTGGGGAATGAATTTGTTCACGTGGGGTGTTGTGCTCACATCCTGAATCTTATTGTGACCGATGGTTTAAAACATCATAAGATAGGGTGCATCATGCAATTAGCTTTGTGAAAGCTTCTCCAAATAGGTTACAAACCTTTAAGAGGTGTGTGGAGAAAGTGAAAACGGAGTCAAAGGCTATTCTATGTTTGGATGTGGCCACTAAATGGAACTCCACCTATAAAACGTTGGAAAATGCTGAAAAGTTTGAACATGCATTCAAGCAGATGGAATATGAAGATATTCTACACTTTCAAGATGGGGACTATGATAAGAGACCTCCGAATGAGGATGATTGGGAGACTTGTAGAAAATTTAATAAGTTTTTGAAACTTTTTTATAATGCCCCAAAGAGGTTTTCAGGTTCCTTGTATGTGATATCAAATGCTTTCTTTGATGAGATATATATGATTAAAAGAAAGATCTATTTTCTAGGAGTGAGGACCATTTTTTGTACTCAATGGCAAAAACAATGAAAGAGAAGTTTGACAAGTATTGGGGGATCGAGGAGGATTCATCAAAGAAGGGAAATGTGCTTTTGTATGTTGCTGTGGTGCTTGATTCTCAAAAGAAGTTGGATTATTTGAATTATTGTTTATCAAATTTATATGGGGAGAATGTCGCTAAGGATATCACTGACCTCATGAAAGGTGTATTGGAACGCTTGTATGAGCATTATAATTCAACTCATTCATTATATGTGTCTATAAAAAGTGCGAGTGAGATATCAAGAATGGGATGTGATGATGTCGATGATGATGATGATGATGATCCGACATATTTATTTCCTCTCAATACAAGGCCTTTAGGCAAGGAAAATAATCTGTTGGGTGTATAGATGAGGTTGCAAAATACTTGATGGAGAATTGTGAAGGAGAAAATGACAAAACCTTTAATATACTGGCTTGGTGGAAGTATAATACTTATAAGTATAGTATACTATCTCGAATGGCACGAGATGTGTTGGTTGTACCTGTTTCAATTGTGGCTTTTGAGTTGGCATTTAATATGGGAGGACATATACTAGACCCATTCCGTAGTTCACTTGCCCCTGAGATGGTACAATCTCTCATACGTACTCAAAATTGGCTTCAATCTTCAGTGCAAATTTCACTTCGACAAGCCATGGATGATGTTGAACTATTTGAAGATTATGGAAAAGGTAGTGTTCTTAAAATCTATTAACTTGTGCTTTAACTGAAATTTAATATATCTTGTTTCTCAAAAAAGAAGAAGAAATTTAATATATCTTATGTATTTAATATATCTTGTTAGTGCATTACATGGAATTTAATATATTGTTGTTCTAAAATGTTTTGAAGCTTTTTTGGAAGCGAAGTTAGCTTCACCTTCACCATCAAGCACTGTTACTAATCTTTACTGATCTGCCTACATACATTAGTGAGTTTTGCTTCTATGTTTTTTTTTTTTTTTTTTTTTTTTGGTTGGGTGTCATTTGCTACCTGCTGCTATTGTTACTGATTGAAATCTAGTGGGTATGTCTATTAAATGAATAGTTTTAATTTTGTGGTAGCTGTTCTGCTTGTGATCTTTGGATATTAGTTGAAATTAATTTTTTGAATTCAATTAATAGTTTTGCTGTTAGAGGAATCCCCTTAAACATTGTATGCTTTGAAATTGCAAACTGCCTTTGCTTGTGGAATGTATGTCTAACAAACTTGTAAGGTTGAATTTAATCAACCATCTAATTGACTTTATTCCATGCCAAATTTGCTTGTATTTCAGCATTTAGTAATCATGTATTTAGGTGGGCTTGTTGTAAGGGTAGTGAGTGAGATAGAGTGAAGTTTGCTCAAGAGTGTGCAAGAAAACAGAGACTCGCGGCTTGGCCTCGCGGGTGACTCGCGGCTGCAAGCCGCCAGACGCAGCACACGTGCCAAGCATGCCAGAAGGTGAACAGTCATGCTAGCTGGAGCATTACAGGACAAAATAGGACAACTAGCCATATGGTTATCTCGCGACTGGATCTCGCGACTCAGTCAAGTCGCGAGGCCAAGCCGTGAGCCAGCTCTGTTTTGAAAAACCTGACGTTTCACATTCTCCTCTCACCTCAGTATAAATACCCCTTATACCCACAAATGAGAAAGAGCTTTTAGAGAGAATTTTGAGAGAGAAACCCTAGAGTAAAACAAGATTGATTCATCTACAATCTTTACATAAGTGTCTTTTCAATTTCCTCAACTCTCTTCCTCTCTATTGCCAAACCCTTGAGAGGCTTTTTACCAAAACCTTGTTCTCACCATATCCATTACTGTGAGAGGGCTGTTTGGTGTTCTGGGAAGCAGTTAGGAAGGAACCAATCTTCATTGGTTGATGCTATGGTCTAGTAGCGGAATCCGGGAAGCTAGAAAATAAAAAGGTTCGGCGCAACCTCGTTGGAGCAAGAAGCTTGGAGGGCTTAGGTGCACTGGGTAGATTAGGCTTGGAAGGTCTATTGCTGTCCATGTATCCCAACTGCATTTTCTAGTGGATTGTTTACCGCTTGGAGGGCGGCGGAGAGGTTTTACGCCGAGGGCTTCGGTTTCCTCTTCGATAACACATCGCGTGTTGTCTTTGTGTTTGCATCTTCCTTCCCTTTTATCTTTGCCTTTTATTATCTGCTGTGGGTTGTGATTTTAATTTGGCTTAGATAGTTTTTCCAATTCTATATTATAACTTTTGTTCATTTTCTGCACACTAGTTGTTTGACATAAAGTTTGAATTGGTTAATTTGTAAATTGGGGGTCTAAACGTTCAAAGGTGTTTTTACACTATTTGAACTTTCAAAACTACCCTGGTCCATATGAAAATTTGGAATTGAGACCTTGTTTTTATGCTTGTGTAAAAGTTAGAATGTGTTATAGGTCTTTGCCATGGTTGTATGGACCGATTTGTAGAAGGAAGCATAAGATCATTAGGAAATGATATTGTTACAATCTAATATTTAACAATACCATCAGGCAGGAACTTAGGGACAAAAAGGGTCATTCTTTTACAATAAAATTGAAAGAATACTTTTTCCTTTTCACGATGTGTCCACAGGGTCCAGCTTTCTTGAGTATTGGCCATCTTGCATTGCTGCCGCAGCCATACTTTGTGCAGCTAGTGAAATTCCAAATTTGTCTCTTGTTAATCCTGAACATGCTGAATCATGGTGTGATGGACTACACAAAGTGAGCATGTAACAATGTTTATGGTTTAGGATTATTATAGATAAAACAATATAGTATATGTTAATTAATCTATATTTTTCGCTTTTTTCAGGATAAAATCATTGGTTGCTACCAGTTAATGCAAGCTTGATCACAGTTCCATGTGAAGACTTCTGTTGCTCACAATGATTTTGTTTGCAAGTCAGTGGGGGTATCATCAGAATGGACAATATATATTAATTCAGTTTCAATTCCCTGATCAACTAATAGAGTCTCTTGTTAATCCTCCTCAAGGCCGTCATTTTGATATTTAACATATAGAATCCTCCTCAAATTCCCAGTTATGGTGAATGTTAAGATGATTTACGTACCATCTATTTTTCATTTAAGGAATATAAATTCAGGTTGTTTTATTATTGTGTTCTTTCTTCTGAGATGCTATGTACTATATATTTCTTCTTATCTAATTGATGAATACAAGTTGTTTTATTATTGATTTTTTGATAATATTGGATGATTTGGGTTTTCTTTGAAGATGTGAATGATGGTTCTGTTATGGAAACTGTACATCATTTTCCTGACCTTAATAACATTTTTGTTAAGATAAAAGGCCATATCCATCAAATCTGGTCGGCTTTATTATACTTGATCTGTCAAAGTGAACTCATCAAATGGTGAGTTTTGTTCCTTTTGCTCATGTTGAAAGGGCACACTTGCTTGGAATTTCAATATATCAATACATAGAATGTTTAAGTGAAACCTATTTGGAACATGTTTCTTGGAGTCATTATGTCTTTTGAATGCAATAATTTTCTTTTATGTACTTCAGCATTAAGGAATTGTGCTTCTTGGAAGAGATTGGTGAATGAATATGAACAGCTAGCAAAATATATATATATATATATTTTTTTAAAAACTATCCAACCCGCGACCTGATAAATCAAACCCGATTATAGACCCGAATTTTCAGGTCAGGTCGGGTTTTAGGCAGGTAAACCCGCTTTCTATCGGGATCGGGTTTTGGGTCACAGTGAACTCGACTCGACCCGACTTGACCCAGTATCACTCCTACCTTTACCTACAACACCTACAACCTTACATATATGTATTTGTTTACTTTGATCATTTTTAATCATAAATCAAAATGAATAGGTTTTATGTATTTGTTACTTATGTCTAAGCTAATTTATCACAACAAGTGATCACTTTAACAATTATATTGATCCAGTGCAAGAGAATGATTAATCAAATTTATAATCATTAATTTGTAAAATGAAATAAAATTTATTTTTACCAAATGGCTTCTCCAAATATTACATTATGCCAATAGTGATTAACACCTACAAATGGAGCACAAATCAAATTATATCTATTGGTGCGGTAAATAGTGTTTATTCTAGAGCAGTAGTAGTAAAATGAATTTTTATGATTATTTTTCTAAGCTTTATATAAGAAAAGATTGATTTGAAAATATTACATATTTTGATCAAATTCAATTGTCTTAGCAGCAGTTAAAATAAAGTGCAATAAAAGATATAAGAATATTTAATAATATTTATGTTAAAAAATTGTACTGTTAAATTAGTGAAAATAGTTAAATATTTGTCAATCACTCAAGAAATAAGTTCTTATTCTCAACAACATTATTTATAATAATTTTTTATTTTCTCTTTTTAATTACAAGCAATATAACTGAAGTTAATCTTCCAAAGATTATAATTTGCCGTTAAATTTCTACAAAATGTTTCAAAATGATTCCTAAATTGGGTGGACATCAGCTACTTAATTTTTAAATTTTTTTAAAGGCATCTAAGATTTATACAGAAACTTATTACCCTATAAGCTATAAGAGCTCAAAAGACAATTTCAACTTTTCAATTAATAGCCCTTTAAAAAAATTTAGGAAGCAATTTTTTTCAATGGTTAAATTTTCTATCACTTCCAGAATTATATATATATATATATATAGTTAAATTTTCTATCACTTCCAGAGTTATATATATATATATATATATATTTATATCAAGAACTCAATGATGAAATGCTCTTCTTTGCTAATTTTAAGAAGAAGAAAAAAAACTATTTTTTTTTTTTGGATTTTTACACTTTGCTCTTTGCATTTTAAAGTTTTTCATCCTCAAGAAATTTGACGAGTCCTTCAAGAGCAGCATCGGTATCATCTCTCGAATAATCACTCTTCAACAATCCTTCAATATGTTTCAAAAGTCGATGGTCACCATTGATACCAACATCTTGAATCAATTCATGGTGCAATATGACATGTGCGCATGTGGAAAGAAGAAAAAATTTGCTTTAATTTAAATGCAAAATTTCCAGGCCCACATTTGTTTTCTCTTGCCTTGTGTTGTTAAGGAATTGGTGTGGGCTTGGGCTGAGATATTTATACTTTTAGGCCCACTATGTGATTTGGTTAGTGCAGCTTTGGTTGTGTTATTTATTTATTTTTTTATTTTAATACATTCCTAAGCATATTGATCCAGATTTAAACATATGTGTATATTTCGTCAGAAAGAGATTAACTACACGCTAGAGAGAAGCCAATTAATTCATACATAACCATACCCACCCAAACATGATATCCATAAACCCATGACAGGCTTATTTCAAGGGCCATATAAATGGGTAAGATACAAAAACAAAATCTCTACTGATACCCAAGTTCTTAATTAAAAAAAAAAAATGGTATACATGTTATACATGCATGGATGTGTTCATTTAATCATGAGAATTAACATGCTAACATAAGCTTGAAAATAATCCTAGCTTAATTATACGTGCCTATAAATATTCATAATCACACATGCATGGTATTCATTATAGTCTTATCGAGACAAGAAGCATAAGAACAATAAAATAAAAGGATTTATCAAGTATACCCAAGGGGAAGCTTGGATTTGATGATGAATTATTTATTGGGAAATTTCTGGAATAACTGGGAGAAAATTTAGGTTTTTTCATGGTATTTTTATTCATATTTTCAAGTAGGAGGGGTGATATAGAGCGAGAATAAAAAAATTTGCTCATACATACTATGATCGTCAGGGCCAAAGTACATGGTATGTGTGAGCATGTGCTATGGTTTTTTTTTTTTTGGTTAAAACAATAATGTATTAGAAATTAACTAGTCAAAATAAGCATTGTTGTAACTGAAAGCCTTAAAGAGTATAGACCAGAGGCATCAGAATTCAAAATAACATAGAGTTCAGTAGATTGGGGGGGGGGGGGGGTGAATTTAAAACGACAAATATGTAGATAATGAGCATCTCCCTTTAGCAAGGTATCTAATCATCTATTCACTTACCGATTTACATGGTTCACCTTGATTCACTAAAATTGGTCAAGAAGGAACCTGCAGTCATTTAGAAGTGATGAATAAGCTCTGTTAAAGGCATTTTATTTTGAATTCTTGACCTTATATATAGTTTTTGGTACAATTTTGTGTACTTGGTTGAAGGCATTAACGATCTCCGGTTTTTTTTTTTTTGGTTGTTCTTAATACCATTGGAAAACTTGTGTAACACTCTTTTTAAAGGTACCAACTTTTTGTGTTTTGTGCTATGATCAAAAAGTTATTCAGTTGAGAAGTGGGGCGGTTCAAATGTGAAATTTTCAATGTATTTTTTTCTCGTCATCCTTGTTGCGAGCTGTTTCCAAGAATTTGGGGAACATCTAGCGGAGTTTTTTGTCTTAGTGCGTAAAGAAACATGCCTAGTTTACTTAGTACCAACTTTTTGGATCACCCATGAGTAATTTGTGAAAAATTTATGTGCAAAGTGGGCGTGTCATGCTTATTTTGAACCATTCACCCTGGGTTTTGCATGATTCTTTTCATTTATGTGAACTTATTTTTTGGCCTTCTGCCCTTGTTTAACTCAAATGAAGTGTCATCAGAAAGCTTATGGTACCCATTTTCTAGCTCCTCATATCATATCACCCTATTTTGACCCTTGAGTTTCTCAAAATTTTCCAATATTTAACATTTTTTTATAAAATATTTTGTAACTACATCCAGGCTAATCTTATTTAATATTCAAAATTGCTACCCAATATATATATATTTGGATAAACCCAATATTAAATTATTGGAAACACATAATAGAGGGAAAAAATGAAGTATACATTTCTATTATTGACCACCATTCGCCAATAATGCAGTAACCAATATTAAATATTTATTTTATTATTATTTGTTGTTTGCTCTTTTTAATTATTGTTACTTTGGAAGAATATGCAACTCTACAACAAAAGATGTATTTGTATGTGTATGTGTGTTTTCTTCAATTTAAGATGAAGTATACACTTCTTAAATTTTATCTTTTTAACAAGAAGCATAGCGAAAATTGTCTCAGTTAATTAATTTTTTAAAATGAAAAAAAAAAAAAACCATATAACCAAAAGTATATTAAGTAATTACCAATAAATATTTTGGATAAGTTTATAATACTTAAATACCTAATTTCTCAAGTTAACTAGTTTAATAAATTGAAATTGCAAACCTTATTTCACTATTACCGCCATTGTGTAAAATATATATATATATATATATATTTCAAGAATTATCCATCAATTATATTTTAATATGGCGAAAATAAAAGTATAAACATATGTGTTACTTAAAACATATGTTAACTATAGTGCACTTATTCATCACTCTTAGAACATATTTTTGCACACATGGTAACATGCAAAACTTCTAGGGAGGTTTGGGTAGCTCTAAAATGCATATTCACTTCACAATCCAAGACTCGAACAATGAAATTTCATTATTAATTTCCACCTTAAAAAAAGGTAGCAAATCTATTGCTGATTATTTCATAAGCCCACTAGTCTTGGGGACACATTGGCTTTTATTGATCAGCCACTTAATGATTTTGAACTCATTTCTTTTTTCTTGGCCACCTTTAGATCAAACCATGACTCTTACATCCCTTCAGCCACTACCATAGTTAATTCTCTCTCATTTAAGGATTTGTATGACTATTTTTTAGTTTATGAGTTTTGTCTTGAGCAAACTTATATTTTCCATTGATCTTTCTTTTGTATGTACAAACATTGCTACCAAAGGAATTTCTCTTAATAGTATTTATGGTGGTCACAATAGTGTACAACCCAATCAGATACTTCTTTTTTGTGGTATCTTTTTTTTTTTTTTTTTTTTTAGAAAGTTTTAACCTATGACGTCCGTTTTTAATGATAACTCTTTTATCATCAAACCAAGACACCAATCGGTTTTTAGTATAGACGGAGATTGAACCCTACATTTCTTATTCAACCATCAGAGACTTTACCAGTTGAGCTAACTGGAATGGAAATGTTAACTTTAGTTGTCAATAAATGTCTTGCCAATAAAAGAATACAATTTTGGATGGGTGTCATCAACATCTCAAATTGGACGGCAAATTGGGTTGTTGTTATCATCTTGTTTTGATTGCCTTTTTATTTTATTTTTTACTAACTACATCCATGCTAAGTTTATTAGACAATTAAAATTGCAAACCTTTACCGGTTGAGCTAATTGGAATGGAAATGATAACTTTAGTTGTCAATAAATGTCTTGCCAATAAAAGAATACAATTTTGGATGGGTGTCATCAACATCTCAAATTGGACAGCAAATTGGGTTGTTGTTATCATCTTGTTTTGATCGCCTTTTTTTTTTTTTTTTTTTTTGAGTAACTACATCCATGCTAAGTTTATTAGACAATTAAAATTGCAAACCTTTACAAACACATAATATAGGGAAAAAAGTATACGTTTTAATAATTACCCACCAATAATATTAAGGAGTTGGTGTCGGCTTGGGCTGAATTGTTTGCACTTTTAGGTCCATTGTATGATTGGGTTGGTGCCGCTTGGGTTTTTATAATCTTTTTTTTTTTAAATAATTAAAATATAGTAATGTCAATTTCATTTATTAGTTAATTAATTAATCTATATATCTTATATTAAAAATAATCTATATATAGGCTTCTCGTGGTGGTTTAGTCATCTACAACTATAATAAAATTACTAATTCTATGCTGCACATTTTTTCTTTTTATTATATGTACAATGCCTACCTAAGTTTAATAGTTAATAGTTTCTCAAAAAAAAGAAAAAAAAAAGAAAAAGAAAAAGGAAAGAGCCAATTTAAAGCAAAATTAGATTTCCATATGAAGTAAAAACCTCAAAACTAGAAGGCCTTGATTAACAATAGCATTCTAGTTTTGGGGTTTTTACTTCATATGGAAATCTAATTTTGCTTTAAATTGGTGCCAGGGATATGCAATCGGAAACCCAGTGACAAATCAAGAGCAATACCTTTCTCGGCCTATTGGCTAAGATCAAGTGTAGTATCTGTTCTTATCAGTTTAATATCTGATGAACAAGAGCAAAATTAAAGTAATTGAAGTTATTCAAATTTTAATGTACTTGAACTTGTACCTTAAGATTCATTCGCAGCTCCTGACCAACTTCATTACCTGCAACAAAATGACATAGCCAATAACAATCCTTAAATCTTTTCACGTGGTATCAAAATTATTATTATTATTATTTGGTTCTTTGTGTGTAGCAAAATTAAGTATGAATTAAGAAGAAGAAAATATAGTTGGTTTTCATTTATGTAAGTTGCCATCTGATATTTTTTGAACAAGGATTAATTGGGATGATTATGCCCGATTAAGAATCTCCCATGATGTACAATGAATTTGTGAGGAATTTGGGGTGAAGCTTAAGCCACTGCATCATAAATCAAAATTTAAAATAAATAGGCCACTTGAGCAAAAAATTTCTGGCTGTAACCCTTTTATATTTGTATCATCACTATAATTCCCATGTACCAAATAAAATCATGTTATTATATAGTTTTTGATCACCTTCAGTAGAAATTCATGGAGTTCTGCTCCGGCCAATGTATCACTGATATTGTATCCTTCCGAACTTTTTGCATAAGAGAATCCAGTGCCAACCGGTTCATCCACAAATATTATATTAGCAACCTGAATAAAAAATTAAGGCCATTTCTTTCGGTTTACATAAACACCTAATTAACCATCGAATTGATAACGTAACTTTCATGAAAACCTTAATATTGGAGGCTGCTAAAGTTTCGTACCTTTGTTTAGGAGTATGGGTTTAACTTCAATTTTGGTGATTTGCTTTTGGACCTTTCATAGTCAAATTATAATGGACCTAAACAAAAGAAAAGCCTACAATTAATATATATATATATATATATTTATATATATATATGTGTGTGTGTGTGTGTGTGTGTGTGTATCAATTCTGTACGTTTTTAAACCCCTTAAAACACAAGTTGTTTAACTTAGTTATTTAGCCAAGTGATTACTTAGATATATTATTCAGATCTAGGTTAACACAATCAAATCATATCATGTAAATAATGCAGAAATATAAAGAATATAAGATATGATAACTCAGAAAAACCAAACAAGTAAAAAACCAGGGAAGGAATTAACTTAGTTATTTTCAAGGTAAAACAGATCCACTATGAAAGAATTGAAGTTTTTACAATAGAACTTAGATCACTAACATTCTATTTCTACCTCGTGTAGAAAACTTATTACCACGACCATGTGATAGCTCCGAGTTCACGAACTACTTTTTTCCTTGATCCATTGCAAGTACAAGTACTCCCACTTGTGACTTTGAGACTCCACTCAAAGGTTTCCGATCTTCTTTAAATTCTTTATGTAGCAACTAAAGCGATCATCAAGTTCTTGACACCACGACCATGTGATAGCTCCGAGTTCACGAACTACTTTTTTCCTTGATCCATTGCAAGCACAAGTACTCCCACTTGTGACTTTGAGACTCCACTCAAAGGTTTCCGATCTTCTTTAAATTCTTTATGTAGCAACTAAAGCGATCATCAAGTTCTTGACATAATCTTAATCTCGATAACCCCTAAGTGTGTATGAAGGTAAACACCTTTAGATCTCACAAGAAATTCAACACATAGCATATCAAAGACTTTTAAAACGTAGTTAGGGTTTTTCCTTTTATACTTGGAGTAAAACATAAAATCCTACACGTCAAACTGGGCTGGGGTTGAGTTGGAAATTTTGCAGAAAAAATAATCTGCACGACATTCGATTGATCGAGTCTAATTTTCGATCGATCGAGCCTTGCAGATTTAGTCCAATAAATCCTATAGTCACTCAATTTCAACTTTACAAATAAACACACTTTGAGCAGCCTAAATCTAGACTCTAAGTTTTGATCATGGTTTGGCAACACATTACAAATTGAAGTTCTAATACATTTAGTTCCTAAAGTCTTAGAACCTAACAAATTCTTTTGCTAAGAGTCTTATTGCTTAACAAGCATTTCTTGGCATTTCCAATGAAAACATACAGGTTTCAAATACTCACTCCTCGGTTGTAATTATCAAATTAACAAAAATCATAGTTAATAAAGGGTTTGGCTTACCTCCACTGCATTTTTAATTGGACATTTTCTTTTGTTTTAAAAATACAATGGCAAGTGGTAGTGAGTTTTAATTCCCATCTTTTATTTAGTTAATGGGCATTGGCAGAGCCAGGATTTGAGTTTTAATTCACTAAGACCACACCACCAAAAGACAATGAATCTCTTTTATTTACTTGCTCAATGACTAGTACCTCTCTTAAAATATACATATACAAGATCTTTCTTATTATTTAAAAAAAAAGAAAAAAAGAAAAGAAGAAGCAAAACTACTACAAATTTTATTATATAAAACTTATAAATTGAGACGCTAATAATTGTGATTGGTGAGTTTTAACCGTTTTATTAACGAATGTTTGAATTGTTTTGTCATGATTTATGACATATCAGTTTGTAAGCACAATGTAATAAAAATTATAGTACTCGTAGCAGTGTAGTATCGCTATTATTAGTAGTACTAATTTTTATTCATAAATATTACCACCTTTCTCAATCTTCTCTCTCTCTATCATGTCGTTGCATGCCTTGCTCTCCAAGGCCAAGGTAGCCGTCCACCCCACAAGTTTCAACGCGGCATCATTAAAGCATTACTTCATATAGAAGGACATTTGGTTTGGCTTTTGAACGTGGACAAAGAAAGTGAAGGTAAGGACACAAAAAAAAAGTAATGATGCTTCGAAGGCTTATCTAGTTCACATTCAAAAATGTAAGGTTCATTGAGACTCTCACTCAAGTCTCACGCTTGCATGTGTTCTTGAAAGTTCAAATAGTGTAAAAACACCCTTGAACGTTTAGACCCCCAATTTACAAATTAACCAATTCAAGTTTTATATCAAACAACTAGTGTGCGGAAAATGAACAAAAGCTATAAATCAGAATTGGAAAAACTATCTAAGCCAAATTAAAATCACAACCCACAGCAGATAATAAAAGGCAAAGATAAAAGGGAAGGAAGATGCAAACACAAAGACAACACGCGATGTGTTATCGAAGAGGAAACCGAAGCCCTCGGCGTAAAACCTCTCCGCCGCCCTCCAAGCGGTAAACAATCTACTAGAAAATGTAGTTGGGATACATGAATAGCAATAGACCTTCCAAGCCTAATCTACCCAGTGCACCTAAGCCCTCCAAGCTTCTTGCTCCAACGAGGTTGCGCCGAACCTTTTTCTTTTCTAGCTTCCCAGATTCCGCTACTTGACCACAGCATCAACCAATGAAGATTGGTTCCTTCCTAACTGCTTCCCAAAACACCAAATAGCCCTCTCACAATAATGGATATAGTGAGAACAAGGTTTTGGTAAAATGCCTCTCAAGGGTTTGACAATGGAGAGGAAGAGAGTTGAGGAATTTGAAGAGACTCTTATGTAAAGATTGTAGATGAATTAATCTTGTTTTACTCTAGGGTTTCTCTCTCAAAATTCTCTCTGGAAGCTCTCTTTCATTTGTGGGTATAAGGAGTATTTATACTGGGCTGAGAGGAGAATGTGAAACGTCAGGTTTTTCAAAACAGGGGTGGCTCGCGGCTTGGACTCGCGACTTGACTGAGTCGCGAGACCCAGTCGCGAGATAACCGTATGGCCAGTTGTCCTGTAGTGCTCCAGCTAGCATGACTGTTCACCTTCTGGCATGCTTGGCACGTGTACTGCATCTGGCGGCTTGCAGCCGCGAGTAACCCGCGAGATTAAGCCGCGAGTCTCTGTTTTCTTGCACACTCTTGAGCAATCTACACTCTATCTCACTCACTACCCTTACAACAAACCCACCTAAATACAGGGTTACTAAATGCTGAAATACAAGCAAATTTGGCACGGAATAAAGCCAATTAGATGGTTGATTAAATTCAATCTTACAATCTCCCCTTTTGGCTATTCCGTGACAAAACCCTAAAACAGACTCTAGACTTAACATGTGAGTTGGGAATAGTTGAGCAAAACTCACTCACACCTAACTCTAGAAGCTGTGAAGCACTTGAATCATATGAACATGAGACTCCTGAAACACAACAATACACCATGATCATTGTAAGCAGAAAATCGTGAAATGCATATGAAACAGGCAATATGTGATCAAGCAAAGATGGAGTTAAGAAACAAACCATGGCTTAATCAACCAAGTAATCACTACAAGGTAGTGAACACAATGCTCATTCACACTTGGAATGAACACTTGAACATACAAGCAAACAAGAGCAATGCAAGTTACTTGTATGCCCAACACTCAACCAATGCATAAAACACTAGGTATATGCATCTAGGAACAATCCTACAAGGGCATAAGAGTGACAGTACTTAACAAGAAAATGCAATACATTTAGATAGAAGTACTGATTTAAACAAAGCATAAAAGGCTGCATAAAGCATGGTACAAACCATAAAGCCTACAAATATGCATAAAACATAACCCTAAAAGCTTACATAAGCAACATGGGTACAAAACACAATATATACTGAATAACATCAACAATATATATAAAGAGTAAACCAAGTTTATAAGATAAGAGTTAGAAACAAAAATACACCAAAACCACAGTGTATCAAACCCATAGTAACACTAAATACCCAAAAACATAAACACAGATAAACAATGTCTGATTTTGACTGCTCCCCCTCAACATCTTACTCCCCCTTAAGAGTTGCTTTTCTGCTTCTCATCAACAAAACAGAAACTTATATGTCTCCCCCTTTTTGACCAGAATGGCCAAAGGGTCACTGTCTATGCTGGGTGGTGAAGCTGTCAAGTTTTGCCGACAAAATATCAATCTGGTCCTGCATGGCTGCCATCCTCTCAGAGTGCTCAGTCTGGACCCCTCTGATTCCATCAAGTCATTCCAGAATGACTTGAAATGCATCTGGAGGTGTATCTGAAGAAGTTGATGCTCTAGTCCTTTTGCCACTCCTCCTGGTGTTGAGGTTGATGCATGCCTTGCTGCCTCTGCCTCAGTCTCCATTGGGACACCCTCTCCTTCATCACCTTCATCTTCTTCACCTGGAAGCCGAACGCTTATCCTTTTGAAGGTTAGCTTGTTAATTGCAGAAGGTGTGGACATGGGACTGATGTCTCGAGGGATTGGAACACCCTTCTTTCTAAAGATCCTCATGAGCAGACTAGGGAAGATCAATTTAGGTCTAGAAGTGGTTCTAGTCTCATCCACAATAGTGTCATATATGTGGGAACTGATGTCAATGAAAGTCTTTTCTTTGAGGTCCATTAGAAAAATTGCTCTTGCACTGTTGATTGTAGTCAACTTCCTTATGGGATATAGGTGAAACATCATGATTATAGTGAGGCACCTCATGTCCACAAGAAAAGCTGTGATATTCAAACATTTCCCTTCTCTCTGTCCACCTATCCTCTGTTGTACAGTTTCAATAGACAGAATCCTATCTTTGTAATTGACAAACTCTTGATCTTCTAATCCTTCAAGACCTAACACATCATCAATGTCATGTGCATCCAAAGTGAACTCTTTACCTCTAACCTAGCAGCTTAGTTCATCCTTCCTTATCACAGCATTAGAATAAAACTCCCTAATCAAGGGTTCACAAACAACTGAGAGATCACACAGAAGCTTTTCCCATCCTCTCCCTTCAAAACAGCTGGGGATAAAAGTGCCTCTCAAATCCTCCAAATCCACATACCTTTCTTGAATAATTCTTGCCTTTAAGAAGAAGTCCTTGTATCTCTCAAAGTGGGAAACAGACCTGAACAGGTTAGGGTCCATTTTCATTCTTTTATTTGATTTCTTTGCAGGTGTTTTCTTCTTTGGGGATGAAGGAGCCATCTGTGAACAATCAGAAGAGGCCACAACAACATAGTACAATACATGTGTAGAACAAATCAGTACTTTGTTAGTAACAAGGACAAAAATGCAACCACACAGATAAACTAAAACAATTAAACCTCATGCTACTTAAATCAACCACACAGATGAACAAGTCTAAAAGTGGATACACAAGAACAACTGGTATAATGCAGGGGAGTATTAAAGCAACAGAGATTGAAAACATCCAAAAGACAAATATATGTCAATGAGACATACAAATTGATGTGTATGACCTGACTCAAAGAACAAAAGACAGATGCACAATAGATGGACAGGCACATATTTAGCACAGTAAACCTCACAGCCAAAACAGGAACATTTTGAATCAACACATCAACATAAGATCAGAAAAGATGAGTAACCAACAAATAACAAACCCTAGCTAAGCACATGATGAAGAACAAAACCAACAACTTAATTAAGATCAAACTAAATCAATAGCTTCCACAAGCTGAGCATGGACAAAGAGCAACAGCCGAAACAAAAACCCATCTCAAAAACATAAACAAATGCGAATAATCAAGAGGGAAAAGCACAAAATCAAGTAAAATAGAGTTCAAGAAAGAAAACCCATACCTGTTACTTGAAGATTTTGAGCTGAAAGGAAGCAACAATGGAGTTTGAAAATGGTTACACGGAGTGATTGGGAAGGAGACAGTTGAGAGAGAAGATGAATAGACACAAAAAGTTCGAGGGAAAACTGAAAAAGATTTAAAAACTGCCCCTATTTTTGCCAAACACGCGTTTTTCGCGACTGAAGTGAGTCGCCAACAAGTCGCCAGGTCAAGCCGCCAAAACACTCAAAGACAAAATTTTGAAAAAAAATTTTCTAAGTGTTTTTTGCTACTGGAAGGTCTACCCGTGAGGGAGTCGCGAGCTAAGCCGCGAAAATCTCTGAGTAACCCTCGCGACTGGACCTTCCACTCGCGAACAAGTCGCCAAAATAGGCCCGTGAACATGCGACTGAGGCCCGCGACTTGATTTACCCGCGACTGAGTTGCCAAAACAGGGCAAAATTTTTTTTTTGAAAATTTCAGATTTTAAGAACAAAATACTTTCCAAAAACACCTAAAACATTCAAAAATATTTTTATGCTTGACTCAACAAAGATTGAGCATGTAAAAACACATTTCATCAAGTACAATTACACAAATGAATATGGCATTTCTTGAACATAAACTTGTGTGTTGTGTGTGGATATCAACAATGAGATAGTCCTTAGTCTAATGTGAAGCTTCAATGATCAATTCAACCAAGACATACACAATTAGCACTAGATTATGTGACCTATCTCAATTATAGAAACTAGTGCATGACCCGCGCAATGCACGGGAAAATTTTTTTATTATTCACAGAAAAATATGTAAAATCATAATAAAATTCTATTAGTAGCTAACTCCATTAGCCAATCAAACATTATCATGATGTCATAAAAATATTATGATAATTCCATAGACAATTAAAAGAAGTATACTGATTTTTTAAAAGAAAAAAAAAAAAAAAAAAAACTTCCCTCTTATATTTATTATTATTATTTTAAATGAGAAACTCCCTTAAAATTGAAGGTCTGCTTATGCATTAAATATGGTCAAATGAAGACATACTGAATAAGGAAAATACAAAGAACCTCAATTATACAAACTATGTTTGTCATGATTACAGGATTCTTACTATAACAATCCAATTTAAACTACACAAAGGACAGTTAATTTCAAGAATACAAAGACTGGACAAAAGATATATCTTAGGGTAGGAAAAAAATAAAAAACTAAAACTCTTGTAAAAGTTATATTATAGAGTTTTATCAATATCAATCACTGTACCGCCCTATAAAAAAATAAAAGATAGTAGCACTAAATCAAAGTTACATTTATGAAATCTCATAGAGAAATCTGCAGCTACTTGATCCCTTTCCTAAGCCATGTACATCTACTTGATGCTTTTTAGCGCAATCCTTTTCCATAAATTTCTTGGTGCAAAAGGATATTGACAATTTTTGCCCTCTTCTTAACTTCATTTAAAGCCATTTCCTTATTTGTCTTTGGCAGTTTCTCAACTACTCTCCTACTCTCCGGCTCTTAATAGCAATTAAGACCTAACAAAGTAACATCAACATAAATTAGAGAATGGTGCACTATGATGCACTCTATAAACTTCAAAGGATTATTATTAACATAAATCATTCAATATATTTGTCACTAACTGGGTATGGGTGCAGCAAACACATGCATGTACAAAATTTTGGGTATAAGCAAAAAAAGAATGCCTGTAATGTTGAATGCTCATGGAACCAAGACTAAACTAATTTAAAATGTAAATTCAATGTTCAGCAAGCATTTGGAATAACATATATATATATATATATATATATATAGCACATTCTATTTGTAAATACTCTGCATATCAAGAATCATAAACTGATTTAGGAATAGGCATCATCTTTAAAAAATAATTAACTCAGAAAAAGATAGATTGTGGATAGGAATTTCAAAGACATTTCCTAAAGACATCATCTCTCAATAGAAGCTAAAAATACGAAAATATTTAACCAATAGACTAACATGTACCAAAAATTCAAATGGCATTCAAGATGATTAGTGTTAGACTCCTATAAGATTAACACAATGCAACGCCCATATATTAGAATTGAATAATACCAAAATTGGAACACATATATTACAATTAAACACACACATAGACTGAGGAGAAAAATCTCATTATCTTCACTCAAAAAATCAGATGTCAAAAGCTCAAACATGCAAAAGCAGCAAAAAAATCACAAGTTTATGCATAAAGCCATGCCTATATAACTTTTAAATCATCCAAATGCAGCAATATTAGAAGCAATTTTAAGGATTCTTTCCTACTCTTAATGGCTTCTGCAACATAAAAATCACAATCAACATGTATACATCTCACAAAGAACAAATAACAAATTTGTTACTGTTCTACATGTCAATTGAAAACAGTCCCAAGTTAACTACCAAAATAGGAGTCACAACCATAACTACCAAAAGAATCCAATTCCATCCAAACCAAGAAAAGAAGAAATACTGAACTTCTAGCTAAAAATGTTTTCTATTAAGCATTGCAGTCAGCGGGGCTTTGATGAAGGGAGGGTTTGGTGAGTCAAAGAGATGTGATGCAGTTTCCACTTGGGATGCGCCACCGCTAAGTGGTGCAGAGTGTACCTGCTTCTTATGCTAGTCATGTCACCGACTTTAATTCCATTCCTATGTGTTTTAACCTAAACACCACCATCATAATGCAAAAACCTTAATCAAAGCCACAAATAACCCAATGATATACATCCAAACCAATCCAACTATTATAGAAAAAAGAAGATAATATTTAATGCACAAATTGAAAAATAAAGAGGACAACTTACTGTTTGCAGTTCTGGCAGGTCAGTGGTGGGAGGGTTCTTTGTTCTGTTTCTTCTCTGCAACACCATATTCCCAAGTTTCAGCATAGCAATGTTGATCATCCTCTTTGAATACTTTATCTTCTCCAAATACTATTTCTATTGTCTATAATTTTTCAGTATCTACACTCCTAATCATTAAAACCCACCAATCCACTCTTTATATATTAAAAAAAAAAACATAGAAAAGAGAGCCCATAACCGTAAATAAACTTTATACAAAGAAAAAAAATGAGAAAGGCAGAGAAATTCTAATGGTAAAGCATAGAGAGAGGTAGATAGAAATTTGACCAAAATGCCTAAATCAAAACAAAGCAAATACCTCAACTGCCAAACATAAATCATAGTTATCGCAAGATTTTGGTTTTTCTTCTAAAAATTTATATAAAAAAAAAAAAATCAAAAAACAAAGAAAGCCAAAATAAAAAATAAAAAATAAAAAATCACCTTGCATTGAGAGAGAGCTTTGTTTAAAACCAAGTGAGCACTTTCCCTTGCCAAATGCTTCCTACATGTTGCAATGGCCTTAATTACAGGGAAAGGCTTCTGCTTTTATCTCTATATATTAAGATAGATTTAAGTTAGATATCTTTTAAATAATCCAAAGCCAAAAAAATACGTTTCAAGCACATTTCTGATATCAAATGCAAAATAACAAAGTTTAGCACGTTTGGTGCACATGGTAGGATAAGTAATAAATCCCACAATTGGCTTGGCGAAGGATTACATTTATTCATACTTTAAGGTAGGGCTGTCCACACCCACCCGTGACCCGCAAAACCCGTCTGATCCGGAGCTACCCAAACCGAAACCGTCTGACCCGAGGAGAGTGGTGGTCAGCGGCAGGTCTCAGAGGTTCAGAACCGATGCCGACGGGTCGAATGGCGGATCTCCTTCTCCAAAAACCGAGACACCCGATCCGACTGGCTAAAGGCCAAATCTACCTTCAATCCGGCGAAAACATACTGATTTTCGCTCAGATCTCCTCATTTTCGCTCATATCCAACAACGATTTACTGGGTTTCGCTTAAATACGGCACAGATCTGGTGAGTTTTTCTCAAATCCAACGAAAATCTGGTAATTTTTTGCTAAGATCCGGTGGGTTTTCCTCAAATCCGGCAAAGATACAGTGTTATTTTGCTCAGATCGAGTGGTTTTGCTCAAATCCGGTGAAGATCCGGCTAAAAAATCATGTAGTTGCCGCTGATTTGAACCTCCGGCAGCATATTTTCAACTTCGACCGACCCGACTGCCAACCAACCGAGTCCGATCCGACTTGACCCGTGGGTTTTTGCGGTCAGCGGCGGGTCTTCTCGTCAGAAACCCGATGTCATCGAGTCGGTCGCGGGTTGGGCATAAACCCGACCCGGACCGACCCGTGGACACCCCTACTTTAAGGTAGTGTTGTAGAATGGCAATAGACCTAAAAAATGTCTGAGTGAAAATTAATGCCTCCTTCAATAATTTGTAATGTATTACAATCTTTGATCATTTAAGCATTAAAAAAATTAACAAATACAGAAGCAAACTATATTGGCCAATTATATCTGGCATATATTATAATCTGTAGGTAATTTAACAATTTCGGCCAAAAGAGAAATCATTTTAAGTTTTACAATATAACGGCTTTAGTCATTTGCAGCAAATAAAGTAAGCTTTTGCAACATAAACATCACAATTAACATGTATACATTTCATAAAGAACAAATAACAAATTTGTTAATGTTCTACTTGTCAATTGAAAACAGTCCCAAGTTAACTACCAAAATAGGAAATTAAAACAAATTTGTTAATACTGGACTATATAATATATATATATATATATATATATACACAAAATCCACTGAAAGACTATTCATGAAGATTTTATAAGAAATTAAAAAAAAAAAATTGTATTAACGACATGGTTACATGACATAGAGAAAACATTTTTGCTAGTAATTATTCCAAAAGTACCCACATCACTATGTTTCAACAATTTTTGGAAAAGAAACTACATAATTTTCTTTTGCCATTCCTGTTCAATCAAACCAAACACATAGATCATCACTATTAAAAGAACAAAAAGTTCAGCAACCATTTCCAATAACTACACTTCAAACATCAATTCTGTGCATACAACATTTAATATGGCTTTAAAAATACACAAACATGACATACCCAGGAAATCATAATAAGAGAAGGCTAATTAAAAATAATTCAACTAAAGAAGAATTATGGTTTTTTTTTTTTTTTTTTATAAATCTTTTGACTATAGCAGCATTAAAGTATGCATTCCTCACTGTCTACAGCATTGAACAATGTTTCAAAAAGAAACAATTTTAATCCACCTAGCTGCTCACCTTCTTGGCTTCCTACCAAGCCCACCTATAAGCATATGGACTCCCCATCTAATGAGAAGTGACATCATTCAACTTGTAAATCTAGGATTAAGCGGGATGCTCATTAATACAAAGTGTAATGTAAGGTGAAAACATTAAACTTTTGGGCTCTATAGATTTAATCAAAAGAACAAAATCATTTATTATCATACCTTCTATTCTTGTCATTGTTGACATTGTAGATGCTTGGATGGGTTGTGGTTGTGACTCATGACCAGTTGTTCCTATTATGGCTCTCTTTGGTTCAAGGTTTTTGGGTGTTTAGTTTCGGGGAAAAATAGTCTAAAAGGAGTTTTCTGTTGCAGATCAAGCCAAATGTTACAAATTGAAAAGTCATTTCAGTTTTTGTTACAGAAGATATTAATAATTTAACCGACATACCCAAAACAAAACTAAATTAGACACAAATATGAAAAACAGAAGCAACTCTAACAAAATTAATTCCTATATCATATTTGTCACCTAACTTAAAAATAAGTAGATAGAACAAAATTGACGGTAATGGTTCTGAAAGTATGACAGTGGCAGAAGACCGAGAAGGCAGTGGCAGGGCCATCAAATTTCTCTCTCATTGCATTACAAACTCTCTCTCTGTACATTGATCAGTGAAATAGATTTTTCTTTTACAACAGTGAAATGGTGCAATAAACAACCCATGTCATGCCATAATGTTTGTTATCATCCGCAATTATGTATGCAAACTCATCAACATTAATCCAATTACAATTTCCACCCAAAAAATAAAATAAAAGGCAAAATCAAAAACAAATTCAGCTATACCCAAAAAAAATTAAAAATCAAAACAAATACTTTAAACTCCAAGCAACCATATTCATTCTAGCGTTGGTGCGTAGGGGAAAGGAAAAACAAAAAGAAACTTTAACTTTTCTTTTTCTGAACTTTTGTGCTTATGGGAAACCAAACATAGAGTGGATTGAAATTTTAGACTATACCTAAAATAATGACTTACAGTGAATCTCTTTGGATGGGCAACAAATCTCCAACGCTTGCCATGTTGCTTGTCTCTCAAACTCTCTCTTACATTTGGTCTCATGGACATCTTCTATATCCGCTTGCCTTCATGGTTCCACTCAACTAAAACCAAAACCAAAATCAGAATTAAGGGGCAATCTTCAAATAGTTTGAGGGGAATTGAAAAACGGAAGGGAAAAAATTGATCTGTAAAAAAAAAAAATCAACCCATGTTATACCAATCAAAAAGCCAATTTAAAAAGCCAATCACCATAAAAACCTTCTCCCTTCTTGACTTGTGTATGCTCCACTGGCTTTCTCTTCTTATATAATAATCCTTCTTCTTCTTTAATGATCCAGATAGCAAGTCACAAAACAAAACAAAATATGAAACTAAAATTCATGAAAGCAAAGTAACAAAATCCAGAAACTGAAAATTCCTAATAACAATTCAGTTAGAATTTGATACAAAACCCAGAAACTAAAAATTCCTAATAACAAATCATTTAGAATTAGATCTTCTAGGTTGTGTCCTTGATTTCAAATCCCTAAATTGACAGTAAACCTAATTGAAGACAATAGGGTAAGAGATTAGTTGAAAATTACCAAGAAAGAATGGTCTGATATCGAGAGTTCCTGGTAAAATACTTTTTTTCTAACCAAATCTAACCCGTCTATTTACATAAATTTAACAAAACTACTCCTAACCAAAAAACCTAAATCATAACTGATCAAACCAAAATACCCGAATCATATATAATGCCCAAATGATTTACCCAAAAGAAGCCCCAATTTGTAAAATTAAAAACAGAACTTATGGGCGAAGGCCCTAATGGTTATGACATAACTGATTATTCAGACTTACCGTCTCTCTATCGTCCTATCTCCTTTTGTATCAGCTTATTCCAAACGGTTATTAAAAGAATCTTCAAACGATGTAACGATCGTTCTCTTGTGACTCTAAACTGACTTGGTGGTAGAAATCTAAGTGGGTAAGTTTGCACTCTGTTGCAGAGAAGAAACAGAAATCTCAAAACCTAAATCATATTTCATACCCATACCCAGATCTAAGAAAGAATGAGAAAAAGAAAAACTTACCGGTGGTAGTTCTCTCTATGTCCGTATCTCAATTCCTGTGTGCACCTTTAGGTTACCGGCGTCGGTTTGAGTGGTATAATTCTGGCAATGGAACGGACGGTGGCGGGTAGGAACTCTATCTCTTTCTCTGTATCGCAAGGTTTTTTTTTCCTCCTTCTCTATCTCTGTATCACAAGCGTCGGTGTTAAGAGTATTCATAAAAGGAGAAACTGAAGTTAGAGTGAGTTTGACTTTTAATTGGGAATACATCGTTTGGGTTTGTGTTTTTATGAAGACAATGACTCTCCAAACGCACCGTACGGTATTTTAAAGAATAAATTTTAAACATGGCAGAATTTAAAGGGGTCATTTTTCCTAACATGGCAGCACCTTCTTAAAGGCTTCTGCTATTATATATATAGTATTAGATATGTATATATGATCTCCCACAAAACTTGATAACATATCTTGAAGCTTTACATTTGACTCCACTTTCAATCATAACAATTGATCTTTTTGATCCTTTTGAGACAATCACCTCTCATTGTGAGAGTGATATTTGATATTTCACTTTAATGAACAAGCCTTTGGCTTTTTGAATAAACATTCACTTTAATTTTTGGTCGCTTTCCCTTTTTCCTAGTCGAATACTAGTATGTGCGACAGGCTTTTGTAGCTTAATATCTCTTTTCATTTGGAGATTTACATTTGGTGAGCTCTTTTTAGCAAAAACAAAAAATAAAGAGTGGGAAGATATATAAACACAAGTCTATGCATGTCTCAAGATCATCATAACTATTCACTCATCATTCATGACAAGTTTGAAGATCTATTTACAACAATCACATAGATTTCAAGATTTCTCCCACAGTGATAAGAGTGCAAAGAAACAAGCTATGCTCGAAAATGCACAAAGCCATTAGCACAAAGGTACAAGGCAAAACAAGTTTTGAGACAAAAACTCAACAATGTCAATCAAACTTTTTGATTTTCTAATTTTTATGTGATTTTTGGATTTTTGACACATAAGAAGAAAAAGATTGATAAAAAAATGACCAAACGTATGCACAAATACACAAACAAACAACCATCAACTCAAACAACAAGCAAACAATCAAACATCGTCACAAAGCATAGGAAGTATTAATGCATGGACATGTTGTAATGCTTATGCATGAGTACCCTTCTTCACCCACACGTCACTTGCGTTTGGGGTGATTTCTTTATAGGATTGGGTACGGGAGTTAGGGCTTTCAAACCTTCGTGTGAAGCTTTCCAAGTATTTGGTGAATGCACCAATCATCTTCATCACGTTCATCATTCCGGGATCACCGTTTTGATCTCTTGATGGTTCACCAGCCCAATTTCTTCTATCATTTCTAGGTCCTCGTGACCTTTGAGGAGTTGCACTATTCTTTGCTCTCAGCTTTTGACAATTTGGTCGAGTATGCCCTTGAAGAGCGCAATGATGACACACATAATTTGATCTAGGACCTCTTTGTGGTCGTGGACGAGACTTGGCTCAGGATTCAGACCTGCCCACAGATTGATTACATGAATTCAACAACCGTTCGTTCCCCACATTTCTCTTCTCCTCTATCTTGGGCTTCTCAGCAGTAGGACCAACATCAGCTGATTCTTTGGCCTTTATAAACTTCACTTCTTTAGTGACATTTCCAGATGAGCTACTTCCTCCGGTATATCCCAATCTGGATTTGTCTGAAAAGCTCTTTTGAGATGATATAACATCATCTAGCTTCTTGGTGGTGACCCTCTCTATTTTACCATTTGCTTGCACAACCTCTTTTTCAAGAAATCTCACTTTTGTGTAAGCTTCTGACAACTCACCATTCAGTGTTTCTATCTCACATTTGACCTCCCTATATCGGATTAAGAGACTCTTATAGTCCTCCTCTACCTTCTTCATTTTTCTCACAGCTGCCTTGGCCACCCTTGTGTACTCACCCGACTTCTCCATGAGTGAGTTATAATTTTCTTGAAGATTGGCTGTGCTTTCATCTTCTTTAGCATTTGATTCTTCAGCAACTCCCAGTGATTCTTCATCACTATGTTCTCCAAGGTCTCGTACAAGCAGATTCAACTCGTCTGAAGATTCAATATGGGCAATAGTCATAAAAGCTGAATAGTTCCCCTCTCCATCACAGCTTTCTTCAGATTCTGAGTTGGATGAATCTGAGTCACTCAATGTCGTGGCATACACTTTGCTTTTCGATTTCAAATAATTCGGACATTCTTTCTTAAGGTGTCCATGCCCGTTACATTCGAAACAAGTGACACCTTGTGTAGATTGGGATTCTTTTCCATCTTTCTTTTTGAATTCCCTTTTCTCCCTTCCTGAACTTTGGAATTTTCCTTTATCACCAAATTTGCCATTATTTTTGAATTTCAAGAATTTTCGGAATTTTTTACAAGGTATGCAACATCTTTGTCAACTACATCTTCTCCCGATGAGTCATGGTCTTCCACCTTTTCATTAATGGTCTTAAGAGCAAGAGATTTACTTTTCCATTGATTGGGCAGCGACATCTCATAAGTCTGAAGAGAACCAACCAGCTCCTGGACTTTGATGTCATCAAGGTCCTTGCTCTCTTCAATCGCTGTCACTTTAGCACGAAAACTTTCCGGCAATGATCGAAGGATCTTCCTTACAATTTTAGAATCCTCCGTTTTCTCTCCCAAATTGAACTTGCTGACAACCACCTCATTCAGCTTCCCATAGAAAGAGTCAAAGGACTCATCCTCACTCATTTTGAGCTCCTCAAACCGAGTGGTCAGCATTTGCAGCTTGGTGTCTTTTACTTTCTTCGTGCCTTCGTAGGTGGTTTCCAATATCTCCCATGCTTCTTTGGCAACGGTAATGTGGGAGATCCTGTGAAATTCATCTGGAGACACACCACAAAAAATAGCATTGAGTGCTTTACTGTTAGTATTAGATGCAGCGAGTGCTGCCTTATCCCATGTGGATTTGGCTGCCTCAGGTCTGGTCCAACCAATCTCAACAGCATCCCAAACAGATTCATCAATGGAGCACAGAAATGCTCTCATGCGAACCTTCCAGAAAGCATAATTACTACCATCAAAATATGGAGGTGCATTTAGAGATTGAGACCGATCCATCTCAATAGGGAGTCAAGGATCACACAATGGTAATGAACCCAATAGAAGTGTACCTACTCTGATACCAAATGAAAGTTCAAATAGTGTAAAAACACCCTTGAACGTTTAGACCCCCAATTTACAAATTAACCAATTCAAGCTTTATATCAAACAACTAGTGTGCGGAAAATGAACAAAAGCTATAAATCAGAATTGGAAAAACTATTTAAGCCAAATTAAAATCACAACCCACAGCAAAGATTAAAAGGCAAAAATAAAAGGGAAGGAAGATGCAAACACAAAGATAACACGCGATGTGTTATCGAAGAGGAAACCGAAGCCCTCGGTGTAAAACCTCTCCGTCGCCCTCCAAGCGGTAAACAATCCACTAGAAAATGTAGTTGGGATACATGGACAGCAATAGACTTTCCAAGCCTAATCTACCCAGTGCATCTAAGCCCTCCAAGCTTCTTGCTCTAACGAGGTTGCGCCGAACCTTTTTCTTTTCTAGCTTCCCGGATTCCGCTACTTGACCATAGCATCAACCAATGAAGATTGGTTCCTTCCTAACTGCTTCCCAGAACACCAAACAGCCCTCTCACAGTAATGGATATGGTGAGAACAAAGTTTTGGTAAAATGCCTCTCAAGGGTTTGACAATGGAGAGGAAGAGAGTTGAGGAATTTGAAGAGACTCTTATGTAAAGATTGTAGATGAATCAATCTTGTTTTACTCTAGGGTTTCTCTCTCAAAATTCTCTCTGGAAGCTCTCTTTCATTTGTGGGTATAAGGGGTATTTATACTGGGGTGAGAGGAGAATGTGAAACGTCAGGTTTTTCAAAACAGGGGTGGCTCGCGGCATGGACTCGCGACTTGACTGAGTCGCGAGACCCAATCGCGAGATAACTGTATGGCCAGTTGTCTTGTTTTGTCCTGTAGTGCTCCAGCTAGCATGACTGTTCACCTTCTGGCATGCTTGGCACGTGTGCTGCATCTGGCGGCTTGCAGCCACGAGTAACCCACGAGATCAAGCCGTGAGTCTCTGTTTTCTTGCACACTCTTGAGCAATCTACACTCTATCTCACTCACTACCCTTACAACAAACCCACCTAAATACAAGGTTACTAAATGCTGAAATACAAGCAAATTTGGCACGGAATAAAGCCAATTAGATGGTTGATTAAATTCAACCTTACAGTTCTCATTTAAATTGTCATGATTTTTCAACACTCTTGTTTTGTTTCTGACTTCACAATATATTGTTCCAACTATATTGTGTCTATTTTCCAATTTTTGTTACTACACATGAAGGTGATCTTTCTTCTTTTATTATGCATCAACAATAACCCTCCCTTACTCGGTTACCCTCCTCAAAGGGATTGTTGTTGTGACAAATTAGTACTTTTTGTTATTTTATCTTTTTGTTAGAGATACATAGGCTAGGCAAGGTCAAAGTTTATTATATAGCTTTAGTCTAAGTTCATTAAATCTATTTATAACCCGATGAAGTAATCGTAATCCTACTTAATTATCATGTACGTATGCATTGTAAAAGTTAGTATATGATTAGTTTATTGATATTTAGCCTATTGCAAATAATCTCAATTGTATGCATTGTAATTCATATAGCTTAATAGTAAAGATGTAACTTCAAGTGCTTTTTAGAATGCGAGTCTTTATATTATATTTATAACTATGTTTTATCTTTCCTAATATGGTATTAGTGACGTGCTTTTTTGGAATGCAAATAAAGTAATACTAATCTTGCTTTGTGGTGCAAATATTGTGACTCTGGATTAGTCTATGATTTAGCCTATATAAATAATTAGATATCTTCCAATGAATTTATTGTAATACATAGAGTTTGATAGTAAAGATACAATCATAACCACCGCGCACCCTTGGTGCGGTGGTCACTCCACAAGTATAAGTACTTATGGGGTGTGGGGGGAAAGGGCCAGGATTCAAGTCTTCAGAAGGGAGCTTCACACACATGTACACTTAGATTAGGCTAGAGTAGAAATTCTATCTTGTAAAAAAAAAAAAAAAAAAAAAAAGATACAATCATAAAAGGAGTTTTGGTTATGGATGTAGGCCTTTAAAGCCAAATCACATACGCTTTGTTTGTTTCGACGTAAAATATTTTACATGTAAATATTTTACTTGTAAAATATATTACATGTAAATATTTTACTTGTAAAATATTTTACTGTAAAACATTTGCAAGTGTTTGGTAAGTGTTGTGACATAAACATTGCAAATATAAATCAGCCACCGCATACCCAGCCACCACCAACCATTGCAAAAACACACCCTGTAATCCCATCCCATCGGCCACCGTCATCCACCTACCCAAATAACCAACAGCCACTAGAATCACCACCAACCACCAAATCACTACCAACCACTCAAAAAACAGCCATCAAAACCACCACCAAAGATTCAAAAAACTGCCCCCAACTACCAAAAAAACAACCACCAACAAGATCAGAACAGCCACTAAAAACCCAATCTGCCGCTCAGCAGTCAGATCTGATTCCGTGAGAGAGATGAGAGGAGGGAGGAGGTGTGGAGTCGGTTTGTGGGTGGCGTCGGTCAGGGGTGATGCCGGTCGGCGGATGGTGCTAGTTGGTGGGTGGTGCCGCCAGTAGGTGGTGTCGCCAATAGGTTTTGGTTGAGATGGATTAAGGGGTGAGAGAAGGAACGTTTGGTTGTGACTGGGAGAGAACTGAGAGTCTGACAGAGAGGGATAGTGTGAGAGGGAGGGAGGGTGAGAGTTATCGGGATGAGAGCTAGTTAGTAAATGTAAAATGTTTTACCAAAATTTTAAGTGTAAAATATTTTACATAAATTTGCTTAGATTGATTTGGTTGATTGAAAACATTTTACTTTTGACTAAATATTTTACTGCAAAACAAACATTGTAAAATAAGAAAATATTTTCCTGCAAATATTTTACACCGAAATAAATGGAGCAATAATTTTATTTATTCTTTATGTTTTTATCTCCGCCTTCCATATTTTCTCATATACTTTATGGTTAAATCATACTTATTTCACACATTTTCTAACTTGCTACCGGTGTTATATTGTATATTTTCTAATAATTTCATTAAAAGCCAAAGCCTTACAAGAATCTACCCAATATTGGGAGAGTTAAGGAGATTGTTTGGTAACAAAATTTCTTTTTGAATTTGTATGGATGGCCTTGTAATAGCACTATTCTCCTCCTTAAAATGGAGATTTTTTTTTCCCAACTCACGGTGGATGTGAAATCTATGGGGATTTATGAAGGGTTCTCATATCAATTGTCAAAAAAAAATTATTGATGGCCAGAAAAGGCCATTCAATGTCACACCGTTAATGCCAGGGATTTCTTGCAAGGATTTCATTTGAAGGTAGACAAAGAAAAATAAGGTGAAGAGACCAAAACGACAAAAGAGTGGCTATCATGACAAATACGAATAAATGGAGGCCTATCAATTATCCCAACCGTGCATGTGTTCTCATTTATTAGTAATTTTTTTTATATGCAAATCATCAATTAGCCCATTACAAAACCATTAATGTAAAGACTTTCCGTTGTCTCTCTTAAATGTGTGCTTTCTCTTTTTGGTCAGTGAGTGGTTCATAAGTCTAGTACTATCATTCAATTGAAAGAAACAACCTTCTCAAAAATAAAAAAATAATAATAATAATAATAAAAACTTTGAGCTGATTTAACAATATTCTACTATCATACACAATTATTTGTGACAATTTTGCAAACAGATCATGGAGAAAAAAAAAATTAAACACTAATCTCATATGTGAACAAATTTTAGCCCAAGAGATATTAATAACAAGAATATTTTATAAAATATTTGAAAAATAAGAAAGCAAATTGTGAAAAATATGAAAGAAATGTTGGGAGAAAAGGTCATTGTTGAAGGGTTGGCAAATTGGCATTAATTTTGTTGGGACTTGTTTGAAGGGATAGTGTAGGAAATACACCATTTGAGAGAGAGAGAGAGAGAGAGAGAGAGAGATAAGGTGATCCCTTCACCAACATACTTCATCACAAAGGAAAGCAACACTTTTTTTTTAGAAATAAACACATAGACAAAGGAGAGAGAAAAGGGTTATAACATAAAGGCACATCACAACTCCACTCAAAAGTCATTGTAACTTTTAAGGGAGGGTGAGACAAGTTATACTACATACAACACACTTTCTTAAGTAATGTGGGACAATTACCCATTCTTTTTTTTAAGAAACAAACACAGGGAGAGGGAAAGGAGAGGAAAGCAACACTTGGTTTTCTCTATATGCAGAAAAAAGTGAAGAGAGGAAAAATATAAATTAAAAGGACGGCGATTTCTTCTCTAACCCTACATTACCTTTACACCTTTATACTTGTGTGCGATTAGTCACCTACTCTATACTAGTAAACGGAGAACCAAAGGGTATGATTCACCCCTCAAGAGGGCTTAGACAAGGAGATCCTCTCTCTCCTTTTCTCTTCCTCCTATGCACCGAGGGCCTTCATGGCCTTGAAAATAACGCAGCAAATAATGGTGACATCCACGGATTTAGTTTGTGCAAAAGAGGACCCAAACTAACCCACTTGTTTTTTGTAGATGATAGCCTTCTCTTTTGTAGGGCCAACTCTGAAGAATGCAGTAAAGTATTGGAGCTGCTATCATTGAATGAAGAAGTCTCTGGCCAAAAATAAAATAGGGAGAAGACAACCTTATTCTTCAACAAAACAGTTACTAAAGCAAACCACCAAATCATCAAAGGCATTTTGGGGGTCCGTGAAATCCATCACTATGAAAAATACTTGGGGTTGCCATCTTTGACTGGAAGGGGAAAAAAAAGCAAGCTTCAATTATATTAAGGAGAGTGTGTGGAGGAAGCTGCAAGGATGGGAAGGAAAACTCCTTTCCCAAGCCGAAAGGGAGGTGCTCATTAAGGCGGTCATCCAAGCCATACCTACGTATGCAATGGGTTACTTCAAATTACCTTTGGGGTTGTGCAATGAAATTGAGGTGATGGTTAGAAAATTTTGGTGGGGACAATGAGGGAAGAAGCAAAAGGTTCATTGGCTAAAATGGGATGAGATGACAAAAGCCAAAAGGGAAGGGGGTATGGCTTTCGTGATTTAGCCTTACACAATAACTCCCTCTTGGCCAAACAAGCTTGGAGGTTGTTAGAGGAAAAAAATTCCCTATTCTATAAGGTTTTCAAACCTTGTTTCTTTCCTAATTGCACAATTATGGAGGCGGCGGAATCTCGTCAAGGTTCTTATGCTTGGAAAAGCATACTCAAAGGAAGAGATGTGATCAAACAGGGTGCATGTTGGAGAATTGGTGATGGGCAAAAAGTTAAGGTGTGGCATCATGCTTGGTTACCATCTAAACCACCGGCCAGAATTTTATCACCTGTTCTTGAAGGTTGGGAGGAAGCCACGGTTGACAAACTCATCAAGGAAGACTCAAGGACTTGGGATGATGATGTTATTAATGGCCTTTTTGTTCCGGAGGAAGTTGACATCATTGAATCAATCCCGCTCTCAAGGTTTCCTATTGAAGATAGACTGTTTTGGCCGTGGACTCAAACAGGGAAGTATAACTGCAAATCTGGTTACAGATTTTTGAAGTGTAAGGCTGAAGTTTCAGGGGCGATGGAAGCACAGGTGGAGGATAGAAATTTCTGGCGCAGCATTTGGGATTTATGAGTTCCTAATAAGATTAAAAACTTTGTGTGGAGAGCATGCCGTGAAGCAATCCCCACGAAAGAAAATTTGAAGCGACGTCACATTACGGAAAACGGCAGGTGCGAGCGTTGTTTGATGGAGGAGGAAACAACATTACATGCACTATGGTCTTGCAAGAAGATCAGGTCGGCCTGGACGTCTTCAGAGTGGACTGGTTGCCAGAACATAAGCCCCTTAGACTTTAAGGAGCTCTTATCGTGGATACTCAAAAACCATGGTAATCTAGAGTTCTTTGTGATGGTGACGTGGGGCTTGTGGCACCAACGGAATCAGGTTCGGCTCAACAAGCCTTGCTGCCCATCGGACCTGATTGAAGCCTAGGCAAAGGAAAAATTTGAAGAGTTCACTGCTACAATCCTAGCCAAACCAGCAACCATGCCACAACAAAGAACGAAGTGGAAACCACCTGATGCGAGAAGTTTCAAAATAAATTTCAACGGTGCAATTTTCAAGCAGGAAAATAAGAGCGGGATTGGGGTGGTTATTCGTGATCACACAGGGGCTGTTATTGCCTCTCTTGCTCAAACCATTGCACCTGCTTTTCAGCCCATCGAGATTGAAGCAATAGCAGCTGCTCGGGCTCTGGAGTTTGGAGAGGAAATAGGCATTACAGAGGCTGTACTTGAAGGTGATTTGGAATTGATAATAAACTCTCTTAAAGGAGGTGGTCACTCAATAGTTTCAGTGGAGCCTTTGCTTCATGATGCCATGGTTTTTTCTAATTGTTATGCAAAATTGCTATATTCTCATTGTAGAAGAGATGGCAATAGATTAGCACATTGTCTAGCAAGATATTCCATTAATGTCTCAAGCTATGTAGTTTGGATGGAGGGAGTCCCTGATCCATTATTTACAGTTGTTCAACAAGATGTAGCCAATTTGGCAAACTAATTTCAATAAAGTATCAAGCTGTTTCTCAAAAAAAAAAATAATAATAATAATAATAATCTAGTAATAAGCTCAGACTAATCAAATTTCAAATCCATTTATACTTTTTATTTCCAATAAAGCTTTTTCTCCCAACCACCTAGCTTAGCTACACAACACAATAACCGTCCATGTGGACTTCTTTGACACACACATACACACACGCCAGCTGACAAATCATATATAGGAAATTTCTTGCTACAATCCATATATAATTTGTGTGAATTTTAAGTTTGTAGAAAAAATGAGTGATGATGCAATATACTTCTACGTTTATAGGTAAGATAGAAAGGCAAGTTTTGAAAGTAATTGTCAGGTTTACGTCTAAGATCTAACTTCCTCCATTGTTTCTGTTCCATGGAGAGTTAGTAATATTTTGTAGGAAACTAAAGTATTTAGCTAGTGTAGTTCATTTTTCTTCTTTTAATTGAGTTCCTAGAAAGGCTAAGGAGGCTGCTCATGTTCTCAGTCGTTAGTCATTTTCAAATAGATTTTTTGGCTTCTTTGATTCCAGTTCAGCTACTTCTTCTATTCTAGATGTAATTAAAGAGGATGCTTAGTTTGTATCTTGTTTTTGTTAATAAAAGTTTTTTTTTCTCAACAAAAAAAAAAGAAGAAGCTAGCAATGAATCTCTCAACAATTGCTGGATTTTTGGGTTATGTATTTCATGAGTGATATTCACTCAAGTTCCCATGATTTATTTGATAGAATGAGATTGTACATATGTTGAATAATGTTTGTCAATTTTATTATAGATAGGTTACTTTACATAATAATAAATATGTAAACTTAATAACAATAGATGGGCTCTAATTAGCTCAGTCGAATTTTTTCTGTAAAAAAAAATCGATTGTTGTGTTTTGGTCTTTTGATAAAAAGCAATTATCATGAAGCGAATGTTACACTTCATGCTAATTAAAACAATTATTTAGTTCTTATAATTGGCTAAAGATTAGGGATTTTTTTTTCCTTCAAAATTATAGAAATTTGTTAGTTAAAGAAAAATATATTGGAACAATTTGGATACAACAACCAATATTACATTCTGCCAATAGTGATTAACACCTACAAATGGAGTACAAATCAAATTATATCTATTGGTAATCATTCTCTTCAAAAGATTAAGAGTTGTCGTCATTCATCCATTATATCTTTAGATATAATGTATGTCAAAGTTTTCATTAATATAGAGTTCAACACAAAAATGGTCATCTCTATTAATTTAAAGGCCACTTTGAGAAGTGCAAGGCAAAATCGTCTAAGAATACATCCCCTTTGAAGCTTTGACATAGTAGATTTTCATAGCCTGTCATTCTAAAATACTTAAACAAAACTCATCAAGGCATCATGTGTGAAACAGAAATAAAGATTGCATACACAAAGAAACATGTGTATAGAGAGAGAAAAGAAACAACACATGAAGAAATAGGTGAAGAAACATACATTATCATCATATATATATGAATAGATAAGTACAATGTATGTCAATAAATGGTCACAAGACCGGTATACAAGATGTAAAAGAAAGAAAAGAAAAGTACATAAGAACCTCACTACATCCCTCAAAAAGTGTACATGCTCCCCTTTACAAAAATGTCCTATACTAAGTCTCACCCAAAATACAAGACTACTCTCAACCAAAACTACTCCCCCTTTTTGTCACGAATGACAAAAGGCAAGTCACCGAGAGGTCGTCAACTCGTCATCACCGGAAGAGCTAGCATCCTCATTCTCATCCTCATCATCATCAGCATTGTCATCCTCATCAATCGAAGCCTCTGAAGAAGGAGATGGAGAGGGAGCAAAACCACCAAGACGAGCCTGTTGACAGGTGATACAACTGACATAAGTGTTCATTTGACACATCTCATCGGTGAGAGAGTCAAGACGAGCATCCATGCACTGAAACTACGCCACGATGGCCTCCAAGGTTACACTAGCTGGAGAAGAAGAAGGAGCAAAGGTGGAAGGATTCGAGAAGGAGGGAGGAATAGTAGAAATGGCAGGATCATCTGTCTCCGTTCGTGGCCACTTCGGTCGAAGCTGGGCCTCGCTTCGCTGAACAGAACTAGCGCTGATGGCACCCATGGTGGTGAAGTAATGAGAATCAGGAATGGGGATGGAGAAGTGTCAAAGGATACACGTGATAACCAAAGGGAAAATGAACTTATCACGTGTAGCCATATCCAGATATACATTAAGAATAGAAGTGATGAATTGAGAAGGGAAGTCAATAGAGAGGTCCTCTAGAAGAGACAAAAGAAAACAAGCACGAGGCTCAGTAATAGAGTTATAGTAAGACAAAGGAGTAAGAGTAAATGTCATCACCATGTTTAGGAACCTCAGACCTTTTGCAAAGACCGAGCATGAGGTGTTTAGCTTACCACCCCATATGGAAGGTGTCTCACAGAAGTGAGATAGAAGCTCATCTCTGGACACAATTCAAAGACACTTACAACCGGGATAGTCAGGATGCGCTACTTGCGAAATTTGTAGTACCTCGGATCTTATATCCAAGGTAACTAGGATACGTGTACCTCAGAATGTCGTGGCAAACTGAGGTATAGAGGTATCAATACCATGTATATTGGAGTAAAACTCCTGTATAAACACGACGGGACGCCTCAAGGGACTCTCAAGCAGAGATTCCCAGCCCCAAGTCCGAATGACAGTGGGGAAAGGAGTGTTAAAATCCGACAGGATAACATGGCGCTTATGATGAACGCCACATTTCTGAAAGTTCTCCAAGAAGTCCTTTCGGGTCTTCTCATCACGGAATTGAATGTAGAGAGGAGGGATAGGATCAGAAGAAGAAGAAGAATCGGAACCTTGAAGAGGATTCCAGCTCGAAGTGGATTTATATGCTTTGGGGCCATAGTGTAGTCTATCCATGAGAGAGAGAGAGAGAGAGAGAGAGAGAGAGAGAGAGAGAGAGAGAGAGAGAGAGAGAGAGAGAGAGAGAGAGACAGAGAGACAGAGAGACAGAGACCACATCACAACTAGATAACAAAGAAAGGAAAAAGACGTATGCATGAACATGTGACATGCTAAATTTAAAAAGCATCATGGGTAAAACCCCAATCCAAACCTACCAGCACACATTGAACAATAATCAAACACACATCTAAAATGCAATGAGAATGCAATGCATGAGCATATAACATCAAATCAACAACACCTAACCCAACAATTTCACAAAAATCTCAAAAACTCCAAAAATTTTCAAAAACCACAAAACCTAGGTCTAAAAGTGCATGAATGCATGAAAATGAGGGCTTAAGAACACATAGCAAGTGATTGAGGCTTGATCTAGGCTAAAAATCACATGGGTAGAGAGATTGGAGTGAAACAAAAGTGTTTAGAGCGAGAGAGAAAGACTTTCTGTTGAGAGAGAATGAGAAAAGTGAGATCTGATTCGCGCGTCAGCTATATACAGAAAACGCAACTCGATGGATCGAGGTTTCTGTCGAGGATCTGTCAAGCACTAAATCCTAACAAAAATGAATCTGTCAAGGTGTTGTCGAGGATCTGTTGATAGCAAAACAAAGAGCTCGATGGATCGAGGATCTGTCGAGCATTTATCGAGCAGACAAAGAGCAAGGAATTTTGGCTCAATGGATCGAAGAAGCTATCGAGATTCTATCGAGAAGAAACCCAGAAATGTTAATGGATCGAGAAGCTGTTGAGAAGCTATTGAGCAGACAGAGAGCAAAGAAATTTTGCTTCGATGGATCGAGGATTTGTCGAGGTTTCTATCGAGACAAAGAAAGAAGGTCTTGATAGAAAGGAATTTGTCGAGGATATGTCGAGAAGCTATTGAGCTTGAAGAAAAGGAGTGTTTCAAAAAGGGAAAAACACATAGAGATGAATGCAACAAGCAAGCTACTCAACCAAAGATCCAAACAACATGTTAAGCTCTCAAAACATCTCTCAACATATATGCAAAGCATTCAAAGATCCAAAACACAAACACACACACACAGAGCAAGACTAACCAATTTTATATTTCAAAAACTAGTTAAGACAGTTTAGTGAGCATATATTAACACATGTATTCCTTGTGATGGCCAAATCACATTGTGCCTACACATGTATCAAAAGTAGCAAAGAATTTACGTGTTGTGTGTGAAAACATAACAAGAGTGCATAAGTGTCTCATATTATGACGATTTGAGATATGAGAAAATCAAATACACTCACACACAATCATAACTGCTCGATGGGGACTATCACATTTGAGGTACATCCTATAACTCCCACATTTTCTAGAAACACACTTGCAATCATATTAAAAGCATTTTGATTCTTTTTGCTTTTATTTTCCTTGCATATTTTTCTTTTTGAGCATAGCATGCATGGGCATATAAGAAAGAGAAAAGAAATACCCATTTATTTCAATTTAAACATCCCAATTTTGCTGTGCCTAAGCACACAGATGTCATTCATGATTGGTGGGCTTTATTGGTAAGATGGTTATTTATGCTTTTTTCTTAGGATTTTCTAGTCCTTCTCGTCAGAAAAAGTGATATGAGTATGAGATATAAGAGACAATCTTAATCGTACTCATCATAAATACGATCCATAACGCTCACTTGCTTAGTTGTGCACTGAGATGCTCATCTAAGCTACAAGAGATACAAATTTTAGAAAACTTTGTTTCAATTGCCATCCAAGGTACACAAGTACTATTATACACAAACCCACATTGTTTTTGTATTTTTTTTATTTTTCAATTTTTTTTTATTTATGAAAAGCAAAATAAAACAAAAATTGAAAAACAACCAAACAAAAAACATAAAGAAACACATAAGGCATAAAACTAGACTGACTCAAAAACAAGAAAGCAAAACAAACAAGTAATGCAAAAACATAAAGGGAGAGAGGGAGAGAGAAAAAGTGACAGAATCAGTTAGCGCATTTTTCCTTCCACACCTTAGAGGAACCTTTCCTTTGCGCAAACCTTTGATCTTGAGGAGAAGGGGAAGAATTGAAACCATTCAAGTTTGAAAGGAACATAAGGGCCTTGAGAAGATCTCCAAAAGGGGCAAGAGAGGATGGAAACTAATTTTGGTTTCTAGACGAAAGCATACTATTGCTTTGTTAAGTGGCTAACCACTTGTAGCAATTTGGACAAGTATGCCCTGAATCTCCACAGTGATGACAGAAATGTGGCTTCTTTTGTTGAGACTTTTTGTTGTTTTCCTTCTTAGTCCTAGGGTTTCTAGTCTCTTTCTTTTCAACCTTCGAGGGTGCTCCTAGAGTAGATTCGCCTTTATCTAAGTTCTCACTAGCTATTTTACTTTTAGATTCATTGTTCTTAGAATTAACATTATCAACAGTTGAGACAAACATAGTTGTACTAGAGGAGGCAATATTAGGAGAAGAGAAATCATACCCCAAACCGGTTTTGTTGGAAGCAGCTTTCTAAAAGCTTAGCATTTCATTGAGCTTTGCACTAGAAGTCCTTTTCAATTGAGCTCTGACTTGAAACAGCTCCGCTTCAAGCTTCTTGGTCCTTTCAACCAAGAAATTGTTCTCAAACCGCAATGCTCCAATGCTTTGATTTGCTTCATCAACCTTGGTAGAAAGCTCCTCTCGATCTAGCTCAACATCACTCAACTTCTTGGTGGCCAGCCTATAGACTTTCTCATGCTTCTCGAAAACTTTGTACAACTTAGTATAGGCTGTATGGATATCATCTTGTTCATCTATTTTCTCAAACTTAGATTCCACCAAGTCCTCTTCTTCATCCACCGCTTCTACGATCCCTTCAGTAAGTTCCACTGTGACAGTGAAAGCACTCAAAATTCCCTCGTCATCACTGTCTTCTAACTCAGCTTAGACTTGGTATCACTCAAAGTAGCAGCAAGAGCCTTGCTTTTCCCAATTGACTTGAGATATGTTGGAAATTCTTATTTCTTGTGTCCAAACCTGTGACATCCAAAGCATTTTGGTCTGGAGAGAATAGTATACTGACCACCATCCTTAGCATTCTTCTTTCCTCTGTCTTGACTTTTAAATTGTGCAAAACTAGATTGCTTACGGTCTTTATCAAATCCCTTCAAATTGGCATTCTTCATGAACTTCTTGAACTGCCTAGTGATGTAGGACTTTATCTTGGAATCTTTATCATCTAAAGACTCATCAGTTTCATTACTCTTGGCTTTTAGTGCCATGCTCTTACTTTTGGTTCCTTTCCCAATTCTAATCAAACCCAATTCATAGGTTTGTACGTTGCCAACCAACTTCGTCAAAAGAATTTTGTCAATGTACTTTGATTCTTCAATAGTAGTGATCTTGGCATGAAATCTCTCAGACAGAGATCTGAGCATTTTTCTCATAATCTTAGGTTCGAGAATTTGTTCTCCAAGATTGAAGGCTGAGTTGACTATGTCCTTCAGCTTGGCATAGAACTCATCAAACGTCTCATCCTCCTCCATCTTTATCTCCTCAAAGCTAGTAGTGAGCCTTTGGAGTTTTGAATCCTTGATAACCTTAGTCCCTTCATAGGTTGTCTAAAGAATGGTCTATGCTTCTTTAGCAATTCCAGTTGAGGATATCTTCTTAAACTCCTCATTAGACACCGCACTGAATAGGGCATTCAATGCTCTGCTGTTGAAGTTTCCCGCTTTGATCTAGGCCTCATCCTAATCAGCTGGTGCTTCCTTTGGCTTAGTTCAGCCAATCTCCATAGCTTGCCAGAACTTCTCATCTAAAGACTATAAGAAAGCTCTCATGCATACTTTCTAGTATGCATAGTTAGTTCCATCAAATAAAGGAGGTATAATAAGAGACTATCCTCTATCCATAACAAACAAGGGCCCATGGATCAGACAGAAAATATTAAACCTAATCAGAGTGTGCCCGCTCTGATACCACTTGATAGGGCAAAAATGGATTGACCCCTTTGGCAAATTAATTAATTAATTATCTAAGTTAATTAATTAAGTCAATTTAACATGCAATAGCATGTTAGCACAAAAAAATCACCAACTAAACTAAATGCAGTGGAAAATAAGTTTGACAGATGATTTGTTTACGAATGAGGAAAACCACAGAGGCAAAACCCCACTAGGTGAATTTAAGGCACCACTAACGTGAATCCACTATTATCAATCACAAGCGGTTACAAGTATAAGGAATCCCAGTACCCAATACCAACCTACAGTTGAACTCTTACCCCAATACCCAATTGGACTTGTATCCCAGTACCTATTATGTGACTAACCAATGATGCACGAATCCCAGTACGTGACTAACACACCAACTTGAGGAAAATGTTGGCTGCAAAGTTCTTCAGTTTATTAACAATGAAGATTAGGATGCTCCTTGGTCACAAAACCCTTGGCGTAAAGACGCAGTGGCTTCTACAGAGAAAATGATGAACTAGAGCAAATTATGTCTCTAGTCACAATATGCATGTAATCTTTTTTCAACACCTTGCATCACATGTGACAGCTCTTAAAATAATCCTTATATATGTCTAGGGTTGTGAGAAAAGAAACCCTACACAAAATACTCAAGGATATGCGTGTAATCAAATCTGGAATTTCTGATTTCGTAATTCTCAACAGATATAGCTTGTGTCGAGCTTTTGTCAAGCTTCAATAGTAAATCTCGATAGAAAGGATTCTGTCGAGCTTTAATGAACAACACTTCTTCAATTGTTTCTTGGTTAGACTTGCATGGCTTCAATAATAAACTTGAACACTTGTTTCTTGAAGTAATAAACCCATCCTAGATCTATTCAATTACAAGTAAAGTGCATTTTGTCAAAGGATTAGCCAATTACATCACATATGTCCCTAACATATAAGAGTGTAGTACAAAACCTGTGTTACAATGAACCATAACATGTGATATATAGTAGACTAAACTCTAGACTAATAGGCTTCTAATACAAGTAGGAGACTTGGCTTGCACACAAAGTAGAATTAGGTTTGGGCTTATGCTAATGGGCTAATATATAATGCTCCCTCTCAAACTCAAGATGACAACTTGATGAAACCTTGAGATTTGATAAGATTGAGAAGATCTCTTGAATGAAGTTTGGCTCTGTGATGGTGGTTTGAGGAAGGCAATGGTCTTACAGTGTTGCTGCAACTTCTAATGGTGGCATGACTATATCGGAGAGTTTTGACGGCAGCAATGGGAAGCCAAAGAAGATGAATGCAACGAAGAAACACCGAGGAAGAAAAAGATTGCTCTTAATACACCCTAAGGACAGAAAACCATAGCCATAGGAAGGTGGCTTTGATACCATGTTAAATATTGGCTATGATATATTTCATATTGAATATGCTTGAATATATGCGGAAGAGAGAAGTACAAAATAGGAACACAAGAACATGGCCTACGTCCATGGAGAAAACCCTTAAAGGCTACATCTTTATTATGTAAGAGTGTAGTACAAAACTTGTGTTACAATGAACCATAACATTTGTATATATAGTAGACTAAACCCTAGACTAATACAAGTAAGAGACTTGGCTTGCACATAAAGTAGAATTAGGCTTGGGCTTATACTAATGGGCTAATATATCTCTAACAATTATGATTAACGTTTCTTCTTTTATCTCCTGTACCTTCTCTACATTCATTCTGCCCCTCCCTACTCCTCATGGCAACTATAGAATAATGCTTAATCCCACAAATCCTGCGACTATGAGGTGTTGAATCCCTAGCCTCCATAGCTCCACCTTAAGTGGTAGTGACCTCTCACCAATTTAGGTAGGCTTAGCCTACTAATAGTCATATCTTTTGGCATATACTTGCTAGTTCCATCTCAAGAACTATATTGCCAAAGCTTAAAACATATTCTTTTGTATATGTTTTTATATTTAACCACATACTCAGAAACTGAAACTTTGGAGAAGTAAATAAATCAGAAAGTGCCTAGATGAAGTTATACACTAACTTGAAGGTGTGTCTTTTGAGGAAACCCATGTTCAGGTTATGGCTAAGATGCATCTTATGATGAAGAGACATCAGTTGTTCCTAGTTCTTGGACTGATACAAAATTCGAGTTTAGTGGTTCTTCTTATTCAAGTAATTGGAGTTTGCTATCCAATAATGATTTGTGGTCTTTTCCATGTTCAGAAGATGTTGAAGATTTTTTAGTAAGATTCTTAGTGAACTTAGATGATAAAGTGTCTGTTGTAGCCTATAGGTAAGAAAAGGAAAATGTTAATGGTGCATCTTTGTAGTTCCAACCTCATCATTGCTAAATACTTATAAATTTATTAGTTTGTGAGAGAAATGCTCACCAGTCCTTGAATGGTTTGTTTGGGTTGCAAGTTGCAATGTACTTTTTTTTTTTTTTTTTTGGTAATTAAGGACAACATATATTAACACAAATAAAGTAGTACAGAGAAGTCCAGATAGTTAGCTTATACAGTGAGTAGGATATCTAGTAGTTTTGTCTGCAAGGTCTAAAACAAAATTGATCACTATTCTAGGAACAAACAAAATTTTAGTGATCAGTCCCTGATGGTGCAGATTATTAAGGTCTGAAAGAAAGATTTTGTCCATCCACCTTGCCTTCTTGACATTGTTGCATATCTGAACCATATATTTATCATTACTAATTACATATAGTCTCTGATATACTAGATCCCTTGCTTTCATTAGAGCTAATAAAAAAGCTTCCTGAGCTGCTTGATGGTGTGTTTTTACTCCACTGCTTGCTCCCCCCCTGAACAAAATTGATCCATCCAAGCTCCTAGCTTCAACAGCAAATCCACTCATTCTGGTTATTTTGTTCTTGGTAGCTGCCTCCTTTATCAGAAGTTGCCAATTCTGTCTGCATTCCCTTGTTCTATTCCTACTTCTTTGACTATGATTGTAACCCTGATACATATGAAAAGCCCCCTTGAACCTGTAAATAAAATATTGAGATGTTAGAATTACTTCTACTGGATTAGGAGTTTTTCCATTGTGAAGAACCAAGTTCCTGTGGGTCCATATTGTCCATAGGATAGTGAAGATTGATTGAAGAGAACTTTTCTTTATCTAAGCTGGCATGATGATGGTAGTGATATGTTTGAGAAGCCATTATTTCATAGAAAGTTGGTTTAGATCCGAAGTCCTGATGCGAAGTGATGAGCCATACCAGACAGCCTTAGTAAAAGGGCATTGTAGAAATAGGTGAGACATTGTTTCCTCCCCTTCTTCACAAATTAGGCATCTGCTAGCAGTTTGAATGCCTCTTCTGATCAGGTTTGTTAACACTGGTAGACTATCATGCAATAACTTCTAGATAAAGGTAGTAATTTTCATAGGTAGTTTCACTTTCCACAAAGCTTTCCAAATAGATTGAGGAATATCTTCTATGAAGTGATCTGATCTTGTGTTTATATTATGTATTTGTTGAATCAAAGAGCAAGCTTTGGCAACATTATATTCCCCTGAATTAGAGTACTTCCATGTTATTGTGTCTGGAACTCTATCTGTTTTAGCAATAGGAATCTTGTTGATTTCTACACAAGTGTTGTGGTCATATAACCTCCCAAGCAAATCCCAATTCCAAGTTTTTGTGTTAGAATGTATAAGATCAGCAACTGTACCTCTGAGGAGATTATGGTCTCTCAGGATATGATCTGGTATGTTAAACCAATCAAGATGGTTGAGAGAGATTTGATGACTTGAGCCAACTAACCATCTGCCTTTCCCCAGTTCTGCAAATTGAGGTCTTGCGATATTTTTCCAAGTCCATGAGTGGTTAGGTTTAGGTATGTATCCTTGCAGATGAGTTTTAGGAAAGTATTTTGCTTTAAAGGTTCTAGCAAGGAGTGAGTCTGGGGAGTTTTGGATCCTCCAGAATTGTTCTGTCAGCATAGCCTGATTAAAGGTGCTAAACTTCCTAAAACCATGTCCACCATTGCTTTTTGCTTGGCAGATTTTATCCCACCCAATCAAATGTAATTTCCTAGTACCTAAATCATGCCCCCACCAGAAAGCCCTTACCGTTGCATCCAATTTTCTACAAATAGTTTCTAGTACCTTAAAGCATTGGAAGGTATAGAGAGGCATTGATTGCAAGGATGATTTTATGAGGGTGGGCCTACCTGCTTGAGACAAAATTCTTGGTTTCCAACCCTGAAGTTTAGCCTGCATCTTATCTACTAAGTCTTTAAAGTCCATCACTCTTCTGCCTCTCAACTTGAATTCTATTCCTAAATACTTGCTTGGCATAAGGACAAGGTTAACTTGCAGATTTTCAGCCAAGGACTGTTGAATGTTAGGAGGTATATTAGGGGTGTAGAACAGATCATATTTTGCAAAATTAATGCACTGACCAGATAAGGAGCAATACCACATGATAATCTCTTTTAACTTTGATAAGGATTGCTTATCATTCTCAAAGAAGAAGATAGAATCATCTGCAAATAAGAGGTGTGTAAAAGTAACACCTCTTTTTCCCACTGTGATACCCCTGATTTGCTTTTGCCTTTCAGCTTTGAGTGAGAGCAATGGACAGTATGTTGGTATACAACAGGAATAAGTAAGGGGAAATAAGGTCTCCTTGTCTTAAACCTCTAGAGGGCTGAAAGAATTGTGTGGGACTCCCAATAAGTAAAATAGCATACTGGACCGAAGAAATGCATTCCATAATCTAGTTAATCCAAGTGCTACTAAAGTTCATTGAAGTTAACACAACTCTAAGAAAGTTCCAACTCACTCTATCATAAGCCTTGCACATGTCAACTTTTAGAGCCCCATACCCTTTTTTCCTACCCTTTTTTTTCCTTATAGTATCCATAATTTCATGAGCTAGCAGGATATTATTAGAGATGTTTCTACCTTGTATAAAGGCATTTTGGAAGGGTGAGATGAGAGAATTCATAAGAGGCTTTAGTCTATTAACCATAATCTTTGTAATGATTTTATAAGTGACATTAAAAAGACTGATGGGTCTAAACTGAGTCACCTCCTCAGGAACACTCACCTTAGGAATAAGGGTAATGAAGGTTTTATTAAGGGCTTTAAGCAAGGAGCCTAAGTGGAAGAAAGCTTGGGTTGAGTTAAATATATCTTGCTTCACCACTGCCCAATACTCTTGGAAGAAGAATGCTAGCATACCATCTAGGCCAGGGGCTTTATGAGCTCCTAACTAGAATACAACCATTTCTATTTCATCATTTGAAATTGGGCTATCCAATTGAAAGACTTGTTGTTGGCTCAATTTAGGAATAGGAAGGGTACTAAGATTTTCAAGAATGGAATCAAAGGAATTAGAGTTTGGTTCATAAAATCTATCCTTAAAGTGCTTTACCAACTGTAAGGTTGAATTTAATCAACCATGTGTTGGCTTTATTCCATGACAAATTTACTTGTAATACAGCACTTAGAAACCCTGTATTTAGGTGGGTATCATGTAAGGGTAGTGTGTGAGAGAGTGTGAAGAAATGCTCAAGACTGTGCAGTGAAGCAGGGACTCGCGGCTGGATCTCGCGGCTGGCTCGCGGCTTGTAAGTCGCCAAAAGTTGCACACGCGCAGAGCATGCAGGGAAGATGAACAGTCATGCCAACTGGAGCACTACAGGACAAAAATCCAGACTGGCCACTTAGTTATCTCGCGGCTTGAACTCGCGACTCAGTTAAGTCGCGAGGTCAAGTCGCCAGTCAGCCCTGTTTTGGAAAAACTGACTCTTCGTATTCCATTCTCACACCAGTATAAATACCCCTCATTCCCACAAGATATGGGTGGCTATTCAGAAAGAAAAACCCTAAGAGAGGTTTCTTCAAAACACCCACCCAATTAGAGAGAGCTACTCATTCTTAGAGAGAAATCTTTGTAGTCTCTTCTCATTCCCTCTCTCATTGTCATACCTATTGAGAGGAGATTTCTATCCAAACACTACCCACACCCATTTAGAGTGTTGAGTGTTTTTGGAGCTTTGGGAAGCATTGGAAGATGCCAAGGATGGCGGATGCTATGGTCAAGTAGCGGAATCCGGGAAGCTAGAAAAGAAATAGGTTCGGCGCAACCTCGTTGGAGCAAGAAGCTTGGAGGGCTTAGGTACATCGGGTAGATTAGGCTTGGAGGGTCTATTGCTGTTCATGTATCCCAACTACATTTTCTAGTGGATTATTGACCGCTTGGAGGGCGGCGGAGAGGTTTTACGCCGAGGGCTTCGGTTTCCTCTTCGATAACACATCGTGTGTTGTCCTTGTGTTTGCATCTCTCTTCCCTTAATCTTTGCCTTTTATTTTTTGCTGTGGATGTGATTTTAATTGGCTTAGATTGTTTACCAATTCTGTTTATAGCTTGTGTTCATTTTCCGCACATTAATTGTTTGATATAAAGCTTGAATTGGTAATTTGTAAATTGGGGGTCAAAACGTTCAAGGGTGTTTATACACTTATTTGAACTTTTAATTGGTATCAGAGCGGGTACACTTGTTGTGGTTTAAATACCTAAGTGTGATCCTTGACCCCTTGTGTTTATTTGCCATGGATTGTGCTTTGTATGCCTCTTTGCATGATTTGGTTGGTGATGAATGCAACATGCCACGTGTTTGTGAAAATGCCTCTATGAGTGTTAATCCTCATAAGTGTGATGACATGTTATTTGAATCTATGGGTGTTGTTGACAAACTTTTAAAGAAAAATGCTAAGAAGTTTCAAAAGAATTTGAGCAAGTTATTTTGTGAAAAGGATGATTTGATTGCTAAGCTCAATGAATCCAACAAATTGGTTGAGAAATATAAGAATCTTGCTAAAATTTCTCTTCAAAAGCTGAAAGAGTTTGAATGTTTAAATAAGGACTTGGATGCCAAACTTGTTTTGTCTAACAAACTTGTTGATGATCTTAAATCTGAAAATGAATCTCTTAAGATGCATGCCAAGTGTTTGATTGCTGAACCTGTTGCTAAAATGGAAGAAAATATATGTTGCAATCATGTTGTGGTACCCGATTTTGTGCCTATTGTGTGTTCTACCTCAAAGGACAAATCGGTGTACATTCCTCCACACAAAAGAAATCAAAAAGTGGAGAGAAAGGCTCTTAAGCCTAAGCCTCTGTTTAGGTCCCATTCCAGGGAATTGAGTGGATCTAAGTTTGTTCCTACTTGCCACCATTGCGGTGTGATCGGTCACATAAGACCCCAATGCCCCAAGTTAAAGAGAGAACAAACCTTTGGTGTTAGATCCTTTCCCAAAAAGCCTAATGGACCTAAACACATTGTTTGTCACCATTGTGGTGCCTTTGGTCATCTAAGACCTCATTGCTCTAAGTTTCAAGCTCTTAAGAGAATTAAAAGAAAAGAGAAACTTGAGCTTTTTGGAAGTTGTGCTTTGAAAGCTAAACCGGATTGGATGGAAAATGGTAAGTTGTTGAAGAAAGTGGTTAATGTTCTCACCTCCTTGTCTATGTGCATCTCCGGTTTTCATTCTTCCAACCCTCGTCTCACTTCTCATGAGACACTCATTCCAAATAATCATTCCGTTTGGATGAGGAAGGGTTCATATGGTTGAGCTTTTGCTCTTTTGGTCCTTGATCTAATTCTTTCGATCTTTGGAGGACCCTTCATGCATTAAATGTCATATCATCATGCATTTTGTGCATCTTGCATTTATTTGTATGCATTGTTTTGTTCTTGATCTTACTTTTATATTTCAGTTTTGTGTGAGTAAAAAAAAAAAAAAAAAAAAAAAATCCAAAACCACATAAAAAGTGAAAAATTCAAAAAGTTTGATCGTATATGTTTGAGCACATATCACATGTGAGTTTGGCCTTGTACCTTTGTACAAATGGCTTTGTGCATTTACGAGCTTAGCTTGTTATTTTTGCACTTATATCTTTGTGGGAAAAATCTTGACATCTTTGTGTGATTGTTGTAAATCGATCTTCAAGCTTGTCATGAATGATTAGTCAATAGTCATGTTGGTTTTGATACATGCGTAGACTTGTGCTTATATCTCTTCCCACTCTTTTATTTTTATTGCTTAAAGAGCTCAATAAATGTAAATCTCAAAATGAAAAGAGATAATGAGCTGCAAAAGCCATCGCATATACTAGTATTCGACTAGGAAAAAGGGAAAGCGACTTATATGAAAATGTATGATGCCTAAAAAGCCAAAGGCTTGTTCATCAAATTGAAATATCATAAATTTCAGGCATCAATCTCAAAATGAGATGTTTTGATTCAAAATGATCAAATGTTATGAATTGTAAAGAAGCCAAATGAAAAGCTTCAATCTTATGTAATCATTTTCTTGTGGGAGGTCATATATGTTCATTTCTATAATTGAGATAGACCACTTGACTTAGTACTAGTTGTGTATGACTTGATTGAATTAATCATTGAAGCTTCACTCTAGACTAAGGACTATTCCACATTTGATACACACACACAACATACACGCCTAATGTTCAATGAATGTCTTATTCATTTGTTAAATTGTACTTGTCTAAATGTGATGTGTGTGTGCTCAATCTTATATGGATTAATCCAAAAAGATTTTTGATCATTTTATATGTTTTTGGAAGTGATTTTTATCACTTTTTGTGTTTATGTTTAGTGCTTACTTTGTTTTTCAATGTTTAAACATGTTCTGAATTGAAAAACAGGTGTCAGAGTTTTTCGCGGCTCAGCTGGCGACTCGCCAGTCGCGAAACCCCAGTCGCGAGTTCATCCAGAAGCTTTTGGCGGCTCACTCGCGGCTTGCTCGCGGCTCACTCGCGACTCGCGAAAATTTTCGCGACTGAAACTCGCGGCTCGCGGCTGAAACTCGCGGCTCGCGGCTTGCTCGCGACTGAACCTCGCGACTCGCCCAGTTGCGAATCGCCCAGAAACAGCTTTTTAATGGGCTTTTTGTGGGAAACTTGTTTTAAACCTCTCCCATCCTCTCTAAAACCCCTCTTTCAATATTTTTACATCAAAACACAACCAATTTGAATGGTTTTTCATTCCATTAACATTTCTAAGGTAATTATAAATTCTTTTCATTATTTTTGATCCTTGGATTATGTTTTGGAGAGTTTTGTGCTCTTGGTTGGGATTTTTATCATTGGGGTTGGGAAAACTTAATTTTTGTCAAATTTCTTTATGGGATTGGTTTCTTTTGTTGATGATATGCATTGGATGTTGGCCCCTTGTGGCAGAAAGAACATGTATTAAGGGTTGATTTCATGATGTTCATGCATTGTTTCACATTATTGTTCATAGTGTGCATGCTAGGTGTTTGATAAAATGCCTCTTAGACATTTTCTCGCTTGTTTGGACTCCGATGAGTACCAAACTTTGGGGTTTCTCATGTTTTCTCATTAGGAACATGTTTGGTTAATTGGTTGTGTATTTAACACACCTTGCCCCACATGTGCATTTTCATGCATTGGTCATGCATTGCACTTAGCCACCTCTTGCACACACCTTTGCTACCCTTGTCATGCATTGGCCTTGACCTTGCTTCTTCATCCTAGCATGTCATGTCTTCCTTATGCTCTGTAGCATTTTTCATTGTCTTAGATTTGAGCTTCATTTTCTCATTCATCTCGCACCCCTCATGCATCATTAGCACGGTTTGTTCCTTCATCTCTTGCCCTCGTTTCTCCTTGACCCTTTGTCTATTCCTAACAAAAAGGGGGAGAGTGTACTCTAGAGAGTATACCGGAGAGTCTTTGTCATTTTTATATGACTCTTGTGCACATCCTTAGGGGGAGAAATTCTATTTCTCATGCACATTTGTAGGGGGAGAGATATTCCATAGGGGAGATGCATATACCAAGGGGGAGAAGACATTGAGATAATAAGAAAACTTTGTTCTGTTTGTTTTCTTGTTGGCTTTATGGTGCTTTGAGTTATGCTTTGTGGTTCTCATCGCATCATGTTTTTGTTTTGGACATGCATATATCCCTATGCTATTGTGCTCCATTGAATGCATGTTCGGATGATCATTTGCTTTACTATGTAATCATTGTAGTTATTTCTATATGACTATTTTGGTATATGATCAAGTTGCTCACATGTTTCACATCATGTTTACTTGATCGTAATTTACTTGTTTCATTATACCTGTCCTTTTATTACTTGCTTTACCTTGAGGGTCTAATGTGTTTTGTGCAAGTGTTTCAGGTTACAAGTATATATGTTCCTAGTGCATCACAGCTTCTCATCATTTTGAAGGGGAGAAACTTTAAGCACTTTTAGTTTATATTGTTTAAGTTTTTACTCAATATAATGTGTTTTTGTACCCATGTTGCTTTTGTAAGCTTTTAGGGTTTGATATCATTTGTAGGCTTTATGGTTTGTACCTTGCTTTATGCAGCCTTTTATGCTTTGTTGAAATCAGTACTTCTATCTAAATGTCTTGCATTTTGATTTATGTACTGTCACTCTTGTGCCCTTGTAGGATTGTTCCTAGATGCATATACCTTGTGTAGTATGCATTGGTTGAGTGTTAAACATACAAGTAACTTGCATTGTTCTTGTTAGCTTGTATGTTCAAGTGTTCATTCCAAGTGTGAATGAGCATTGTGATCACTACCTTGTAGTGATTGCTTGTTTGATTAAGCCATGGTTTGTTTCTTAACTCCATCTTTGCTTGATCACATATTGCTTGCTTCATATGCATTTCATGCTTTTCTGCATACAATGATCATGGTGTATTGTTGCGTTTCAGGAGATTCATGTTCATATGATTCAAGTGCTTCACAGCTTCTAGATTTAGGTGTAAGTGAGTTTTGCCATTGTTCCCAAACTCACGTTTAAGTCTAGAGTCTGTTTTAGGGTGTTTTGTCACGGAATAGCCAAAGGGGGAGATTGTAAGGTTGAATTTAATCAACCATGTGTTGGCTTTATTCCATGACAAATTTACTTGTAATACAGCACTTAGAAACCCTGTATTTAGGTGGGTATCATGTAAGGGTAGTGTGTGAGAGAGTGTGAAGAAATGCTCAAGACTGTGCAGTGAAGCAGGGACTCGCGGCTGGATCTCGCGGCTGGCTCGCGGCTTGTAAGTCGCCAAAAGTTGCACACGCGTAGAGCATGCAGGGAAGATGAACAGTCATGCCAACTGGAGCACTACAGGACAAAAATCCAGACTGGCCACTTAGTTATCTCGCGGCTTGAACTCGCGACTCAGTTAAGTCGCGAGGTCAAGTCGCCAGTCAGCCCTGTTTTGGAAAAACTGACTCTTCGCATTCCATTCTCACACCAGTATAAATACCCCTCATTCCCACAAGATATGGGTGGCTATTCAGAAAGAAAAACCCTAAGAGAGGTTTCTTCAAAACACCCACCCAATTAGAGAGAGCTACTCATTCTTAGAGAGAAATCTTTGTAGTCTCTTCTCATTCCCTCTCTCATTGTCATACCTATTGAGAGGAGATTTCTATCCAAACACTACCCACACCCATTTAGAGTGTTGAGTGTTTTTGGAGCTTTGGGAAGCATTGGAAGATGCCAAGGATGGCGGATGCTATGGTTAAGTAGCAGAATCTGGGAAGCTAGAAAAGAAATAGGTTCGGCGCAACCTCGTTGGAGCAAGAAGCTTGGAGGGCTTAGGTACATCGGGTAGATTAGACTTGGAGGGTCTATTGCTGTTCATGTATCCCAACTACATTTTCTAGTGGATTATTGACCGCTTGGAGGGCAGCGGAGAGGTTTTACGCCGAGGGCTTCGGTTTCCTCTTCGATAACACATCGTGTGTTGTCCTTGTGTTTGCATCTCTCTTCCCTTAATCTTTGCCTTTTATTTTTTGCTGTGGATGTGATTTTAATTGGCTTAGATTTTTACCAATTCTATTTATAGCTTGTGTTCATTTTCCGCACATTAATTGTTTGATATAAAGCTTGAATTGGTAATTTGTAAATTGGGGGTCAAAACGTTTAAGGGTGTTTATACACTTATTTGAACTTTCACCAACAAATCTTCAATTTCCTCAATATTATTGGTGTTACTCCCATCCTCTCTTCTAAGTAGTGTAATCCTGTTTCTTGCTCTCTTCTGATTCACAATAGTCTGGAAATACTTGGTATTCCTATCACCTTGAATGATCCAATTGCTTCTAGCTTTATGAGCCCACTTGATTTCTTCCCTATCCATCAAGTTTTCTAGATCCCCCCTAAGAAGTTTCTCATTCCAAACATCCATTAAAGTTAGTACATTGCAAGTTGCAATGTACTAATAGTCCACGAATTTGATCCCACTTCCAAATCTAACTCAATAGTCATTTCTTGGAAAGTGGGAACAGCATATGACCCTTAAAACACGTTAGTTGAATCCTCCTAAAGAAGACTCAAAATTCATACTTGGACCATATATAAATTAAGTTTGAGTAAACTATTTTGGTTGAGGAGATAGAAAAGTGAGAAGATAAAAAATGTTTTAGTTTTCTACCATGTATGTTAGGTATAAAGATGAAAAATAAGGATAAATTTATTTTCTTTGGCTAACCAAAAAAAGAAAAAAAGAAAAAAAAAAAAAAGAGATAATGAAAAAGATAATTTGTATGAATTCACTTTAATGTCTATATTACATAATATATATAATAAGTAATTTTTTTTTTCATCATCATATAAAAAAAGAATTATTATTAATTAAATTAGTAAAAATGATATCTTATAAAAGTTAATGCATCACACTGGAAAATATAGAAAATTCTTATCTTATAAAAAGTTCTTCTATCTATAATTTATTATTATTATTATTATAATTGTTAGGTAATATAAATGAAATAAAAAATAAACATAGAGAGAGAGAGAGAGAGAGAGAGAGTTCTCAGTTGATTGATATGAAATATTGTCTGGAATTAAAAAAATATTAAATAAAAAATATATATGTGGCTGGTAGAAAACAAGAAAAATACTAGATAGGAAATTAGTGGAAGAGAATCTAATTCATTTGCCTTCAAAGTCCTTTGTTCCTCTTCGTTTTCTCTCCAATCCGGAGGGATTAGTTTTCAAAACAGGGCTAGCTTTTTTCTTAGGAGACTTCCAGTTCCAGCTATTATAAGTTTATTGATTCATATTAAGATCTACGCTACAAAAATCTCTTGGCCATTCTCACTTGAAAGCTACAATCATGGTAATGTACAACTTCAAGGTCGAACATTTCCTTTTGCCACAGCTTTCTATTTTCTGTTATCTCATTGTGATCACCTATTTCTTTTCTATACTAACCCCACTTACATTTACAAGTGCTATATCATTCAACTTCACTAGTTTTAGTTCTTCTGACTCTAACATAACATATGAGAGAGCTTTTGCTGAAAACCAAGTCATCCAACTCACAGGCAACAGGCTCAATTTTGAGTTCGTGGGTCGAGCCACATATTTCAAACCCATGAAACTGTGGGACAAGGACTCTGAGAAACTCACAAATTTCACCACCCATTTTTCCTTTGCCATTGACTCACAGAAAAGAAGTGTATATGGAGATGGGATTGCCTTCTTCCTTGCACCTGTGGGTTCAAAGATTCCTTTGAACAGCAAAGGTGGTAGTACTATGGGTCTTTGTCGCGGCAACCAGGCATTAGACTCAGTGGATAATCCTTTTGTCGCAGTGGAGTTTGATATCTATAGCAACGAATATTGGGACCCCCCTGGGGAACATGTAGGTATTGATCTGAACTCCTTGAAATCTGTTGCTAATATTTCATGGTTTAGCAATATTGCTATTAAAGAAGGGAAAATAAATGAAGCTTGGATTACTTATAATTCTAGTTCTTATAATTTGAGTGTGGTATTCACTGGTTTTAGAGGCAATGTTCCAGTAAGGCAGTTCCTTTCTGCAAATGTTGATTTGAGTCTATTCTTACCTGAATTGGTCACAATTGGATTCTCAGCCTCAACAGGAAATTCTTCTGCAATCCATACCATTTATTCATGGGATTTTAGTTCAAGTTTGGAAATTGACGAAACCATAACCAACCCTAAAGATCCAGTATCAAGCCCAAATGTTCCAGCCCCCAAGCAAAGGAAAAACAACACATTGGGGTTAGCCATGGGGCTTGGTTTTGGTGGATTTGTTTTGGTTGGTGGGTTGGCAATGGTGCTGTTTTCCTTGTGGAAGAGGAATAGGAGGGATAAAGTAGAAGATGATGATGTCCTTGATGATTACATTGATGAAGAATTTGAAAGGGGAAGAGGACCCAAGAAGTTTTCATACAATGAATTAGCTCGTGCGACAAATGATTTCAATGACAAAGAAAAGCTAGGCCAGGGAGGATTTGGTGCGGTTTATAAAGGGCTTCTAAGGGACTCAAACACCTATGTAGCTGTTAAGAGGGTGGTAAAAGGGTCTAAGCAAGGCATAAAGGAGTACGCATCAGAAGTAAAAATCATCAGTCAATTGAGACATAGGAATTTGGTGCAACTCATTGGCTGGTGCCACGAAAGAAAAGAACTCTTGCTCATTTATGATTTCATGCCTAATGGAAGCTTAGATTCACATCTTTTTCAAGAAAGTATATTGATATGGGAACTGAGGTACAAAGTTGCTCAAGGCTTAGCCTCAGCCTTACTTTACTTGCAAGAAGAATGGGAACAATGCATATTGCATAGGGATATAAAATCTAGCAACATTATGCTTGATTCAAATTTTAATGCTAAACTTGGGGATTTTGGGCTAGCTAGGCTTGTGGACCATGCCAAAGGGTCAACAACCACAGATATGGCAGGCACCAAGGGCTATATAGCTCCAGAATATTTCACAACCGGTAAGGCTACCAAGGAATCAGATGTTTATAGTTTTGGAATTGTTGCATTGGAGATAGCCTCTGGAAGAAGAGCAATCAACCACATGGCCATAGAAGATCATCAGGTAGTAACAGAGATGTGGGTTCGGGAGCTCCATAGAAGAGGAGAGTTGCTTGAAGCGGCTGACCCGAGGCTAGGCGGAAATTTTGATGAGCTACAAATGGAGCGTCTGATTATAGTTGGGCTTTGGTGTGCTCATCCTGATTACAACCTCAGACCTTCAATAAGGCAAGCAATTCAAGTCCTCAATTTTGCAGCTCTATTGCCTCTTCTCCCATCAGATATGCCTAGGCCAACATAGCTTGCTACAGCAGGGAATAGATTTGTCTTTTCGCTTTCATTGTTTGATGATGCTATTGATTCTTGGGGATGAATACAATCTTCAAGACGGTTTTTTTTTTTTTTTTTGGGCTGTTTTACATGCGCACATTTTTTGTTGTTGTTAGAATTAGACTTGTTTTAATTAACTTTTTATTAAGAACAATACTTCCTTTCTTTATTTTTTGTGTGTATTGAATGAATAATAGAGTAAATGTGGAGATCATATTGCCTACAAAACTTGTTTTAATAAAGTGTAGGGATGGGATTTTGTATGTGAAATTTAGTTTAGTTTTTTCTTCTCATTGGCTTGGGTTGTGTTGTGTGGGTTTTTTTTGAGCTTGGGCATGTTATTGAGTTCAATGTTCTGAGCACATTGACATAGGCCTTGTATTGAATATTAAAAATTACTAGTTACTGACCTGTACAATGTGTTGAAAAGTTAGTAAAAAGATGATAAAATTGTGGGTATTGTAATCAATAAAACAATTTCTCTATTATCAAATGAAATACAAAAAAAAATTGCCAAGGGCCTTGTAGTTGAAATGGCATCTCCATATGCACAAAGTGTTTGGAGGTTTAAGTAGAAAAGGGTTCTAACTACTAGGTTAGCAACATCTTGTAATTATCTGTAAAAGAAATGAAAAGCAAAACATTTCTAATAAAGAACTTAAAAGGTTGACATGGCAAACGGTCAAGTTTTGTCGAGGTCGGGTTGTAGGTCAAAAATGGGTAAGATAAAAAGTGCCATTTTAAAAGGGTTAAAAACAGGTTGGGCCAATTGGGTTGTGAGTTGGGACATGTCAATCCACATTTTTTCACATGGAAAAAAAAACTTTAAAAAAATAATAAATGCCAAATATTTAGAAAGAATGAATCAAATCAATCAAGGAAATGAATTGCATCTAATACCCATTGTTTTTTTTTTTTTTTTTTTTTTTTTATTAAGTGGACACCTACTATTATTAGATTATTTGTGTTACTATTATACATGTAAACGGAAAAAACAAACCAAAAAACATAAAACTTTCCACATCCTTTCAATTTTGACAGTTTTTAACATGGCTAAAATTTTTTATAGTCACCACCGCGCACCCTTGACGTGATAGTCACTCCATAAGTACAAAGTTTTTGTGGGGGAAAGGGACAAGGGTTGGGGTTCAAGTTTCTAGGAGGGAACTGTACACACATATGTATTTAGATTATACTAGAGTAGAATTTCCATCATGTATAAAAAAAAAAAAAAATTCTTTACAATCATGATAACAAAATCTTCCATGTTAATTACTGAAAGTTCAATTAGTGTATAAAACACCTTGAATGTTTAGACGCCCAATTTACAAATTATCAATTCAAGCTTATTATCAAACAATTAATGTGCAGAATATGAACATAAGCATATAACAGAACTGATAAACAATCTAACCAAATAAAATCACATCCACAACAGAAATTAAATGGCAAAGATTAAGGGAAGAGAGATGCAAACACAAGGACAACACAACGATGTGTTATCGAAGAGGAAACTAAAGTCCTAGGCGTAAAACCTCTCCACCGCCCTCCAAGCGGTAAATAATCCACTAAAGAATGTAATTGGGATACATGAACAACAGAAGACCCTCCAAGCCTAATCTACCTAAGCCCTCCAGACTCCTACTCCAACAAGGTTACGTCGAACCTATTTCTCCTTTAACTTACCGGATTCCGTTATAAACCATAGCATCAACCAATATGAAATTGGTCCCTTCCTAACTGCTTCCCAAACACCAAATGGCCTTCTCACAGATGTGGGTATGGTGAGAAAAGGTTTTGGTAATGAACCTCTCAAGGATGTAACAATGGAGAGGAAGAGAGTAGAGAAATTTGAAGAGTCTCTATGTGAAGATTGTGGATGAGTCAATCTTGTTTTTCTTTAAGGTTTCTCTCTCAAAATTCTCTTTGGAAGGTCTCTACATTTCGTGGGTATAAGTGGTATATATACTAAGGTGAGAGTGGAATGCGAAAAGCCAATTTTTCAAAACAGAGCTAGTTAGCGGCTTGGCCTCGTGACTTGACTGAGCCGCGAGTTCAAGTTGCGAGGTAACTGAACGGCCAGTCTGTACTTTTTGTCCTGTAGTGCTCCAGTTGGCATGACGCTTCAACTTATAGCATGATTGGCACGTGTGCAACTTCTGGCGGCTTGCAAGCCGCGAGCCACCCGCGAGATCCAGTCGTGAGTCCCTGCTTCTTTGCATAATCTTGAGCATTTCTTCACTCTCTTACACACTACCCTTACATGATTCCCACCTAAATACAGGGTTACTAATTGCTAAAATTCAAGCAAATTTGGTATGGAATAAAGCCAACAAGATGGTTGATAAAATTCAACCTTACAATTACCATGATTGTAGCTTTCAAGTGAGAATGGCCAAGAGATTTTTGTAGTGTAGATCTTAATATGAATCAATAAACTTATAATAGCTGGAACTGGTCCAAGGTTGAATTTTGAGTCTTCTTTAGGAGAATTCAACTAACGTGTTTTAAGGGTCATATGCTGTTTCCACTTTCCAAGAATTGACTATTGAGTTAGATTTGGAATTGGGATCAAATTCGTGGACTATTAGTACATTGCAACTTGCAACCCAAAAAAACCATTCAAGGACTGGTGAGCATTTCTCTCACAAACTAATAAATTTGTAAGTATTTAGCAATGATGAGGTTGGAACAACAAAGATGCACCATTAACATTTTCCTTTTCTTATCTACATTTTCCTTTTCCTTTTCAAGTTACACCTAGCGTAACTCTAAAGAATTATACATTTTTTAAACCGTTGGATTTAAGTTGATCCGGTTAGAAAAAGACCCTCATTATTACAAATATTCTTATTAGGATCTCATTAATTACACTCATTTATTACATTCTAAACTTATCTCTAAACCCAAAAATGCTTGATGACTGACTCTCTCTCTCTCTCCGTTTCTTTCTCTGTGATCCAACGGTATGAATCACAGATGCTTATCATGTGGGCATGACTATGAGCCTATGAAATCCGAATTTCCCTTGTTTCTCTTCTCACACGTGACATGCATGGAATGAAAAAGAAATTGTTCTAGTAATTCCAAATTCCAGGCTACACGTATCATTACTACTCTTCCAAGCATTCATTGAGGAAATTACTGTGACAATTTCATACAATCAAGTCACTCTCCATAGGTCTATAATGACTTCAGGGTGGATACATACACTATAAGAGAGATAATGCATACGATACCAGTGAATGAGATACATTCTCAATCCTTGTCAACGAAAGGCATTATCTATTTTAGAGAAACCGGTCAACTATTTTGTGGAAAATGTATGTCATCTATATATTACTAAAAGCTGAAGCGTAGCATTTAATGCTGCTGCTGCTCTCACGTTGTGCCACATTAGCTGCCACGCCATTTTCTTAAAAAAAAAAAAAAAATTCCTTCTATTTTTAAATGGTTTTTACAATTTGCAGCCTTATAAATCTCAGCCCCATAAATGCAGCCCATTACTTATTTATTTACTCTCACTATCATCCGATAATAAATTTGTATAATTAATCCAGCCCACCTCTTATTTATTTAGTTCCACTATCAAGCCCAACCCAAAGCCTTTTAAGTTCAGCTTAAAGAAAAAAGAAATTAAAAATACCTAACATTCAAGCTGGTTTGGAAGAAAGAAAGAAAAAAAAAAAAAAAAAAAAAAAAAAAAAAAAAAAAAGGGGGAAGCGTTCAGGGTTTTTTGCATGACCAGCTAGAAATGTGAGCAGAGAGAGAGAGAGTTTGAAATATGTAACGTAGAGGGAAGCTTAAAGGGAGGAAAAAAAAAAAAACTTTGAAGCCTTCACCAGATAGAAACGTGAGTAGAGAGAGTTTGAAATATGTAATGTAGAGGGAAGCTTAAAGGGAGGAAAAAAAAAAAAAAAATCCAACGTTGAAGCCTTCAGGTATTGCGTGAGAAAACAGAGAGTTTGAAAGCTACCCACCTTCCTGCTTTACCGTTTCTCATTAACGGTTGCCTATCTGATTTCCTTCCTCCCTTTATTCCTTTCCACACGGTTTATAAATATTGACAGAACCTCCCTGCTTTGGTTGAGGTATCTCTACATCTCAATTCTTTTTTTTGGGTGCAAAACTTTTATGCTCTGTTTATATTAATATGAGACCCTTTTTTTTCGTTTGTTTATGTTTGTGTTTATATTAGATGAGCATCCTTGGCATGCCATTGATGTGTTTGTGAGATTGCCTGAATGTCGTTTCAATAGTACTATTATTTTACTGCTAAAACAACTATTTTATTTTACCTTTTTTTATTTGGAAATGTCTCAAGTCTCATTTTTTTTAATGTGTTGTGGCTTATTGGAAGAATGTAAGACTCTGAAGTAGTGAAGTATAAAGTGTTGGTGGCACGTCTCATCCATTCCAAGGGGATTTAAAGGTGAGTTTTCATCTCTCTCGATTGCTTATATTCAATGGCCGAGGGAAGTAGTTTGATAGTGGTATAGTGGAGTTTGAGTGGTTGTTAGGAGTGGGTATGGCCGAATGTGAGCTTCTATTGTATTTTAGACTAGATACAAGTATACGGTGAATTAGGGAGAAATTTTATTAAACAGATAAAATTGAGCATGGAAGCTCAATATAGTGAAGTGAATGAAAGTTTTTTCTATTAATTTTTTTTTTTGAGTTTTTTTTATATTTTGACTTTCAAACCTATGTGGATGTACTATCTGGAAGCCTTTTCCCACAATTGTCAATATATAACCAATCCAGTTAACTTGATGCTGGGTTGCTTCTGGTACTACACGTGTCATATGGATCAACTGGGAAAAACAACTGATAAAGATGATTAAATTGATGCAGATTTCACTGATAGAACTTCTCCTTGAAAATTTGTGTTTTCTATGTTGGCTGTGATTTTGCAAAGTATGATGTGCATATTTTCAATGTGATTTAGAGAATGGGTTGTCTATGGGGCATCCTCTTGAAAGAGTTAATAACAAAATTGGAGATTGTACGTTTTTTTCCAATGCTACATTTGGTCAAGTAGGTGGTTGATTTTTATAATTAGAGCCACTGAGGTTTATTTATCTTAGTTTTCCATGATGAATTTGCATCAACAGTGTATATGAAATAAGTTTAGCGCCTTGGTTTCAAGTATAAACTCACTAGATATTTATTCACTTCACTATATTTGAATTAACCCCCTTACAGAATTTCGCAACAACTAATCTAAAGAACAAACGACAAAGAACAGAGGGATGCCATAGACACAAAGAACCAAGCTGACTCTGTTTGGTACCAAACTGAGAAGCAACTAATTAGAGCATTAATATTGGTATATTTTCTGACCATGGATGCGTACTTAGAACTAAGCTTGCTCAGCTTTATAGGGAGTAGAGCACATGGCTATATGCTATCTAATAATTATTAATGCTCTCGACGAATTTGATTTGATAGCAAGATTGTGTTTCTCTTGAATATTCCTAAATTCATATGAAAAGTATGTTTCCTATCAAAGCTTTATGTAAAGCTGCTGGATTCTACAGCTCATGTCTTTATTCCCATTAAATTGTCTAGGCGTTTTTAATATGTTTGTTCAAACTTTCAACAAGTTATTTGTTACAAGTTTTTAAAAAAAAATATTTTTTATATTATTATTTTTGTTTTTTTAATTGAGTCCCTTTAGATAGTAGCAATTCTTCTCAGAGTTTTTTACTCTAGATGAGTCTGTATTGGGATGTTTTGTCACAAAGTGGCCAAGGGGGAGTTTGTTAGATTTTTAGTGTTGAACAATTCCATTAGATTTGTTTGTAATGATGAATTTCAAGTTTATTGGTGTTTTATCACAAAAATTTAGAAACTCACTAGATATTTGCTCAAGACTCGACTCACATTGTGCTTCAAGTACTCTTGAGATAAAGTAAGGGAATAGTAACAAATAGAAAAAAAGAAGCCCTTAAGCTATAAAATTAAAATCAAAGATTAAGAAATAAAAGATTTGGAGTTTGATTACTTGATTTTCTTCCTTTCTTTTTTTTTTGGAGATGAATTTTACTAAATCAAGTTTTGGACCTGATTTTTTCAGGGAAAATAAAATAAAATCTATCACCTTACATAAATATTAATAAATTTTGAATTAAGATTGTGAGTTGCTTTCATTTGAGGTTAGACTTTTGGAAATTTGAAGCACCTAGGTTTGGTAGATCCAAATTTTGCTACTAAAGTTGAAATTCCTTTTTTTTTTTTTTTTTTTTTGGAAAGGTTGGGGAGGGGGGCATTCATGTTGAGATGAATTTTCTCAATAGTGGTATATTGGAAGGTAAGAGTTAGACTTTCAAGAATGTGGGAAGCTGTCAAACGAAAAAATCTAGAACTAATCAGTTTGGACATGGTTCTTATAGATGAACAGGTTAGATTTGAATTCAGAATCTATTTTGTCACATTGCTTTCATGGTTTAGCAATACTGCTATTAAAGAAGGGAAAATAAATGAAGCTTGGATTACTTATAATTCTAGTTCTTATAATTTGAGTGTGGTATTCACTGGTTTGAGAGGCAATGTTCCAGTAAGGCAGTTCCTTTCTGCAAATGTTGATTTGAGTCAATTCTTACCTGAATTGGTCACAATTGGATTCTCAGCCTCAACAGGAAATTCTTCTGAAATCCATACCATTTATTCATGGGATTTTAGTTCAAGTTTGGAAATTGATGAAACCACAACCAACCCAAAAGATCCAGTATCAAGCCCAAATGTTCCAGCCCCCAAGCAAAGGAAAAACATCACATTGAGGTTAGCCATGGGGCCTGGTTTTGGTGGATTTGTTTTGGTTGGTGGGTTGGCAATGGTGTTGTTTTCCTTGCGGAAGAGGAATAGGAGGGATAAAGGAGAAGATGATGATGTCCATGATGATTACATTGATGAAGAATTTGAAAGGGGAAGAGGACCCAAGAAGTTTTCATACAATGAATTAGCTCGTGCGACAAATGATTTCAATGACAAAGAAAAGTTAGGCCAGGGAGGATTTGGTGCGGTTTATAAAGGGCTTCTAAGGGACTCAAACACCTATGTAGCTGTTAAGAGGGTGGTAAAAGGGTCTAAGCAAGGCATAAAGGAGTACGCATCAGAAGTAAAAATCATCAGTCAATTGAGACATAGGAATTTGGTGCAACTCATTGGCTGGTGCCACGAAAGAAAAGAACTCTTGCTCATTTATGATTTCATGCCTAATGGAAGCTTAGATTCACATCTTTTTCAAGAAAGTGTATTGATATGGGAACTGAGGTACAAAGTTGCTCAAGGCTTAGCCTTAGCCTTACTTTACTTGCAAGAAGAATGGGAACAATGCGTATTGCATAGGGATATAAAATCTAGCAACATTATGCTTGATTCAAATTTTAATGCTAAACTTGGGGGTTTTTGGGCTAGCTAGGCTTGTGGACCATGCCAAAGGGTCAACAACCACAGATATGAGAGGCACCAAGGGCTATATAGCTCCAGAATATTTCACAACCGGTAAGGCTACCAAGGAATCAGATGTTTATAGTTTTGGAATTGTTGAATTGGAGATAGCCTCTGGAAGAAGAGCAATCAACCACATGGCCATAGAAGATCATCGGGTAGTAACAGAGATATGGGTTCGGGAGCTCCATAAAAGAGGAGAGTTGCTTGAAGCGGCTGACCCAAGGCTAGGCGGAAATTTTGATGAGCTACAAATGGAGCGTCTGATTATAGTTGGGCTTTGGTGTACTCTTCCTGATTACAACCTCAGACCTTCAATAAGGCAAGCAATTCAAGTTCTCAATTTTGAAGCTGTATTGCCTCTTCTCCCATCAGATATGCCTAGGCCAACATAGCTTGCTACAGCAGGGAATAGATTTGTCTTTTCGCTTTCATTGTTTGATGATGCTATTGATTCTTGGGGATGAATACAATCTTCAAGACGGTTTTTTTTTTGGCTGTTTTTACATGCGCACATTTTTTGTTGTTGTTAGAATTAGACTTGTTTTAATTAACTTTTTATTAAGAACAATACTTCCTTTCTTTATTTTTTGTGTGTATTGAATGAATAATAGAGTAAATTTGGAGATCATATTGCCTACAAAACTTGTTTTAATAAAGTGTAGGGATGGGATTTTGTATGTGAAATTTAGTGTAATTTTTTCTTCTCATTGGCTTGGGTTGTGTTGTGTGGGTTTTTTTTTTTTTAGCTTGGGCATGTTATTGAGTTCAATGTTCCGACTTCCGAGCACATTAATTGACACAGGCCTTGTATTGAATATTAAAAATTACTGGTTATTGATTTGTACAATGTGTTGAATAGTTAGTAAAAAGGTGATAAAATTATGGGTATTGTAATTGTAAGGTTGAATTTAATCAACCATCTAATTGGCTTTATTCCGTGCCAAATTTACTTGTATTTCAGCATTTAGTAACCCTGTATTTAGGTGGGTTTGTTGTAAGGGTAGTGAGTGAGATAGAGTGTAGATTGCTCAAGAGTGTGCAAGAAAAAAGAAACTCGCGGCTTGATCTCGTGGGTGACTCGCGGCTGCAAGCCGCCAGATGCAGCACGTGCCAAGCATGCCAGAAGGTGAACAGTCATGCTAGCTGGAGCACTACAGGACAAAACAGGACAACTGGCCATACGATTATCTCGCGACTGGGTCTTGCGACTCAGTTAAGTCGCGAGGCCAAGCCGCGAGCCACCCCTGTTTTGAAAAACCTGACGTTTCACATTCTCCTCTCACCTCAGTATAAATACCCCTTATACCCACAAATGAATGAGAGCTTCCAGAGAGAATTTTGAGAGAGAAACCCTAAAGTAAAACAAGATTGATTCATCTACAATCTTTACATAAGAGTCTCTTCAAATTCCTCAACTCTCTTCCTCTCCATTGTCTAACCCTTGAGAGGCATTTTACCAAAACCTTGTTCTCACCATATTCATTACTGTGAGAGGGCTGTTTGGTGTTCTACGAAGCAGTTAGGAAGGAACCAATCTTCATTGGTTGATGCTATGGTCAAGTAGCGGCATCCGAAAAGCTAGAAAAGAAAAAGGTTCGACGCAACCTCGTTGGAGCAAGAAGCTTGGAGGGCTTAGGTGCACTGGGTAGATTAGGCTTGGAGGGTCTATTGTTGTCCATGTATCCCAACTACATTTTCTAGTGGATTGTTTACCGCTTGGAGGGCGGCGGAGAGGTTTTACGCCGAGGGCTTCGGTTTCCTCTTCGATAACACATCGCGTGTTGTCTTTGTGTTTGCATCTTCCTTCCCTTTTATCTTTGCCTTTTATTATCCGATGTGGGTTGTGATTTTAATTTGGCTTAGATAGTTTTTCCAATTCTATATTATAGCTTTTGTTCATTTTCCGCACACTAGTTGTTTGACATAAAGCTTGAATTGGTTAATTTGTAAATTGGGGGTCTAAACGTTCAAGGGTGTTTTTACACTATTTGAACTTTCAATAATCAATAAAACAATTTCTCTATTATCAAATGAAAAACAAAAAAAAATTGCCAAGGGTCTTGTAATTGAAATGACATCTCCACATGCATAAAGTGTTTGGAGATTTAAGTAGAAAAAGGTTCTAACTACTAGATTAGCAGCATCTTGTAATTATTTCTAAAAGAAATGAAAAACAAAACATTTCTAATAAAGAACTTGAAATGTTGACATGGCAAACGGTCAAGTCTTATTGGGGTCAGGTTGTAGGTCAAAATGAGTTGGATAAAAAGTGTCATTTTAAATGGGTTAAAAACAGGTCAGGCTAATCGGGTTGTGAGTTGGGATAGGTCAACCCACATTTTTTCACATGAAAAAAAAAAAAAATTAAAAAAATTAAAAAAATAATAAATGCCAAATATTTAGAAAGAATGAATTAAATCAATCAAGGAAATGAATTGCACCTAATACCCTTTGTTTTGTTTTTTTGGTTTTTTTGGTTAAGTGGACACCTACTATTATTAGACTATTTGTGTTACTATTATACATGTAAACGAAAAAAAAAAAAAAAAAAAAAAAAAAAAAAACAAACAAACCAAAAAACAAACCAAAAAACATAAAACTAAAATCAAGCAAATTGTGCACCTTTATAATCCTTATCAAATTCCTGTTAGAATTTACCATTTCTCTTATCAAAACTTGTAATTCTTTGTTCAATTGAATTTCCCAATACCATAAAGAACTCTATGCGAAACATATGTAGCTACCCCTCTCAATTAGTCCATTCTCATCAAATTTTCTTGTAGCCTCTAATATTCTTTATATGTAACAATACAATGAGTAACAATTACCAAAATCATTTTTAATGGAATTGAGAGGGAAAAAAAAATCTCTAAAATATCTCATAACTACAATCATGCATTTTATGTTTCCAAATTCATTTTTGATGAATTTGATACATTTGCCTAAATATGTTTGTCATGTTTAATCTTCATTATTCATTTTTATTTGAAATACCATTTCAATTGAGCCTTTTGGGTATTGCTTAAAGTCACAATCACAATCAAGAAATATCATTATCATCATTAGTTTTAATTTTTTTTCCAACTAAAAATAAGTTTTAATTCAACAATTGAAACTTTAGGGTGGTCATTGGTTTATATATATATATATATATATATATATATTTATATTTATATATATATATTTATATTTATATATATGTTGATTTTTTTTTTTTTTTTGTTTATGTTTATGTTTATTGTTCTGGTATCACTGTCCCCTGAAAATCACTCATTAGTGATATATATCATTGAAAACAATAGAACTAAACCATAAGAGAAATTTTCATCTCTACAAAAAATATATTATGATCAACTATAGTTCGTCCAAGTGTAAGTAGAAGAAAAGATTTCTATTTAATTCCTAGAAAGGCTTAAAAAAAATGCAAGGGTAGGGGTTTTATGAGGGGACCATTTATGGAGATGCATTTGCCTCGTTAATATACCTAATAGGATGTCTCCCAAAATCATTACACTCCTCTTAGGCCTTCATATTGAAGAAGCCACAAAAAGTGATGCAGGCAAAATGCCAAGGTGTTCTATCATTTCCTATTCATTTTGGCAATTCTTGCTTTGATTTTCTCATTAAACATTACTATATAGTCAGCTACACTTATGACTTGGAAGAACGTAGGAACACTACGATAGGACTATGCTTTACTATAGGCATTTTATTTTAGTTTTCCTTTTGTCATAGTAGCCAACTTCAGTTTGCATCCATGATACTAAAAGATATTTTATTGATAAAAATTATGTTTTATTCTCCATTATAAATCTAAAGTTGAAATATTTTCTTTATTTTTAAAAGATTCAAATAATTTCCACTATTTTCAAAAGTGAGTCCATAAAGATCACCATGTTTTCCAATAGCCTTCAAATTCAAAAAAGTATCTCGAACATCAATGTTTTGAAATCTCCTCTTTAATTGTACATGTCTCTTATTTTTCAAATACAAATGCAACTAAAATTGATATCAACCAATCCATTCAATTTGCTACGGCCAAGCACATTGGTTGGGTTTACCATTTCAAGTTCAAATTATTAGCTGAAAATGCACGACAAAGAATAATTATTTATATATCCATATTCAAATGCACCCTTGCCAACCAATAAATATTGGTAAAAATAAATAAATAATGAAGGATTAATGTTAAGGGTATTGCTTGAAAACCAAATCACAATCAAGAAGTATCATCATCATCATGATTACCATCATTATTAGTTTTAATATTATGTTGATGTTTATTGTTATTTTGTTTGTGTTTATGTATATTGTAATTGATAGTAAATAGTAGCTAACAAGTGCAATGCATAGGAAGGTTTTATATAAAGATGGTAAAACAAATTACGTCGTACCAAAATTAAAAGTAGTACAATCTTTCTCAATAATATAAAAGGTAAGTTATGGAAGATATTCATTTCTTATTGTTAGGGTCATATTTTCTATATATTGGCATATCCTTTGACAAAATGCACTTTACTTGTAATTGGAGAAATCTAAGTGTGTTTAGGATATTAAGTAGTGTGTTGATAAGACAAAACAAGTGATTCATAGAAGACATGAAGATTACTCAAAACCTACTTAAGAAATTCTGAATCTACAGGTCCTGATACCTCTTCAATACCTGTTGATCTATTAAGATTTAATGAAGCTCGATACCTTACTCGATATCTCTCGATCTATCGAGTTACGAGATTTTTAATATAACCTGCAACGTTTTAATCCTATTGGTTATTTGTTTTAGTGTTTGTGTACACCTAATAGTAATAGGAGAACCCATTTAAAGGACCATTAAGCTCCTATTTAAATAAGGAGGTGGAGAAAGAAAACCCTAACCCTAAAAAGTTTCATAAGGTTTTCTTTTTGAAACCCTAGTCTCCTCCAATAGAAGAAAGAGATATTGTACGTTTCTTGTATGCGTTTGGGGTTATGTAACCAAGAAAATTCCCTAGCACTAACATTGAAGATCTTATTGGTGTTTCTATGTGAACCTATTGCAAATCACCTACAACAATCAAAGGGTTGTTGTGGAGTTAGTCACATATTGGGATTCATGCAAAGAAGTTAGTCACGTACTGGGATCAGTGCAAAGGAAGAAGCCTCTTACAAGATCAAGTCCAATTGAAGATTGGAGCAAAAGTTCAACTGTAGGTGGTTTTTTTGGGATAGGCCTGATAGTGGTTAGATTCCTTATACTTGTAACCGTTTGTTCTTGATTAGTGAATTTTTGGGAGTAGTAACCTGAAATTCACTCGGTGGAGTTTTTTGCCTTGCTAGAGGTTTTCTGCATTCCTCAACAAATCACCATGTCAATTAAATTTCCGCATTACCTTGGGTAATTGAATTAATTAACCGAGGTCAATCTTTTTTTAACCCAACACTGAATAATAATTATTTATAACATTTTGTGCACCACTAAAAAGCAAATTAGAAATTGGAAATTAATCTTTTAATTTAAAACTAACTTTCTCAAATCCATTTTTTTTTCTACAATCCAAAACACGGAAAATGTGTCTCAAAAAATTGACTAAAATCAACAAAATTACGATTCATGACCAAAGTGCAAAAATATTTCTTCAACACCTCTTATGTGACATTAACACCAAAGTGGAATAAGCGACTAGAAGAAAGAATTTGGGGGGGGGGGGGGGGGGGGGTGGGGGAGCTTCAGTATATTCGAGTCCATATTCTTTTTCTCATTTAGAATATATCATCTATTAACAACAAATAAAAAAAATAGAAAATATAATTTTTGTTGTGTGCAAAATTACAAGAAAGAATAATTAAATTCATTATTTTTAATAAGTACTTGAGCCAAGAAATAGAAATAGGTGGCTGAGCCCAAGTAGAAAGTATTGGTTGTGGCCTTATACATGATAATTGTAACTTTTTGCCCCTAAATAAAAAATGAAAAATGAAACTAGATCACAAGTCCAACACAAATAATAATAATAATAATAATAAATAATAATAAAAAAAGGTAGAGAATTTTTTGAAAAAAAATGTTGTAAATAATAGTATAGTTTTTAACTCTTCATTTATTTCAAAGTTTAGTTATAACTCTAAAAATACATGAATATGTAAATGCAAAGTTATATATATAGTTAAAATCATCCAAGATAAATGCGTAAAGTTAATATATTCATATTTTTAATATTATAAAAAAATAGGAGTAAAAAATAAATAAGATAAGAAATGATTATGTGACCAATGATTTGGTAGATGAGGTGACACAATTTAGAATATTAAATACTACGTTTCCATTTTTATATAGTATATATTGATATAGATTGGTTGAACCCATGCATATGCACGGAAACATTCAACACACTAGTAACAACAAGGTGGTTTTACCCTTGCATATGAATGAGGGTGGTCATCTCATCTTCATGCTATGTATTATGATGGGTTACTTGGCATCAAAATTCATATTAAAAACATGGCACAAAATTGGTCAATAATTAATAACTAGCTGATTCCGCATGATGTGTGTAGGAGTGATAGGCCCAGGAATGCATATCTACATATATATTGGGCCAGGGGCCCAATTCGAGGACATGAATAGTCCGAGGACAGGTAAACACCTTCCTAAGAACCCGTGTTGGTAAGTAAAGAGGTGAGGTCTGATCATAACCATCCGAGAAGGCTGTTCGAGGAGGAATACTTCCTCGGAAGGGCAAAGCCGAGGTCAAAAGGTGTGGTCTGACACCAGGGGCAACAATTCGGACGACTCCACTAATGTGGATAAGTATCTAGAAGGAACAGGACAAAGGGAGGCCATGAAATATCTCAAGGAAAAGCTGCTACCACTGCATCAAATGCTCTATAGCTAACTTTCTGACTGCATTAATGTGGAGAAGACCTCTGAATAGTGCTGTATTGGCTACCCCAATGCACAGAGGGCTTGAGAGGGTGTCCGATGGGACAAGCATTCAAGTAGTGGCTTGGATGATCAACAAGTGGAGGGCCAAAATCGTCTAAAGAGAACTATATAATGGAAGAGACCCTCCATGAAGAAGGGATTGAGAAATATAGGGAAAAACACTAGAGCAATCAAGAATTGTATTTGTAATCAAACTTGAGAGAAATATATAAGAATTGATCTCCTCGGACTGTGCCGATGATGATTTTCTTTAGTTTAAACTTGTGTATCTTCATTCTCTTGTCATCAAGATCTACTTTCCTTGTTGTTTGATTCACTAAAGTCCAATTTTCCAACCCACTCTCTACAAATTCATTGTTTTGGGCTTTTTGGGCTTAAGTTTATCTACCTTTTAGGCTAGGGACTCAAATTGCATCCTTACAATGTGCATGTATGATATTCATCTTAAAATACTTGATAAGAAACTATTTTGATAACAATACTAATTAAGTATTATAATGTTTGAGGAATAAACTTCAATTATTTACATATCAATAGAAAACAGGAAAATATATAATTTAAGATTAATATAATTTAGAATATGAACATATTGTAATATTATTTGTGTAAACTGGCAAATATTAAATTACTTTTCTAACTTAAGAACATAATTATTCTTAATTTCTTTTTATATTCTTCATTACATGTTAATTTTTTTTTTTTTTTTTTGGTTGGATTTTGTTTAAATTTATTTTATTCTCAAAAATTACGTCACATGGTATGTATAATCTTTGGCTACTAATGTTAAAAGATTAAGATGGAAAATTTTAATATTTACGAACTAAAATAACAATGCACCAAAATTATAGGATGTAAATTGTATATATAGACACAAAGAGAGAAGCATACAAATTCTTTCAACCTTATTAATATATTGAAAAAATACATCTGCTATTAATACTTTAACATAAATATTAAATTTTGATAACGTGGAAGCCTAAATGATTAACATTTTATAAAACATGCCACATGTCAAAGCCTTATACTCTTCCACATAAGTTCTCCGCATATATATAAATATATTCATGGGAAATTAAGCATCAGTTCAAATTTCGATTTCTGGACAGTTTTAGTCTTCTAAGAGTATATAATTACTTCAGAGAGTGGGAATTCTGATCTCATATAATTACTTCAAAAGATAGCACCAGTGGGAATCATTCCTTCGAAGTTGTTAACTGAAATATTTAAAATGTGAGTCTAAGTTAAGTTGTGGCTGATTGGGATGATACCAGTTAAGTAGTCTTTAAAAATATGAAAGGAATTAAGGTTTCTTATATTACATAATAAGGATCCTTGAAGAATGCTGTTTCATGAAAAATTTATCGACTTCAATGTGATGAAGTTTGATATCTCAGGGAAGAAACTTTCCAGTCAGTTTATTCAATGACCAATCATCTCTTGAACATTTTAGATTTTACAGCTTGATGAGCTCTATTTAAGGAGGCACTTCAAGTTGATATTGTGAAGGTTTTTATGGGAAGATAATAAAGATCTATGCATTGTCGTCAAGTTGTAGTCCTGCAAAGAGAAGATTATTGTTAAGAAATAGATAATACCCATGAACCAGATTTCTTAAATTTTCAGAATTCCTACAAAGAAATTGTTATGTAACATATGTCCAGAAAACTCAGATGAGGATACTTGACACGGTATATGTAAGGTTGAATTTATTCAACCATGTGTTGGCTTTATTACGTGCCAAATTTGCTTGTATTTCAGCAATTAGATACCCTGTATTTAGGTGGGAATCATGTAAGGGTTGTGTGTGAGAGAGTGAGAAGAATTTAAGTGTGTGAGCATTCAGAGAAGTTCTCGCGACTAAATCTCACGAGTGACTCATGACTGGCGACTCACCAACATGCCACACATGTTGAAGGGTCACGATAGCTGGAACACTACAAGACAAAAAGGACAGTTTGGCCTGGTAGTTAATTTGTGACTCAAACTCACGACTCATCCCAGTAGCAAGTGAGTCGCCAGAATACACTGTTTTGCAGAAAAATGACTTTTCACATTCCTCACGTACCCTACTATAAATACCCTTATACCCATGAAATGTAGAGAGCTTTCAAAGAGAATTTTGAGAGAGAGATCCTAGAGAAAAAGAAGATTGACTCATCCACAATCTTAGACATTTGATTCTCCAAATTCTTCTACTCTCACCCTCTCCATTGACATACCCCTGAGAGGTTCATTAGCAAAATCTTTATCTCACAATTCCCATATTTGTGAGGAGGTTATTTGGTACTTGGGAAGCAGTTTAGAGATGACCATTTCATTTGGTTGATGCAATGGGCTTATTGTGGGATCTAGAAAGCTAAAGAAAATACGGTTAAGCTTAACCTTATTGGAGCAAGAAGCTTGGAGGGCTTAGGTGCATTGGGTAGATTAGGCTTGGAGGGTCTATTGTTATTCGTGTGTCCCAACTTTATTCTTTAATGGATCATTTTATTGCTTGGAGGGCAGCAGAGAGGTTTTTCGCCGAGTTCTTCGATTTCCTCTTCGATAACACGTGCCGGTGTTATCTTTGTGTTTGCATCTCTCTAACCCTCACTCTTTACCTTTAATTGCTGCTGTGTTGAGATTAATTATGGTTTAGAGTTTGTTTATTTGGGTATTGCTTGTACTTATCATTCTGCACATATATTGTTTGAGTATAAGCTTGTGTTTGTTATTTTGAAATTGGGGGTCTAAATATTCACTAGTGTTTTATACACCAAGTGAACTTTCAATTGGTATCAGAGCGGGTACACTTTGTTTGACATGTTGGAACTCTGGCATCAAATATTTGGCCATGCAAACTTCAAACAAGTGGCAAAAGTTTCAAAACTTGAAGCCGTTGTAGGGCTCCCAAAATTTGGGAAGGTGGAGAAGACCATTTGTGGCGCTTGTCAAATGGGGAAACAAACAAAGTCGAATTATCAAAAGGTGAATGTGATCTCTACATCATGTTGCTTGGAGCTTCTTCATTTTGATCTAATGGTGCCCACAAGAACCGAAAGCCTAGGAGGAAAATGGTATATCATGGTCATTGTTGATGATTTCTCAAGATACACTTGGGTGGAATTTCTTAGAGAGAAATCAGAAGCATGTGAGAAGATGGAGAATCTTTGCAAGAGACTTCAAAATGAGAAAGGGGTTCCTATTGTCAAGATAAGGAGTGACCATGGCAAGGAGTTTGAGAATGCAAAATTTGAGTCTTTTTGTGAGAAGAATGAGATAAAGAAAGAATTTTCAGCTCCTAAAACTCCTCAACAAAATTGGGTGGTTGAGAGGAAGAACCGGGTGATTCAAGAAATGGCAAGAGTTATGCTACTCAACAAGCAAATTCCTCAAAAATTATAGGGTGAAGCCGTGAACACCTCATGTCACATTGGCAATAGAAGTGAGTCCAACTTTGTATAAGAGCATCATTGGAAGCCTTCTATATCTCACGGCAAGCAGGCCAAACATTGCATTTAGTGTGAGAGTTTGTGCTCGCTTTCAAGCAACTCCGAAGGAGTCTCACTTGACAGCTGTGAAGAGAATCATACGCTATATTAATGGCACTCCTAAGTATGGTCTATGGTACTCAAAAGACTCCAATGATTGTCTTGCCAGTTACTTGGATATAGATTGGGCTGGAAGTGTAGATGACCGAAAGAGCACTTCAAGTGGATGTTTCTATCTTGGAAACAATCTTGTATCGTGGATATCTTAGAAACAATCTTGTATCGTGGATGAGTAAGAAACAAAACTCAATATCCCTTTCTACAATTGAAGCCGAGTATATAGTTGCTGGAAGTTGTTGTACTCAACTTCTTTGGATGAAGAAACTACTTCATGACTATAGGATTCCTCAAGAAACGATGAGTGTGTTTTGTGACAACACTAGTGCCATAAATCTTTCCAAGAATCCTGTTCGGCATTCAAATTCCAAGCACATAGAGATTCGTTATCACTTCATCTGGGATTTGGTGGAAGATAAAATTGTATGTCTTGAGTTCATCCACACAGACAACCATAAGGCGGACATCTTCACCAAACCTCTCGATGGTCCATGGTTTGAATCACTCTGTAAGACCATTGGTGTCGATACAATTCCTTGAATCTCATGTGTGTTGTGTGTTTTACTTGTCTATGTTGATTTGGTCTCACTTGAGTAAAGCACACACTACTTTGATGGTAACATGTTTACCATGTTTTTACTGTTTTTTTTTTTTTTTTCTTCAAAAGCTTTGAATGTTTGTTCTTTTTTATCAATCCTTACTTGTTTTGTGACAAAAATCCAAAAACACATAAAAAGTAGAAAATCCAAAAGGTTTTATCAGCATTATTGTGTGTTGTCACACGCATGTTTGGCCTTGTACCTCCGTACAAATGGCTTTGTACATTTACGAGCTAGGCTTGTTCTCTATGCACTTGTATCATCGTGTGAAAAATCTTGATATCTATGTAATTGTTGTAAATAGATCTTCAAACTTGTCATAAATGATTAGTCAATAGTTTTGTTGATCTTGAGACATGTATAGACTTGTGCCTATATATCTTCCCACTCCTTTATGTTTTTGCTTATAGCTCAACAAATGTCAAATCTTGAAAAGAGATGATGAGCTGCAAAAGCCGTCGTACATACTAGTATTTGACTAGAAAAAAGGGAAAGCGACTTATAATGAAAATATATGGTGCCCAAAAAGCCAAAAGCTTACTCCCAAAATTGAAATATCAAAAAATTCAGGCATTGATCTCAAAATAAGATGTTTTGTTCTTAAATAATCAAATGTTATGAACTGTAAGAAGCCAAAAGAAATGCTTCAATATTATGCAATCAAGTTTTGTGGAAGGTTATATATTCATATTTCTATAATTGAGATTGGTCACCCTACTTAGTGCTAATTGTGTATGTCTTGGTTGAATTGATCATTGAAATTTCACATTAGACTAAGGACTATCTCACATTTGGTACCCATACACATCACACATGTCTATGTTCAATGAATGCCTTACTCATTTGTGTGATTGTACTTGATTAAATGTGTCTTGCGACTCCCTGGCGAGTGAGTCCCCCAGTCGCGAAAAACACTTAGAAAGTTTTTCAAATTTCAGGCTTTTAGTCATTTTTGCGACTTGGTCATGAGTGGAAACTCTGGTCATGAGCTTACACAGAAGGTTTCACGACTCTCTCTTGAGTGGATCTACTAGTTGTGAAAAAGACTTAGACAAAATTTTCAAAATATTGTTCACAGGATTTTGGCGACTTGCTCGTGGGTCAGTTAAGTTACGAAAATTGCGTGTTTTACACAAATAGGGTTAAATCTCAGACAATTTTCAAAAACTTTTTAGTTTTCCCACGCATCACGTGCACGCACCTTGTCTTGTCCACCTCTCCCTCTCCCAAAACCTCCATTGTCACTCACAAAACCTCCATTTTCTTCATCAATCCTTCATCAATCTTCAAGAAAAGGTATGGGTTTTCTCTTATTTTCAATGGATTTCAAGTTTCTAGCCCTAGTTTTCTTGGATTTTATGTATTTGTTGAGATATAGAAATATGGTTGTTGAATATGGTTTTGTTGATGTTTTGATGAGTATGATATATGGGTTTTTCTGGTTTTGTTGGTATAATGCTTATTCTACATGTTTTACATGTTTGTTCTTCATTCTTATGCATTGTACTATGTGTTGTGTTGTGTTGTGCATACCATGTTCATGATAAAATGTCTCTTAGATGTTTTTGTGTGCCTCTTTGGATTCCATTAAGTACAAAGTTTGTAGGGATAATCATGTTTCTTTGATTTTGAAACATCAAATGATTATGTGTTATTACACTTTGCCCTAGTTTGCACACTTTTGCATATGATGCACACACGCACATTCTTTGACTTGTTGAGTGAATAGTGCCATGATTTTATCATGATTTGATGATTTTTTTCTTCTCATGTCATTTTTTTTGAATTACTCTTTAAAATTCTAGTTTTTAGGGTTTTAATTCAAATTTTCTGTTTTGGGTACTAACTTGTTACTAATCAAGTTTATTATCGGATTTTGTGCTCTACTTTGTAGTATTTGCTGCTTTGTTCTACAGATGGCAAGAGGAAAAACCACTGCTCAACGTGGTGACAAGAGGAAATGCATGGATGAGACTTGATTTCGCTCCACCTAACACTTTGAGCGATACAACCAGCACTTTGAGAAGGCTCCAATCATTCAGGAGCGATTTGTGGATCTTGTCGATCTCAAGGACTACTTTATCCCAAGCTGTTTTGCAGAAAGAGGTTGGGAAAATCTTCTTGGTGATCTCCCCGGGGTTTGTGAACCACTAATTAGGGAATTCTATGCCAATGCCATACTTAGAAACAATTACATCGATTGTTGGGTTAGAGGCAATGAAGACTTAGATCATGAAGATTGATGGTGTTCTTGGAGTGGTGTTCTTGGACATGGAGACTTAGATCATGAAGATTTCACTCCCTTCAAGGACAGGATGCTCCCTATAGAGACGGTCCAATCCTATATTGGTGGTGCTAGGGAAGGGAAATGCCTCAACACAACCACTTTCCCTCTGGATGTGAAATGCCTTACCTACATCATGCTATTCAACCTCTATCCGGTAAGGAAGATGACCACCATCAACAATGCTAGAGCCATCTTCCTCATGGAGCTTCGGGAGAAAACCTACATTGACATCAGTGCTCATGTATTCTCCATCATTGCCGAAGAAACAAGGACAACCTCAAGGCCAAATCTTGTTCTCCCTAGTCTAATCATGAGGATCCTCCATGGAAAAGGTGTGGAGACTCCACTGGACATAAGCCTCATGAGTGTACCTTCTGCTATCAACTCTCAAACAATCATAAGGAGTAGGTTTCGTCTTTCAGGCGATGAGGAAGCGAATGATCTTGAACAAGAACACCCTGCAGACATCGAGACTGAAGTGGAAAGACAACCATCTTCTTCAAGAATAGGTGGTGGTCATGGAAGGAGCAGAGCTTCATCGTCTTCATCAGTACCTCCAGATGCATTTCAGATCATTCTTGAGAAGATTGATGGCTTAAGGGATGTCCAAACTGAGCACTCCAACAAACTTACAACCATTCAGGACCAAATCAACTTGCTCACAGCCAAGTTTGATAGCTTCAAGAACCAGCATTAGCCCTTTGGCCATTCCAGTCAAAAAGGGGGAGTAGTATAGAGTAGCTCTTGAGGGGGAGCCTATCTTAAGGGGGAGAAAAGTTTAAAGTTTAAAGTTTTTATAGCTATCTTATATTGTTTCTTTGTAGCTTTTATGGGTTTTCATAGCACTTATTCTAGTACTTTGGTTTTTAAGTACTTTATGACTTTTATACTTTGGTTTTAAAATACTTGGATATTATGTGTTATGGATGCTTGGATGTTTTAGCTATTTAAACATTTCCTTATGTACCTTTGCTTTGTAGATTTTTAGTACTTTTAGATTATGTTTGCATTATCTTTAGTACTCTTGTACCCTTGTTGGATCTTGTATCCTTGATGCAATAACTTTAGTGTTCTTGCATTGGTTGAGTGTTGGACATGCAAATGATATTTTGCATTGAACTTATTAGCTTGTATGTCCGGATGTTCATTCATTGTGTGAATGATTATTATGGTCACTATTTATAGTGATTGTTCTTGTTTGGTAAAGCCATGCTTTATTGTTATATTCATTATTGCTTGATCGCATATTGCTTGATTGCATTGTGCTTGCTCCATATGCATTTCAAGATTTCTGCTTACAATGAACTTCTTGTGTTATTGTTTTTAGGAAAACTTGTCCGTATGGTTCAAGAGCTTTACAGAATCTAGAGTTAGGTGTGAATGAGTCTTGGCAACTGTTCCCAACTCACATTTTAAGTCTAGAGTCTGTTTTAGGGTTTTGTCACAGAATAGCCAAAGGGAGAGATTGTAAGGTTGAATTTATTTAACCATGTGTTGGTTTTATTTCGTGCCAAATTTGCTTGTATTTCAACAATTAGATACCCTGTATTTATATGGGAATCATGTAAAGGTTGTGTGCACGAGAAAGTGTGAAGAATTTAAGAGTGCGAGCATTCAGAGAGGTTCTCGCGAGTGACTCAAGACTGACGACTCGCCAAAATGCCACACATGTGAAGCATACAGGAAACTAAAGGGTCACGACAGCTAGAGCACTACAGGACAAAAAAGATAGTCTGACCTGGCAGTTATTTCGTGACTCAAACTCGCGACTCATCCCAGTAGCAAGTAAGCTGCCAAAACACCCTATTTTGCAGAAAAATAACTTTTCACATTCTTCACATACCCTACTATAAATACCTTTATACCCACGAAATGTAGAGAGCTTCCAAAGAGAATTTTGAGAGAAAAACCCTAGAGAAAAAGAAGATTGACTCATCCACAATCTTAGACATTTGATTCTCCAAATTCTTCTACTCTTACTCTCTCCATTGACATACCCTTGAGAGGTTCATTAGCCAAATTTTTATCTCACCATACCCATATCTGTGAGGAGGTTATTTGGAGCTTGGGAAGTAGTTCAGAGATGACAAATTCATTTGGTTGATGCAATGGGCTTATTGTGGGATCCAGAGAGCTAAAGAAGACACGATTAGGTTTAATCTTATTGGAGCAAGAAGCTTGGAGGACTTAGGTGCATTAGGTGGATTAGGCTTGAGGGTCTATTGCTATTCGTGTATCCCACCTTTATTCTTTAGTGGATCATTTTACCGTTTGGAGGGCGGCGGAGAGGTTTTTCACCGAGTTTTTCTGTTTCCTCTTCGATAACGCATGTCGGTGTTATCTTTGTGTTTGCATCTCTCTAACCCTTACTCTTTACCTTTAATTGCAGCTGTGTTGTGATTAATTATGGTTTAGAGTAGTTTGTTTATTTGGGTATTGCTTGTACTTATCATTCAGCACATATATTGTTTGAGTATAAGTTTGTGTTGGTTATTTTGAAATTGGGGTCCTAAACATTCACTAGTGTTTTATACACCAAGTGAACTTTCAGTATAAAAAAGAAAAAAAAAAGTGTTGATACTACTTGATAAGAATAGTTGTTCTAAATTTAACATCTAACTGATCTTTGCAGATTTGTTTCCATTTAGAAGATTTTATGTCAAGTTTACCAAAAGCCTATAAAGAATTTTTTAAATATGGAGTAATTGAAACAACTTTCAATTAATACTGAAAAACATTGAAGGGAACTCACTCTATAGCAGTGAATTCAAACCAGAAAAAATTTGCTGCAAGAGTGTTTTGTACTTACACCCAAAAATAAAATAATAAAAATTATCCACTTGCATAATTATCTGCCTTAATTCTCTTGCACTTATGTTAGAATCTACACTGAATAAAAATCATTTCCCCCACTTTTAGTATTCCACTTTATGTTCTACCAACTGCAATATGCCAGGTGTATGAATTTTTTCTATTTTGAACTTTAGTTTCTTTGTAAGAGGTGTAATAGGCTAGGATTAGTAGAGTATAAAGTGGAATACCCAGTGACATATAGGATTTTTTATTCAACCTAATCCTTTATTTCTTTCACATTATTGAACCCACAAGCAAAGTGGGAAACGAAATTGTCATAACAACAACTGCAAAACTGATCCTCCCAGACTTAGTAGCTGTGTTCCCATTAGGTGCATCCGCTGTGTCGGATGGAGGACCATCGGCAGTAGGTCCATTTGCCGCACCTGGTGGAGGGTACCGACTGGCGAATCAGCCGCAGGCGCTTTACTATCTGCTGGGGCATTTGCAGAAGGCGTCATTGCATTGGAAGGAGAGGGAGCTGTCGTTGCATTGGAAGGAGCGGGAGCAGTACCTGTCGTTGAAGGAGCGGGAGCAGTACCTGTCGTTCCATTGGAGGGAGCGGGAGCAGTACCTGTCGTTGGAGACGCTGCAGCAGGTGGCTTACTAGAGGGAGGCTGTGCCGGACTTACACGTGGCGTAGGAGAAGGTGATGAAGAAGGTGGAGTCGGGCCAATAATGGCTGAAGGCATTATGACAGTACTAATTTGCACCACTGAGATATTATAAGGTTGAGACACTACAGCTTTAACTAAAGAAGCACCAACACCTGATCCAGCAGCAGAAGCTATTGATACACCACCTGTGTTTGCTGCCGTGACATTCAAGAAACCTAGTAGGCCTTTAGCTTGGCCACTGGACTGGAACAATGTGGTAAGCATGGAAGTTTTGTTTGGTAAATGTTGGAGCTTTTGGACATCATAATAATCAAGCACAACATGTAAGCTCAAGATCTTTTTGATAATGTCATTGGATTTTCCAGATAAGGCTGACATTGCTGAATTCTCAACAACAAGGACAGTAATGGTTTGGCGGCTATTGATCTCACTGGCTAGTAGGGCTTGTGTCAAATAGTTATTGAAAGTGCTAAAATCTGGTTGTAGGGAAAGTATTTTGGTGATGTTAAAAGCTTTTGAGGAAGAGAAGAGAAGGAAGAAAGCAAGCAACCTGATGACACACATGTTTGCAAAAGCAAAATGATGAGCTAAAGATTGAGAGACGGTGTGGGAAGCAAATGGGGAGGATTTTTATATCCAAATGAGTGGATTTAAAATGGTTTCTAAATTTGTAGGAAGAGTAAGTCCTCCGCCAAATTTGGGGGCACATATTTGTTTGTTTGGTTAGAATTGAGGGAGCAGATGGTGGAGTTTTCTGAAAATCTGTAGGTCCATTTGCCACTTTCAGAATGAATTTGCAGTCTGTGTCTCAAAATAGGCCTTTTGGGAGGTCCAATTTTCAGAGTAATTACAAAATGTGTTTATATATCATATATGTGGTGGAAGTTAGCTTGATCACTTAAAAATATTTAATTGGTCAAAAATATATATATTCAATTGCTATAACATTTGGCTATAACACACACATCATAAAACGATTCATAAAAGAAATTCTAAATCTATGCAGAGTGACATGCACACATGGCCACAGCCTGGGGCGGAGCCACATAGTGGCTTGGGGGGGTGTTTTAAGCGTAATACCGAGCATGACCATGACTTCTGGTACAAAGCACTATAATATTATGCACGTTTAGAACATTGCATGTAGTAGTACTGGCCTTGGCCAAGAGGATATATGAACATTTGTATTGTACTATCTCCTCCTTTATCTCCATAAAAAGAAGGGCTTGAAATCGGAAAAACAAATAGAAACATTTTTGAAAGTTTAGACTGGCCCTGTTCATGGCTTTTCCCCGCCAAATCCTCCTGAAAGGTTTTTCCAAGTAAAAATTATGTGTTTTTCTATTTACATAATAAAATTTGACAATATTTTTCCCATAAATGTCAACTCAACGTCAAAATAGATTAAAAATAAAATAAGTATTATACCCGAAACCATAACAATTGAAATTTTTTTGTGCCTTAAATTTTTAAAAATATTATTGGTATCCTTACTTGCATGTTCTTTTGCACTTGCTTCACTTCCTTGTATTTTCTAGGGGTGTGCAGAAAACCCACCAACCCGCCAAACCCGACCCAACCAAACCCGACCCGCCGGGTTGGGTCGGTTTTTAAGACTTGGTGGGTTGGGTTAGGTTACCAAAAAAATTTTTATAGTGGGTTGGGTTGGGTTTGGGTCATAAAATTACAAACCCGCCAAACCCGACCCGACCCACCCATATTTAATATATATTTAAAATATATTTTATATTTAATAAATTTTTAAAAAAAATCAATTGTAGGGCACTTATATATATATATATATATATTATATTTAATGATTTAAAAAAAAAAAACTAGTTGTAGAGCAGCATTTCCTTAGTTCCACTTCCTCCTACTAATACTAATTTAATATATATATATATAATATTATATAATTAATAAAATTTTTTAAATAACTAGTTCTTCCTATCCTATATAAAAGCCAATTAGTTCGCCCAAATCCTAATAAATTACTATTGTTGTTTAGTCATTAGTGTTGTTTGCCTTTAAGGAGTTACATTGATACTAATCTTTAGGTTTTTTTAATATATTAATATTTAAATTTTTTTTCTACTCAATTTAATAATAATAAAAAAAAAAAAATTGTCAAACCCATGGGTTCAACCCGACCCAACCCGACCCATGTGGGTTGGGTTGGGTTGGGTTGGACTTATGTGATGGGTTGGGTTGGGTTGAATTTTTTTGTCCCACCATGGTGGGTTGGGTCAAAAAATCCCCTCAACCCGACCCAACCCGACCCATGCACACCCCTAGTATTTTCTACCACCATTTTCGTTTCCCTTAGCTTTAACCCAACACATTTTTGGTAGGGGAGCAATGCACCCAATTTTACGACACTCTTTTTCACCTTTTCAGCATTCAAGTGATAATTTTGCATGTGTAAAAATTTCCTAAAGACCGTAATCGTAAAATCCATATCCCCATTCCTTTTTTTTTTTTTTTTTTTTTTTTGAGAGGAATTAGTTAGTTAAGTTAGCATTGAAATTCCAGTGTACTAACAGGTTATATCCGGCCCCATTCCTAAGTAGTCATAGTGCATTTAAAAGTAAATTTCTCTTCTTCTTTTTTCCGTGTACAAAATAGTACCGTGATCATTATCTTATTAATAGTTAACCTGATTCGTTGATTTATAATATTATGATAAACATGCATGTATTGGATTATCTTAGGTTAATTTTAATTGATCCAATTTTTCTTCTGGAAATTCCCTGATGGTCATAACCCAATTAAAAGAAAATTGACCTTTTTTTTCCTATGTTCAAAAAATATTAACAGATTAATATGAGATATAGGACATCATCTACACTAAAAGTTTAAATTAATAATTTTTGGCCAAATTATGCATATTAATCACTCACTCATCATCAATATTCCCTAAAACGTCGTCAACATTCAACTAACCACACTTCAACAGTTGAAAATATATTAAGAGAAAATTTTTCGTTAGTACTACAAGCACTTATTTAGGCCATTCTCATTGGTCCAAACATTTGAACAAGAATCTACCTTATGTGGACACCTCTTATTGGACAATTTGGATCCAACCAACAACTAAAACTTCAAGGCTAAAGTTCTTTCTACATTAATACAAAAATTGACTATCAAACGAATGGTTGATATTATCTTGAATCTTGATCTAATCCTCAATCAATTTGAAGCACACCCGTAGCTTTCTTCTTTTTGGATGAACATCCACCACTCTCTTATACCCAACAAAAATATAAAAATACAAACAAAAGAAATACAAACCAATTTTAAGTTAATGGACTACTACATAGTATTTTTGCTGATACTTCCCTTTGTGTGGGCATCCATTCATGTCTTCACCTCCAATCTAGCAAGCCCGAAGTCTGGCTTGCCCACACTCCCCCCAGGCCCCTACCCTATTCCAATTATTGGTAACATCTTTAAACTTGGCAACTTACCCCACCAAGCTGTTGCCAAGCTCTCCAAAACTTATGGACCCTTAATGACTCTCAAGCTTGGGAGCATAACAACCATAGTCATTTCCTCTCCAAACATAGCAAAAGAAGCACTTCAAAAAAATGACCAAGCCTTCTCTAGCCGAACCATCCCAAATATGGCCAAAATTTTTGATCACCACAAAGTTTCAATGGGGTGGATACCCACAAATTCTCATTGGAGGAACCTTAGGAAAGCTTGTGTCATGGAAATATTTGCTCTACAACGTCTCGAAGCCACACAAGCCCTTCGACAAACAAAGGTACAAGAACTACTTGACTATATTAACCAAAGTTGCAAAAGCGGTGCACCCATTGATGTTGGTCAAGTAGTGTTCACAACAGCCCTCAATGCCATATCAAACACTTTCGTCTCTATTGACTTGGCCCAATATGGTTCAAATTTGTCCCATGAGTTCCAGCACCTTGTATATTGTCTAGCCCAAGAAGCTGGAAAGCCAAATCTTGCGGACTTTTTCCCAGCACTTAGTTTAGTTGACCCCCAAGGTATCCGCAGAAGGACAAGGATTTATTTCGCAAAACTATTTGGTATTTTTGATGGTATCATCAATGAACGAGTACAATTAAGAGCTTCATCAAAGGGTCCTAAAACAAGCAACGATGTACTAGATTCGCTCCTCACTCTCAACGAAGAAGACAATTCAAAGATAAGCCTCTGCGATATCAAACATTTGATTCTGGTGATTGACTACTTTAAAACTTTGGTTCAAAGTAAATATTTGGATAACAATTATACTTAGAATTTCTATTTTGATTTGTAATGCGCATGTATATAATTAGCATTTTAGACTGTTAATTGGTGCAAGTAGCTATATTTGTAGGAAGGGGGGAATTACACTTAATCACCTTAAATTATACCCCAAATTTTACTTTGCACCATAAACTTTTCGAATACACATTTTGCATCATAAATTATGGCCATTGTTATATTAGGCAACTCGACGTTAAGTTTGCCGTTAACTTGGATGGAAAAGTATGACATCATGTGAAAAGACTCAATTGCTCCTCTTTTCAATCCCTTAAAAACAAAGAATAAATTACATTTATTTACCAACCTAAACTATACTCTTGATTATATTTTGCACCATAAACTTTGGATTTCTATCCAAGTTAACGGTAAACTTAATGTTGGCGTGTAAAGTGTAACAAGAGTTATAGTTTATGTGTAATTTCGGGTATAATTTAGGACGGTAAAGTGTAATTTATACTAAAAAAAGATCAAATATCTTCGATAACATGGCTAGCTAGGATCATTATTACTTTGTGGGCATTAACCTTTATCATCTATAGTAATATTAGGGGCACAAAATTTATCACAATTGCGACACAATTTTTTATGATTAAAATAACATAATTTTCATATGAGTTTATCACTGACACTACGTACTTTCATCATGCACCAATCACTATAGACCTAAACTTAGGCAATGATTTCTTACACTCCTTTATTGCAGGACTTATTTATTGCAGGGATTGACACAACATCAAGCACAGTAGAATGGGCAATGGCATTGTTATTACACAACCCAGAAAAAATGGTAAAAGCCCAAGATGAGCTTGAAGAAGTCCTAGGCAATAATGGGAAAGTCCAAGAATCAGATATCTCTAAGTTCCATTATCTTCAAGCTATAGTGAAAGAAACCTTTCGATTGCACCCACCAGCTCCTTTTCTAGTTCCTCGTAAGGCTATGGCAGACGTAGAAATATGTGGCTTCATTGTGCCCAAAAATGCACAAATACTCATAAATGTGTGGGCAATGGGAAGAGACTTAAGCATATGGCCAAATCCAAATTTATTTATGCCTGAAAGGTTTTTAGAGCATGGCATTGAGTTTAAGGGCCAAGATTTTGAACTAATTCCATTTGGAGCTGGAAGAAGGATATGCCCTGGATTGCCATTAGCTAACCGAATGGTGCACTTGATGTTGGCTTCTCTTGTTCACAACTTTGCTTGGAAGCTCCCAGATGAGATGAAGCCAGAAGACATGGACATGGAGGAGATGTTTGGGCTTACTTTACATAAGGCAAAGCCCCTCCAAGCTATTCCCATCACATCCTTATAACTACTATTTTCTGTTATTAGCCCAACAATATATGTGAATTTGTTTGTTTCATTAATTGAATCTCTTCAATATTAGGATTTTGCATAAGCATAGTAGGGGAAAACCATTATATATCATATATCATTAATATGTAGTTATATTGATTCTAGTTAGCTTAATTAATAAAGTCTTTTGTTGTCAAATAAGATTTGAATCTCACCTACCTTATAAATCAATTAGTGGTTTGGCTCAATGGGGAAGAGCAATCATCATAGAATAAACATTATAGTTTAAATTCTATCTTATCTATCATAAAACACTGTGTACCATAATCCAACTCATAGTGTATTGTAGCTTGATTAACGATCTTGTGACTTGGCTGCTAACACTAACAATGATTTCAAATTTTATTTCAACTAGTATTATGCACCGTTTAATTAATAGTCATATCTAAATCAAAGAAATTATTTTAATAACTATAGTTGGACGTGAATCATAAAAATAAAATTAAAAAAATGTTGAATGCAGAAATAGTATTTCCCAAGGAGCCTTACTGATCAAGCTATGGAATGGTACTTCACTCTCCCCAGGTATTATGCTTACATAAACAAAACAAAACAACAACAACAACAACAACAACAAAAAAAAAAAAAACGTGCAGCTTCCGTTTTGTTTTCAAATAAACAAGAAAAAAGCGCGCATCTTCTGTTTTGTTTTCAAAGGAATGGAAATAATATACGCTAACCTTTGGGACTAAAAGTATGTTACGTGTTCATGTTGAAATACGTAAAAAACGATATACGGATATATACAAAAGATAAACCTTTTTAACGCAAATTTCTTGCAGCCCACAAAGAATCAAAGTGGGACACTACATATAAAAGATTAATCTCTCAAAATATATATATATATATATATATATATATATATAAAATGTTAAAATAATCTCTAAATGAAACATATTTGACTCAACTCAAACACAAATAATCAACTTTAATTTTTGTTTTTTTAAATAGTGCTACAACAAACAATATTTTCACAACAATTTTACAATAAAATCTAGATAGTAAATTGTTACTGGTTTTCATTTGAGTTCATCACTAATATCAATTTTTATTTATTTACCATTAACCACTTAGAACCAAAGCTTTATTGTAAGATTATTGTAAAAATGTTGCATATTTGCTTTATCCTTTATTTTATTAAACTGTGAGACTAACAAAAAGTTAAACACGAAATAATAAGTTAGAGTGCTTCTTCCCCTCACTAGTTAGAGTGCACAATAATAAGTTTTCACAATAATAAGTTTTTGTTTGTAAAAAAATTATCTAGTTTTTGGATAAATTTTTTGTGTTAAAAGTGTGCTAAAATATATTTATATTTCAAAAGAGCAAGGAAAAAAAATGTAGTTTTAAAAAGTTGTATATAAAAGTTAAAGTTTTTTTTAGAATAAAAAAAGTTGAAAGTTAAAAGTTGAGTTTATAAGCTCAAACCAAACCGACACTAATTGTAAGTATATATTAATAATTGTAAGTGTATATATATATTGTATTTATCTCACAAAAAATATGTCCTAAATAATTTTGTATTTTTTACACGAATTTTTAAAAAAGAAATGTTTAATAATGACACATGTAATGTTACTTTTCCAATTCCAAATTTTTATGCCAAATTTTTTAAACATACTTTTATTGAAAGGTATCAAAATAAAAGTACCAAATTGTATCCAATTCCCTTTTTTATGCCAAAATTTTGAAATGTACTTTTATGTAGATTTTATCTCACAAAAAATATATGCTAATAATTCCGTATTTTTTACACAAACTGACAGTTTTTAGACCCCTTAAACAATTGATTAAACCTAGGTAATTAGCCAAGTTGTTAGTCCAATTTCATAAGACTAGGTTATCACAATAACAAAGATCAAATCAAGTAAAGCAGCGGAAAATAAATAACACAAGATATGATCACACAGGAAACCAAACCGGTAAAAACCTGGGGAGGATTTGACCTAGCTATCCTCAAGGTAAACTTGAATCTACTATCTTGAAAGAATCGAAGTTCATACAAAAGGACTTACAAGCACCCTCGCTTGACTTCCTAATGCTACCAACCAGTAGAACTTACTAACACGACCACGTGCAAGCTCCGAATCCACGGACTCCTTCTTTCTTGGATTCCCACCAGCTACAAGCACCCCCGCTTGTGTATTCTTTAAGCTTTAATGGCAGCAACTGTTTTGATCATCAAGGTGTAGAAAATATCTTCTCCTTGAAAACCCTAAGTTTGTGTAAAGGAAAGCTCCTCTAGATCTCACAAGAGATTTACACAAATCACAAATATGAGCAACACTAAAACGTGGCTAGAGTTTGCCTTTTATACTTCGGACAAATAAGAAACCCTAAAAACGTTTTAAAAACAACTAGGGCTGAGTTGGAAAATTCTGCAGAAAAGAAATCTGCTCGAGCTTCGATCGGTCGAGCCTAAGCTTCGATCGATCGAGCCAGGCCGAAAGCCACAGTGCTTCCTGCATTAGACTCGATTCCAACTTTACAATGACATACAACTTTGAGCTAGCTTTAAACACTTCTAAACACATTGTTTTGATCATGGTTTGCCAACAATACAAATTAGAGTTCTAAATACATAGAATCCTAAACTTTAGAACCTAACAAACTCCCCCTTTGGCAATCCGTGACAAAACACAACTTAAAAGCTCAAAGTTTACAAAATGAAAAGCCCTTTACAAAATAATGCTCATAAACCAAATTCAATCCTAACTACTATCCATCAGTTGCAAGTATAGACAGCAGCTCAATTGAATCAACCTGTATATTTCCTGAAACACTAAACAAAATGCATAACATGTATGGAAATAATACAAGTAAACAAAATAACTTCTTGATTTCAAACAACACACAAATAAAGACATATATCAATGAATACCTCAAAAATATAAAACAATAAGCAGTTTGAAACAAGAAACAAATAGAGTACCAACAAAACATAAAACTCCCCCTAACATGAATATCCCATCAAAAACAAGGTAAGAGCTAAAAATGTTAAGTACACAGTGAAGCACCTAGATACAATCTAAACACTCCACAAGCTCCAACCAAAATCAAATAATCTCCCCCTGAAAACAAAAACCTACAAGTACTCCCCCTTTTTGTGACGGAATGCCAAAGGGCAAACAAGATATCCATCATCAAAAGGGAGGTGGTCTAAACTGCGCCAACTCCGCACGTAAAGCACGGATCTCATCAAGGACGTCCACCAAAATCTGTCCTTGAGCCGCCTGAACGGTCAAGACATGATCCAACTGACGACGAATGTCTGAATCATCCGAAGCAGTCGGTGGAGGAACATCAGCCTCAGCAGCAGCAGCAGCACCGAAAGTCTCAGCAGCAGCTGTACCTGTAGAAGAGGGAGGAGGGGGAACATTACTAAATGACGCACCTCTAGTACGAGGAGGAGCAACTCGCAACTGAGCAGCTCTCTGACGAAGAAAAGTGGCACCTATGGGAGCTATCACATGAACAGGCTCACCCAACGGAAAACCATCTAATCCTAAGTAGAGCAGAATCCTATGGATGAAAATAGGATGAATCAACGCATGCCCTACGGCAGAACTCCTATGAACCTCGTTCAAAGAACGAAGGAACAAGTGAGGAAAACTGATGGACTCTCCGGAAGCAAATGCGTACAAAAACACATATCGCTTTAAAGGGATGGTGTGGAAGTGAGAGATAGGCCACACAGAATGACACGCTATCCTAAAGAGGAGATAGGCGGTCTCAGTAAGCTCAGCGGACGTGATCCGAGGATCAATACCCCACTAGATAGATGACCCAGTGATGTAAGACATGACAACATCGAAAAAGGGAGACTCATCATAGGGATAGTCAGCATCCCAAACAACCGGCACCCTTAGAGCCTCAGCCACTACCCGAGGGGTAATGGTGAACTCTACACCTCGTATCCAACTCCGAACAAGGGTGTTGGAATCATAGACGTGACAAGAGAGGTTCGAGTAGAACTCTCTAATCAGGGCGGTCGGAGGTGGATGATCTATCTCTACGAGAGGCAACCAACCCCTAGACTCAAAATTGGCCCTAATGGCCGGATCAAGCACATCTAACACAACAGCTCGCTCAAACCAGATCTTACACCTACAGTTCAAGGTGTCATAAGCTTCTCTACACTTATCATTCTTAAACAGCTCAACCCTAGGTGGAGACTCAGAGGAAGTGGAAGTGGTCCTATGAGCTCTAGTTTTCCTAGGCATGGTGCTAAGATAAGGATCAAAACACAGAGCGAAAGAACAAAACCACAAACCAAAACCAAGGGCAGACTGCAAGTTAGCACAAAAACAAAAAAAAATATAATCAAAATCTATATGATGCATGAACAAGTTAAATGTCATGATGCATGTGCTAATGCAGTGAATTAAGGCAAAAAGGTTCAAATTACAAAATTGGCTTGCACATTAAGGTTTTTAACACAAAAACGCCAAAAATTGGAAAACCACTTGATTAATTTGAAAAATATTGACGAATTGATCATTACACATGATATAATAACAAAAATAATGACCAAATACATCAATTGGATAAGCCAATTTCATCAATTTAAGCCAATTTGACAAAATCCCCAATTCGAAACAAATTCAAAACCCTAGAATTTCCAATTTTTCAAAAACCACAAAATTGATCAAATTAAACTATAGGGAACATCAATATAACATCATGGCACAAAAACCCATTGATCAATTACACAAGAATTGGCTTGAATCATCAAAAACCCAATAATTTTGAAGATGCCGAAAATACCCATGAGAATGCATGAAAAATGCATGAAAACAAGAAATAAACTTGAAAAAGAAGGGCAAAAAGGTCTTACCGGCTTCTAAGGACAAAAACCTTGCAAAAATCTTGAAGGAAAACGACAAAAATTGACTGGTGGAGCCAAGAGCCAACGCGGAGAGAGAGAAAGGAAAAGAACTATTTGAAAAAGATGTTTGAAAAAGTCTAATTCTGCCTTTTTGAAAAACCTGATTCACGAGTTTCGATTGGTCGAAAATCAGCCTCGACCAGTCGAAACAGACAGAGACTCCCTCTCTCAAAAATTTTAAAAATTTCGATCGGTCGAAAAACAGAATGGACCGATCGAATCAGACAGAGGCTCACCATATTTTTCAGGGAAAACACAATTTTTGAAAAACAAGTGGATTTAACTCAAAGCATTAAAATTTAAGAACAAAAATGCATGAGTATGAGATGATATGATTTTCCAACAAGAATTTTAAGCCCAATATTCCCAAAAACAAAATTTTGCATTCTTCACAAATTTTCAAGCAACAAATTTAGTTTGCACATAATTCAAAGTGATTGCAAAAACTTGGTTGGTCAGACCATAAACACATACAATAACATGTACAAAGTTTAGCAAAGAGTAACTTGTGTAATGTGTGCGACTAGCAAAGACTTGAGATACATGTGAGGTGATATGTGAATAGCAATCAATCACAAAGTCTACAAAATTCATCACAAAGAATTTAAAAGAGACTATCACCTAAAGAGTTACATCATATAACTCCCACATCTCCTAGATCATAAGCTTGCAATCATGTAAGTTTCTTGAATTTATGCCTCATAATATACATTCCAATTTTAAGTTATATGAGTTTGGCATCAAGCCTAATAGTACACACCAATTTTGATTTTAAGAATTAAGTACTTTAACCGAGGCTTCACCTTATGTTCTTTTTTTTTTGTGCATGTGCTACACTTTCTCGAGTACAAAATCTTATGATATGCACTAAGGTGTTCATGATTGGCTAGTGAACAGTGGTGAGATGGTTATTTATGCCTTTCTCTAAAAGTTCAAGTCCAACAATTAAAAACCATGTGACTTCAAGATTAAGACATAGTAATCAAAAACCATACACATCTTTCCCACACAACATGCACTACAAATCTTCAACTAGTAAAGTACAATAAATAAGCTCATCAAAGCTAAACAAGGTACAAAAGACATGTTATGTGAAAATAAATTGACCAACCTTGTTCTCAAAAACCAAGAAGAAAAGTGCAAAACAAAATGTGCTTTCTTTTTCTTCCCTATTTTTTTTTTTTTTTAATAAAAAAAACTAGAATGAAATGCATGAATGTTATGCTATGCAAATCCTAGAATCAAAAAGAAACAAAACCAAAGAACAATGGTCACAACGGGTAGATCAATGAAGCACAAGGACCATGAAGCCAAAGACAAATCAAGAACACAAAATCACACCAATCACTTGACGAAGAGTCTCAAACTTACTTCTACCAAGAGGTTCGGTAAAAATGTCGGCATTCTGACGCTCAGTAGGAATATACTCAAGACACACAATTTTTCTTTCAACAAGATCCCTAATGAAGTGATACCTAATCTCTATGTGCTTAGTCTTAGAATATTGAACAGGGTTCTTAGATATGTCAATAGCACTAGAGTTATCACAGTAAACCACCATGGTGTCTTGGGATATCCCATAATCTGTTAGAACCTTTTTCATCCAAAGAAGTTGTGAGCAACAACTTCCAGCAGCAATATATTCTGCCTCGGCAGTAGACAAGGACACAGAATTTTGCTTTTTGCTCATCCAAGCAACAAGGTTAGTACCAACATAAAAACATCCACCAGTGGTGCTTTTTCTATCATCAGCATTACCAGCCCAATCAGAATCAAAAAAACCAGCAAGAGACAGATTAGACTCTTTACTATAAAATAATCCATAGTCACAAGTTCCAGCAACATATTTAATTATTCTCTTGACAACATTTAAGTGTGAAAGCTTAGGATTAGGCTGAAATCTAGAACAAACACCAACACTAAAAGCAATATCAGGCCGACTAGCAGTCAAATATAACAAACATCCAATCATGCTTCTATATAGTGTAACATCAACAGACTCACCTGATGGATCATTTGTTAGTTTTGCATTGGCGGCCATTGGTGTTCTAGCATGGGCAGCATGGTCCAGTCCAAATCTCTTGACTAGATTCTTTGCGTATTTGGCTTGGTTGATGTAGATCCCTGAATCCGTTTGCTTCACCTGTAATCCCAAGAAATATGTTAGTTCACCAACCATACTCATTTCAAACATTGCCTTCATTTCATCTGCAAAAGAATGAGCAAGAGAATCATTAGTAGCACCAAAAACAATATCATCTACATAAATTTGAGCTACAACAAAACTGTTCTTATCCTTTCTGATGAAGAGAGTAGTGTCTGCAAATCCCCTTTTGAAGCCGTGCTCAGTAAGATATGCAGTCAATCTATCATACCAAGCCCGTGGAGCTTGTTTCAAACCATAAAGTGCTCTCTTCAATTTATACACATCATCCGGTCTGTGAGGGTCAACAAATCCTTTAGGTTGTTCAACATAAACTTCTTCTTGCAGTTCTCCATTCAAGAAAGCACTTTTGACATCCATTTGATACAACTTGAAGTTCAGGTGACTAGCTATAGCCAGTAATATCCTAATGGATTCCAATCTTGCTACTGGAGCAAAAGTCTCATCAAAGTTAATCCCTTCCACTTCTGTGTACCCTTGAGCAACAAGTCTTGATTTATTTCTAATAACAGTACCATGTTCATCTGACTTGTTCTTGAAGATCCACTTAGTTCCAATTACATTCACATCCTTTGGTCTAGGAACTAATTCCCACACATCATTCTGAACAAATTGATGAAGTTCTTCATGCACTGAGTTTACCCAATCAGCATCTTGAAGTGCTTCATCTACCTTCTTCGGTTCAAATTGGGACAAATAGCATGAGTATGTAATTACACTTAAGGCTTTTGACCTTAGTCTCATATTGTCATTCAGACTTCCCAATATATTTGAGGAGGGATGATTCAGCCTTACTCTAGAGGAAGGACCTTTAACCAGAGATCTGGTTGTACCTCTCTGTTCTGATGAAGGCCTTAGTCTCATATTGTCATTCAGACTTCCCAATATATTTGAGGAGGGATGATTCAGCCTTACTCTAGAGGAAGGACCTTTAACCAGAGATCTGGTTGTACCTCTCTGTTCTGATGAAGGACTAAACTCATGTTGAACCTATTGAGTCTCATGAACTGGAGTGGAAGGTTCAGGACTTGATGGCACAAATATTGCATCATTCAACACCATGAGCTCCTCATCACTATGTTTCACAACATAATCATCAGGGAGAGAGTCATTAACCTCCAATGGCTTATCTTGAACCTGAGTAGTACTTTCTAAATGTGCTTCTGGACATACTTCATCATTGATCACAACATTTGAAGATTCCATGATAGTTTTGGTTCTCAAATTGTACACCCTATATGCCCTACTAGTAGAGGAGTACCCTAGAAAATATCCTTTGTCACTCTTAGCATCAAATTTCTCTAGGTGCTCTCTATCACGTAGAATGTAACAATCACTACCAAAAATCCTGAAATACTTGACAACTGGCTTCTTTCCTCTCCAGAGTTCATAGGGAGTCTTCTTGGAGTCAGGTCTGAAATACACCCGATTTAGTGTATGGCAAGCAGTGTTAACTGCTTCTCCCCAGAAGGATTTTGGCAATTTTTTTTTTTGTGCAACATCACACGTGCCATGTCTTGAACGACCCTATTTTTCCGTTCAACTATTCCATTTTGTTGCGGTGTCTTGGGTGATGAAAATTCTTGATGTGTGCCCTGTTCATTGCAGAAAGTAGCTAGCTTGGTATTCTCAAATTCTCTTCCATGGTCACTTCTGATTCTGGCTACCACTGTATCTTTTTCAACCTGCAATTTCTTACACAGATGTATCATCTTCTCAGGAGCCTCAGCTTTATCTTTCAAGAGCACAACCCAAGTATATCTGATAAAATCATCCACAACCACTAGAATATATTTCTTTCCTCCCAAACTCTGAACTCGAGCAGGACCCATAAGATCAATGTGCAGTAACTCCAGAGGTCTTGAAGTTTGAACACTAGCCACAAACGGGTGTTTAGATTTTATCTGTTTACCTATCTGACATGGTCCACATATGCACTTATCTATCTTCTCAAACTTAGGTAAACCAACAACAGCATCACATTTTGAAATCTTTTCTAACTGCTTATGACTTGCATGCCCCAGCCGTTGATGCCACAAATCAACTTGATCAATCTTTGCACTAAAACACTTGTTGCTTATGCTTGGTGTCAATCCGTAACAGTTGTCCGCCGTTCGTACACCAACACACATACAGTCACCTCCACCATCAAGTATCTCACATTCATGCTTAGTGAAGAGAACATTTAGTCCATTGTCACAAATCTGACCGATGCTAAGTAAATTTGCCTTTAGACCATCAACATACCAAACATTGTCAAAGACCGGTAACCCTGGGATGTCCACAGTTCCAATACCTCTGATCACAGATTTGCTTCCATCTCCAAAAGTGATTATCCCAATCTTTCCTTCAAAAAGAGTCTTGAATAATCCTTTGTTTCCTGTCATATGCCTGGAACAACCACTATCCAAATATCAAAGACAAGAATCACGTGCCTTTAAGGCGGTTAAGGCAGTATAACACAAATAATTATTACCACATATGATAAGACCAAGATTTTCAAGGAAAGATTTAACAAACTCAACAAGAGACAAATATACAAAGTAAGCAAGTTGATGAACAAGTAGAAAGAATTTCCAAAAATCCATACCAAAGGAGTCAAGGATCAGCTCAGTGATCAAAAGATCAACAACAAAAGAGCTACCCGCTCTGATACCACTTGACAGTTTTTAGACCCCTTAAACAACTGATTAAACCTAGGTAATTAGCCAAGTTGTTACTTAGTCCAATTTCACAAGACTAGGTTATCACAATAACAAAGATCAAATCAAGTAAAGCAGCGCAAATAAATAACACAAGATATGATCACCCAGGAAACCAAACTGGTAAAAACCTGGGGAGAATTTGACCTAGCTATCCTCAAAGTAAACTTGAATCCACTATCTTGAAAGAATCGAAGTTCATACAAAAGGACTTACAAGCACCCCCGCTTGACTTCCTAATGCTACCAACCAGTAGAACTTACTGACACGACCACGTGCAAGCTCCGAATCCACGGACTCCTTCTTTCTTGGATTCCCACCAGCTACAAGCACCCCCGCTTGTGTATTCTTTAAGCTTTAATGGCAGCAACTGTTTTGATCATCAAGGTGTAGAAAATATCTTCTCCTTGAAAACCCTAAGTTTGTGTAAAGGAAAGCTCCTCTAGATCTCACAAGAGATTTACACAAACCGCAAATATGAGCAACACTAAAACGTGGCTAGGGTTTGCCTTTTATACTTCGGACAAATAAGAAACCCTAAAAACGTTTTAAAAACAACTAGGGCTGAGTTGGAAAATTCTGCAAAAAAGCAATCTGCCCGAGCTTCGATCGGTCGAGCCTAAGCTTCGATCGATCGAGCCAGGCCGAAAGCCACAGTGCTTCCTGCATTAAACTCGATTCCAACTTTACAATGACATACAACTTTGAGCTAGTTTTAAACACTTCTTAACACATTGTTTTAATCATGGTTTGCCAACAATACAAATTAGAGTTCTAAATACATAGAATCCTAAACTTTAGAACCTAACACAAACTTTTAAAAAAGAAATGATTTACATCGACACATGTAACGTTACTTTTCTAATTCTGTATTATTATGCTAGTACGACACATGTAACATATTCATCTGTATGTTTATCATAACCGCACCTTATGATAGCTCTTTATCGTAAGTCATCAATCAGTTTTGAGTGTAAACAGGAATTGAACCCCAAATTTTTTATTCAACCATAAAATATATTATCAGTTAAGTTAACTAGAACCCACAAAGTGTACTATCAAATTTTTATTAAAACCCAAAAATTATAATATATTGAAATTAATTCAAAATAAATTCTAAGACTTCTTTTAAAATTATTAAAATTGATGATAATTAAGTTTCCAATTGGAATAGTATTATCATTTTACAAATTTATGGTAATAGTGTTTCACTGAAAGTAGACTATATTAATTAATATATTATAATCTTTTTCTTTTTATACAAATTTGATTGTAAAGCTTTTTATGTATATAACTTACATAAAAAAGGCCAGCATACTAGTACCAATAGAAACATCCTTTTATCCCCCAATTTACTCCAGAAAGAGTATAATACCCTTAAGAACCCCCACAATCACCATTTAAACTCCAAACTACACTAAAATATGTATGATTCATGTTGGACGTGATAAAATTAAAGATTGCGAGAAAAACTAAAGCAAAAGTAAAAGAAAGAGAGAATGCAGAGGGATTACAAGATTTAGCTTGACAACCTATGTCTATATGATTCTTAGGTGCCTACATCTTTTATATTCTCAATTGTATTTACAATGAACTCTAAGCAGGTATAAATAGAGACTATAGCAATAAGGTTAGTCCTAGATGGATTTTACAATATAATTGGACCACTAGGAATACGAAAGTGATTTTAATTGGTCCTTTTTTTCACCTTTTGTGCATTACAGGTAGAGAATTAATTTTGCCTGAGTTCACAAGGCCCTAACCATAAAATCTATATCTTAAGTGGCAGGGGTAAAGCCAGGAATTTGTGTTTGTGGGGAGGGAGATAAAAATGTCATATTGATTCCGAGCCAAATGAAAAGTTAGTTTTGTTGATGGCGAGTACCAGGGAAATGCATTGGATCTAATGGTGGGGGACAAAGGAAAGGGATTGAGAGTCTGGAAAGGATGAGTTACTAAATAAATAAATAAAATAAAAAAGAAGGAAGGCAAAGAGGTTACAAAAGGGAGGTAAAATAAAAATAAAAAGAAGATGAGAAAGATGAAATGCAAGTCGCGAGAGTTAGAAATATATAGTGCATGGTGAAAGAGAAGAGAAGATGAGTAATGTGAGAGAATAGAAGAAATGGTACTGATAATTGATAATTAAGAAAAGGAAAAATAATAATTAATATATTAAAAAAATTAAACACAATAGTGATATACCATATATTTTCTCACAATTGTCTTATTTGGCAGATTATGATCGGTCGTCTATCGCTATTAGATTAATCTATCATTTTTTTCATAATTCATAATCTGCTACATAGGGTAATTGTGAAAAATGTGTGTAAAAATGTGTAGTACTAGGATTATTAAAAAAAAATAAAGGAAAACAAAATTACAAAGTTGATTTATAAAGGGGTAGAGATTTTAGCAGACTCTATTGAACACTTTTCTATTTACAAAAATACATCCTTTTTTTTGGTGTTGGGGGGGGGGGGGGGGGGGGGACATACATAACTTGAGATATTGAGGAATGGAAAATGACAAAAAAGTGCAAAGTTGGGGTTTGGGGGAGCCAATTTCAGCTAACATGTTGGAGATGGGAGGCCAAAGCTTTGTTATTTGGGAGGGGAGCAGCCCTTTAAAAAATTGAATGGAATTTATTTTTACATTATTGATGGATGGTTCAAAATAAATTTGGGGGGCCATGCACACAACGTGGCTCTGCCCTTGCTAAGTGGTCCTGGTGCAATTAAAAGTAAATTGGTCTTTTTTCCTATGTTCAAACAATATCATAGGTAGAATTGTTTTTATGTCTATACTTCAATTGAGAGTTTAATATAACATACATGACAATATTGTCTCAAAAGTTTAAATTAATAAGTTTTGGTCCAATGATATTAAACACTCGTTATTGTCATCAACATCAATGTCTCATATGGATTTCAAAACTTAACTAATCACACCATTCATACTCAAGGGTTAAAATTATTGCGCACTAATTAACTATTTTACATGTGTTTAATAAAAAATACTCCACCTTTAAGGGGGTTTTTGGTACATGCACTTAAAAATTGAAAATTATTGTTTGAAAACATGTGTGAAAAATATGTGTGGGTAAAAAAGTGTGTGAAAATATGTGTAATAATGTTTAAAAACTGAAAATTGTTGTTTGAAAACATGTACCAAACACCCTGTAAATATCTCAAGCATTTATTTCCACCGTTCTCATTCTTTCTTTTTCTTACAAAACAGGAGAGGGCTTAGATCCATCTTTTTTTAGCTTGAATAACCAAGAAGGGCAGAGAAGAGATGAGAACTGGCCCAGTCCAATTGTACAAAGTTGCCAATTTGGCTAGTAAGTGAGTAGGGGAATTACCCTCTCTTACTACTAGGGGTGTCAAATGGTTAGGTTTGGGGTGGGCATAATTGGATTGGGTATATAAAACTCATTTACCCATTAAAACCCATTTAACTAATTATTTTTAACCCAAATCCAACCTAACCCAATTATTATAGATAAACCCTAACTCACCAAATTACCCAATTATCAAAAGTACCAAAATGCCATTAAAGTGAAAATGACCATTTTTAAGCTTTTTTTTTTTTTTTTTTTTTTTTTGGGTTAAAAAAACTATCATTTTCCTTCAAATTCTATCACTTTCTAACTAACCAAATAGAGAATAGAGAAAAAGTTTTCAGCTTACATTTGCCGCTGCTAGAGGCCTCATCGGACTTCAAGAACCCTCCTTTCCCTTTCTCCAAGCTCAGCCTTAACGTAAACACCTGTCCATGAAAACCACCAAGCCACCACCTCCATCGCCAACGTCACCAGAGCTTAGCTGAAGAATCATCGGAAGCAGATCGGTCCCTGAATCGCCCAAGCCTCCATCGGCTCCAGTCAAGCTAGCCCCAACTGAATTGAAGCTAGGTAGGCCGAGAATTTGCTCAAGGAAATCGTCATTAGTGGCCTTCGATGGATTATTAGCCATGAGGTGGAACAACCTGAGTCGGACTTGGCCTAGTAGTGGTGAGTCGCATTGACAAGTTACAAGTTTCAAAGAGCACCTACAGAGAGAGAGAGAGAGAGTTTTGATTTGTTTTGCTTTGCTTTGCCTGAATTTAGAGAGAGAAAAGTGTTTGGATGTCTATAAAACGAAGGAAAATGAGAAACCAGAAACACTAAATGTTTGAGGGCTTTTTTTTTTTTTTTTTTTTTTTTTAATGAGAAGGGCTGGGTTGAGTTTGGGTGAATTTTTTTTGGGTTAAATGGGTCTCAATGGGTTTTTAGTTAAAACCCAATAATTATTGGGTCTAATTGGGTTGATGCCCATTCAACCCAACTAATAATTGGGTGGGTTTGAGTTTAATTAGAGTGGGTGGGCAAATAGGTTTGGGCTTACTTTACCACCCCTACTTACTATAAAAGAAAGGAGACAGATTTACAATATTTTACAAGAACCAAAAATATCATAAAAAACAGCAGAAATTCTCCAGTGGAGTCTAAGATTTGGATTGGTTCAACTACTTTTAACTTTTAAGCATCACCTTCCACAATTATGTTTTTAAAGCCTTCAATTATTGCTCTCTTAACTGCACATAGAGCGGCTTTCGCTTCTCCCAGTAGGAATCTACAATAACCAACCTGATGTGGAAAACTATTATTGGACTATTTGGATTCCACTAACAACAAAAACTTTACTGTTAAAGTTCAACTTTCTACATCAATACAAAATAGACTCTCAAACGAATAGTTGATATCAACTTGAATCTTTATCTTACCCTCAATCAATTTGAATCACACCCACTTCTTTTTTGACAAGCATCCACCACTTTCTTATACCCAACAAAACTATAAAAATATATACAAAAGAAACACAAACCAAATTTAAGTTGATGGACTATTACATAGTGTAAGGTTGAATTAATTCAACCATCTAATTGGCTTTATTCCGTGCCAAATTTGCTTGTATTTCAGCATTTAGTAACCCTGTATTTAGGTGGGCTTGTTGTAAGGGTAGTGAGTGAGATAGAGTGAAGATTGCTCAAGAGTGTGCAAGAAAACAGAGACTCGCGGCTGGATCTCGCGGGTGACTCGCGGCTGCAAGCCGCCAGACGCAGCACACGTGCCAAGCATGTCGGAAGGTGAACAGTCATGCTAGCTGGAGCACTACAGGACAAAATAGGACAACTGGCCATACGGTTATCTTGCGACTGGATCTCGCGACTCAGTCAAGCCGCGAGGTCAAGCCATGAGCCAGCCCTGTTTTGAAAAACCTGACGTTTCACATTCCCCTCTCACCTCAGTATAAATACCCCTTATACCCACAAATGAGAGAGAGCTTCCAGAGAGAATTTTGAGAGAGAAACCCTAGAGCAAAACAAGATTGAACCATCTACAATCTTTACATTAGAGTCTCTTCAAATTCATCAACTCTCTTCCTCTCCATTGCCAAAATCCTTGAGAGGCCTTTTTACCAAAACCTTGTTCTCACCATATCCTGTAAGGTTGAATTTATTCAACCATCTAATTGGCTTTATTCCGTGCCAAATTTGCTTGTAATTCAGCATTTAGTAACCCTGTATTTAGATGGGTTTGATGTAAGGGTAGTGAGTGAGATAGAGTGAAGATTGCTCAAGAGTGTGCAAGAAAACAGAGACTCGCGGCTGGGACTCGCGGGTGACTCGCGGCTGCAAGCGGCCAGACGCAGCACACGTGCCAAGCATGCTGGAAGGTGAACAGTCATGCAAGCTGGAGCACTACAGGACAAAACAAGACAACTGGCCATACTGTTATCTCGCGACTGGATCTCGCGACTTAGTCAAGCCGCGAGGTCAAGCTGCGAGCCACCCCTGTTTTGTAAAACCTGACGTTTCACATTCTTCTCCCACTCCAATATAAATACCCCTTTTACCCACGATTGTGAGAGAGCTTCCAGAGAGAATTTTGAGAGAGAAACCCTAAAGAAAAACAAGATTGATTCACCCACAATCTATACATTAGAGTCTCTTCAAATTCCTCATCTCTCTTCCTCTCCATAGCCAAATCCTTGAGAGGCCATTATACCAAACCTGGTTCTCACCATCATCATCACTGTGAGACAGCTGTTTGGATTTCTGGGAAGCAGTTAGGAAGGAACCAATCTTCATTGGTTGATGCTACGGTCTAGTAGCGGAATCCGGGAAGCTAGAAAAGAAAAAGGTTCGGCGCAACCTCGTTGGAGCAAGAAGCTTGGAGGGCTTAGGTGCACTGGGTAGATTAGGCTTGGAGGGTCTATTGCTGTCCATGTATCCCAACTGTATTTTCTAGTGGATTGTTTACCGCTTGGAGGGCGGCGGAAAGGTTTTACGCCGAGGGCTTCGGTTTCCTCTTCGATAACACATCGCGTGTTGTCTTTGTGTTTGCATCTTCCTTCCTCTCTATCTTTGCCTTTTTATTATCTGCTGTGGATTATATTTTGTTTTGGCTTAGATAGTTTTTACCAATTCCATATTATAGCATATGTTAAGTTTCCGCACACTAGTTGTTTGACATATTGCTTGAATTGGTTTACTTGTAATTTGGGGGTCTAAACGTTCAAAGGTGTTTATACACGTTTTTGAACTTTCAATTGGTATCAGAGCAGGTACACTTGTTGTGATTTTATTACCTAAGTGTGATCCTAGACCCCTGTGTTGTGGTTGTTGTTATGGAAAATACCATGCTGAATTGTAGCTTAAGTGTTTGTGAAAATGACTCTATGCATATGTCTGAAAGGTGTTTTACTAATGATCTCGTAGAGTTGTTAAAAACTAAGAAACATGCTAGAGTATTTGTTCACATGCTGGAATATCTTGAAAATCAGAATCATGTCTTACACAGTAGCATATCTGAATCCAAATCATTGATTAAAAAATATAAAAGAAAGAATAGAATGTTGTGTGAGATGATTGAGAATCTGAAAATGAAAAATCAATCTGAAAGAAGCATGAAAACTAATGATGAGTTTGTGTTTGAAGGTCAAGAATGTTTGTCACATGTGAACCTATTTGTGCATACCTCATTGAAGGTGTTTAATGCGTGTTTGTGGTATCTTGACAGTGGGTGTTCTCGCCATATGACAGGGGATAAGTCAATGTTTAAGACACTCAAAGAAAAGGTTGGTGACTATGTGACCTTTGGTGATGGAAGTCATGCTCAAGTCCTAGGCAAAGGAACCATTGAGATACCTGGTTTGCCGCTGTTGAAAGATGTGCTATACATAAAAGGGCTGAAGACGAATTTGCTGAGCATCACTCAAATTTGTGATGATGATTTCCTGGTACAATTCTCTAAGAAGGGATGCTTGATCATCAATGAAGAGGGGATTCAGGTTTTGGAGGGAAATCGGACTACAGATAACTGTTATGGAATAGTTCCCACGGCACCCATATCGTGTAGAAGTGCTCGTGTGGATATGTTGGAACTGTGGCATCACAGATTTGGGCATGCCAACTTCAAACAAGTAGCAAAAGTCTCCAAACTTGAAGTAGTCGAGGGACTTCCTAAGTTTGGAAAAGTGAAGAAGACCGTTTGTGGTGCATGTCAAATGGGGAAGCAAACTAAGGCAAGTCATCACAAGGTGAATGTGATTGCCACTTCTCGGTGCTTGGAGCTACTTCATGTTGATCTAATGGGGCCTACCAGAACTGAAAGCCTAGGGGGGAAGAGATACATTATGGTCATTGTGGACGACTACTCAAGATACACTTAGGTTGAATTCCTTAGAGAAAAATCAGAAGCATGTGAGAGGTTGGAGATTCTGTGCAAGAAACTACAAAACGAAAAAGGGATTCCGATTGCCAAAATTAGAAGTGATCATGGGAGGGAATTTGAAAATGCAAGATTCGAGTCCTTCTGTGAGAAGAATGGAATTAAAAGAGAATTTTCAGCTCTCAAAACTCCACAACAAAATGGAGTGGTAGAGAGAAAAAATCGTGTGATTCAGGAGATGGCAAGAGTCATGTTGCTTAACAAGCAAATACCTCAAAAATTTTGGGGAGAAGCTGTCAACATCTCGTGTCACATTGGCAATAGGATTTTCTTTCGAGTTGGTACAAAGAAGACTGCCTATGAGATATGGAATGGGAAGAAGCCTAAAGTGAAGTATTTCCGGGTGTTTGGAAGTAAATGCTATATCCTAAATGATCGGGAGAATCTTGGGAAGTTTGATGCGAGAATTGATGAGGGTATTTTTCTTGGGTACTCTACTACAAGTCGAGCGTATAGAGTATTTAATAAGAGAACAAAGACTGTGATGGAGTCCATAAATGTCAAGATTGATGATGCCTTATCTAAGGTGGAAATGATTGATGATGTAGAAGGGCCAAGCACCAAAGAGCCCGATGTTGAGGTAGAAGCTTTGGATATAGAGGGTGAAGAACCTATACCAGAAGTAGAATCGACTCCCATCAACCCAAGAATGGAAACGAGATCGATGTCTAGAACATCAAGTCCTCTTACACCTCCGGAAGTTCATCCTCCTATCTCTCGAAGTGATGAAGTTTCCACTTCAAAAGGGCCATCTTCAAGAGTTATCAAGAATCATCCGGAAAGCAACATCATAGGATCTCTTGATGACGGTCTTCGCCTCAGGAAAGGAAACATTCTGCGAGCCAATCATGTAACATATCACTGCTATCTTGCATAGTTTGAACCAAAAAGGGTTGAAGAGGCTTTTCAAGATGAGAATTGGGTTGAATCAATGCATGAAGAGCTGAATCAGTTTGTGAGGAATGATGTGTGGGAACTTGCTCCAAGGCCTGAGAACGTTCATGTTATAGGCACAAAATGGATTTTTAAAAACAAAACTGATGAAGATGGATAGATAATTCGAAACAAATCTCGGTTAGTAGCTCAAGGATACACTCAAGTAGAAGGAGTAGATTTTGATGAATCTTTCGCTCCGGTGGCAAGACTCAAATCCATTCGAATCCTCATGTCCATTGCGTGCACTTTGAACTTCAAACTTTATCAAATGGATGTAAAGTGCGCATTTCTGAATGGATATCTAAATGAAGAAGTATTTGTTGAGCAACCAAAAGGATTTGAGGATCCTCATTTTCCAGATCATGTATTAAGATTGAAGAAAGCCCTTTATGGCTTAAAACAAGCGCTTAGAGCCTGGTACGATCGTCTTACAGATTATCTTCTAGATAGAGTTTTCAAAAGAGGGTATGCCGACCGAACTCTGTTTGTCAAAAATGATGAAGATTATCTCCTTGTGGCACAAGTCTATGTTGATGACATAGTGTTTAGGGCAACCATCGAAGATCGTGCTACTGAATTTTCTGAGGAGATGAAGAAGGAGTTTGAGATGAGTATGGTGGGGGAACTCACATTTTTCTTGGGTCTTCAAGTCAAACAACAGAAGGAGGGTATATTTGTATCTCAAGAGAAGTATGCCAGAAACATTGTCAAGAAGTTTGGACTAGACTCCAAAAAACATGCCTCCACCCCCATGAGCTCATCCACTAAACTGAATGTTGATTCGTCTGGAGTCGAAGTAAGTCCTACATTGTATAGGAGCATCATAGGGAGTTTGCTCTATCTTATAGCCAGTAGACCGGACATTGCTTTCAGTGTTGGCGTTTGTGCCAGGTACCAAGCTAATCTGAAGGAATCTCACCTGACTGCAGCTAAGCGAATCATTCGGTATGTGAATGGTACTTCAAACTATGGTCTGTGGTATTCAAAAGACTCAAATGCTTGTCTTGCTGGATATTCAGATGCTGACTGGGCTGGCAGTGTAGACGATCGGAAAAGTACTTCAGGTGGCTGTTTCTACCTTGGTAACAATCTTGTCTCATGGATGAGCAAGAAGCAGAATTTCGTGTCTCTATCTACTGTGGAAGCAGAATACATCGCTGCTGGAAGTTGCTGCACTCAGCTTCTTTGGATGAAGAAATTACTTCATGACTATGGAATTCCTCAAGAAACGATGTGTGTCTTCTGTGACAACACCAGTGCCATCAATCTTTCCAAGAATCCCGTCCAGCATTCAAAATCTAAACACATAGAGATACGTTACCATTTCATTCGGGATTTGGTAGAGGAAAGAGTTGTGTGTCTTGAGTTCATACACACCGACAATCAAAAGGCGGACATCTTCACCAAGCCTCTCGATGGTCCACGGTTTGAATCACTCCGTAAGACCATTGGTGTTGGTACAATTCCTTGACTCTCTTGTGTTGGGGCACACACTTCTTTGTTAGCTCTTTGTGCAACATGTTTATTGTTTGTTTGTCCATTTGTGAATACTGTTGCTTCTTTCTTTGTTTGTTCAATCATTTTCTTATTTTATGTCAAAAATCCAAAAATCACATAAAAATTAGAAAATCAAAAAGCTTGATTGACATTGTTGAGTTTTTGTCTCAAAACTTGTTTTGCCTTGTACCTTTGTGCTAATGACTTTGTGCATTTTCGAGCATTGCTTGTTTCTTTGCACTCATATCTCTGTGGGAGAAATCTTGAAATCTTTGTGATTGTTGTAAATAGATCTTCAAACTTGTCATGAATGATTAGTGAATGGTTTTGTTGATCTTGAGACATGCATAGACTTGTGTCTATATATCTTCCCACTCTTTATTTTTGTTTTGCTAAAAAGAGCTCACCAAATGTAAATCTCCAAATGAAAAGAGATATTGAGCTGCAAAAGCCTGTCGCACATACTAGTATTCGACTAGGAAAAAGGGAAAGCGGCCAAAAATTAAAGAGAAATGTTTATTCAAAAGGCCAAAGGCTTGTTCATTAAAGAGATTTATCAAATATCACTCTCTCAATGAGAGGTGTTGTCTCAAAAGGATCAAAAAGATCATTTGTTATGATTGAAAGTGGAGTCAAATGTAAAGCTCCTAGTTATGTTATCAAGTTTTGTGGGAGGTCATATATACATATTTCTATAAGTGAGATAGATCACATGATCTAGTGCTAATTGTGTATGCCTTGGTTGAATTGATCATTGAAACTTCACATTAGACTAAGGACTATCTCATTGTTGATATCCACACACAACACACAAGTTTATGTTCAAAGAATGCCATAATCATTTGTGTAATTGTACTTGATGAAATATGTTTTTCACATGCTCAATCTTTGTTGTTTCAAGCACAAAAAGATTTTTGAGTGTTTTAGGTGTTTTTGGAAAGTATTTTGTTGAAAAATCTGAAAATTTCAAAAATCCAGTTTTGCCCTGTTTTGGCGGCTTAGTCGCGGGTATGTCAAGTCGCGAACCTCAATCGCATGTTCGCGGGTCCATTTTGGCGACTTGTTCGCGAGTGAAAGGTCCAGTCGCGAGGTTATTCAAAGATTTTCGCGGCTCAGCTCGCGAATCCCTCGCGGGTAGACCTTCCAGTCGCGAAAAACACTTAGAAAAATTTTTTTTCAAAATTTTTCCTTTGAGGGTCTTGGCGGCTCAACCTGGCGACTTGCTGGCGACTCACCTCAGTCGCGAAAAACGCGTGTTTGGCAAAAATAGGGACAGTTTTTAAAAGCGTTTTCCAGTTTTCCCTTGAACATTTGTGAACTGTTCATCTTCTCTCTAAAATATCTCCTTCCCAAACACTCTGTGCTCCCATTTTCGATCTCCATTGTTTGCCTCTTTTCAGCTCAAAATCATCGAGTAACAGGTATGGTTTTTCTGTCTTGAACTCTATTCTACTTGTTGTTATGGTTTTCCCTCTGAATTATTCGCATTTGATTGTGCTTTTGAGATGGGTTTTTAGCTCAGCTACTACTCTTTGTCCATGCTTAGCTTATGGAAACTTTTGTTTCTGTTTTGAGCCATTTTATATTGTTGATTTTGTTCTTCATCATGTGCTTAGCTAGGGTTAGCTATTTTTGTCTGATCTGCTGTTGCTGTGGTGTTTCAAAATGATCCTGTGTGGTATCCTGTTGATGTGTTGTTGAATATGGGTCCTTTTTCTGCTGATTGTGTGGTTTTATTTTGACTCCCTCTACTGTGTAGTTCAATTTGGGCCATTTGTGTCCCTCATTGCTATTGTCTGGCCATTTTCATCCAGCTATTAGGGTTTCTTCATTATCCCTAACTTTCCACTAACCCACTGCTAATAAAGTCTGTTGGATTGTGTTCTGCCATTTCCCTTGTTCATAATACAGACTAGTCATGTCACCATTCAAGAAAGCTGTTGTGAAAGGAGGTAGTTCCAAAGGGAAGGAACCAGTAATTGATCTTGATGATTACCCACCTCAAACAAAAGGGACTCGCTCTTCATCAAAGAGATTCGATCCCAACAAGTTCAGATCATATGCAGCCTATCAGTCTTATGAGAATTACTTTCTACATGCCACACCTTTACTAGAAAGAGCTGTGGATCAGCCCTCACTTCATGACACTGACATTCTGATATGGTTTGCTCACAAGGATTGGAATTACCTTCTCTCTGATCTGGATGACGCGTATGAAGATTTGGTAAAAGAATTTTATGCCAACGCAATTGTGGAAGGAGATGAACTTAAGTGCTGGGTTCGGAAAAAGAGCTTTTCTGTCTCTCCTGCATATCTGGCAGAAATACTTCACATCAACAGACCAATTATCCGACATTCACCGATTTATGATGATCTATGTCCTGATGAGGAGCTTCTCAAAGAAAGTCTTGGTCAAGACTTGGAGTTCTCACCCAATGGGAAATCCATCAGTGTTTCCTCTCTTTCTCCAAAACTGAGAGTGCTTACAATTGTGATGTTTCACAATTTGTATCCTTTATCAAGCACTGGGTACATGAACCTCGGACGTGCTTTGTTTCTTCATGATCTAATCTCTGATGTGGAAATAGACATCTGTGCTCATATCTTTCATGTTCTGCACAAAACGGTTCTTCGAACTGAGTCTCGGATATGCATTCCTTTCTGCAGTCTCATTTCACGGATCTTGAAGCTCAAGGGAATTTATCCAACGGCAGATGAATCTCCTATCTCAAAACCAAGTCCAATCAACATGCGTACATTCAATGCAAGCATTGGACATAGTCGGAAGAGAGCCAAACCAGAAACTTCTGCATCTCACAGTGGCTCTCATTTCAGCACTCTCTCCCTAGATGAGAAACTTGATCGCATTGTATCCTCTGTCCACGAGTTGAATACAAAGCTGTCTGGACTCACAGCGTCTCTACACCATCAAAGCACTCGATGGGATATGAAGTTTACTTCTCTTCAAACTCAATTGGATCAAATTCAGAGAAAGCTGGAAGAGGATGAATAGTCTATTCCATGACAAAAAGGGGGAGTGATAGGCATGATTAGAGGGGGAGGATATTACCTAAGGGGGAGTGTCTTTACATTCTTCTTCAGTTTATGTTTTCACTTTAAGTTGATATATTGTGTTTTGTAAACTGTTATTTTTTGGCTGTACCCATTTGCTCTTGTAAGCTTTTAGGGTTTTTGTTTTATGCATAAGTTTGTAGGCTTTATGGTATGTACCTTGCTTAATTGCAGACTTTATGCTATGTTGAAATCAGTACTTTAATCTAAATGTCTTGCATTTTGATTTATGTACTGTCACTCTTGTGCCCTTGTAGGATTGTTCCTAGATGCATATACCTTGTGTACTATGCATTGGTTGAGTGTTGAACATACAAGTGTCTTGCCTTGTGCTTGTTAACTTGTATGTCCCTGTGTTCATTCCAAGTGTGAATGAGCACTGTGATCACTACCTTGTGGTGTTCACTTGGTTGATCAAGCCATGGTTTGTTTCTTAACTCCATCTTTGCTTGATCACATATTGCCTGTTTCATATGCATGTTATGATTTTCTGCTTACAATGATCATGGTGTATTGTTGTGTTTCAGGAGTATTATGTTCATATGATTCAAGTGCTTCACAGCTTCTAGAGTTAGGTGTAAGTGAGTTTTGTTCAACTGTTCCCAACTCACATGTTAAGTCTAGAGTCTGTTTTAGGGTTTTGTCACGGAATAGCCAAAGGGGGAGATTGTAAGGTTGAATTTATTCAACCATCTAATTGGCTTTATTCCGTGCCAAATTTGCTTGTAATTCAGCATTTAGTAACCCTGTATTTAGGTGGGTTTGATGTAAGGGTAGTGAGTGAGATAGAGTGAAGATTGCTCAAGAGTGTGCAAGAAAACAGAGACTCGCGGCTGAGACTCGCGGGTGACTCGCGGCTGCAAGCCGCCAGACGCAGCACACGTGCCAAGCATGCTGGAAGGTGAACAGTCATGCAAGCTGGAGCACTACAGGACAAAACAGGACAACTGGCCATACGGTTATCTCGCGACTGGATCTCGCGACTTAGTCAAGCCGCGAGCCACCCCTGTTTTGTAAAACCTGACGTTTCACATTCCTCTCCCACTCCAATATAAATACCCTTTTTACCCACGATTGTGAGAGAGCTTCCAGAGAGAATTTTGAGAGAGAAACCCTAAAGAAAAACAAGATTGATTCACCCACAATCTATACATTAGAGTCTCTTCAAATTCCTCATCTCTCTTCCTCTCCATAGCCAAATCCTTGAGAGGCCATTATACCAAACCTGGTTCTCACCATCATCATCACTGTGAGACAGCTGTTTGGATTTCTGGGAAGCAGTTAGGAAGGAACCAATCTTCATTGGTTGATGCTACGGTCTAGTAGCGGAATCCGGGAAGCTAGAAAAGAAAAAGGTTCGGCGCAACCTCGTTGGAGCAAGAAGCTTGGAGGGCTTAGGTGCACTGGGTAGATTAGGCTTGGAGGGTCTATTGCTGTCCATGTATCCCAACTGTATTTTCTAGTGGATTGTTTACCGCTTGGAGGGCGGCGGAGAGGTTTTACGCCGAGGGCTTCGGTTTCCTCTTCGATAACACATCGCGTGTTGTCTTTGTGTTTGCATCTTCCTTCCTCTCTATCTTTGCCTTTTTATTATCTGCTTTGGATTATATTTTGTTTTGGCTTAGATAGTTTTTACCAATTCCATATTATAGCATATGTTAAGTTTCCGCACACTAGTTGTTTGACATATTGCTTGAATTGGTTAAGTTGTAATTTGGGGGTCTAAACGTTCAAAGGTGTTTATACACGTTTTTGAACTTTCATATTCATTACTGTGAGAGGGTTGTTTGGTGTCTGGGAAGCAGTTAGGAAGGAACCAATATTCATTGGTTAATGCTATGGTCTAGTAGCGGAATCCGGGAAGCTAGAAAAGAAAAAGGTTCGGCGCAACCTCGTTGGAGCAAGAAGCTTGGAGGGCTTAGGTGCACTGGGTAGATTAGGCTTGGAGGGTCTATTGCTGTCCTTGTATCCCAACTACATTTTCTAGTGGATTATTTACCGCTTGGAGGGCGGCGGAGTGGTTTTACGCCGAGGGCTTCGGTTTCCTCTTCGATAACACATCACGTGTTGTCTTTGTGTTTGCATCTTCCTTCCTTTTATCTTTACCTTTTATTTTCTGCTGTGGTTGTGATTTTAATTTGGCTTAGATAGTTTTGTCCAATTCTACATTATAGCTTATGTTCATTTTCCGCACACTATTTGTTTGACATAAAGCTTGAATTGGTTAATTTGTTAATTGGGGGTCTAAACGTTCAAGGGTGTTTTTACACTATTTGAACTTTCACATAGTATTTTCCCTTGTACTTCGCTTTGTGTGGGCATCCATTCAGGTCTTCACCTCCAACCTAGCAAGCCGGAAGAATGGCTTGCCCACACTCCCCCATCCTTTTGCAATCATTGGAAACACCTTCGAGCTGGGCAAATTACCCCCATCAAGCAATTACCAAGCTCTATCAAACATATAGACCTTTTAAGACTCTCAAGCTTGGGAGCATAACAGCCATAGTCATTTCCTCTCAAAACATTGCTAAAGAAGCACTTCAAAACTATGATCAAGCCCTCTCTAGCCGAACTATCCCAAAGATGCCCCAAATTTTTGACCACCACAAAGTTTCAATGGGGGTGGATGCCCACAAATTCTAGGGAGACCACGGGGTTCTGTCACGTGACACTTTGCTACATTAATTTTTTGCACTCTTTACCAAAATATATCTATAAAAAAAATGTAAAGATCATGTTATTCTTATTAAAATTATCTTTGGTGAAAGGTCGTCCCTCTTAAAAGTCCAAACCCATTAAAATTTATAAATAAAAAAATTTGATTTATATTTCAAGTTGCCTTTTAAAATGTTGAATGTGTTCAACATACTTCACAATACAACCCCAAGTTGATAACTAAATCTTTTTTAATAAGAATATTTTAATATTTCAAAATATACATGAACCAAAAAAAATGTATATTTCATGGAAATATACGTAAATATCATATTAAAATTTTCTTAGAATGATATTTCATTTAACCTACCCCTATAATACTCTAATAACATAAACATGATATCATAAAAATTCTATGATATTTCCATAGACAACTAAACATTAATATGATATCATAAATATCTTATGCTAACTCAAATGTATTAAAGAAACAAAAACCTATGATTAAGCAAACACGTAACTTATTAGACAACATATATAATAAAATCAATATATGGAATATTTAAAATGCTTTTATCATTATTAAACTACAATATTTCTACATTGTTCCTTTATACTTTAAATTTTTGCCTTCCAATGATGAATTTGTTACTTCAACTAATTTCTATGACTATTATGCAATAGTCTAAATTCTTTGTCGTCTTGAGACTAAACTAAACTAAAATAAAATATTCTTTATGTCCTTAACTTCGTATTACTTTAATTCAATAAAAACCACACATTACTTCATGTTATTATTTTAATATATTTTGAACATTCTATATAATCTTTTCACACGACAGTTTAAAACATTATCGGTATGCATCATGCGGGTGCTTTCGCTAGTTTCACTAAAATATGGACAACATGACCATATCTTATACATTCTTATTGTGATTACCAATTATCATTTTGCATGGTACAAATAGAGACCACTGCTTGCTCAATGCATGATGCAATTGAGGCAACCGCCTAAGACCCCAAATTTAAGCAATAGAAATATCTCTTTGTCGCTGTGAGATTAATTAGGCCTCAAATATTAACCAATAAAAGTAAAAGAAAGCCCTCAAATTTAAGTAATAGAGATATTTCTTTACCATTAAGAGTGTTAATTAAGCCCCAAACATTAACCAATAAATCGAAAGTATTATTAAGTTTTATATAAAAAATTAAATAAAAAAAAAAAAACATTGAATATGCATCTGAAGTGTTCAATTCTCTATGTGAATCATTAATCTCCCAAGCCCAGAATCTGAAAAATCATATACACTCTCTCAAAAAAAAAAAAAAAAATCAAAAGACAGATAAAAAAATAAAAATAAAAATCAATCTCAAACCTCAAATATTCTTAATCAATTGTTGGCAAGTGACTTTTTCATATGTTTCTTAGCAGCGCATTGGACCCTCCTCTCCGTTGAGCACTGCCCTCCTTCAAGCTTTGCACTACTCTAAAATGTCTTATTCTAGCTTACTTTTGTCATCGTCTGGTTCTTGCTACTTTGTTTTACCTTCTCAGAGTGTTTACCTGGTTGTTTGATACTTGCTACACCGTAAAGCTCTAACCTTCTGACAATGCATAGACGTGTCAAATTTTACTGATTTACAAATTAGGTTGGGCTAGGGTCCTGGGGACGTGGTAGCATAGTAATCTCCAACCACTCAACACTATGTACTTTTCCCTTGGGCTTTTTTATTTTATTTTTTTTTAGTAAAAAAAGTTTTTATTTTTTAAATAAAATTTTACGTTCAATTTCTTCTTTGTCTCTATGTATATATTTATATATATTTTTTCGGTTTCTTATTATAATATTCTAATTGTTAACTAAAAAAATTAATTCTGCGAATAAAAAAAAAAGTATAATTAACCAATTATGCCACAAAAAAAAAAAAAAAAAAAAAAAAAAAGAAGAAGAAGAAGAAGAAAATGGATTAGTTATATTGAAGAAAATATTAAGGAAACTTGAATGCAAAATTGTTTTTCAATAACTTTGTATCTTAAAAAGTAGGAAAAATATATTTAAATAAAAATTGACATAAAAAGTTAAATAAAAATTTATTATTTAAATATTATATGAGATAAGGCCCCAATAACATTTTCGCCTTAAGCACTACAATGTGTTGAGCTGGCGCTGATAGAGGCTATAGAAATAGGGTTTGCCCTGCTAAAGATAAATTTTACAATATAATTGGAGCACTGGGACCATTAGACATACGAATATATCTTTAATCGGACAATTTGGATTCCATCTACAGCTAAAACTTCACCAGATAGTCCAAATTTAATTTTCAAAAAAAAAAAAAAAAAAGCTAGTCCAAATTTCTATTGAAAACAAAATAGGCTCTTAAACCAATGGTTGATTTTATATTCGATAACCTGAGTTGACTATTGCATCAGAATCTAGTTCAAATCCTTAATTAATTTCAGTCACACCTTACCCCTAACTTTCTTATTCTGGAAGAACACTCACCATTTTCTTCTATCCAATACAAGAAATACAAACCAATTTTGAGTGAATGGACTACTACCTAGTATTTTTGCTGATACTTCCACTTCTGTGGTTATCAATTCGTGTGCTCACCTCCAAACTAGCAAGCCAGACTCTTCCCCCAGGCCCCAAGCCTTTTCCAATCATCGGAAACCTCTTTGAACTTAGCAACTTACCCCACCGAGATCTTGCAAAGCTCTCAAAAACTTATGGACCCTTAATGACTCTCAAGCTTGGGAGCATAACAACAATAGTCATTTCCTCTCCAAACTTAGCTAAAGAAGCACTTCAAAAAAATGGCCAAGCTTTCTCTAGCCGAACCATCCCAGATATGGCAAGTGTATTTGACCACCACGAATTTTCAATTGGGTGGTTGCCCACAAATTCGAAATGGAAGAACCTTAGAAAAGCTTGTGCTACCCAAATATTTGCTACACAACGTCTTGATGCCACACAAGCCCTTCGACAAACAAAGGTACAAGAGCTCATTGACCATGTTAGCCAAAGTTGCCAAAGTGGTTCACCCATTGATATTGGTCGAGCAGTGTTCACAACAGTTCTTAATTCAATATCAAGCACTTTTTTCTCTATGGAATTGGCCCAATATGACTCTAATTTGTCCCAAGAGTTCCAGGACATAGTGTGTGGTGTTGCGGAAGAAACTGGAAGGCCAAATATTGCAGATTATTTTCCAGCACTTCGTTTGATTGATCCCCAAGGTGTACGCAAAAGGACAAGGATTTATTACACAAAAACATTTGGGATTCTTGATGGTATCATCAAGCAACGACTACAATTAAGAGCTCCATCAAACGGTTATAAAGCAGACAACGATGTACTAGATTCACTCCTCAGTCTCATTGAAGAAGATAATTCAGAGATAAGTCTCCTTGATATCAAACATTTGCTTTTGGTAATTGACTACCTCTTTAAAACTGTGGTTCTAAGAAAATATCTGAAAAACAATTATACCTAATACTATTATTTAATACTTGCATGTGATGTATTTCGCTCAACAAGAAAAAAAAATACTTTGTGATGTATCATGTATTTGATTCAAATCTCATCTCTTCCTCCTTCGTTATTTATCTATAACAAAAATAATAATATTTAATACTAGGTGAATAATTTTGAATTTTTTGAATATAAACTTGTTCTGAGTAGTAGAATATTATTTAAATTCATTATAATGGATCAAGAACTTCTGCTCCTACAGGAGATATATAATTTTTTATTTTGAGACAAGGAATCACTTTTAAAACAAAAAAAAAAAACAAAAAAAAAGGGATTTTCGATAAGACGGATTAATTTCATGAGACTTGTATCAACTTTTTATTTTTGTTTTTCCTTATTTTTTTTTATATATGAATTTTCTTACTTTCAGGAAATAAGTAAATATTTTCTTGGTTTCAATGAGTAAATAGTATTTGTGATTGTGACAATGTAGAGTCTATTTAGGATTCACTTATTTTACTGAAATTGAAGACTTTTTACTGAAAGTACTGTAGATAAAGGTAAAAGTTAGCTGAAATAGTTCAATGAAACTCATGAATAATAACAAAAGTGCAGTAAAGCTCATGAATAATAGTAAAAATAAGCTAAATAGTAAAATAAACTGATTTTCTAATCTGGAGCCAAACGCACATGTACTAGCTCCTCGCCATTATTGATAGTTTGAAGTCAGCATATTCATCATCATTACTCATTTTGACAATTAAGGAAAGTCTTTATGAATTAGATGACCCCCATTTTGCCAATCAGGCCATATGTTGATTTCCAATGCACATTTATATGGGTAACATTTTAGACTGTTAATTAGTGCAATTCAGAAATTTGTGAATTTCAAATAATATTTAAAGCAGGAATGAATGCTAATCAATCTGTATGACCAGTTTTCATCATCAAATAGCTTCAACAAACTTGGTGGCTAGTACTCCTTGGGATCTTTGTTAGTTTGTGGGCCTTAACCTTTAGCACCATTGGTAATGTTATGGACTGATAATTACTAATATGAATTGTTGTGATTTGATTGACATTATTTTTATGGGGTTCACTACTCCTTACTATTTGTATTATGCACTAACCACAATAGGCCATAAACTTAGGCAATCAATTCTCATACTCCTTTATTGTAGGACTTATTTCTAGCAGGGATCGGCACAACATCAAGCGCTGTGGAATGGGCAATGACAATGTTATTACAAAACCCAGAAAAAATGGCAAAAGTTCGAGATGAGCTTAAAGAAGTCCTAGGCAAGGATGGGCATGTTCAAGAATCAGACATCTCAAAGTTCCATTATCTTCAAGCTATAGTGAAAGAAACTTTTCAATTGCACAATCCTGTGCCTTTTCTATAAACAAATGTAGAAATGTGTGGCTTCATTGTGCCCAAAAATGCACAAATACTAATAAATGTGTGGGCAATGGGACGAGACTCAAGCGTATGGCAAAATCCAAATGTATTTATGCCTGAAAGGTTTTTAGTGCAAGACATTGACTTTAAAGGCCGAAATTTTGAGCTCATTCCATTTGGAGCTGGAAGAAGGATATGCCCTGGATTGCCATTAGCTAACAGAATGTTGCACTTGATGTTAGCTTCTCTTCACTACTTTGCTTGGAAGCTCCCAGATGAGATGAGGCCAGAAGACATGGACATTGGTGAGAAGTTTGGGATTTCCTTACAAAGGGCAGTGCCCCTCCGAGCTATTCCCATAAAATCCTTATAACTTTGATTGTCTGTTCTTACTCAGATATAAATGTGAATTTTTCTATGTTTAAACAAATTTCTTCAATATTAGGATTTTGCATAAGCATGATAAAGGAAAATAATTATATATCACGCACCATTAGTTTTCAGTTCTATTATAGATTCTAGCTAACTCAATTAGTAAACTCATTTGTTGTTGGATAAGGTTCGAATTCCACCTAGTGCCCGGTAATATTGCTTTCAAAATGGAAATAATCATTTGACATTTATCTTGGTCTTCATATTTGTTTTTCTTGCCATCTTTAGCACCATTGGTAATGTTGAGGACTGACAATTACTGACAATTGCTCCCATGATAAAGTCTTAGGTGGCTACATCTTTTCTATTCTCAATTGTATTTACAATAAACTCTAACCAGGTATAGACAGAGACTATAGCAAGAAGGCAAACCATAAATAGGCTTTACAGTATAATTGGAAAAGTCAGAGCATTAGACATACTTTTTTTTTTTTTTTTTTTTTTTTTTTTTTTTTGGGAGAAGAAAGAGCATTAGACATACTTTATCAATAAAGCGAATATGAAAATGATTTTACAATATTATAATTGGACTACTCGAAGCAATAGACATGCCTTTTTTCTTTTCTTCTTTGAAAGAGCAATAGACATGTCTAATAAATACAAAAAAAGACTCTTAGGGTCCGTTTGGATTGAGCTTATTGTTGCTGAAACTGAAAACTGAAAACTGAAAACACTGTAGCAAAATAATTTTTAAATGTGTAAATAGTACCGTGGAACCCATTTTTAATATTTTTTAATGCGTGAACAGTGTCAGCACAGTGTGTGAACAGTGTATTTACCGTTCATAACAGTAAAATTTGTCCCTCCAAAGTCAACAAATGCGGGCCAAAAAAAAAAAAAAAAAAGGAGAAAACGTGAACTCCAGAAAACGCGGACGCAAGACGCGGAGCGCAAACGCTCACTTAAACGAATGGTTGATATTATCTTCGGCCGCCCCGCTTGACTTTTGCATCCGAATCATGTTCTAAACTTCCAATCCTCAATCAATGTCAGGGACACCCCCCAGCTGCCTTATATAGATAGATACATGTACCATTATCAGTGCATTTAAGTCCATATATCCTTATTTTGTTTTCTTCCTAACTTCTTACAAAGTAGATAATGGATAAATCTTCAAGAATTATCCTAATTTAGGACACCATAGCATGTTCCATGTTTTTTTTTTTTTTTTTTTAGTTAGCTCAACTGGTAAAGTCTCTGATGGAAACTTTCTTAAAAAAAAAGAAAAAAAAAGAAAAAAAAAAGAAAAAGAAAGATTGTCTTCTTTATATTCCATTCTTGTATCCATCGAAAATATAAACACAAGAAACATAAACCAACTTCAAGAATTAATGGACTACTACCTAGTATTGTTGCTTATACTTCCCTTTGCATGTGTTACTTGATGTGTGGGCATCAACTTCAACAAACAATCAATTTTTGTAACTTTGATTCTTTGTTCTTGGCCCAATATAGATGTGAATGTATCTGTTTGTTTAATCTAATGTCTTTAATGTTAGAATTTTACATAATCATAATAGAGAGGGAAATAATTATATATCATACATCATTAGTTTGTAATTCTATAATGAGTTCTAGTTAGCTCAATTAATAAAACCTTTGGTTGTCAAATAAAGTTGGAAATCTGCCTGCTTGTGCCCAATAATATTGCTTTCAAAATTTAGATAATTGTTTGGCATTTATCTTGTCCAAACTTTTAAATGAGAGACTACCTCATATGGATAACTCCTATTGTACATGTTGAAAAACTTGAAATTAAGGGCCCATTTAGTTACAGAAATAGAAAAGTAGAGGTGAGAAAATGGGAAGAGAATGGAAGAGTGGGAGCAGAAGAGATTTTAATTTTCTTTCTTGTTGTTTGGTTGGGAGGGATAAAAATTCATTTGTTTGGTTAACAAAAAAAGTGAAAGGATAGAAAATGTAACGTTGGTAAATTTGCTCTTATTTTCTTATTTCATTATCTATAAGAAATAATTTTTTTAATAAAATATTACTTACTTATCAACTAAAATTAATAAAATAACATTTTATAAAAATTAAAACATTATACATATATTTTTTTTTCTCTTTGTGGTTTTTGTTTGTATAGTTCAGGTTTTGGTTCTGTTCAAGTTAAGAACACTGTGGTAATGTTTTGCTGTGTCTTGTTGTTGTAAAGTTTTTCTAGGACTGTTTGTTGTATCTTGTTGATGTAAAGTGCTCTAGATCTTGTTGTTGGATCTGTCGGTCTGCTTTAGTTTCTGTTTTCCATATCTGTGGTCTGTATTATACTTTCATTCAATAAAATTCAACCTTTTATTCAACACACACACACACACACACAACCAATAAAAAAAAAGAGGAAAAAAACAAGGAAAAAAAAAAAAAATCAAAGAGAGAGAGAGATTTTCAACGTTACAGATGTGTTAGAGGAGCAGAAAAATAAGTTATTTTGGCTGCATCAAAATCACCAGGATTCTCTCCAAATCTTCGATAGAAGGTAAAGATGAAATTATTTTGTGTGTGCGTGTGTGAGACTTTGATGCATGCTGTTGGGTAAAGATTAAATTATTATGTTTAAAATTTTTTAACACTTCGGTTTGTTTGTTTTGGGAAAAAATTGGTTAATTGGACTTAATTTTTGTAGTTTTATTATAGGTAATTTTGGTTATTGGGCTAATTTTTTTGGTCTTGTATAATTAGTTTTAGATTTTAGATTTATAGATATTTTTTATGGTCTTTAAAAGGAAGAAAATGCTAGAATTACAAACTTTTTTCTTTGCCCTTAGCTTTAACCCAACACATTTTTGGTAGGGGAGCAGTGCACCCAATTTTACGACTCTCTTTTTCACCTTTTCAGCATTCAAGTTGTAACGCCCCAAAATCATAAGCAATAAAAGTCTATTTAATCTAAATAATCCATAAAATATTAAATAAAAGAAACCAGCAACTTTAAATCTCATCACAAATGTCAGAGCTCTAATTCACCGAATACAAAACATTCTCAAAATAATTCTCCAATACAATGTTTAATGCCATAAAATAATAACAAAATCCTCAACACCACAAAATAGTTCGTAACTGCTGTCTCCCAAGAATCTCTACTCCAATAATACCTCTAATGTATCTGTAATGTGAAATAAAGGGGGGTGAGATAACTCAATAAGTAGAATTCACTAACATTGGGGTGTGGGAACAAACCTTTCAAATAAATAATACTTACAACAATTTCATAACTTGTAACTCATCAGTATTTCACATAAAATATATATATACATATATATATATATATATACATATATATATCTTCATATTGTGAGCCATCATAATATATCTATATATATATATATATATATATATATATATCAATACCATCATATAAACAATTACCTAGGATTTTCTCGTGGTCAACGTTTATGCCCCGTTGACAGGGTTGTGCTATCCCCTTTTTGGGACTAGAACCTCATTTTCTTCCCTTTTCTTAAGGATGGCTCCTTTGGAACCTAAAGGTACACTCCCTTTCTAAGGAGTTTCCTTTTTGGATCCTCAACAGTATACTCCCTTGCTAAGGAGCTATTAAATGTGCAATATCCCCTTTTCTGGGACCGTCCCTTGCTAAGGACTAGCTGCAGTATGATTGTCCCTTGCGAAGGACTAAATACAATACTGAGTTTTTAATCACGACTTGCCATAGGTTTTCAAAACATATTCAAGATGCCCACTAAAATAATACATTCAAAATGCTCACAAAAATAATCCATTCATAATTCTAAAAAATATAAGGATATATTCACACATAAGTTTAAGTAAATTTAGGTTGCCCCACAAGTTTTTCATAAAACCAATAGTCAATGGGCACATCAAACATTTATAAAATATCAACTTATATATAGAATATCAACATATTTCTTTAATATAAAATAGTTTAATAATTAACATTGTTTTGGGAAAACCCCCAAAATTAGTAAACACCACTTACCTCTTAGTTGCAAAAATAAAGGAAATCAACCTCTCTTAAATCACAACAATTCAGTAGAATTAGAACCTAGCAACACTCAAAAATAGGTTCATCAGTACACAATTTCCCACTTAAAAATCTATTTTCACACTTAAACGGTTTCATCCCAAACAATACTAATATATCCAAAATTCTTCATTTATTCACTTAACTATCCAATTCACTTTCAGCTTTGATCAGATTTTTGGACTTAAAAATATTGCTGCCTAATCAGCTTTTTCCTGTAACGTAATCATAGGTATTCATGAAACTTCAGTATGGCTTAATGATAGATATTTGACTAATCTAATATATATATAGTTGAAGCCAATATTATTCTTAATATATTAATCCCATGGCCAGCCCATTATTCCTTTAATACCGCCAAACTTAATGATAGAGCTGGACAAGTTTTGAACATTGGCAAGCCCACGACAATACATGAGATGGAATTGGCTTGAGCATGGTCAGCCAATCCGAAAGAGACAAACCCAGCATGGCCATATGCTGAACTAGAATTACAAGCTTGTCACTATATCTTTTCGTTGGCAGAGTAATCATATTTCTATAGGTACTATATTTTATCCATCTAAATTAAAAGCTACAAAGTACCCTTCCTGACATATAGCTATTTACATCAATCCCAATCTAATATAATAACAATATAGGACATCTTTTCCCTTAATGTAGGGATAGGTGGAGATTCATGAGACCAACATCTCTTATTTCCTTTCCATGACAGATGCCTATATGTACTTGCCTAGTCTAAGTATGATAACAATCGTAGGAGTCCTATTTCCATGAATATAGTCATAGAAACCATACTTGTAGTCTCTTCTCACAACTACAGTGACGGAAGGCAAAGTTCAGTAGTCGGCTGAAGTAAAAAGGAAGCCTCCATCAGTAAAATACACGTGTGACTAAAGAGGATTTTCAAGACCCATATATTTATTTATGCAACCTCACTTGGGCTTCATATTCCATAATATTTATATTATTTTTAATATCTTAGGCCCAAATCAATTTAATCCATTTAATTGTAAGCCTCCTTTATAATTTACGTATAATAATTAAATTGGTATCAAAATTATGGGGTGTTACACAAGTGATAATTTTGCATGTGTAAAAATTTCCTAAATGACCGTAACCATAAAATCCATATCCCCATTCCTAAGTAGTCAGTGCATTTAAAGGTAAATTTCTCTTCATCTTTTTTCCATGTACAAAATAGTACTGTGATCATTATCTTATTAATACTTAATCTGATTCGTTGATTTATGATCGTATGATAAATATGCATGTATTGGATTATCCTAGGTTAATTTTAATTGATTTATTTTTCTTCTGGAAATTTCCTGATGGTCATAACCCAATTAAAAGTAAATTGGTCCTTTTTTTTTTTTTTTTTTTTTTTGCCTTTGTTCAAAATTATATTAACAGATTAATATAACATATAGGACATCTGTAAGGTTGAATTTATTCAACCATCTAATTGGCTTTATTCCGTGTCAAATTTGCTTGTAATTCAGCATTTAGTAACCCTGTATTTAGGTGGGTTTGATGTAAGGGTAGTGAGTGAGATAGAGTGAAGATTGCTCAAGAGTGTGCAAGAAAACAGAGACTCGCGGCTGGGACTCGCGGGTGACTCGCGGCTGCAAGCCGCCAGACGCAGCACACGTGCCAAGCATGCTGGAAGGTGAACAGTCATGCAAGCTGGAGCACTACAGGACAAAACAGGACAACTGGCCATACGGTTATCTCGCGACTGGATCTCGCGACTTAGTCAAGCCGCGAGGTCAAGCCGCGAGCCACCCCTGTTTTGTAAAACCTGACGTTTCACATTCCTCTCCCACTCCAGTATAAATACCCCTTTTACCCACGATTGTGAGAGAGCTTCCAGAGAGAATTTTGAGAGAGAAACCCTAGAGCAAAACAAGATTGAACCATCTACAATCTTTACATTAGAGTCTCTTCAAATTCCTCATCTCTCTTCCTCTCCATTGCCAAATCCTTGAGAGGCCTTTTTACCATAACCTTGTTCTCACCATATCCATTACTGTGAGAGGGTTGTTTGGTGTTCTGGGAAGCAGTTAGGAAGGAACCAATCTTCATTGGTTGATGCTATGGTCTAGTAGCGGAATCCGGGAAGCTAGAAAAGAAATAGGTTCGGCGCAACCTCGTTGGAGCAAGAAGCTTGGAGGGCTTAGGTACATCGGGTAGATTAGGCTTGGAGGGTCTATTGCTGTTCATGTATCCCAACTACATTTTCTAGTGGATTGTTTACCGCTTGGAGGGCGGCGGAGAGGTTTTACGCCGAGGGCTTCGGTTTCCTCTTCGATAACACATCGCGTGTTGTCCTTGTGTTTGCATCTTCCTTCCCTTTATCTTTGCCTTTTATTTTCTGTTGTGGATGTGATTTTAATTGGCTTAGATTGTTTACCTATTCTGTGTTATGCTTTAGTTCATGTTCCGCACATTAATTGTTTGAGTTAAAGCTTGAATTGGTAATTTGTTAATTGGGGGTCTAAACGTTCAAGGGTGTTTTTACACATATTTGAACTTTCAACATCATTTACACCAAAAGTTTAAGTTAATAAATTTTGGGCCTAATTATATTATATTAATCACTCACTCATCACCAATATTCTCTAAAACAAACTCAACATGGGAAAATGAGTTAGGCTTTAAAAAACTTTCTCCCCTCTTCCCGTGTGTATGTGTGTTAAAAATACATAGTATTCTCAAAAGAAAAAATAGTGGGTTAGTCCCACATTAGAAAATAAGTGTGAGTAAAAGAGGTTTAAAGCCCGTGCTATGTATCCAAGAGTTAGGCCATTTTGTATATATACCACTGTAAGTTTTTTTTAAAAACCTTCTCTCCTCTCCCTGCGTGTGTTAAAAATACTTAGTATTCTAAAAAAAAAAAAAAAAAAAAACTCAACATTCAACTAATCACACTTCAACACTCAAAAATATATTAAGAGAAAATTTTTCGTTAGTATTACAAGCACTTATTTAGGCCATTCTCATTGGTCCAAACATTTGAACAAGAATCTACCTTATCTACATTTATTGGACTATTTGGATCCAACCAACAACTAAATTAAGCTTCAAGACAAAAGTTCTTTCTACATCAATACAAAAATGGACTCTCTCAAATGAATTATTGATATCAACTTGAATCTTGATCTAATCATCAATCAATTTGAACCACACCCATAGCTTTCTTCTTTTTGGATGAACATCCACCACTCTCTTATGCGCAACAAAAATATAAAAATACAAACAAAAGAAATACAAACCAATTTTGAGTTAATGGACTACTACATAGTATTTTTGCTGATACTTCCCTTTGTGTGGGCATCCATTCATGTCTTCACCTCCAATCTAGCAAGCCGGAAGTCTGGCTTGCCCACACTCCCCCCAGGCCCCTACCCTATTCCAATTATTGGTAACATCTTTAAACTTGGCAACTTACCCCACCAAGCTTTTGCCAAGCTCTCCAAAACTTATGGACCCTTAATGACTCTCAAGCTTGGGAGCATAACAACCATAGTCATTTCCTCTCCAAACATAGCAAAAGAAGCACTTCAAAAATATGACCAAGCCTTCTCTAGCCGAACCATCCCAAATATGGCCAAAATTTTAGACCACCACAAAGTTTCAGTGGGATGGATGCCCACAAATTCTCATTGGAGGAACCTTAGGAAAGCTTGTGCCATGGAAATTTTTGCTCTACAACGTCTCGAAGCCACACAAGCCCTTCGACAAACAAAGGTACAAGAACTACTTGACTATATTAACCAAAGTTGCAAAAGCGGTGCACCCATTGATGTTGGTCAAGTAGTGTTCACAACAGCCCTCAATGTCATATCAAACACTTTATTCTCTATTGACTTGGCCCAATATGGTTCAAATTTGTCCCATGAGTTCTAGCACCTTGTATATGGTGTAGCCCAAGAAGCTGGAAAGCCAAATCTTGCGGACTTTTTCCCAGCACTTAGTTTAGTTGACCCCCAAGGTATACGCAAAAGGACAAGGATTTATTTCATAAAATTATTTGGTATTTTTGATGCTATCATTAATGAACGAGTACAATTAAGAGCTTCATCAAAGGGTCCTAAAGCAAGCAACGATGTACTAGATTCGCTCCTCACTCTCAATGAAGAAGACAATTCAAAGATAAGCCTTCATGATATCAAACATTTGATTCTGGTGATTGACAACCTCTTTAAAACTTTGGTTCAAAGTAAATATTTGAATAACAATTATACTTAGAATTTCTATTTTGATTTGTAACGCACATGTATATAATTACCATTTTAGACGTTTAATTGGTGCAAGTAACTATATTTGTAGGAAGGGGAGAATTACATTTCGAATGCACATTTTGCATCATTAACTATGACTCTTGTTACACTTTACACCTCGACGTTAAGTTTGTCGTTAACTTGGATGGAAAAGTATGACATCATGTGAAAATAAGACCCAATTACACCTCTTCTCAGTCCCTTAAAAACAAAAAAGAAATTACATTTTACCACTCTAAACTATACTCTTGATTACATTTTGTACCCTAAACTTTGGATTTCCATCCAAGTTAATGGTAAAATTAACGTGGGTATGCAAAGTATAACAAAAGTCATAGTTTATGGTGCAAAATGTGCATTCAAAAAGTTTAGACTGCAAAGTGTAATTTAGGTTATAATTTAGGGTGGTAAAGTGTAATATCTCCTAAAAAAAAGATCAAATATCTTCGACAACATAGCTAGTTAGGATCATTATTCTTTGTGGGCCTTAACCTTTATTGTCTATAGTAATGTTAGGGACACAACATTTATCACAATTGCGACATTATTTTTTATGATTGAAGTAACATTATTTTCATATGAGTTGACTGCTGACATTACTTTCATTATGCATCAATCACAATCAACCTAAACTTAGACAATCAGTTCTTACACTCTTTTATTGCAGGACTTATTTATTGCAGGGATTGACACAACATCAAGCACAATAGAATGGGCAATGGCATTGTTATTACACAACCCAGAAAAAATGGTAAAAGCCCAAGATGAGCTTGAAGAAGTCCTAGGCAATAATAGGAAAGTCCAAGAATCAGATATCTCAAAGTTCCATTATCTTCAAGCTATAGTGAAAGAAACCTTTCGATTGCACCCACCAGCTCCTTTTCTAGTTCCCCGTAAGGCTGTGACAGACGTAGAAATATGTGGCTTCATTGTGCCCAAAAATGCACAAATACTCATAAATGTGTGGACAATGGGAAGAGACTTAAGCATATGGCCAAATTTTATTTATGCCTGAAAGGTTTTTAGAGAATGGCATTGAGTTTAAGGGCCAAGATTTTGAATTGATTCCATTTGGAGCTGGAAGAAGGATATGCCCTGGATTGCCATTAGCTAACCGAATGGTGCACTTGATGTTGGCTTCTCTTGTTCACAACTTTGCTTGGAAGCCCCCAGGTGAGATGAAGCCAGAAGACATCGACATGGAGGAGGTGTTTGGGCTTTCTATACATAAGGCAGAGCCCCTCTGAGTTATTCCCATCATATCCTTATAGCTACTATTTTTTGTTATTAGCCCAACAATATATGTGAATTTGTTGGTGTGATTAATTGAATCTCTTCAATCTGTTGTTGTCAAATAAGATTTGAATCTTGCCTACCTTATAAATCAATTAGTGATTTGGCTTAATGTGGAAGAGCAATCATCATAAGAACAAACATTATAGATTTAAATTCTATCTTATCTATCAAAAAACACAGTGTACCATAATCCAACACATAAGTGTATTGTAGCTTAATTAAATCTTGTGATTTGGTTGCTAACACTAACAATGATTTCAAATTTTGTTTCAACTAGTATTATGCACCATTTAATTAATTAGTTGTTATTGGTTCAAATTTCAAACTAACGCTAAGATTACTTTTTTGCGCCAACAATAACAACTAGTAATAACTTGCCACTTAGGATTTGTTGTAAAAATGTTGTAGGCATATCATTTCTCTTTAATTAATAGTCATATCTAAATCAAAGAAATTATTTTAATAACTATAGTTGGATGTGAATCATAAAAATAAAATTACAAGATGTTGAATGCAGAAATAGTATATACAAGTATCTTATGCGTACTTACGTAAACAAAAAAACAAAAAAAGTGCGCATCTTCCGTTTTGTTTTCAAATAAACAAGAAAAAAGCGCGCATCTTCTGTTTTGTTTTCAAAGGAACGGAATCTATGCTAACCTTTGGGACTAAAAATATGTTACATGTTCATGCTGGAATAAATAAAAAACGGTTTGTTATATATGGATATATACAAAAGAGGGAATATTACTACATAGCAGAAGCACTATGCCCAACCTCCAATGGCAAACAGTCCCAATTAGGATTTTGACGCCTCTTATCACCAACTGCAGACCCATCCACACCGACGAGCCACAGTTTGATTTGCTTTGAAATCTGGTTTTGAATCATAGCTTGCAGTGTGGGTTGCGTTTACAGTTGCCCAGTGACGGCGGTAATGTTTTAGAGAGGAGGACAGCCAAAGAATGAAATTAAGATGAGAAAAATTGAGAAATTGAGTTGGCGTTTTTTCTAATTCTTGAGTTGGTTTTTTTCTTTCTTTAATTCTTGTCTTTCTGGGTAAAAGATCTAGAGGAGAGAGGTACTGGATCTGATTTGTTGGATTTGATTTCCTTTGGAATCTTGTGTTGAATAAAGATTCCATTGATGGGTCTCTCATGCTCAGGTGATGGCGGTAATTTGCAGAGAGAAGTGGAGAGGTGAGGGAAGGAAGATTAGAAAAATAACGAAGATTACTTATTTGCCACGTGTCATTCATCAAAATAAAAAATGGAGAAAATGGGAGGATTTCAAACGGGAGGGGAGCCGGACCTTACAAAAGATAAATCATTTTAACGCAAATTTCTTGCGGCCCAAAAAGACTCATCAAACAAAAAAAAACCATATAAAAGATTAAAATGATCTCTAAATGAAACGTATTGGACTCAACAAAACACAAATAATCAATTTAATTTTTTTTTAAATAGTACTATAACAAATAATATTTTCACAATAATTTTACAACAAACTTTACGTAGTAAATTATTACTGATTTTTATCTGAGTTCATTACTAATATCACTTTTTTTATTTACCATAAACCACTTAGAACCAAAGCTTTATTGTAAGATTATTGTAAAAATATTGTCTTAGCTTTATTCTTTATTTTATTAAACTATGAGACTCAAACACAAAAGCTACCACAACCTATTGTCATGCTTCTTCCCCTCACTAGTCAGAGTGCACAATAATTAGTTTTTGTTTGTAAAAAATTTATCTAGTTTTTTGATAAATTTATTTTGTTAAAAGTGTGCTAAGTATATTTATATTTCAAAAAAGTGAGGTGAAAAATGTGGTTTTAAAAAGTTGTACATAAAAATTAAATTTTTTTTTAGAATAAAAAAAAAGTTAAAAATTAAAAGTTGAGTTTATAAGCTCAAGCCAAACCGACACTAATTGTAAGTATATATTAATAATTGTGTGTGTGTGCGTATTGTATTTATCTCACAAAAAATATGTCCTAAATAATTCCATATTTTTTTACATGAACTTTTAAAAAAGAAACATTTAATAACAACACATGTAACGTTACTTTTCCAATTCCATATTTTTATGCCAGTACGACACATGTAACGTTACTTTTCCGATTCCGTATTTTTATGCCAAAATTTTGAAACGTACTTTTATATGTGTGTGTATATATATATATATATATATATATATATATATATATAGTATTTATCTCACAAAAAATATATGCTAAATAATTCTATATTTTTACACAAACTTTTAAAAAATGAAACGTTTAATATCGACACATGTAACGTTACTTTTCCAATTCTGTGTTTACTGTAACCGCTCTTAATGACAGTTCTTTATCATTAGAGCAAATTATCAATTAGTTTTTAGTGGAAGCGGAAATTGAACCCCAGATCTTTTATTCAACTATTAAAAACATTACCAGTTGAGTTAACTGGAACCCACAATGTATACTATCAAATTTTTATTAAAACCCAAAAATTATAATATTTTGAAATTAAATCAAAATAAATTCTAAGACTTCTTTTAAAATTATTAAAATTGATGATAATTAAGTTTCCAATGGGAATAGTATTATCATTTTACAATTTTATGGTAATAGTGTTTCACTGAAAGTAAACTACATTAATTAATATATTATAATCTTTTTCTTTTTATACAAATTTGATCGTAAAGTTATATATATAAACTTACATCAAAATGGCCAGCATACTAGTACCAATAGAAACATCCTATTATCCCCCAATTTACTCCAGAAAGATCATAATACCCTCAAGAACCCCCACAATCACTATTTAAACTCCAAACTTCACTAAAATATCTATGATTCTTGTTGGACGTGATAAAATTAAAGATTGCAAGAAAATTAAAGCAAAAGTAAAAGAAAGAGAGCACACAAAGGGATTACATAATTCAGCTTGACAACCTATGTCCACATGATAAAATCTTAGGTGCCTACATCTTTTACATTCTCAATTGTATTTACAATGAACTCTAAGCAGGTATAAACAGAGACTATAGCAATAAGGTTAGCCCTAGATGGATTTTACAATATAATTAGACCACTTGGAATACGAAAGTGTTTTTAATTGGTCCTTTCTTTCACCTTCTGCGCATTAGAGGTAGAGTATTAATTTTGCGTGAGTTCACATGACCCTAAACATAAAATCCATATCTTAAGTGGTAGGGGTAAAGTCAGGAATTTGTGTTTGGAGGGAGGGAGATAAAAATATCATATTGATTCTGAGCCAAATGAAAAGTTAGTTTTGTTGATGGCAAGTACTAGGGAAATGTGTTGGATGTAATGGTGAGGGATGAAGGAAAGGGATTGAGAGGGTCAAAAAAGGATGAGTTACTAAATAAATAAAGCAAGGCAAAGAGGTTAGAAAAGGGAGGTAAAATAAAAATAAAAAGAAGATGAGAAAGATGACATGCGAGTCGCGAGAGTTAGAAATATATAGTGCATGGTGAAAGAGAAAATAGAAGAGAAGATGAGTAATGTGAGACAATAGAAGAAATAGTACCGAGAATTGATAATTAAGAAAAGGAAAAATAATAATTAATATTTTCAAAAAAAATTAAACACACTAGTGTTATACCACATGTTAGGTTCTAAAGTTTAGGACTTTATGTATTTAGAACTCTAATTTGTATTGTTGGCAAACCATGATCAAAACAATATGTTTAGAAGTGTTTAAAACTAGCTCAAAGTTGTATGTCAATGTAAAGTTGGAATCGAGTGTAAAGCAGAAAGCACTGTGGCTTTCAGCCTGGCTCGATCGATCGAAGCTTAGGCTCGACCGATCGAACGTCGGGCAGATTGCTTTTCTGCAGAAATTTCCAACTCAGCCCTAAGCCCATATGATGTGTAGGGTTAAGTGTTTTACTCCTAGTATATATAGGAAACCCTAAGCACGTTTTTATTAGGTTTTTAGAGAGAGAAGAGTGTGCCTCTTATATATTGGGGTTTTGTACCCAAAAGCTCTCTAGAGACTTGGTTGCTCATATTGCGGTTTGTGTAAATCTCTTGTGAGATCTAGAGGAGCTTTCCTTTACACAAACTTAGGGTTTTCAAGGAAGAGATATTCTCTACACCTTGATGATCAAAAGAGTTGCTGCCATTAAAGCTTAAAGAATACACAAGCGGGGGTGCTTGTAGCTGGTGGGAATCCAAGAAAGAAGGAGTCCGTGGATTCGGAGCTTGCACGTGGTCGTGTCAGTAAGTTCTACTGGTTGGTAGCATTAGGAAGTCGAGCGGGGGTGCTTGTAAGTCCTTTTGTATGAACTTCGATTCTTTCTGATAGTGGATTCAAGTTTACCTTGAGGATAGCTAGGTCAAATCCTCCCCAAGTTTTTACCAGTTTGGTTTCCTGGGTGATCATATCGTGTGTTATTTATTTTCCGCTGCTTTGCATGATTTGATCTTTTATATTGTGATAACCTAGACTTGTTTAATTGGACTAAGTAACAACTTGGCTAATTACCTAGGTTTAATCAATTGTTTAAGGGGTCTAAAAACTGTCACCACACATTTTCTCACGATTGTCCTATATGGCAAATTATGATTGGCCGTCGATCACTATCACATAAATCCATCATTTTTTTCATCATTTATAATCTGCTACATAGGATAATTGTGAAAATGTGCAGTACTAGCATTATTAGAGAAAAAAAAAACAAAAACAAAACAAAACAAAATTACAAAGTTGATTTATAAAGGGGTAGAGTCATAGAGATTTTAGCAAACTCTATTGGAAGTTTCCTTTTTTTTTTTTTGGGGGGGAAAGACATACATAACTTGAGATATTGAGGAATGGAAAATGACAATAAAGTGCAAAGTTGGGATTTGGGGGAGCCAAATTCAGCTGACATGTTGGAGGTAGGAGACCAAAGCTTTGTTATTCCGCCGCCCCGGGGGGGGGGGGGGGGGGGGGGGGGGGGTGAGCCCATTAAAAAATTGAGTGGATTTTATTTTTACCTTATTGATGGATGGTTTAAAATAAATTTGAGGGGCCATGCACACAACGTGGCTCTACCCTTGCTAAGTGGTCCTGGACCCTGGTGCAGTTAAAAGTAAATTGATCTTTTTTCCTGTGTTCAAAACAATATCATAGGTAGAATTGTTTATATGTCTAGACTTCAATTGCACACTAATTATCTATTTTACATATGTATAATAAACAATACCCTACCTTTAAATATCTTGAGCATTTATTTAGGCCATTCTCATTCTCATTCTTTTTTCTTTTTTCTTTTTTCTTTTTTCTTTTTTCTTTTTTTCCTGAATAAATGCTTTATTAAATCTAACACAAAAGATCTTACAAAACAGGAGAGGTTTTAGATCCATCTTTTTCTTTAGCCTAAGTAACCAAGAAGGGCAGAGAAGAGATGAGAACTGGCCTGGTCCAATTGTACAAAGCCACCCATTTGGCTAGTAAGTGAGTAGGGGAATTGCCCTCTCTAACTACAAAAGAAAGGAGACAATTTTACAAGATTTTACAAGAACCAAAAATATCATCAAAAACAGCAGAAATTCTCCAGTGGAGTCTAAGATTTGGATTGGTTCAACTACTTTTAACTTTTAAGCATCACCTTCCACAATTATGTTTTTAAAGCCTTCAATTATTGCTCTCCTGACTTCACATAGAGCGGCTTTTGCTTCTCCCAATAGGAATCTACAATAACCAACTTGATGTGGAAAACTATTATTGGACTATTTGGATCCCACTGACAACAAAAACATTATCATTAAAGTTTGACTTTCTACATCAATACAAAATAGACTCTCAAACGAATAGTTGATATTAACTTGAATCTTTATCTTACCCTCAATCAATTTGAATCACACCAACTTCATTTTTGATAAATATACACCACTTTCTTATACCCAACAAAAATATAAAGATAGAAACAAAAGAAATACAAACCAAATTTAAGTTGATCGACTACTACATAGTACTTTTGCTAGTACTACGCTTTGTGGGGGCATCCATTCATGTCTTCACCTCCAACCTAGCTGTTAAGAATATAAAGTGAGAGAGAAAGACTAAATAGTCTATATAAATAATAATGTACAATATAAAGTTTTATATAGGTTAGGTATGTATGCAATACAAGTAAAGTAAACTACAAGTATAATATACTGGGCTAAGCCAAATGGACTAATCTACTCTAATCTATACACTAACATCCCCCCTCAAACTTGAGGTGGCAAGGAGGAAGCCAACTGGACTTTGAATATAAGATCTTGAAGACGACCAGGCGGGTGAGTCTTGGTGAAGATATTAGCAGGCTGGTCAGCAGAGGAGATGGAGAACAACTTGAGATTGCCTTTCTTGAGATGCTGACGAGTGATGTGGCAGTCGATCTCAATGTGCTTGATGTGTTCATGGAAAACATCATTATGAGCAATGTAGATAGTACTACGATTGACACAATAAAGAGGAGTGGCAGTGGGCTATGGAGCATCCATGTCAGCCAAGAGCCAGCAAAGCTAGATAAGCTCACTGGTGGTGTTGGCATGGGCACGATACTCAGCCTTAGTACTGGAACGGGAAACCACATCCTGCTTCTTGCTACGCCACGAGACAAGAGAAGTACCTAATAGGAAACAGAAACCTGTGATAGAGCATTGATCAGTCGGATCACCTGCCCAGTTTGCATCTGAATAAGCATAAAGCTCAAGAGAAGACCGAGAGGAGTAATGGAGACCATGATAAAGTGTGCCCTTGACATATCAGAGAATCCAAAGAATGGCAGCATAGTGGACAGAACGAGGGGCATCCATGAACTTACTAACCATACCCACGTCATGTGAAATATCTAGACGAGTAACAGTGAAATAGATCAAACTACCAACCAACTAACAATAGCAAGTAGCATAAGATATAGGTTCATTATCCAAGGGTGTGAGCTTTGCATTGTATTCCAAGGGAGTGGAAATAGCCTTGTTGTCGGTGATACCAACTTTGGAGAAAAGATCAGAAGCATATTTAGCTGGGGAAAGATAGTATCCATTAGAGAATGAGGTAACCTCAAGCCCAAGAAAATAGCTGAGAGTGCCCAGATCTTTCATCTCAAAATGCTGACTAAGGAAGTGCTGAAGAGAGTGGATACCTGCAAAATCATCTCCAGTAATAATCATATCATCAACAGAAAGAAGAATAAGAGTGATACCAGCAGAGGATCTTCGGACAAAGAGACCAGTGTCATGAGGACTCAAAGTGAAACCCTACTGAGCAACAACTGAGCTAAGTTTTTCAAACTGTGCTCGAGGAGCCTGCTTGAGGCCATAAAGAGTACGGTGAAGGCGACACCTGAGTGTTTTGTACTGCACCCAAACATAAAATAATAAAAATTATCCAGTTGCATAATTATTTTCCTTAACTCTCTTGCAGTTATGTTAGAATCTACACTGAATAAAAATCATTACCCCCACTTTTAGTATTCTACTTTATGTTCCATCAACTGCAATATACTAGGTGTATGAATTTTTTCTATTTTGAACTTTAGTTTCTTTGTAAGAGGTGTAATAGGCTAGGATTAGTAGAGTATAAAGTGGAATACCCAGTGACATATAGGATTATTTATTCAACCTAATCGTTTATTTCTATCACATTATTGAACCCACAAGCAAAGTGGGAAACGAAATTGTCATAACAACAACTGCAAAACTTATCCTCCAAGACTTAGTAGCTGTGTTCCCATTAGGTGCATCCGCTGCGTCAGATGGAGGACCATCGGCAGTAGGTCCATTTGCAGCACCTGGTGGAGGGGTACCGACTGGCGAATCAGCGGCGGGTGCATTACTATCTGCTGGGGCATTTGCAGAAGGCGTCATTGCATTGGAAGGAGAGGGAGCTGTCATTACATTGGAAGGAGCGGGAGCAGTACCTGTCGTCGAAGGAGCGGGAGCAGTACCTGTTGTTCCATTGGAGGGAGCGGGAGCAGTACCTGTCATTGGAGACGCTGCAGCAGGTGGCTTACTAGAGGGAGGCTGTGCCGGACTTAAACATGGCGTAGGAGAAGGTGATGAAGAAGGTGGAGTCGGGCCAATAATGGCAAGCAACCTGATGACACACATGTTTGCAATAGCAAAATGATGAGCTAAAGATTGAGAGACGGTGTGGGAAGCAAATGGGGAGGATTTTTATATCCAAATGATTGGATTTAAAATGGTTTCTAAATTTGTAGGAAGAGTAAGTCCTCCGCCAAATTTGGGGGCACATATTTGTTTGTTTGGTTAGAATTGAGGGAGCAGATGCTGGGGTTTTCTGAAAATCTGTAGGTCTATTTGCCACTTTCAGAATGAATTTGCAGTCTGTCTCAAAATAGGCTTTTTGGGAGGTCCAATTTTCAGAGTAATTACAAAATGTGTTTATATAACATATATGTGGTGGAAGTTAGCTTGATCACTTAAAAATATTTAATTGGTAAAAAAATATATATATTCAATTGCAATAACATTTGGCTATAACACACACATCATAAAACGATTCATAAAAGAAATTCTAAATCTATGCAGAGTGACATGCACGCATGGCCACAGCGGAAAAACAATAGTGTTTTAAGTGTAATACCGAGCATGACCATGACTTGTGGTACAAAGCACTATAATATTATTATGCACGTTTAGAACATTGCATGTAGTAGTACTGGCCTTGGCCAAGAGGATATATGAACATTTGTATTGTACTATCTCCTCCTTTAGCTCCATAAAAAGAAGGGCTTGAAATCGGAAAAACAAATAGAAACATTTTTGAAAGTTTAGACTGGCCTTGTTCATGGCTTTTCCCCTCCAAATCCTCCTGAAAGGTTTTTCCAAGTAAAAATTATGTGTTTTTCTACTTACATAATAAAATTTGACAATATTTTTCCCATAAACGTCAACTCAACGTCAACATAGATTAAAAATAAAATAAGTATTATACCCGAAACCATAACAATTGAATGTTCTAAAAAATAAATTGAAATTTTGTTGTGCCTTAAATTTTTTAAAATATTATTGGTATCCTTACTTGCATGTTCTTTTGCAATTGCTTCACTTCCTTACTTGTATTTTCTACCACCATTTTCTTTTCCCTTAGCTTTAACCCAACACTTTTTTGGTAGGGGAGCAGTGCACCCAATTTTAAGACTCTCTTTTTCACCTTTTCAGCATTCAAGTGATAATTTTGCATGTGTAAAAATTTCCTAAATAACCGTAAAATCCATATCCCCATTCCTAAGTAGTCATAGTGCATTTAAAGGTAAATTTTTCTTCTTCTTTTTTCCGTGTACAAAATGGTACCGTGAGCATTATCTTATTAATACTTAACCTGATTCGTTGATTTATGATATTATGATAAACATGCATGTATTGGATTATCCTAGGTTAATTTTAATTGATCCAATTTTTCTTCTGGAAATTCCCTGATGGTGATAACCCAATTAAAAGTAAATTGGACCTTTTTTTTCCTATGTTCAAAATTATATTAACAGATTAATATAACATATAGGACATCATTTACACTAAAAGTTTAAATTAATAAGTTTTGGCCAAATTATGCATATTAATCACTCACTCATCATCAATATTCCCTAAAACGTCCTCAACATTCAACTAACCACACTTCAACAGTCGAAAATATATTAAGAGAAAACTTTTCGGTAGTATTACAAGCACTTATTTAGGCCATTCTCATTGGTCCAAACATTTGAACAAGAATCTACCTTATGTGGACACCTCTTATTGGACAATTTGGATCCAACCAACAACTAAAACTTCAAGACTAAAGTTCTGTCAACATTAATACAAAAATTGACTCTCAAACGAATGGTTGATATTATCTTGAATCTTGATCTAATCCTCAATCAATTTGAAGCACACCCGTAGCTTTCTTCTTTTTGGATGAACATCCACCACTCTCTTATACCCAACAAAAATATAAAAATACAAACAAAATAAATACAAACCAATTTTAAGTTAATGGACTACTACATAGTATTTTTGCTGATACTTCCCTTTGTGTGGGCATCCATTCATGTCTTCACCTCCAATCTAGCAAGCCGGAAGTCTGGCTTGCCCACACTCCCCCCAGGCCCCTACCCTATTCCAATTATTGGTAACATCTTTAAACTTGGCAACTTACCCCACCAAGCTGCTGCCAAGCTCTCCAAAACTTATGGACCCTTAATGACTCTCAAGCTTGGGAGCATAACAACCATGGTCATTTCCTCTCCAAACATAGCAAAAGAAGCACTTCAAAAAAATGACCAAGCCTTCTCTAGCTGAACCATCCCAAATATGGCCAAAATTTTTGACCACCACAAAGTTTCAATGGGGTGGATGCCCACAAATTCTCATTGGAGGAACCTTAGGAAAGCTTGTGTCATGGAAATATTTGCTCTACAACGTCTCGAAGCCACACAAGCCCTTCGACAAACAAAGGTACAAGAACTATTTGACTATATTAACCAAAGTTGCAAAAGCGGTGCACCCATTGATGTTGGTCAAGTAGTGTTCACAACCGCCCTCAATGCCATATCAAACACTTTCGTCTCTATTGACTTGGCCCAATATGGTTCAAATTTGTCCCATGAGTTCCAGCACCTTGTATATTGTCTAGCCCAAGAAGCTGGAAAGCCAAATCTTGCGGACTTTTTCCCAGCACTTAGTTTAGTTGACCCCCAAGGTATCCGCAAAAGGACAAGGATTTATTTCGCAAAACTATTTGGTATTTTTGATGGTATCATCAATGAACGAGTACAATTAAGAGCTTCATCAAAGGGTCCTAAAACAAGCAACGATGTACTAGATTCGCTCCTCACTCTCAACGAAGAAGACAATTCAAAGATAAGCCTCCGCAATATCAAACATTTGATTTTGGTGATTGACTACTTCTTTAAAACTTTGGTTCAAAGTAAATATTGGGATAAAAATTATACTTAGAATTTCTATTTTGATTTGTAATGCACATGTATATAATTAGCATTTTAGATTGTTAATTGGTGCAAGTAACTATATATGTAAGAAGGGGGGAATTACACTTAATCACCCTAAATTATACCCCAAATTTTACTTTGCACCATAAACTTTTCGAATACACATTGTGCATAATAAATTATGACCCTTGTTATATTTGGCAACTCGACGTTAAGTTTGCCGTTAACTAGGATGGGAAAGTATGACATCATGTGAAAAGACTTAATTGCTCATCTTTTCAATCCCTTAAAAACAAAGAATAAATTAAATTTATTTACCAACCTAAACTATACTCTTGATTACATTTTGCACCAAATACTTTGTATTTCCATCCAAGTTAACGGCAAACTTAATGTTGGCGTGGAAAGTGTAACAAGAGTCATAGTTTATGTGTAATTTAGGGTATAATTTAGGACGGTAAAGTGTAATTTATACTAAAAAAAGATCAAATATCTTCAATAACATGGCTAGTTAGGATCATTATTACTTTGTGGGCATTAACCTTTATCATCTATAGTAATATTAGGGACACAAAATTTATCACAATTGCGACACAATTTTTTATGATTAAAATAACATAATTTTCATACGAGTTTATCATTGACACTACATACTTTCATTATGCACCAATCACAATAGACCTAAACTTAGGCAACAATTTCTTACACTCCTTTATTGCAGGGATTGACACAACATCAAGCACAGTAGAATGGGCAATGACATTGTTATTACACAACCCAGAAAAAATGGTAAAAGCCCAAGATGAGCTTGAAGAAGTCCTAGGCAATAATGGGAAAGTCCAAGAATCAAATATCTCTAAGTTCCATTATCTTCAAGCTATAGTGAAAGAAACCTTTCGATTGCACCCACCTGCTCCTTTTCTAATTCCTCGTAAGGCTGTGGCAGACGTAGAAATATGTGGCTTCCTTGTGCCCAAAAATGCACAAATACTCATAAATGTGTGGGCAATGGGAAGAGACTTAAGCATATGGCCAAATCCAAATTTATTTATGCCTGAAAGGTTTTTAGAGCATGGCATTGAGTTTAAGGGCCAAGATTTTGAACTAATTCCATTTGGAGCTGGAAGAAGGATATGCCCTGGATTGCCATTAGCTAACCGAATGGTGCACTTGATGTTGGCTTCTCTTGTTCACAACTTTGTTTGGAAGCTCCCAGATGAGATGAAGCCAGAAGACATGGACATGGAGGAGATGTTTGGGCTTACTTTACATAAGGCAAAGCCCCTCCAAGCTATTCCCATCACATCCTTATAACTACTATTTTCTGTTATTAGCCCAACAATATATGTGAATTTGTTGGTTTGATTAATTGAATCTCTTCAATATTAGGATTTTGCATAAGCATAGTAGGGGAAAACCATTATATATCATATATCATTAATATGTAGTTATATTGGTCCTAGTTAACTTAATTAATAAAATCTTTTGTTGTCAAATAAGATTTGAATCTCACCTACCTTATAAATCATATTAGTGATTTGGCTTAATGGGGAAGAGCAATCATCATAGAATAAACATTATAGTTTAAATTCTATCTTATCTATCATAAAACACTGTGTACCATAATCCAACTCATAGTGTATTGTAGCTTGATTAACGATCTTGTGACTTGGCTGTAACACTAACAATGATTTCAAATTTTATTTCAACTAGTATTATGCACCGTTTAATTAATAGTCATATCTAAATCAAAGAAATTATTTTAATAACTATAGTTGGACGTGAATCATAAAAATAAAATTACAAAATGTTGAATGCAGAAATAGTATTTCCCAAGGAGCCTTACTGATTGCTATGGAATGGTACTTCACTCTCCCCAGGTATTATACTTACGTAGACAAAACAACAACAACAACAACAACAAAAAACGTGCAGCTTCCGTTTTGTTTTCAAATAAACAAGAAAAAAGCGCGCATCTTCCGTTTTGTTTTCAAAGGAATGGAAATAATCTACGCTAACCTTTGGGACTAAAAGTATGTTATGTGTTCATGTTGAAATACGTAAAAAACGGTTTGTTATATACGGATATATACAAAAGATAAACTTTTTTAACGCAAATTTCTTGCAGCCCACAAAGAATCAAAGTGGGACACTACATATAAAAGATTAATCTCTCAAAAAAAAAAAACATATAAAATGTGAAAATGATCTCTAAATGAAACGTATTGGACTCAACTCAAACACAAATTATCAATTTAATTTTTTTTTAAATAGTACTATAACAAATAATATTTTCACAATAATTTTACAACAAAATCTAGGTAGTAAATTGTTACTGATTTTCATTTGAGTTCATCACTAATATTAATTTTTATTTATTTACCATTAACCACTTAGAACCAAAGCTTTATTGTAAGATTATTGTAAAAATGTTGTGTATTTGCTTTATTCTTTATTTTATTAAACTGTGAGACTAACAAAAAGTTAAACACGAAAGCTATCACAACCTATTGTCATGCTTCTTCCCCTCACTAGTCAGAGTGCACAATAATAAGTTTTTGTTTGTAAAAAATTTATCTAGTTTTTTCATAAATTTATTGTGTTAAAAGTGTGCTAAAATATATTTATATTTCAAAAGAGCAAGGAAAAAAAATGTAGTTTTCAAAAGTTGTATATAAAAGTTAAAGTTTTTTTTAGAATAAAAAAAGTTGAAAGTTAAAAGTTGAGTTTATAAGCTCAAGCCAAACCGACACTAATTGCAAGTATATATTAATAATTGTAAGTGTGTGTATATATATTGTATTTATCTCACAAAAAATATGTCCTAAATAATTCTGTATTTTTTACACGAACTTTTAAAAAAGAAACATTTAATAATGACACATGTAACGTTACTTTTCCAATTCCAATTTTTTATGCCAAATTTTTTAAACATACTTTTATTGAAAGGTACCAAAATAAAAGTACCAAATTGTATCCAATTCCCTTTTTTATGCCAAAATTTTGAAATGTACTTTTATATAGATTTTATCTCACAAAAAATATATGCTAATAATTCCGTATTTTTTACACGAACTTTTAAAAATGAAACGATTTACATCGACACATGTAACGTTACTTTTCCAATTCCGTATTATTATGCTAGTACGACACATGTAACATATCCATCCGTATGTTTACCATAACCGCTCCTAATGATAGCTCTTTATCATAAGTCATCAATTAGTTTTGAGTGTAAACAGGAATTGAATCCCAAATTTTTTATTCAACTATAAAATATATTATCAGTTAAGTTAACTAGAACCCACAACGTGTACTATCAAATTTTTATTAAAACCCAAAAATTATAATATATTGAAATTAATTCAAAATAAATTCTAAGACTTCTTTTAAAATTATTAAAATTGATGATAATTAAGTTTCCAATTGGAATAGTATTATCATTTTACAAATTTATGGTAATAGTGTTTCACTGAAAGCAAACTATATTAATTAATATATTATAATCTTTTTCTTTTTATACAAATTTGATTGTAAAGTTTTATATATATATATATATAACTTACATAAAAAAGGCCAGCATATTAGTACCAATAGAAACATCCTTTTATCCCCCAATTTACTCCAGAAAGAGTATAATACCCTCAAGAACCCCCACAATCACCATTTAAACTCCAAACTGCACTATAATATGTATGATTCATGTTGGACGTGATAAAATTAAAGATTGCGAGAAAAACTAAAGCAAAAGTAAAAGAAATAGAGAATGCAGAGGGATTACATGATTTAGCTTGACAACCTATGTCTATATGATTCTTAGGTGCCTACATCTTTTATATTCTCAATTGTATTTACAATGAACTCTAAGCAGGTATAAACAGAGACTATAGCAATAAGGTTAGCCCTAGATGGATTTTACAATATAATTGGACCACTAGGAATACGAAAGTGATTTTAATTGGTCCTTTTTTTCACCTTTTGTGCATTACAGGTAGAGAATTAATTTTGCATGAGTTCACAAGGCCCTAACCATAAAATCTATATCTTAAGTGGCAGGGGTAAAGCCAGGAATTTGTGTTTGTGGGGAGGGAGATAAAAATGTCATATTGATTCCGAGCCAAATAAAAAGTTAGTTTTGTTGATGGCGAGTACCAGGGAAATGCATTGGATCTAATGGTGGGGGACGAAGGAAAGAGATTGAGAGTCAGGAAAGGATGAGTTACTAAATAAATAAATAAAATAAAAAAGAAGCAAGGCAAAGAGGTTACAAAAGGGAGGTAAAATAAAAATAAAAAGAAGATGAGAAAGATGAAATGCGAGTCGCGAGAGTTAGAAATATATAGTGCATGGTGAAAGAGAAAAGAGAAGAGAAGATGAGTAATGTGAGAGAATAGAAGAAATGGTACTGATAGTTGATAATTAAGAAAAGGAAAAATAATAATTAATATATTAAAAAAAAATTAAACACAATAGTGTTATACCACACATTTTGTCACAATTGTCTTATTTGGCAGATTATGATCGGTCGTCTATCGCTATCAGATAAATCTATCATTTTTTTCATAATTCATAATCTGCTACATAGGGTAATTGTGAAAAAATGTGTGTAAAAATGTGTAGTACTAGGATTATTAAAAAAAATAAAGGAAAACAAAATTACAAAGTTGATTTATAAAGGGGTAGAGATTTTAGCAGACTCTATTGAACACTTTTTTATTTACAAAAATACATCCTTTTTTTTTTGGTTGGGGGGGGGGGGCATACATAACTTGAGATATTGAGTAATGGAAAATAACAAAAAAGTGCAAAGTTGGGGTTTGGGGGAGCCAATTTCGGCTAACATGTTGGAGATGGGAGACCAAAGCTTTGTTATTTGGGAGGGGAGCAGCCCCTTAAAAAATTGAGTGGATTTTATTTTTACATTATTGATGGATGGTTCAAAATAAATTTGGGGGGCCATGCACACAACGTGGCTCTGCCCTTGCTAAGTGGTCCTGGTGCAATTAAAAGTAAATTGGTCTTTTTTCTTGTGTTCAAAACAATATCATAGGTAGAATTGTTTTTATGTCTAGACTTCAATTGAGAGTTTAATATAACATACATGACAATATTGTCTCAAAAGTTTAAATTAATAAGTTTTGGTCCAATGATATTAAACACTCGTTATTGTCATCAACATCAATGTCTCATATGGATTTCAAAACTTAACTAATCACACCACTCATACTCAAGGGTTAAAATTATTGCGCACTAATTAACTATTTTACACGTGTTAATACTCCACCTTTAAGGGTGTGTTTGGTACATGTACTTAAAAACTGAAAATTATTGTTTAAAAACATGTGTGAAAAATACATGTGGGTAAAAAAGTGTGTGAAAATACGTGTAATAATGTTTAAAAACTGAAAATTGTTGTTTGAAAACATGTACCAAATACCCCCTAAATATCTCGAGCATTTATTTTGGCCGTTCTCATTCTTTCTTTTTCTTACAAAACAGGAGAGGGCTTAGATCCATCTTTTTTTTAGCTTGAATAACCAAGAAGGGCAGAGAAGAGATGAGAACTGGCCTAGTCCAATTGTACAAAGCTACCAATTTGGCTAGTAAGTGAGTAGGGGAATTACCCTCTCTTACTACTAGGGGTGTCAAATGGGCAGGTTTGGGTGGGTTTGGGGTGGGCATTATTGGGTTGGGTATATAAAACTCATTTACCCATTAAAACCCATTTAACTAATTATTTTTAACCCAAATCCAACCTAACCCAATTATTATAGGTAAACCCCAACTCACCAAATTACCCAATTATCAAAATTACCAAAATGCCATTAAAGTGAAAATGACCATTTTTAAGCTTTTTTTTTTTTTTTTTTTTTGGGTTAAAAAAACTATCATTTTCCTTCAAATTCCGTCACTTTCTAACTAACCAAACAGAGAATAGAGAAAAAGTTTTCAGATTACGTTTGCCGCTGCCAGAGGCCTCATCGGACTTCAAGAACCCTCCTTTCCCTTGCTCCAAGCTCAGCCTTAACGTAAACACCTGTCCATGAAAACCACCAAGCCACCACCTCCATCGCCAATGTCACCAGAGCTTAGCTGAAGAATCATCGGAAGTGGATCGGTCCCCGAATCGCCCAAGCCTCCATCGGCGCCAATCAAGCCAACCTCAACTGAATCGAAGCTGGGTAGGCCGAGAATTTGCTCAAGGAAATCGTCATTAGTGGCCTTCGACGGATTATTAGCCATGAGGTGGAACAACTTGAGTCGGACTTGGCCTAGTAGTGGTGAGTCACATTGACGAGTTACAAGTTTCAAAGAGCATCTACAAAGAAATAGAGAGAGAGAGAGAGAGAGAGAGAGAGAGAGAGAGAGTTTTGATTTGTTTTGCTTTGCTTTGCCTGAATTTAGAGAGAGAAAAGTGTTTGGATGTCTAGAAAACGAAGGAAAATGAGAAACCAGAAACACTAAACGTCTGAGGGCTTCTTCTTTTTTTTTTTTCTTTTTTCTTTTTTTTTTTTTTTTAAATGAGAAGGGCTCGGTTGAGTTTGGGTGAATTGTTTTTGGGTTAAATGGGTCTCAATGGGTTTTTAGTTAAAACCCAATAATTATTGGGTCTAATTGGGTTGATGTCCATTTAACCCAACTAATAATTGGGTGGGTTTGAGTTCAATTAGAGTGGGTGGGCAAATAGGTTTGGGCTTATTTTGCCACCCCTACTTACTACAAAAGAAAGGAGACAGATTTACAAGATTTTACAAGAACCAAAAATATCATAAAAAACAGCAGAAATTCTCCAGTGGAGTCTGAGATTTGGATTGGTTCAACTACTTTTAACTTTTAAGCATCACCTTCCACAATTATGTTTTTAAAGCCTTCAATTATTGCTCTCCTGACTGCACATAGAGCAGTTTTCGCTTCTCCCAGTAGGAATCTACAATAACCAACCTGATGTGGAAAACTATTATTGGACTATTTGGATCCCACTGGCAACAAAAACTTTACCGTTAAAGTTTGACTTTCTACATCAATACAAAATAGACTCTCAAACGAATAGTTGATATCAACTTGAATCTTTATCTTACCCTCAATCAATTTGAATCACACCCACTTCTTTTTTGATAAGCATCCACCACTTTCTTATACCCAACAAAAATATAAAAATATATACAAAAGAAACACAAACCAAATTTAAGTTGATGGACTATTACATAGTATTTTCCCTTGTACTTCGCTTTGTGTGGGCATCCACTCATGTCTTCACCTCCAACCTAGCAAGCCGGAAGTATGGCTTGCCCACACTCCCCCAACCTTTTGCAATCATTGGAAACACCTTCGAGCTGGGCAAATCACCCCCATCAAGCAATTACCAAGCTCTATCAAACATATAGACCTTTTAAGACTCTCAAGCTTGGGAGCATAACAACCATAGTCATTTCCTCTCAAAACATTGCTAAAGAAGCACTTCAAAACTATGATCAAGCCCTCTCTAGCCAAACTATCCCAAAGATGCCCCAAATTTTTTACCACCACAAAGTTTCAATGGGGGTGGATGCCCACAAATTCTAGGGAGACCACGGGGTCCTGTCACGTGACACTTTGCTACATTAATTTTTTGCACTATTTACCAAAATATATCTATAAAAAAAATGTATAGATCATGTTATTCTTATTAAAACTATCTTTGGTGAAAGATCGTCCCTCTTAAAAGTCCAAACCCATTAAAATTTATAAATAAAAAAATTTGATTTATATTTCAAGTTGCCTTTTAAAATGTTGAATGTGTTCAACATACTTCACAATACAACCCCAAGTTGATAACTAAATCTTTTTTAATAAGAATATTTTAATATTTCAAAATATACATGAACCAAAAAAAAATGTATATTTCATGGAAATATACGTAAATATCATATTAAAATTTTCTTAGAATGATATTTCATTTAAGCTACCCCTATAATACTCTAATAACATAAACATGATATCATAAAAATTCTATGATATTTCCATAGACAACTAAACATTAATATGATATCATAAATATCTTATGCTAACTCAAATGTATTAAAGAAACAAAAACCTATGATTAAGCAAACACGTAACTTATTAGACAACATATATAATAAAATCAATATATGGAATATTTAAAATGCTTTTATCATTATTAAACTACAATATTTCTACATTGTTCCTTTATACTTTAAATTTTTGCCTTCCAATGATGAATTTGTTACTTCAACTAATTTCTATGACTATTATGCAATAGTCTAAATTCTTTGTCCTCTTGAGACTAAACTAAACTAAAATAAAATATTCTTTATGTCCTTAACTTCGTATTACTTTAATTCAATAAAAACCGCACATTACTTCATGTTATTATTTTAATATATTTTGAACATTTTATATAATCTTTTCACATGACACTCTAAAACATTATCGGTGTGCATCATGCGGGTGCTTTCGCTAGTTTCACTAAAATATGGACAACGTGACTACATCTTATACATTCTTATTGTGATTACCAATTATCATTTAGCATGGTACAAATAGACACCAGGGCCTGCTCAATGCATGATGCAATTGAGGCAACCGCCTAAGGCCCCAAATTCAAGCAATAGAAATATCTTTTTGTCGCTGTGAGATTAATTAGGCCTCGAATATTAACCAATAAAAGTAAAAGAAAGCCCTCAAATTTAAGTAATAGAGATATTTCTTTACCATTAAGAGTATTAATTAAGCCCCAAACATTAACCAATAAATCAAAAGTATTATTAAGTTTTATATAAAAAAATAAATAAATAAATAAAAAACATTGAATATGCAACTAAAGTGTTCAATTCTCTATGTGAGTCATTAATCTCCCAAGCCCAGAATCTGAAAAATCATACTCTCTCTCTCTCAAAAAAAAAAAAAAAAAAAAAATCAGAAGACAGACAAAAAAATAAAAATAAAAATCAATCTCAAACCTCAAATATTCTTAATCAATTGTTGGAAAGTGACTTTTTCATACGTTTCTTAGCAGCGCATTGGACCCTCCTCTCCGTTGAGCGTTGCCCTCCCTCAAGTTTTGCACTACTCTAAAATGTCTTATTCTAGCTTACTTTTGTCATTGTCTGGTTCTTGCTACTTTGTTTTACCTTCTCAGAGTGTTTACTTGGTTGTTTGATACTTGCTACACTGTGAAGCTTTAACCTTCTGACAAAGCATAGACGTGTCAAATTTTACTGATTTACAAATTGGGTTGGGCTAGGGTCCTGGGGACATGTGGTAACATAGTAATCTCCAACCACTCAGCACTATGTACGTTTCCCTTAGGCTTTTTTATTTTATTATTATTTTAGTAAAAAAGTTTTCATTTTTTAAATAAAATTTTACGTTCAATTTCTTCTTTGTCTCTATGTATATATTTATATATATTTTTTCGGTTTCTTATTATAATATTCTAATTGTTAACTAAAAAAATTAATTCTGCGAATAAAAAAAAAAGTATAACTAATCAATTATGCCACCAAAAAAAAAAAAAAAAAGAAGAAAGTGGATTAGTTATATTGAAGAAAATATTAAGAAAACTTGAATGCAAAATTGTTTTTCAATAACTTTGTATCTTAAAAAGTAGGAAAAATATATTTAAATAAAAATTAACATAAAAAGTTAAATAAAAATCTATTATTTAAATATTATAATATGAGATAAGGCCCCAATAACATTTTCGCCTTAAGCACTACAATGTGTTGAGCTGGCGCTGATAGAGGCTATAGAAATAGGGTTTGCCCTGCTAAAGATAAATTTTACAATATAATTGGAGCACTGGGACCATTAGACATACGAATATATCTTTAATCGGACAATTTGGATTCCATCTACAGCTAAAACTTCACCAGATAGTCCAAATTTAATTTTCAAAAAAAAAGCTAGTCCAAATTTCTATTGAAAACAAAATAGGCTCTTAAACCAATGGTTGATTTTATATTCGATAACCTGAGTTGACTATTGCATCAGAATCTAGTTCAAATCCTCAATCAATTTCAGTCACACCTTACCCCTAACTTTCTTATTCTGGAAGAACACTCACCATTTTCTTCTATCCAATACAAGAAATACAAACCAATTTTGAGTGAATGGACTACTACCTAGTATTTTTGCTGATACTTCCACTTCTGTGGTTATCAATTCGTGTGCTCACCTCCAAACTAGCAAGCCAGACTCTTCCCCCAGGCCCCAAGCCTTTTCCAATCATCGGAAACCTCTTTGAACTTAGCAACTTACCCCACCGAGATCTTGCAAAGCTCTCAAAAACTTATGGACCCTTAATGACTCTCAAGCTTGGGAGCATAACAACAATAGTCATTTCCTCTCCAAACTTAGCTAAAGAAGCGCTTCAAAAAAATGGCCAAGCTTTCTCTAGCCGAACCATCCCAGATATGGCAAGTGTATTTGACCACCACGAATTTTCAATTGGGTGGTTGCCCACAAATTCGAAATGGAAGAACCTTAGAAAAGCTTGTGCTACCCAAATATTTGCTACACAACGTCTTGATGCCACACAAGCCCTTCGACAAACGAAGGTACAAGAGCTAATTGACCATGTTAGCCAAAGTTGCCAAGTGGTTCACCCATTGATATTGGTCGAGTAGTGTTCACAACAGTTCTTAATTCAATATCAAGCACTTTTTTCTCTATGGACTTGGCCCAATATGACTCTAATTTGTCCCAAGAGTTCCAGGACATAGTGTGTGGTGTTGCCGAAGAAACTGGAAGGCCAAATATTGCAGATTATTTTCCAGCACTTCGTTTGATTGATCCCCAAGGTGTACGCAAAAGGACAAGGATTTATTACACAAAAACATTTGGGATTCTTGATGATATCATCAAGCAACGACAACAATTAAGAGCTCCATCAATCGGTTCTAAAGCAGATAACGATGCACTAGATTCACTCCTCAGTCTCATTGAAGAAGATAATTCAGAGATAAGTCTCCTTGATATCAAACATTTGCTTCTGGTAATTGACTACCTCTTTAAAACTATGGTTCTAAGAAAATATCTGAAAAACAATTATACCTAATACTATTATTTAATACTTGCATGTGATGTATTTCGCTCAACAAGAAAAAAAAAATACTTTGTGATGTATCATGTATTTGATTCAAATCTCATCTCTTCCTCCTTCGTTATTTATCTATAACAAAAATAATAATATTTAATACTAGGTGAATAATTTTGAATTTTTTGTATATAAACTTGTTCTGAGTAGTAGAATATTATTTAAATTCATTATAATGGATCAAGAACTGCTCCAACAAGAGATATATAATTTTTGATTTTGAGACAAGGATTCACTTTTAAAAAAAAAAGGTTCTTGATAAGACAGATTAATTTCATGAGACCTGTATCAGCTTTTTTTTTTTGTTTTTCCTTTTATTTTTTTATTTTTTTTTTTTTATATATGAATTTTTTTACTTTCATGAAATGAGTAAATATTTTCTTGGTTTCAATGAGTAAATAGTATTTGTGATTGTGACAATGTAGAGTTTGTTTAGGATCTACTTATTTTGTTGAAATTGAAGACTTTTTACTGAAAGTATTGTAGATAAACGTAAAAGTTAGTTGAAATAGTTCAGTGAAACTCATGAATAATAGCAAAAGTGCAGTAGAGCCCATGAATGATAGCAAAAATAAGTTAAATAGTAAAATAAACTGATTTTCTAATGTGGAGCCAGACACACACGTACCAGCTCCTCACCATTATCGATAGTTTGAAGTCAGCATATTCATCATCATTACTCATTTTGACAATTAAGGAAAGTCTTTATGAATTAGATGACCCCCATTTCGCCAATCAGGCTATATGTTGATTTCCAATGCACATTTATATGGGTACCATTTTAGACTGTTAATTGGTGCAATTCAGAAATTTGTGAATTTCACATAATATTTAAAGCAGGAATGAATGCTAATCAATCTGTATGACCAGTTTTCATCATCAAATAGCTTCAACAAACTTGATGGCTAGTACTCCTTGGGATCTTTGTTAGTTTGTGGGCCTTAACCTTTAGCACCATTGGTAATGTTATGGACTAATAATTACTAATATGAATTGTTGTGATTTGATTGACATTATTTTTATGGGGTTCACTACTCCATACTATTTGTATTATGCACTGACCACAATAGGCCATAAACTTAGGCAATCAATTCTCATACTCCTTTATTGTAGGACTTGTTTCTAGCAGGGATCGGCACAACATCAAGCGCTGTGGAATGGGCAATGACAGTGTTATTACAAAACCCGGAAAAAATGGCAAAAGCTCGAGATGAGCTTAAAGAAGTCCTAGGCAAGGATGGGCATGTTCAAGAATCAGACATCTCAAAGTTCCATTATCTTCAAGCTATAGTGAAAGAAACTTTTCGATTGCACAATCCTGTGCCTTTTCTAGTACCCCATAAGGCTGAAACAAATGTAGAAATGTGTGGCTTCATTGTGCCCAAAAATGCACAAATACTAATAAATGTGTGGGCAATGGGACGAGACTCAAGCGTATGGCAAAATCCAAATGTATTTATGCCTGAAAGGTTTTTAGTGCAAGACATTGACTTTAAAGGCCAAAATTTTGAGCTCATCCCATTTGGAGCTGGAAGAAGGATATGCCCTGGATTGCCATTAGCTAACAGAATGTTGCACTTGATGTTAGCTTCTCTTCTTCACTACTTTGCTTGGAAGCTCCCAGATGAGATGAGGCCAGAAGACATGGACATTGGTGAGACGTTTGGGATTTCCTTACAGAGGGCAGTGCCCCTCCAAGCTATTCCCATAAAATCCTTATAACTTTGATTGCCTGTTCTTAGTCAGATATAAATGTGAATTTTTCTATGTTTAAACTAATTTCTTCAATATTAGGATTTTGCATAAGCATAATAAAGGAAAACAATTATATATCACGCACCATTAGTTTTCAATTCTATTATGGATTCTAGTTAACTCAATTAGTAAACTCATTTGTTGTCAGATAAGGTTCGAATTCCACCTAGTGCCTAGTAATCTTGCTTTCAAAATGGAGATAATCGTTGGCATTTATCTTGGCCTTCGTATTTGTCTTTCATATCTGTCCAAACTTTTGGATGAGAGATTGCCTCATATGGACTTGGAGGTGATGAAATCAAAGATGGCAATAATGTGATGCCCTAATTTGATTGATTGTGTGATGTGCGTGGGTGTGTGATGAGTCCCACATCGGGTATTTACTAGGTTGAACTGGGCTTTATTAACAACTGGAATGAGCCTCAATTGTGACTAGTCCTTTTGAGGTATAGCGCAGATGTGACTAGCGCTTTTCATTGGGTCGTTACATATGGTATCAGAGCCGGCTCGGCAATCCCATGTGGGCTCAAAGATACTATCCCACAAAGTGGGCCCTAACGAGGACGTTAGGGATTTAAGTGGGGGATATTGTGATGCTCCAATTTGATTGATTGTGTGATATGTGTGGGTGTATGATGAGTCCCACATCGGGTATTTATTAGGTTGAATTGGGCTTTATTAACAACTGCAAGTAGCCTCAGTTGTAACTAGTCCTTTTGAGGTATAACGCAGATGTGACTAGCGCTTTTCCTTGGGTCGTTACATATGGTATCAGAGTCGGCTCGGTAATCCCATGTGGGCTCAGAGACACTACCCCACAAAGTGGGCCCTAACGAGGACGTTAGGGATTTAAGTAGGGGAGATTGTGATGCCCCAATTTAATTGATTGTGTGATATGTGTGGGTGTATGATGAATCCCACGTTGGGTATTTACTGGGTTGAACTGGGCTTTATTAACAACTGCAAGGAGCCTCAATTGTGACTAGTTCTTTTGAGGTATAGCGCAGATGTGACTAACGTTTTTCCTTGGGTCATTACAAATAAAATGCAAGAAAAAGTAAAAGAGAGGGAGAGAACACAGAGAGATTATGTAATTCAGCTCGAAAGCTTCCATCCACGGATAAAGTCCTAAGTGGTTACATCTTTTTATATTCTTAAATGAATTTACAATAAACTCTAAGCAGGTATAAAATTTTAAATAGAGACTACAGCAATAAGGTTGACCTGCTTAGAGTTTATTGTAAATTCTTCGAGTTTATTGTAATTGGACCACTCGAAGCATTAGACATACTAAATCAATAAAGCGAATGCAAAAATGATTTTTCAATATATTTGGACCACTGAAAGCATTAAACCTACTAAATCACATAAAGCGAATACGTACGAAACCACTTTTACTGGACAATTTGGATCCCTTCAATAGAAAAATCTTCTAATTAATAGATCACTTAAATTTTTCATCTGAATTATGTTCTAAACAAATAGTATAGATACATGTATCATATCATTGCATTTAAGTCCATGTCTTTTTTTTTTTTTCTTCCTAACTTCGTACAAAGTAGATACTAGACACTAGACAGGTCTGATAAATCTTTTAGAATTATTCTACTTTAGGACATCGAAGCATGCTCCATGTTTTTCATTTTAGACTGTCTTCTTTAATATTCTCAACGAAAATATAAACACAAGAAACGTAAACCAACAT